>CM018683.1:58948763-59598880 GCA_009363875.1 Mikania micrantha
AAACCGGCGAATGATGCTATTCGGCGAATGAGACCTGATTCAGCCAAAACCCCTATCTTCCGCCATGCTCCCATTCCGCCGATCTGAGGGTTTTTGCAACAAAAATCGCGATAACTTGAGATTTTGACCATGTCTAAGTACCAAATTTGGTACAGAACATCATGAGATGATAATGAACTAATTGGGATAAACGATTTGACAAAAACACACCACAAAAATCCATGGATTTGCAATGAAACAGTACTTTTGGCCAATATGATCAGGGTTTTTGTAGATTTCGAACTAACAAGCACATATCTGATGATTTAGATTGGAAATCGAGCAGAATCAAGAGCCAAAGCTCTGATACCACTTTGTAGGACCAAGTATGATCTCGGAAACACTCCGATATCAAGGGAAATCTGCTCTACAGCCTCTGGAATAGTGCGGAATCCTATTCCAGGGTTTTCCAATCGAAACCGACACAACCGTGGTGATCCGAACTATGAATCGAAGTTGGACAGCAAGAGAACTCTCAAAACTCCAAGGGTTTGACACTTGAGTGCAATGGGATGAATGAGGGTTCTCAGAAGTTAGGGTTGAAATGATTTGAACTTGTATTTATAGCACTAGACATTCGGCCGAATGAGTGGCCGAAACAACTCATTCGGCGAATGACTATGTCGAATACCAAGTCAGTCGAATGAGTCATTCGGCGAATGGCTCATTCGCTGAATATAGTCATACTCTATTCTCATTCGGCGAATGACTTCATTCGATAGAGTCATTCCCCGAATGAGTAATACTCATACTCAATTAATCAATAAACCAAATCATCCAACCATATAATCAAATAATTAATATAAACATTAAGAACAATATAGAAAGACAACTTCCATTAATATAACTTGAACTTTACATGATGAATAAAACAAAATTGAACTAGGGACATTAAGTGCATCTACAAATTTCATGGATTATGATCGAATTACATGAGTTCCTTAGTTGTTAGTAACGGTTTTGACATAATGGGTGATTAACCGTGTTAATTCAACGATTTATGTTCTACTAACGTATAATTGTAGTTATTAATCATCAATGGAATGATTAGTAGTGATTTAATTCAGTTATTACCCGGTTTAATTGTGAAATTCAACATCAATTTGATCATATGGTCGAATTTTGACTTTTCAAGTCAAAATTTGACATTGTAATTAGTTTTAACTTTAATCGTTGTAGTTTTAATATTCCAAGGCTTGTTTTGTTATATTCTAACTCTTTGTAATTTGTTTTTGATCGATTACATAACATTTCGGTTAATTCTGGAGTTAACGGAGTTAATCCGGAATGCCGGATTGTCACATCATTCCCTTGTTGAAGGAATTTTCGTCCCGAAAATTGCTAGCTGTTAGAAGTAGTTAGAAAACTACCTGTGAGTTCAAATTGTACGTGTTGGTGTGATATTTGGTCATTATGTGTACTTGTGTGTACTCACACACAAAGTTCAATGTTTACAACACCACACCTAAGTGTGATCGTTCGAAATTTAATGTTTGGCAACATCACCCTACGTGTGATCGTTCCATGTATTGTTTTCATGCACACCAGTTACTGCACCTAACTATGATTGTTCTTGTTTGATCATATTGTACTATGTAATCTCGCACATAGCAATGTTTGTAACTGTTTGTACTACGTAACCTCGTACATAGTAAAATGTGTGTAACTAATCATGTTTGTACTACAATGCAATGTAACACATTAAATGTAGCACATAAAATGTAAGTGTTTAAATTTTGCAATGTTTGTGTTTAGCACAAATGTTTGTAAGAAACCAATTGTATAAGATATTTGTGCTTACAGTTTGAAATTTGAAAGTGTTGGAGTGCGAAGTATCACATCATCCCCTTGTTGAAGGAAATTTCGTCCCGAAATTTAACGTGTGTTCATAGTGTTTGCAGTTGTTGTTTTGAACAGATGAGGATACTTCTTCATCATTTGATCTTCCCTTTCCCATGTGAATTCAGGACTACGTCTTGAATTCCACCGAACTTTGACTATCAGAATCTTGCTTTGCTTGAGCTGTTTGACCTCTCGGTCCATGATTTCAGCTGGTTGTTCAATGAATCGTAACTGTTCATCTACTTGTATTTCCTCCAGCGGTACAATCAATGCTCATCAGAAAGGCATTTCTATAAATTCGAAACGTGAAAGACGTCATGAACTCCACTGAGTTCATCTGGTAGTTGGAGTTGATACGCAACTGGACCAATCCTTTTCAGGATCTCAAAAGGTCCTACGTAGCGTGGGCTAAGCTTCCCGCGCTTACCGAATCGTATCACACCTTTCCAAGGTGATACCTTTAGAAGAACTCGGTCTCCTCCTTGAAATTCCAACGGCTTGCGACGTTTGTCAGCGTAACTCTTTTGTCGATACCGGGCCGCTGCCATACGGTTCCGGATTTATACAATCTTCGCAGTCGTTTCATGTACTAGTTCAGGACCTGCTATGTGACTGTCACCAATATCAGCCCAACAAACTGGTGAACGACATTTGCGACCGTATAAAGCTTCAAACGGTGCTGCTTGAATGCTTGTATGATAACTGTTGCTATAAGAGAATTCCACTAACGGTAAGCGTTTTTCCCAGCTATCACCAAAATCAATGACACACGCTCGTAACATATCCTCGAGCGTTTGAATTGTACGTTCACTCTGACCGTCGGTCTGTGGATGATAGGCGGTACTCATGTCTAAACGAGTTCCCAATGACTTATGGAGTGATTTCCAAAAGTTCGAAGTAAATCGGGCATCCCGATCCGATATGATGGAAATTGGCACGCCATGTCACACTACCACTTCCTTGATGTAAATGCGAGTCTTTCTCCATTTTGTCGATTTCCTTAATTGCCAAAAAATGAACAGATTTCGTTAATCGGTCAACAATTACCCATATCGTATCGCAACCACTTGGTGTACGGGGTAACTTAGTAATAAAATCCATCGAAATCTGTTCCCATTTCCACATGGGTATTTCTGGTTGTTGCAGTAAACCAGATGGTTTCTGATTTTCAACTTAGACTTTAGAACAAGTCAAACATTTTCTAACGTACTTAGCAATGTCGGCTTTCATGTGAGGCCACCAATAAAGTGCCTTTAAGTCATGATACATCTTGTCTGATCCCGGATGGACTGAATATCTGGATTTGTGCGCTTCATCCGTCACGAGTTCCCTTAACCCACCATGCAAGGGTATCCAAAGTCGATTAGTGAAACAACGAGTTGTTTTTCCATGCCTCGTAAGGATTCCTGTTCCAAGTTATCTTTTTCTAAAGCTTCAAGCTGAGCACTGCGTACCTTGTGAGGTAAGTCAGTATGTATCGTCATCATAAGTGCGCGAACCCGTCTTGTTGATGTGTCTTTTCTGCTTAAAGCATGAGCTACCACATTAGCTTTTCCCAGATGATACTTGATTGCGCATTCGTAGTCGTTCAACAACTCGACCCATCGTCGCTGTCTCATATTGAGTTCCTTTTGATCAAAGATATGTTGCAGACTCTTATGATCAGTGTAAATGGTACACTTGGTTCCATATAAATAGTGTCTCCAGATTTTCAAAGCAAATACCACTGCTCCTAACTCCAAGTCATGAGTAGTGTAATTTTTTTTCGTGTGGTCGTAGTTTTCGTGAAGCGTAAGCAATCACTTTATCGCGTTGCATCAACACACATCCCAAACCCTGGGCAGATGCATCAGAATACACCACAAAGTCTTCCGTCCCTTCCGGTAAGGACAGAATCGGTGCACTGCAGAGTTTCTGTTTCAGTAACTGGAATGCAGCTCCCTGTTTATCCGTCCAGTTATACTTCGTTCCTTTGTGAGTAAGAGCTGTAAGTGGTTGAGCGATCTTTGAGAAACCTTCAATGAATCGTCTATAATAACCCTCCAAACCTAGGAATTGTCGTACCTCGGTAGGGGTCTTTAGTGCTTCCCAATTCCTAATCGCTTCAATTTTTGCTGGATCAACATGTACGCCTTTTTCATTGACTATATGACCCAAGAATTGAACTTCTCACATCCAAAAGTCACATTTTGAGAACTTAGCGTACAATTGTTCTTGTTTCAGTAATTCCAACAGCAATCGAAGATGTTCAGCGTGCTCTTCCTCAGTCTGAGAATAGATGAGAATGTCATCAATGAAGACAATGACAAATTTATCCAGATAAGGTTTGCAAACTCGATTCATGAGATCCATGAATACTGCTGGAGCGTTCGTAACCCAAATGGCATGACCAAGAATTCGTAATGGCCATAGCGCGTTCTGAATGCTGTCTTAGGAATATCTTCTTCCTGCACTCTGAGTTGATGATAACCCGATCTGAGATCAATTTTCGAGTAGTAACTCGAACCTTGTAACTTTTGAACAGATCGTCAATTCTAGGTAACTGATACTGGTTTTTTTTGACGGTAACCTTGTTCAGTTCCCGGTAATCGATACACATACGGAAAGTCCCATCCTTTTTCTTACAAATAAGACTGGAGCTCCCCACGGTGAAAAACTAGGTCGTATAAAGCCCTTATCCAACAACTCTTGCAGTTGTGTAGATAACTCTTGCATTTCAGACGGTGCAAGACGATAAGGCGCCCTAGCTATCGGTGCTGCGTCTGGTGTAAGGTCGATTCTAAATTCCACCTGTCTGATAGGCGGTAATCCGGTAAGTCTTCTGGAAATACTTCCGGAAATTCACAAACTACTGGGATGTCTTCGATCTTCTTCTCAGCTACCGGCTTCTCAGTTATAAGTGCTATAACTACTGTATGACCTTTACGCGGACATTTATGTGCTTTCATACAAGATAAGAGACGCAGTGGCGTACTGGTCTTTTCACCTTATACATACAGTATCTCTCCATGCGAAAGAGGTTTACGAACGACCTTTTCATGGCATACTATTTTATCCTGGTGTTTGGACAACCAGTCCATGCCAATGACTACATCAAAACTGCCTAAAGTGATAGGCATAAGATCAATTTCCAGTGTTTGACCCATCAAGTCAAGCATACATCCCTTAAGGATTTGTTCAACTACAATTAACTTGCCATCAGCTAGTTCTACAGTGTATGGGTTTTCTAAGGCAGTGGGACTAACATTTAGCAACTTAGAAAATGAATTAGAAACAAAACTCCGGTCTGCACCAGTATCAAATAGCATAGAGGCACAGTGATTATTTAAGCGGAACGTATCCGTAACAATGTTGGGATCCTCCCGTGCCTGACGTCCTCCAATCACAAACGCCCTGCCCCTAGCACCATTGTTGTTGTTATTGTTGTTGTTATTGGTGCCATTGCCATTACCGTTGCCGTTGCCGTTTGCATCATTAGTCCCTCCTTTCTTGAGTTGCGGGCAATCCTTTTTGAAATGCCCTGGCTTACCACACTCAAAATAACCCTTCTGTGTGTTATTCTGGTTAGTTGGGTTTGTCTGTAATTCTCCCCGACAGTCCTTTGCAGTATGACCCATCTTTCCGCACCGTTGGGTATTTACCAAAATACCCTCCAGATGATTGTTGACCGCTGTTCGAATTCTGATAAGTCTTGTTTGAATCCAGCTTGCGGTTCTTCTGAAACGATTGTTGAGAAGAGTTCTTGAAATTGCTGCTCTCCCACTTCCTTTTGTGGTCTCCCACTTCAGTAACTGTTGTTTGTTTAGGCAGAGTTCCTTGTAGCACTGCCTGATCAGTCAGTTGGTGCACCAACCGAACAGCTTGTTGAATTGTTGTGGGATTTGCAGAAGTGACCAATCCCTGGATCTGAGGCACTAATCCACCAATGTACCTCTCTATCCACTTGCTTGCTGGAGTAGCCATGTGAGGTAGGAGTCTGGCTAGTTCATGAGATCGAGTAGTGTACTCCTCGATGTTAGACCCCTCCATCTTGAGATGCCAATACTCCTCTTCCATCTTCTGCATTTCACTGCGAGGATAGTACTCTTGCAGTAATGTTTTGAACCCATTCCAAGTTAGGGCATTGGCCTCACCCAATCCCAGAGTTTGAACATTAGAGTTCCACCAAGTCAATGCTGGACCTTCCAAAGTTCCATGGCATACTAACTTTATTCTCATCAGGACATTTGCACATCTCAAAACTGATTCCGCCTTTTCAATCCATCGTAGGAGTCAATGCCCCTTCCGATCCTTTGAAGTTGTGTGGCTTGCAGTCCAAGAACATCTTGAATGTGCACATCTGTGGGTTCACCAATCCCCCTGCTGGACCATGTGGTCCTGTCGTGTGTGTCTGGGTGTAGTTCGCGATAGCTTTTGCGACCCTGTTGTTAATCAGTTCATTGAGCTCAGCCACTGTCATACTTACGTTCTCTCCGGCCATTATCTTCACATTTACAAATATACATAATGAGATTTCATAATCACCATTCATGCATATGCAAACACAACAATCAATCATTGTTATCAAAATACTAGTTCTCATAAAGATAATTTCTTTTCATTAATTGTAGGTAATCAACTAACATGATATTTTATTTGTGATGAGTACATCCCACTCATATAGGTTTATTACTGAAAGATAAATAACATAAAATAGCTAAACTCCACCATTTGGTGGCGCAATACTAGAAGATGAATTAGCCTGGTCTGGTGGACCACCCCCTGCACCGTGATCATACTGTATGTGTTCGGTGACAAGTGTCAATGCCTGCTCAGCCAAATCCCCAACTATGTTGGTTCCATCTATAGCCGCATTAGATAGTGCAATGGCCTCTTCGGCCCTTGCCTCGGCCATAGCCGCACGTAGTTCCGTCTCTTGTTGTCGTGCCTCGGCCATAGTTCCACGAAGTTCAGCATCTTGAAGTCGGTCGGTGAGTTCAATGATAGCATTTCGCATCATTTCCACATCTTCCACCAGATTCTCATGTAACTCGTCTGTACGAGTCAGCTCCTCCTTAAGACTTCTCCATATCTCCATAATCCTGTTATTGCTTTCCAACAATCCAGTGATTGCCCCTGCTGCCTCGCGCATATTACGGATCTCTCGATCCATACGTGCCACGAATGCATTAAACGCTTGCTCTAGCGGATACCCTAGAGCCGGTAATATCCAAATGTCAGTAGTAGATGAAGTGGAGGGTGGAGGAGGCACTCTCTCCTCACGTACCCAGCTATGGATAAGATCAGGGAACCATTGCCAATAATGGCTACTCCCTCTGGGTCTAATGTGGATATCCTCATCATAGTGGATAGTATCGTCCACCGGCTCCATTTTCCTCTTCTTGGCTGCTTCAATTTCCACATGTGATTCCTCATCAAGAATACGCTTAGACGATGATGCCATATCTGTTACTTAACATTAATGTAAATATTATGCTAAAAGCAGTTGTGTAAACAAGTGTCTAATGTCTAACAGTTATAGTCTAGGTCTACTAGTGCAAACCTAGTTCGCTATAACCAATCTGTCACACCCCCAATTTTCAACTAACGGAATCATACGTTTGGGACGTGACAAACCAGGATCTCAGATCATTAGACATAACGAAGAACTCTATATGATTTTCAAACATACTTTGGTCAAAAACTGTAATATCAAAGTTCTAACGTTGCGGAAGCGTTTTTAAAACATTAACAAACATAACGGTTTGAAAACTGTAAATTACAAAGCAAAGTCTCAAATTTTTAAATCCAAAACAATAGCAATGTAAGATATGCATGCGACTCGATCTCCATGTCCATGCTTGCTTGATCTTGTACCTTAACATCCTGAGAAAACATGTAAATCAAGTCAACACAAAGGTTGGTGCATAGACAGGTTTGTATAATCACAATTGTTTGAACAACAGTTTGAAATGTAAATGTTGCAGATAACATAATCACACATTGCATAGTCATGATAGCTAGTCATTGTACTATTTATATAAGTGGTTGACACCAAGCTGACTGTTGCATGATATTGCATGTTTTGCCTTCCCACTATTGTCTAACACAAACAATAGTAATGTTGAATTGGCTAGTTAAACACTTGCGTAGATCCCATCTACCAAGTGAGGTTTGTCAAACCCAATGGATCTATCTTCAACTACCACGCTTTGCACTACGGCAAACTAAACGGTTCGAAATGTAAGGACTTTGAGTGTTATGTGTACACTTATAGTAAACAGCTAACTCATGCAAGTGATATGTATCTAAAATGTTTGTTTGCACATGTTTTCTCCCCCAAAACAGTTAAAATAAGAAAAGGGGCCATGTACGCACCTTTGATAGCAAACATAATGATCAACACACGTGAAATTGCGTAGAAAATCCTCTACGAAGAACCTGTGTTTTACCAATAACTTTGTGTTATTCGGGATGTCGTTTTGTGTTTGTGATCACATACGTGTCAACACATGTATGTTAGAGTGTAATGCACATACAAGAGTATGTACGGCTTTCAGTTCGTTTGTTTAAATCATTCAACCATATACAATTTCGTTAAACACGCGTATTTATACGCGATTTATGGTTTCATGACTAAATATATATTTTACTATTCTAATACGTTCGAAACTGAATTCTGGTTCCAACGCAAGTCGAACGAGTCAAATCGGAGTTATAACGAAGAAGTTATTGGAAAAATACTAAAATACATTTTTAATTCAAAAACCGGCAGAGGTAAGGGTCGAACCCTTGACCTCCCGGACCAAACACACCCATCCTACCATCTGATCCACTATACATTTGCATCAGGATTTAGAAATAATTTGTTTTAACCTTTGAAATGTTTGGTTCCCTTGGTTTAACTATAACCGAACCATATTGAACCCAAATTGGCCCCGATTTCGATCACAAATGAAACTGAAACCTTAGGGCTTTGCTTCTAAAGGTTCAAACGAGTTCAAGGGTGTGTTTAATTTGATCATCAATTAACAGAAAGTTCTAATTCGTGATTCATCATAGTTTCGAACGTGTATACTCCAATCTCTAATCAAAATCGTTTAAATTCATTGATGTTAATCTGAAAAAGCATAGGGTTTTCATTAAACAAAGTGTTTCAAACTTTCTGTGTAAGAAATTTGAATATCACGATCGTTTAATTCAGAAACCCCCAAATGGGTTTAACCGAAAACCCTAGAAAAATCAAAATAACACAATTCGCAATTGTTTGATAGAATTAACAAAAGGTTTTCATTAAAATGACTACCACGAATCTTTCGGTAACGTTTAATTCGAATAACAAGTCCCTATGATTCGAAACCCCCAATTCGTTTTGACTCAAGAACCCTAGAACTTGAAATCTAACAATTCGTTGTTGAAATGTTAAATTGACATGTGGTTTTCATTTAAGATGCTATTTCGAAATTGTGGTTGTGAATTAATTTGATTTCTAAACTCGTTTGTTCGAAAACCCCCAAATCATTTTCAATGAAAACCCTAGAACATGAAATCCATTGATTCGATATAATTCAATGAAACTAACATAGAACTTTCGTTTAAAGGTTATTTCGAAACTCACAGTATAAATTGATTTGATTTTTAAAGTCGTTTGAATAAAAATCCCCAAATCGGTTTCTAGGATGAACCCTAGAATTCACGTTCATATAATTCGATGTTAAGGACCAAAATTAGCATGTGGTTATCCTTATTCGGCCACTTTAGGTTATTTATAAGTGAAAACTTACTTGATTTGATGTCAAATTGAAGTTTATTGCCTATTAGGTTGAGATTCGGCCGACCTTCGAATCAATTCTTTCGTCCGTGGCTTCTGGAATAAAATTGGTATATGTAGGAGCTTCTAAAGATGCCGATTATGGTATGTAAAGGTTCAATTTCGTGGACTATGATCGAATTACATGAGTTCCTTAGTTGTTAGTAACGGTTTTGACATAATGGGTGATTAACCGAGTTAATTCAACGATTTATGTTCTAGTAACGTATAATTGTTGTTATTAATCATCAATGGAATGATTAGTAGTGATTTAATTCAGTTATTACCCGGTTTAATTGTGAAATTCAACATCAATTTGATCATATGGTCGAATTTTGACTTTTAAAGTCAAAATTTGACATTGTAATTAGTTTGCAACTTTAATCCTTGTAGTTTTAATATTCCAAGGCTTGTTTTATTATATTCTAACCTTTCTAATTTATTTTTGTTCGATTACATAACATTTCGGTTAATTCTGGAGTTAACGGAGTTAATCCGGAATGCCGGATTGTCACAGTAATGGTCGTTTTGACACTAAAATAGCTTGATTTGGTTGAGAAATGAAGGATATAGGATGATGGCTTCTAAAGAGAGAAAGTAGAGAGAGAGTGACGGGAATGGGAGGTTGAAGATGGTAGGTGAGGGTGTTTAGGGCAAATAGATGCCATTAAATGCTTCCCAAAATACCCGGGTGTGTTCGGGTCCGTTCGGTTTCGCGTAAAAGCGTCAGTTTCGTTTCTTTTCGTAACGAACATCTTGGTTTTAAAAGTAAAGTCTACAAATTTAATTTAGGTTGTGATTCCAAATAAATTAACTAAATATCTTTCGTTTATTTTAAATTTTATGAAAATATTAATTTACAGTTTAAATCGAAATGTACAGTCTTCGCGTGTATTTGTTCGAATCGTCACCCGTACGAATATGACGATAACTATACTTTTCAATTTCGTTTTCTAATTATTGGACATCATTCATAGCGTTAAACTTTCAGGTATATTCGTACAGATCGTCACCTCTACGAATATTCCGTCAATTTATCATTCACGTAATGACATTCGTTGTAGTTTTGTTATGTAAATCCTCACATACGTTTATACGTAATAATGTCCTAACAAGCATTCATGTGATAATCTTCTGTTGCTAGCTTTTTTTCTGAAACAATTGCATAATAGTTCTGTGTCAAGCATTACATGATAATAGCATACAAATAATACACCTAGTTTGTACCTGAGTTACTGTGCATATCACTGTTCCGGTTACGATTCCGGAACTGATGTTATACTTAACATCATATTCGTAAATCTTGGACTGAGAAGTCCGAGATAAAAATAGGACCAAAACTCTAGACATCCTTATTAAGGGAACGTCTAGTAGTCAAAACAATTGTGTACTGGAGATTTAGCTCTAGAACTATAAAGTTATATCATATGATGGAGCTAATAAAAATTCACATGATATGATCATGATGGATTAAATTCATGGGTAGTCAAAAGGTGGTAGCTTAACCTTAGCTGAACCAGGTCAGCAAAATAGCTACGATTTTGAACAGATAATATGAAACATATACCAGTGTAGCAAAGACAATGAGCAATAACAAGTGAGATAACAATTACGATGAGGTCACATAAGCCAAGGGACATTTGAGTAGAAAAAGGGTGAATGTGCATCACCTTCGGAGAGGTGCATGGATTACCTCATAGGTAAAACTTTACCCAAATCATAATAAAGCTACCTTATTCTAAGGTAGTTTCCTCAAACAATTAGAACACACACCGAGATTCTAGAAACAGATCTAGGGGTGATGTGTCGAGTATAGGTCATATAGGCATGACCTAAGATATAATATATGTAACCTAAAGTTTGAGATCGAGCTATCAGAATCTAGAGACGCGAGAAAAACATGAGACACTCCTAAAGTTGTATGGCCAAATAGCTATGGTTTGTTCACCAAGCTTCCATCCTATACTCCTAGTAGATACCAAAACATACAGGTATAAGAAACCTGCCTGATCAGATCCACCCACAGTTTCCATGACATAAGGAATTGTGATAGGGACCATTCCCATAGTATGAGTTTACCTGAAGATTTCCATATTCTAAATGAAATAGTCGGTAAACTCGTAAACTTTGCAGCAACTGCAGAAATTCTTCGGAATTTACGTGAACTGCAGAGTCAACCACTATCCGAAGAGGGATGATCATGGCAATTGAAAAACATAAAATCCTAGAGGATGTGAACTAAACTAATCCGGTCACAATTTGTGAAAATGGAACCAAAGTTTATATCTCACATCCAGAATACTCTAGCTATCATGATAGCATTAACGAAGTATTCGCGTTAGAACATTGCATGCTTATAGAGAACATTAAAACCACTAAATTTGTTGGAACAACTCGAAATACCATAACGAAAGTGTACACGAGTAGCTATGAATTTTAAATGCCAAGCTACCACACACTTTTAGTAAATCTGATGTTCATTGGGTCTCCATAAACAGTGAATCAGGTCTACTCATTGAGAAGAGCTAAATTACAAAGAAATACACCTTATTGAGGAACCTCGAACATTACAGATCATATAGCGAGAGGCTGAAAAGGAAGCCGTATTCCATTGTAAGGGCTAGATGAAACTCCAAACGCAAACCCGAGTTAACTTGGGAGCGGGAGAACATGAGGTCAAAAACATCTCCACCTGAATATAGAAAAAGTAGTACCCAACAATGATGCTTAAATTTTGGGACGAAATTTCTTTAACAAGGGGAGACTGTGACAACTGGTACCTGTACGATACGTGTACTTACACCTAAAACTATGTGTGAATGCTATGTGATAAACAATATGTGATAACTATTCATTGGAAAGAATTAACAGTTGTATATTTTCGATGAGAATTGAAATATAAATATACAACAACACATGTGAAATAACAGTGTTAAAACAAATGACAAAAACACGTCGGTTGCGATCTGATATCCACAGATAACAGGAATCAAATTGTTGAAAAATCAGTGAGAAAACAGTGTGAATTCATTTATAACAATGTGAAAACAGCTAGTTTTAGTTGAGCCCGTATGTGAGAAGGTACAATCCAAACAACAGTTCAGTATCGTTTATGAACGATGAGCTGACAGAGTGTTTGCGTGGGTGACGATTCACATAAAAATATGAGAGATTTTAACGTTCTAAACGACAACTGAAAAAAATATATAGAAAACCAAATCAGAAAGTGAAACGTACGATCGTATTCGTACAGTTAGCGCTCTGTACGAAAACGCGCGTAAATTACGTTTTCTGATGAAACGGCAAAAATAAACGATTATGAACATTAAAATAATAAAAATAAAATAAAAATAATATTTATTAGGAATTACAACCTAAAAAGAATTTTATAAAACTATTTAACTAAAACTATATGTAATTAAAGTTACGTAACAAAATAACAAGATTTAACGGTTTGATCTCGAACGAACAATAAAAATATAAGTGAAATATAATATTTTACATTTTACAATTTCGAAACTAATCAAAAATAATCCAAGAATTCTAAATTACAGTTTAAAATACTTAATTGCGTAACCGGAATAACGCGCGCTTAAAAATACGCGAAACCGACACCGATCAAAACCGAACACGCGGGTAGACACCCGGGGTATAAAACCCCATTTTCTCCTCTTCTTCTTCATTGTCAGCTGATTTCTTTCTCTCTCACCTTCAAGAAATACGTCTCTCTCTCTCTCTACTCTCACTCTAACCTTCATCAACACTCCACCATAGCAAACGCCCACCAAATTTCGCGCTCTTGGTGTCTAAACGACCCTCTAAACGAGTAGAACATGGAAGTACAAAGGATCTATACAAAAACGAGCTCAATAGGACATGAAACTAGAGAGAAGTCGGCTGAAAAAAGTGAGTTTCTCATGATTTTCGGTTTCGGAGTTTTCACTAGAAATCCCACACAAAAACATCCATAACTTTCTCATTTCTTAGTCAAATCACGCAAATAATATATCGAAACGATCGTCTCGAAGAGAAGGAAGCTTGTAGTACAACGTATTATAGCTAGTTCGAGCTAAATCGGCCGGAATCTTAGAGAGAAGTTGCTGCTGGGAGTTGGTGTTCTTCATTTCAGCAGGTATGAACTTGTAACCAGTTTTAATCCATTCAAAACACTTAGATTCTGCACAAGAATGGGTTAGGAACATCAGAATCATGTTAGTTCATTGTTTGAAAAGGTAATTCACAGGTTCACACTTTTGGTTTTTCATCAAAACCTTAAGGGGATCCGAAGGATAATTCACATGTTCCGACTTTTGGTTCTTCCTTAATACCTTATTGGGGATCCGAAGTTTAATTCATAGGTTCCCGCTTTTGGTTCTCCTTAATAACCTCAAGGGGGATCTGAAGGATAATTCACAGGTTCCCACTTTTGGTTCTTCCTTAAAACCTTAAGGGGTATCCGAAGTTTAATTCACAGGTTCCCGCTTTTGGTTCTTCCTTGAAACCTTAAGGGGGATCCGAAGTTTAATGTATAGGTTCCCGCTTTTGGTTCTCCTTAATAACCTCAAGGGGGATCCGAAGGATAATTCACAGGTTCCCACTTTTGGTTCTTCCTTAAAACCTTAAGGGGGATCCGAAGTTTAATTCACAGGTTCCCCTTTTGGTTCTCCTTAATAATCTCAAAGGGGATCCGAAGGATAATTCACAGGTTCCCACGTACTTTTGGTTCTTCCTTAAAACCATAAGGGGGATCCGAAGTTTAATTCACAGGTTGCCGCTTTTGGTTCTTCCTTGAAACCTTAAGGGGGATCCGAAGTTTAATGCACAGGTTCCCGCTTTTGGTTATCCTTAATAACCTCAAGGGGGATCCGAAGGATAATTCACAAGTTCCCACTTTTGGTTCTTCCTTTAAACTTTAAGGGGGATCCGAAGTTTAATTCACAGGTTTCCCTTTTTGGTTCCTATACAACACCATATGGGGGATCTTCCCAGACAACAGGTTTCCTTTTTGGTTCCTGTACAACACCTTATGGGGGATCTTCCCAGACAATAGGTTTCCCTTTTTGGTTCTTGTACGACACCTTATGGGGGATCCTAATCCTAGACAACAGGTTTCCTTTTTGGTTCCTGTACGACACCTTTTGGGGGATCAGAAGGTTAATTCACGAGTTCTCTCTTTTGGTTCTTGTACGATACCTATTTGGGGGAACTTCCTTAAACCTAACTTTGAGCTTCTAAGTTAGCCTTCATTTATGTTGGGATAAGGTTTATTAGAGATAACATCTCATAAAACTAATTAGTTACAAACCTAGAAACTCACTAGAGTGATCTTTAGGACACTTAGGCGATACGCACAATTCTCATCATAACTCTTAACTAACACATAATAATGCTAGTAATGTGAACACAAACAAATCAAACACAGGTTGAATCCAACATCATTGCAACAACAGTGAGCGTGTGCATTCCTCGAGTCTTAGTCAACAACTACAACATCCATGTGAGTTCATATGCCCATTTTTTAATATTTTGATTTTAAATGCGGGGCTGAGAAACATGCTAACTCTTTTATTTATTTAAAAGCTTTAGTATATTATTCAAATATCATATGATTTAGATAATAATGCTTTTATCTTTAATATCATACTTTTTTATCATATAATTACCATTATGTGTGCATGTGTGTGAATTAACATGTAAGACATATCAAGGATGATGTCACGATAACATAATTTCCTGATATCATTCAATCACTGGAATAACATAAGTGTACTTAAGATTTGATCTTATAACACTTTGTTATTAAAACTGAGGTGACATTGAGACAACATTGAGACAAACACTGAGAAAAATACAAGTGACATCACGAATGATAATCATGATAATATAATTTCATGATGATGATATCATTCACCACATTTATTAACATGGTGAAATAAGAAAGGCTCTTATATCACATTGTTAAAACACTAGGAACACATTGAGACAACAACATTGGGAGAACACAATAAATAATTACTATTAAGCATCTTTGTATTATATCACAATAATCATGTGTTCATGAGTTCATGTATAGTCGTAAGTACCTAAAAGTAAATCGTTAACCATTTATTTAGCGCAACTAAACCGAAGATAGCGTAGTGGTACCATAGGTTTGACAAACCGCCGGTGGGTGAGGCCGGTACGTTATTCGTATTTGTTATCATTGGCCGGTAACGTATGACCGGTAACAGGGCTGCATCAGTCAGGTTTGGTAAACGACGCATGGTGATATTAATCTACAGAAACTAATTGTAATTAAATCCTTCTATTCTATTAACTGGTAGACTGAGGAATTGAATTTCTCTCAAGTCATATTACTAGTAATAGTCTCGTTGAAAGCACTGATTCTATGGGAACACAAATGGAATAGAGGTAAATTTAAGGCATTGTGGTCTGATTACGTGAGGACCACAATGGGTCCCATTTAGGCTCTATAAATTTAGGCTAACAACAATTCTGACTAGTAAACTGTTACTCCTTTAACTAGAAGTAAAGTATAGTTAACCCTTCACTTGAGAGAATAATAATAAACATAAGATTTGATAAATCTGTTTTCCTTAAACACTGAGGAATTATCATCACTCAGGTCTTGATAACTTATTTTCCTCATACTATTTTATTATATACATATAACACTACGGGTGATGAACACAATTCATGGGTGAATATCAAATGGGATGAATACATGTGAGATAGAAATGGGTATCCATAGTTGTATTGCAAGTGGTGTTGACTTCTGTTAAGCATGTGGTGGGCTGGCGGCTTCGTATGCCCTATATATAAGCATGCTTGATGTGGATGATGTACTACTTGTAAGTATAACTATGGAAAGGACATTGTGTGAGACAGATGAAATAATTATCAATAAGACTTGTGTGTGACAATGTGATTGTGAATGACAATTATACAATGGATTTCAAATACTAAACTTATGAACTCACCAACCTAGTGTTGACTTTGCTTAAGTGCATGTTTTCTCAGGTGATGAGCAGGGCTAGATTACAAGCAACAGGATTAAGCTAGTGAACTATAAAAGAGACCTAGCTTACTTTTGTGTTGTGCATAATTTTTGAATGACAAAACTTTGAATCGTCTTTTGTAAATCTTGTGCAGATACAAGATCGAAAACTCAATAATTCTTTTGGTAGATTTACTTAGTTAAATTATGAACATGTACTGTATAATTTAAGTTTGAAATTCTTTATCAATGTCATTTTAGCATTTCTTATTATATCTCATGTGCTATGTAAACAATATGATCACTATGATTATCAAGCGATATCGCGTCTCGAGAACCTTCTGCCCAACGAGAAAGTCGATCCAGCCCGCCGGCTCTGGGTGTGACATTGTATCGCGCATAGGTACCTCTTCCTGCCACTTCTCTTTTCTATACACAATAAGAAATACGTAATGTTGAAAACCATGAGAGAGATAATATACACATAAGTACAACATTTTGAAGCATAACGCAACATTTGATTAATAACTTGCAAAGGGGTTACAAAGTACTTTTAATTCAAACGTTACAATTCAAAGATAGTTGTATGGGCACAACTCGTCCATCTAGATTTATGGTACTAAAAATGGAAATCTCTATCTTTGGTTCACTGACGGGATAGTGGATACTGAGTTTCCGCTCTTTGCAAGCTCCTCCTCATCCTCCAAGGGCTACTCCTCCTCGTCCTCCATGGGCTCCTCCTCCTCAGGTGCTTGCTCCACAGCCACCTGTGATGCTACTGCCTTGGCCACCGCCTCGGCTCCTGCCGCTCGATCCTCGTCTACTCCAACCCTAGCCCGAGTCGCTCCACTTTCTTTGTAGTGCGATGCTCCCCCTCGAGCAGACCGGTGATAGCACCCGTCGCATCCCTCATGTGACATATCTCCCAGTCCATCATTGCGACAAAAGTTGTGAATGCATGCTCCATCGGATATTCGAGTACATGTAGAGGTACATGTTCTCCGCGAACCCATCGTTGAACTAGGTCTGGGTACCAGTCCTCGTCTTTGGTATGGCTCCGAGATCGTACATGGAGGATCTCATTGGTGACGATCAGTTCTGTTAACGGCACCATTCGTCTCAGTTTTTCTTCAAGTTTTTCGATAAGATACGTCGTCGGTCGCTTTCCTAAATTATTACGTCCGTTGCTTGACATACCTATAATCATGTTGTTATAAGTACACGTACGGTGCTGAGTATAGGAATGTTTAAAATCGCTTTCTCTAGTGATGTCCCCCATTAGTGTCCTCACCTTAGACTTCAACATCGATAAAGCTCCATTAAGTCTAGTAATGCTTATGTATAGAGCATACATACCAACAAGTGGATCCACCAACCCAACCCACACTTGACTGAATACAAATCTATCTTTACTGGAAATCAAGGATAACACACTACATATACACAATTTGTTTTCCCAATAGACATGTCCACCATTCATTATTGATATATAGAAATATTCATTTACAACTGTGTATACTGCCATAGCCTAACTATTGGTAAAGACTTGATGTTCTGAAAGATATAAGTTTTGAATTCTTTCCTTTCCATCCCATGAGTTCTCATTAGTTGAGTTTACTGTTGTTAACATATATATTAGAAGTGACAATCAACTTGTTTCAAATATAGTTTTAATTGATGAATGAATTTCAGTTGGACAACATTGGGGTTAACACCAAGTCAGATGCAGTACTTCCAACTTACACCCATTCATTTGAAATCTCAGTCTTTACTTGTCTTCACAGCTGTCTGTCACTATGCAATACTATAATTGACCTACGGTCAACTCATAGTTTGCTAGTCTACAGATCAGTTGTGGTAGAATTAATAGTAGTTTATGTCTCACTAGTATCACCCATGCGGTCGTTTACCAAACCTGATTGTTGTCGCCCTGTTACCGATCATACGATACCGACCAATAGTTATGTATATGTTACGCATAACGTACCGACCTCACTCACCAGAATTTTGTCTAACTTATGGTACCACTACGTTACTGTCGGCCTGGCATCTCCACTTAATAGTAAACGAACTAGAGAGGGACTTAATGAAGTTGAATTCTCATATGGGCACATGATTATAGTGATTTAATCTAGAACGTTTTACCAGAAATCAAATATAGTCATATGTCATCATTTCATAGTCTTAAACATAGCCATCTCAATCTCATTGTCATTTCATTCTCATTGTTATTCATACCACATTTAATTTTAGCATAAAACGTAGTCATACTTGTTTGGATGTTTCTCAGTCATAGTCATCAACATTGAAAAGCCTCATAGTCATAATCATAGTTATAAACATACTCAGAACTGGACGTAATAACAAAGGCATATCCTTTGTTAACACATCATTATAGATAATTAAGCAAAAGCCTTTAAAAAGATTTATCATGTTTCTCAGCCCCGTATTTATAAGTCAAAGAGATTAGAAAAGGGGCAAATGAACTCACCTTGTAGTTATGGACTGTGACTGACTGATTTAATGGATGCACACGCTTGTTGTTGTTGAATAAGTTGTATTCAAGTTCCCTGAGTTTGAGTTACATTTCGTTACAATTTGAGATATTTAATCATACGGTGTTAGGATTTGGTGTTAGAGTTTCTAAGTGTACACCTTGTGGTTTCTAAGTTATACTACTTGTTTGGGAAATATTCAGTCTTAACAATGACATTGTTTTTGAATCCTATTTATTATTAAGTTATTAATCATGAAATTTTAAAGTTGAGATTTATACTTAAAGAACATTACTCATTATATGGTTTGAAAACATTTTGAACTCCACTATCTTATTTATATGTGTAACAAAAGTGTTTATTAAATCTCATGTTTACTAGCCCTTATTATTGTCAAAATGTTTTAAAAGAAATTATTAAACTCAAGTCATGGAACTTTGTGAGTTTAAGCTACTTAGAATTGGGTTAAACCAACCATTTGTCCTCACCCTACTTTTGACCAATTAATTCATTGTTTTACCCTCTAAATGTGCTTATAATTTACCTCATTTATGATATGGTACACTTGGATTATAAGCCATATTAATATTGATCAGCCGAAATCGGGAAAAAGATAGTGTCGACAGAGTTAGTATCGACCAAAGCAATAAACTAGCCTTTGTCGATACTATCCACTTCAACACAGCATCAACAATTTCCAAATTAGTTAATATCGATGGCTTCCCAATTTTAAACACTTGGATTGAATGGAAGTAACTAGTATCGAAGGTCCAGGGTAGTATTGATGGTCCTAAGTTTGTCCAAGTCATGGAGAGACCAACACAGCCCCTGTCAATACTAACATTATCGACACTTGTTAGTATCGACCCTAGGAGCCTCCATGATGTTTAGTATCGATGGCCACTTATCCCATTTCACTTGCACTTCATTGAACTTGCTATCGATGAGGACTTGGTCAATTTGGATCCATCGAGACTACAAGATTCGATGGAATGAGTTGTTGGCCCCCATGTCATCGATACTATTAGTATCGACCAGTTCTTATTTCGATTCTAATATCTTCCAAACCTGCAACTTTTCAAGCCTTCCCAACTCTTATTTCAGAACAATCCGAGTAGTTTAGAACTTTTAATAAGTTATCTTTTAAATGTTTAAAGATCTGAAAACCGTGTTTAAGTTTATGTGTCTTAGTTTAAACTAAAACCCACAAAACCGAAAGTTAAAACTTCGATCTACCTTGTTCTCATTTGAGCTTGATTTCTTCAGTGATTCAGCTTCTATAAGTTTGGAGAAGTGTTTTGGTAGGTATATATTTGAAAATGGTCATGATTTAGGTGAGTTTGGGTTAGGGTTTTTAGAGAGAAGTTCTAGAGAGAGAAAGAGACGTAAATGATGATGTTTTGGTAGGTATATATTTGAAAATGGTCAAGATTTAGGTGAGTTTGGGTTAGGGTTTTTAGAGAGAAGTTCTAGAGAGAGAAAGAGACGTAAATGATGAGAGAGAGTTGGTAGTTCAACAATTAAATGAGAAGGAGAAAGAAAAATAAGGCTTTTATAGTCCGTTCAGTTGTACGTGAGTTTGGATTCGTTCGGTTTCGTTTATGCGGATCGTTTTCGAAACGTAACTTTCAAATAAGAGTTTTTGTAAAATAATTTCATTTAAACATTTTTATGTGATAATTCATAATGAATATTTTAAATTCTTTTTTATTATTTTTAAGGTTTCGAAAACGTTTATTTTATCGTTTCGTTAGATTGTATCGCCTTCGCGCATATTCTTACGGATCGTCACCCGTACGAACACGACGACGGCTATACTTTCTGGTTTGGTGTTTTAGTTATAAGATATCATTCAGAATCATTAAACCCACGGACATATTCGTACGAATTGTCACACAAATATACTGTCAGTTTAATATTCGCAAATGTTATCCATCTTTTTTTTGACTTTGATATTCTCACAGACTAGATATATGATCCAGCATGCCCATTTGTAAAAAAAACCAAATTCCATTCTCCCCACATATTTAATTTCCTTTCTTGTTCTCATTGATTTCACATTGCGTTGTGGGTTGTCTAATCCTCGTAATCGGAGGATTTGTATCACAACCACACTATTTTGTCATTTACACGCATTGTTATTTGTCATTTCATATACATTTCGGTTTTGTTATGATCAGGATTTCCATTGTATTTACAGAATAGTTATCACATAATTAGTTATTCACAAAAGTAATCACATGTATTAGTCATATAAACACATATATCGTACAGTTTTCGGAAGGTCGGGAACAAGTTGTTGCACATTAATGTAGTAATTAAATCTTAAATTTAGGAAATTACCTTAAGACAAGAACAGAAATGTCACATGGGAAATGCGACGAAATTGTATATCGACAACTCATTGAATATCAGAGAATGCTAACCCTTCTTCTTAATTTTAAAGTCCATATAAAACCTTAGGTTAGTACCTGAAATACATGCAAAGAACAAGTGTCGACTAAAAATTTGGTGAGTTCGTAGGTTTTATGTTATGATGAAACAGTAGTATTTGACATTCAAGGCACAAGTAAATTGTTTTAACAATGTTTAGTAGGAATCAACTTCCCATAGTGCTATGTTGTTATAATATGTTAATCACAAGCGTGATTGGATGCAATGTACATGAGCCCACAACCTTCTTATATTACCCCTACTGGTAATGTCTTGTCACAAAACATTAGTTCTGCTGGAAATATGCCATTCATTTAACAATGCAATTATGGTTGGCGCTACCAAAACATGAATGGAGGTTTGTGAGACCCGTTAGTACTAGCTTATATTAATCCATCGACTCGAAACCTTGAGTTAAATGGTTGTGTAGGATACTAAGGACTTAGTGTGATATTTCTTGTCTCATGCCATATAATTTTTTTCTCTCATGCAATATATTTTTCTTCTCTCATGCAACATACCTCGAGAAACATGTGCATGGATATAGTCAAAGAATTCTTGAATCACAGACAAAATCAAGCATTGCAGCATGTATTTCCCCCAAAATATGTAAAATGAAAAAAGGCTATGAACACTGACCTTGTATGTATAGCAGTGGAACCAATGTCGATGTATTGTGATAATAAAAGTCTGAGTGACCATATGCAGCACATTTGTGCTAGTTAACTCTATGTGTGTGATATTGCATAGCATTTCCCATTTGAGTGAAACATGAGATCCTGATCATAGATCAACTGTGTATCAATAGCTAATATTGACAATCATGTTTCACGTGCCTACTTGACACAACTGTCACATGTGATTTAACGCGTCCTCACATGTGTTAAATTTGATTAACTAAGGACTTTTGTTTGCATATTTTATTTTGGGTTTATAATGACTATTCTTCTACACTCGATTATTTAATTAATCGAACGAGTTTATAATTAATATGCTTAAAATGTATATATGTAATCTTATTTATCAACCTGAAAATTATTTTTATTATATATAACTTTGTTGAATAAGTAGTTAATGTATATAATAAGACATTAAAATGTCTTAACCTATCTATGTATATTCCGTGGTAACGATGTTTATTATATCTCGAAATATATTTATTACATATAAGTCGTTGTTCAATATATAAACAATTGTCCCATTTATTAGTAACTGTTGAAATTTGATAATTTATACATGTACATATATATGTTTAAAACCATTTTGTTTAAATAATAGTCATTAGATCCCAATATAGGTAATTATAATCAATTCATCAATATAGGCTTATATTATTTGAAATCCCCTTTTTATTAAATGTACTTGATCTCCTTTGTTTACGTAGTTACATATTATATATTTGAAAGTGTTTAACACTTAGTTTTATATAAAATGATTGTTCTGATAATCAAACATTACAAAAGTTAATGTTTGAGTTTTAATATAATAATAACCTTTCGAGTTGTTTGAAAATTCTAGTTTTTAAAGAGATCGAAAATGTGTGTGTTTGTGTATATATTTTGTTTATTGCTTACGACTTGCTCATAACTAATGTATGTAAAATAATATAAACCTTTTATATTTGTACTTATATATATACACACACACATATATCCTAGATTATACATATCTAAATATGAATATATATATATGTACGTATATATTTGTTGATTTCATTCCATTCTTCTTTAATAGAAATTTATTAATTTATATATGGTACATTTGATATTTGGAATGACCCGCTATAATCAAAACAAATAATAGTTGGGTTATCAAGCATAGTTGTCTCAATTCTCTCGATACCGTTTCACCCTCGTTTTGTTAAGCTAACTTGCTATATAAATTTGTGAGATATCACTCAAAGGATAATTTACAAATAAAGAGATACCCCTATATATATACAAGAGAACAATAAATAAAGAACTATCTAGAATACAAAATAAATATATAATAACTAAACTTTAATATCCCCCCTCAAGCGGAACGGTGGAGGACCAATACCGAGTTGATGGCAGAAGACTTCAAATTGATGACGAGGTAGACTCTTGGTGAAGATGTCCGAAACTTGGAGCTTGCTGGGCACAAATTTCGTGTACAGTTTTCCTGAAGTAACAAGTTCTCGAATAAAATGGTAGTCAAGCTCAATGTGTTTGGCACGCTTGTGGGAGATAGGATTTTGAGAGAGAAACAATGCGCCACGATTGTCACATAGGAGAGTAGGTTGAGCAGAAGGTAAAGCATGTAACTCTTGAAGGAGATGAGTGATCCAAATGATTTCAGCAGCGGTGTTTGCCATTGCACGATATTCAGATTCAAACTGGAACGCGCTACAGTTGGTTGTTTCTTAGCACTCAATGATACTAAATTAACCCCAAGAAAAATGGAATAGCCATATGTAGAACGACGAGTGTCCAGGCAACGAGCCCAATCAGCATCAGAATAACCAATGACAGAAGTTGTAGAAGGCTTGCAAAACTTGATACCAAAGGTAACAGTGCCTTTGACGTACCAAAGAATCCGTTTAACCTGTTGAAAGTGAAATACAGTGGGAGCCTGCAAAAATTGACTGACTTGATTTACAGCATATGATATATCTGGACGAGTGGTGGTGAGATATTGAAGAGCACCGACAAGAGACCGATAAAGAGTAGGATTAGAGTAAGATTCCCCGGTAGCAACGAAGGATTCATTTGGGGCTAAGGGAGTGTGCACGGGTTTAGAATCAAGCAAGCTGGCACGGTCTAGAATATCATGGGCATATTTGGTTTGACTGATAAAGAGACCGTGAGAGGAGCGATTTACTTCGAGGCCAAGAAAGAAGTTCATGTGACCCAAATCTTTGATGGCAAACTCAGAGTTTAAACGTTGGATAAAAGAGGAGATGAGAGCATAATTGTTTCCGGTTAGGAGAAGGTAATCAACATAGACCAAAAGGTATAAGATGCATGAATCTCTCTTGAAGACAAACAAGGAGGAATCAGCTTTACTGCAAGAGAAGTTGTTTTGGAGAAGAAAGGAACTAAGGCGATGAAACCAAGCTCGAGGAGCTTGTTTGAGGCCGTAAAGGGCTTTGTTGAGCCGGCAAACATGATTTGGAAACCGAGGGTCCTCAAACCCAGGAGGTTGTTCCATAAAGACAGTTTCAGTGAGATGGCCATGAAGGAAGGCATTATTTACGTCCAGTTGGTGTAGCGGCCAATCATAAATGAAAGCAAGAGCAAGGACAACACGAATAGTGGTGGCTTTCACTACTGGACTGAAGGTATAAGAGTAGTCAAGGCCAGGAACCTGACTAAAACCCTGAGCCACAAGTCGAGCTTTGTAATGATCAATGGATCCATCAGCTTTATATTTGGTGCGGAAAAGCCATTTGGATCCAACTATATTGTGAGAAGATGGACGTGGAACAAGGGTCCACGTGTGATTTTTGTGAAGGGCATCAAGTTCAGTTGACATAGCTTGAAGCCAGTGTGGGTGTTTTGAAGCAGATTTGAAGCCCATAGGTTCAGTAGTAGCAAACAAGGCCCTCTGAAGGTCAGTGTGGGAAATATTAGCTTTGTGTTTGGGTTTAAATATCCCAGCCTTAGCCCGAGTAACCATTGGATGGGATTGGGGTGGTGGAGGTGGACCAAGGGAAGATGGATTTGCAATAGTGGTAGTGTCCGTTCCAGTAGATTGAAACTGGGTTCGATGGGAGGAGGTGGTTGGGCCAAAGAGTCTACATGAGGCATAATGGGGATCATCGGTGGTTGAGGAATCCAAAGGGATAGGCTGTGGTGGAGTGTGCTGTGTAGAACTTGCAAGAGGGCTACTGTGGGCCACTGACATAGAAGGTGGGTCATCACAGCAGGTGAGAACCGGATATTTGGAAGTGGAGGCAGAAGGTTTTGGATAGGAAGTTTGGGAGGCAGAAAGTTTTGGGGAGTGGTCAAGAAAAGAATGTAGAAGAAGAGAAGAAGGAGGAGTTTGGGAGGTTGTGGATGCGAATGGGAAGTGGGTCTCATCAAACCGAGCATGGCGAGTAATAAATACCCGATTGGAGCTTGGCTAAAGGCACTTATAACCTTTGTGTTGAGCCGAATAACCCAAGAAAACACATGGTAAACTGTGAGGAGCTAACTTGTGTGGTAAATAATCTCGTAAGTAAGGATACACGAGACATCCAAATGTTCGAAAATTGTTGTAAACCGGTGAATGATTGTATAAGAGCTCATTTGGAGAGCGGTTACCAAGGAGCTTTGTAGGGAGCCGATTGATAATGTATGTTGCAGTTGCAAAGGCATCATTCCAAAAAGTGGGCGGAAGTTTGCTATTGAATATAATGGCAAGTCCGGTTTCCGTAATGTGACGATGTTTCCGTTCAGCCCTTCCATTTTGTTGGGGTGTATAAGGGCACGAAAACCGATGTAAGGTGCCATTGGATTGAAATAAGTGTTTAACTTTGTGGTTGGTGAACTCGGTTCCACCGTCGCATTGAAATGTTTGAAGTTTGGTAAAAAATTGATTTTGCACAAAAGGTAGAAAACTTGAGAGAACAGTAATGAATTCGGACTTTAATCTAAGCGGGTAATACTAAGTAAAACGCGAATAATCATCAACAAATATAACATAATATTTAAAATTCATGTAACTTGTGATCAGGGATGGGCCCCAAAGATCAGAATGAACTAATTCAAGTGGTAGAGAAGCACGTTTTTCATTTGAGATAAATGGTAGGCGATGGCCTTTAGACGTTTCACATGACGAACATAAAATTGGTGTAGGTAAAATAGAAGAAACAGCCAAGTGTTTAAGTTTATTCATAGTCAAAATTGTGTCAAAGGACACATGGCCCAAACGGCAGTGCCAAAGTTCAAAAGAAGCCAAAGGAACAGTAGAAGATGCAGCAACCAAGGATGTTGGAATGGTGTGAAGAACATAGAGGCCTTCTTTACACCGACCTTGAGCGAGAACCTGTTTCGTGGTCTGATCCTGAATGAAAAAGAAAGGATATGAAAACACAACATCCACATTATTATCTCTAGTTAAGCTACTAACTGATAAGATATTATGAGTAATACTAGGAACCACAAGGACATTGTTCAGTTTTATTTTGTCAGAAAGTTTGGAGTGACCAATATGTGAAACAGGTAGAGTTTTACCATTACTGAAAACTACACTCGAGGTTCCTGGATTAGAGACAGTGGAATGGAGTTGAGAGGAAGCATAACTCATATGATCAGATGCGCCAGAGTCAACATACCAGTCAGGTCCGCCGGAACCGACGTGACACGAAGCATGAAAGGCACGAGCCAAGTCCGAGTCATTAGAGGATGTAGCAGGGGGCAGTGGCTGGGATCGGGCAGTAAATGTGAAAGAAGGACATGCCGAGGCATAGTGACCAGACTCACGGCAGAGTTGGCAGTGGGGTGAACGGCGACCTCTACCCCGACCCTGATAACTTCTGCGAGTTTGAGAGCCACGCCCACGGTTGCTAGCTTGACGAGTAGGATGGCCAGTAGGTGGTTGTTGTTGAGGGGTAAAGGCAACAGGTGGGAAGGTACTGCCATGAATAGATTGAAGATATAGTTCATGAGATTCAGCCATTATGAGAAGGTCTCGAAACAGCGGTGCTGGCCGCATGGTGCGAATGGATGTGGCAAAACCTTCAAAAGTGGGTCCAAGTCCACGAACAAAGGCGTGGGATTTTTCCAATTCATCAACCGGTTGTGCAACAGCAGAAAGTTGGTCACACAGTGCTTTGAATTTCCGGCCAAATTCTATGACAGAGAGAGAACCGCGAGAAATGGATCGTAGTTGATCTTTAAGGTGGTGAATGCGATCAACAGAAGTATTGCAGCAAATGGTTTCAAGCGTTTCCCAGATGAGCCGAGAGGAGGAGAGACCAAGAACCTCGGCAGTCGCTTCTTCAGAGAGAGAAGCATGAAGAATGAGAATGGCTTTTTGATCATCAAGATGCCATTGAGAGTAAAGTGGGTTGGGGATCAGTTTTTCTCCTTGAAGAATCTCAGCAGGAAGGGTAGGGGATGATCCATCAACATGAGACATGAGTTTGTGAAAGGTGAGGATAGGAGTCATTTGATTTTTCCAAAGGAGAAAGTTGGTGGAGTTGAGCTTAATTTGAATCAAGTGAAAGATTTGATTCATATTTAGTGGGTTGCTATCGTTGGAAGTTGATGTGCTAGCCATGGAGGAAAAGGGATGGCAGATGAACAGAGAAAAGAGTATGGGAAAAGGTGGGTAGGTTAAGAGATAGGTGAGAGAAACAATAGAATAATAGGTGGGGGAATAAATGAGAAGAGAAAGAGAACGGTTAAGTGAGAGGGAGGGTGGGGAGGATCAATGCTCTAGATACCATGTGAGATATCACTCAAAGGATAATTTACAAATAAAGAGATACCCCTATATATATACAAGAGAAAAATAAATAAAGAACTATCTAGAATACAAAATAAATATATAGTAACTATACTTTAATAAAATTAAATCATGTATTTTTTTTATTGTTTAATAACTTTTATAAACCTTTTGCATATTTATTATTTATCATTCGTTTAATTTAGTCGTGAATTTAAACACTAAAAATGCGTGAGAGACAATAACATGCTAAGGATGGGTGTGCGGGTATACCTTCCGAGTCGGTTTGTATACGCGAACTCGTTTTGATAACCGGTGACCCAATCCTTTGAATAAAATATGTTTTCAGACTCGTTTTTGAATCACGAGTTCATCCGAACTCGCATTTTCTACTGTTGACCATATCTGACCATGGTTGACTGTTTGAACAGCTTTGACCATGTTGACTTGGTGTTGACCGAGATTGTTTTGCCCTGATCCAATCTACCATGACTACCCCACAGTTTTCCGCATGCTTACATGCGGTTTTCGGCCACCAATACGCTCCCGATTGGCACCTGTAAAGAGTACTCTACTAGATCGGTCTTTAAACAACTCAATATAAAACATACGTTCGTATCTCTATAGTCCAAACTAATATTCGAACATCATAATCATTTCCAACCAGCCCACATTCACATATCTACAGATCTGGTATAAAAACAAGCTTATATTAAAAATAAATAACTAGATCTAGTTTTTAAGCCTTCAATTAGAAGGCATACATCCGTAGATCAAAGTTTGAATGTCGGTTCTCACCTTTCTCGCCAGAAAATCAAAAGCTCTAGCCATACCGCTGGCTGACCATAACCACCAAGGAGGTTCCTTACTATTAAGAGCAGTCCCAAGCCTCAAGTCACGCCCCCAGGCACCAAAGCCACACCTTCGCCGCTGCTAAAGGCATTGGGAGGATCGGGTGTTGGAACCTTAGCTGCCGTTGGTTCTGGTTGGAGTGCATCTCCACCACCATCATCATCTCCGGTGACCAATGAGGACCTAATGCACCCAGGGGCAAGAGCCGGCTGAATGGACCAACCAGTTTAATCTAGGGCTTAGGGCCACCAAACCAAAAAAGGCGTCTATTTTAATAGGTTTTTGGCTTATTATACATAAATATGAATTGAATTTTGGGCTTAAGAAAAATATATGGGCCAAGGGCTAAACGAGAGGCGGATAGGGAGGGAAACGAGGAGACATGCAAATGGCTACTCATCTCTGAATGGTCGGATAGCGATTGGAGAAACGAGGGGACGGGCTACTCAAACAATTCAGTCTCCCATTTGACGATTTCGACTCTGGACGACTGAAAGTCTCAAACCATTTCAGTCTTTCATTTGGCGATTTCGATTCTCTCAAAATCTCACTCTCCGATTTTAGTTTTTCAATTTCCAATTTTGGCTTTCTAAGGTTATGCTTTCAGCTATGTAAGTTTCAATCAGATTTCATATAATCATATTTGTGTTTGGATTCGAATTTTATTTATGGCTGATTATTTGGATTAATGGATTACTTATCTGAATTGATTTAGGCTTATTATTTGGATTATTTGGCTTATCTAATATTTGTGTTTGGATTGTAAGAGATGATCACTGGGCTAAGCCCTCTTTACGTGCTTTATGTTTTAGAAAAGTGATAGTTGTTAGTTCTTTAATTTGTCATTTCATACATTTTTTAGGTTATAACATTAATTTGAACTTCGTTTAAAAGATATTTATTCTGAAAGACCTTAGATGGAATATACAGTTGATAAAGGTTTGATTAAAATATACTGCATGATTCAGGTAGCAAACTGAGTGAATGAAATGTTTATTAACTTGATCTTTCATTTACAAAAGAGATGAATATATATACACATACAAAGAATACTCTAGAAATAAACAATAAATATACTAAACTTAATGAGCTACTTAATATCCCCCCTCAAGCGAGACGGTGGCGGCCCGAGGCGAAGCATATCACGGAAGAATTCAAACTGAGATCGAGGTAAACTTTTGGTGAAAATGTCAGCCACCTGAAGCTTGGTAGGAACAAATTTAGTATGTAATTTCCCTGCAGCAACAAGTTCTCGAACAAAGTGGTAATCAAGTTCAATGTGTTTAACACGCTTGTGAGAGACCGGATTTTGTGTAAGAAAAATTGCACTCTTATTATCACAAAGTAATGTGGGACGTGTGGCCGGCAAAGCATGCAACTCAGTAAGAAGATGAGTAATCCATATCATTTCAGCCGCCGTGTTAGCCATGGCTCGGTACTCGGATTCACAACTTGAGCGTGAGACAGTAGGTTGTTTCTTGGCACTCCAAGAAACAAGATTCCCTCCCAAAAATATAGAATAACCATAAGTGGAACGTCGTGTTTCGAGACAACGGGCCCAATCAGCATCAGAGAACCCTAGTAAAGATGTTTTAACTGGTCTTGAAAAAGATAGTCCATAGTTAACCGTACCAGCAACATAGCGAAGAATACGTTTAACTGCTTGATAATGATCAACTGTTGGAGTTTGCAAAAACTGACTCACTTGATTAACAGCATAGGACAAATCGGGTCTAGTAATGGTTAAGATAACATTTGTGGCTAATGGGGTAGGAGTTGGTTTAGCAGTAGTCATATTGGCCCTTTCTAAAATCTCTTTTGCATACTTGGATTGGTTCAGAAAAAGACCATCCTTGGTGTAGGAAACTTCTAACCCAAGAAAGTAGTTAAGCTCCCCGAGATCCTTAATAGTGAATTCCTGATTGAGTCTTTTGATGAAGGATCTGAGAATAACATCTTGATTTCCCGTTAAAATTAAGTCATCAACATAAACCAAAAGATACATTATAGAGGCATCACGTTTAAAAATAAATAGAGATGTGTCAGCCTTACTACATGTAAACCCATTAGCACACAAAAACATACTCAAACGATGGAACCACGCCCGTGGGGATTGTTTTAAACCATATAAGGCCTTGTTGAGTTTACAAACATGATGAGGAAGCTGAGGATGAGAGAAACCAGGGGGCTGCTCCATATAAACAGTTTCTTGCAAATTCCCATGTAAAAAGGCATTATTGACATCAAGTTGGTGCAAGGTCCATCGATTAAGCATAGCCAAAGATAAAATAATACGGACAGTGGTAGCCTTGACAACGGGACTAAATGTATGAGAGTAGTCAAGACCGGGAGTTTGGCTAAATCCTTGAGCCACAAGACGAGCCTTTTTTCTCTCAATTGATCCATCCGAATGAAACTTAGTGCGAAACACCCATTTGGAGCCAACAACCGGACGATTAGTTGGACGAGGAACAAGAGTCCAAGTGTTGTTAAGGCTGAGAGCATGAAGTTCTTGTTGCATAGCATTTACCCATATAGGATCCTTGATGGCGGTTTTAACAGTTTTGGGATCAGTATGAGCGACAAGAGCATGATGAAGCGGAGTGCTTATGGAGAGGTCAGCACGATGGCGAGGTTTAAAGATACCGGATTTAGCACGAGTGATCATGGGATGGGTGGGAATAGGGGGTGGCGGAGGAGGTGGGATGGGGCTGGATGGTGGTGTAGTAGGTTGGCTAGGCGGCAGAGGAGTGGGGACGGGGCTGGATGGTGTTGTAGTTGGCTGGCTAGGCGGCGGAAGTGATGGTTGAGAGTCGAGTAAGGTTGGTTCAGGGGTTGGTTGGGTGGAGAATGTTTGGCTTGATGGAAGAGAAGGTGTAGGACTTTGGGGTGAGGCGTCATGTAGAGGAGTTTGGTCCAAGAGAGGGTTTTGTATAGTTAAAGGGGGTAGAGGATCAGTACATAAATTACAAGGTGTTGGGTGAAGGGTAGGTTGAGGTGTAGAGGGAAGAAGATCAGTGGGGTCTAAAAAACTTGATAGTTCTAATTGAGATATGGGTGTGAGTGTGGGATTGGAAGCAAATGGAAAACATGCTTCATCAAATTTTGCATGACGGGTAATGTAAATACGAGAAGTCAGGGGATCAAGACAACGATAGCCTTTATAGATAGGACTATAGCCAATGAACACACAAGGGAGACTACGGGGGGAAAGTTTATTTTCCGAGTAGTCACGAAGGTATGGAAATACCCGACAACCAAATGCCTTAAAGACATTGTAAAAAGGTTTATGAGAAAAAAGGAGTTCAAAAGGAGATTTATTGTTAAGAATTGGAGAAGGTAATCGATTAATAATATATACGGCTGATGAAAAAGCATCAACCCAAAAGGTGGTTGGGAGATGTGCCGTAAAAAGCATGGCCAAACCGGTTTCAACAATGTGACGATGTTTGCGTTCCGCACGACCATTTTGTTGGGGGGTGTACGGACACGATACACGATGTAACGTGCCATTTTCATGAAACAATGAGCGAACATTGTGATTAATAAATTCTGTGCCACCGTCACTTTGAAAAACTTTTATTTTTCTTGAAAATTGTGTTTGAACAAATTTTACAAACACTTGCAAAGTAGGATAAAAGTCAGATTTTAATTTTAATGGGTACAACCAACAGAAACGAGAGTAGTCATCAAGAAAGACAACATAATATCGATAGTTATCACCGGATGTAACCGGGGATGGACCCCATAGATCACAATGAACTAGATCCAAAGGGTTTGAAGCACGTTTAATATTATGATCAAAAGGTAAACGTTTACTTTTTGCAAGTTCACATGAAGAACAAACAACTGGTTTTGGAAGTAAAGCACTTATAGATAAACAACCCAAACTTTGTAATGTTTTAATAAGAGAAAAATTGACATGGCCTAAACGAGTGTGCCAAACTTCAAAGGAAGCTTTAGGGCACTTATTTTCAGCAACAAAAGCTTGATGATCAGGTTGCAAAAGATAGAGTCCGTTCTCACAACGGCCATGAGCCAACACTTGCTTGGTGTGTCGATCCTGAACAAAAAATGAAGGATATGAAATTAAAACATCCACACAATTATCACGAGTCAAGCGACTGATAGATAACAAATTTTTGGTGAGATTAGGTACCACAAGGATATCATTTAAACGAATATGATTGTGAAGAAAAGATGAACCTTTTTGAAGAACCGGGAGAGTTTGCCCGTTACCGAAGGTAACAGTTTCATTACCTTGAGGAGTAGCTGGACTGGAAACAATTGTGGGATCGGGAGTCATGTGAGCAGTGGCCCCAGAATCAATATACCAGTCAGGTATATGTGGGGATATATTACACTGCGAAAGGAAGGCAGAAGCAAGTGTTTCATCGGTGGCAGGTGGGGCTTGCGAGGCAAATGAAGACAACCTTGGGCACCGGTTTGCATAGTGGCCATTAGTACGACACAATTGGCAATGGGGGGAGCGGCGACCGCGAGAGGATCCGCGACCAGCATAAGGTGTGGAGGATGTAGACAATCGGCTACCACGTCCACGACCGCGACCAGAAGGGTGTGAATTGGAGCTGGCTTGAGCAGAAAATGCAACAATGGGTTGGGTGGTGCCATGAAGAGATTTCTTGAACAACTCATGGCTCTCGGCCATGGAGATAAGATCAGTAAAGTTAGGAGCTGGCCTAGAAGCTTTAACAGAAGTGGAGAAAGTCTCAAACTCAGTACCGAGACCACGCAGAAACCAATGAAGACGATCGGCTTCATCGATGATATGGCCAACAGAAGATAGTTGATCAGAAAGAGTCTTGAACCGGCGACCATAAACTGCAACAGAGTCAGAACCTTTCTCGATCATGCGAAGTTGGTCCTTGAGATTGTGAATCCGCTCAATGGAGGTATTACCGTAAGCGGATTCGAGCGCAAGCCAGATATGGCGAGCCGTAGAAAGGCCGACGATTACCGAAACTGCTTCTTCAGTAAGGGAGGCATGAATAAGGATGGTGGTTCGTTGATCAGCAAGAAGCCACGCTGAGTATGCGGGATTAGGAACAGGCTTAGAGTCAGTCAAGATAGTAGAAGACGGTGCTGAAGAAGTCCCATTGATATGTGGAAGAAGTGAGTGATAAGTTAAGACGGGAATGATTTGGTTGCGCCATAGAAGGTAATTTGAAGAAGACAATTTGATGGTTAGCATGTGAATGGGATTGTTCAAGAGGAAATCGGTTGTATGGGAGGAAGTTGCTGCCATTGATGTGGGATAGATGAGATGAGATGAGATGGAGGGGAAGATTAAAAAGAAGGAGAAGAAAGATGAGGAGTTGGAAGAGGAAATGAAGGGTTGGGGGAGTAACTAAGGCAATGATACCATGAGTGAATGAAATGTTTATTAACTTGATCTTTCATTTACAAAAGAGATGAATATATATACACATACAAAGAATACTCTAGAAATAAACAATAAATATACTAAACTTAATGAGCTACTTAATACAAACTAAGAAAAAGAGGAGTTTTTTATAGTTTGCTAATACTTTTTATTGTATTTCTTATGGTTCTTAGTTTGGTGGTTCAACATTAAGCATATTGTTTTTCCTCTGTTTATTGTCTATACTCTATATCTTTTTTGTTATGTGATTTGTGCTTCATGGTAAGGTCTAATATCAATTCTATTTATATATACAGCTGAATGGAGAAAAAAAACCCTTTCTAGCATATTTATAACGATCAGATAAGCATTTTTTTTCTCCTTGATTTTTGTCAGGTTTGTTAAGATGCTTATTGCTATCCTCTTGATTCTCAAACTCGAGCTGATTTGGGTAACAATTAACATAACTTTTCTTATTCACAGCTAATGGGAAACATACAAAACCAAATGGAAGCTTTTGAATAATCTGCAAAAACAAGCAGACTCTGGCTTTGAACTGGATCTATTTACTTTACATGTAAGTTTTTTTCTCAAAAGGGCCTCAACAAAGCTAGAGCCGGCCCTGAATGCGCCTGTGGTAAACAATGGTAGGCTTTGGCTGGAACGATACAAACCGAGCAGGAATAGTCTGACGGGTTTGGAGGTTAAAGGAAAGCTCGTCAAAGCTTGCCATGGTTCGCCGGAGATTGGAGCTCAGTTGGCAGGAAGCCAGCTGCTTCTTTTTTTTGTCTACTTCCGATCGAATACACACACACACACCAAGTGTGTGTGTTTGATGGCTGCCCAAGAAAAGACGGGTGAGAGGAATGAGAGGAACAAGTGGTTAAATACCTTTTATACTTACGGTTTTCAAGTGATACAAACGCGTATAAATCGCGTAACGAACTCGTTCGAGCCACCTGTATCGTCACGTTATTATATTTTTTATAACTGTAATATTTAAGGAACGAAATTAAATATTGACAGAATACTTATTTCATTAAATGTGAATGATCTGGCGAATAATCAAGTTTAAAAACAAGGTAAAGTCTCGTGTTTAACAGGTTAACTGATGTAAACGTTTTTCGTGTTCCAGCTTTCATTCAAATCTTTCTGATGTTATTAATATATCTAAATAGGTAAATAATAATACACTTTATCTTGATTTAACATCGGAAGTACTTAACCCGTTTGGTCGTCGTTAACACATGTTAAACAGGGTTTCATCCGTTTTACACGTGTTTCGTGTTTAATTCTACGGACAAACCTTTTAACTGAATATTAATAAGGACATTAAAACCACCTGGTTAAAATTTCTTATTTGTTGGATAATTTGATTACAACTGATTGTGTATACGTTAGTCGATTAATTGTTTGTTTGCTTGCGTACGTACAAAATATCTACGTAACAATCTGTTAGGAAATGTTTGTTAATTTGGATACGATCCGGTGAAACAATAAAAATAAACGTTTTTGAAATTTTAAAATAAATAAAAGATATTTAGTTAATTTATTAGGAATTACCACTTTAAAAAGTTTTAAAATTTCTACCTTTATAAAGTACGTAATATTACGAAAAACGACGCGCGAAACCGAAACTGAGCGAGACTGAAACACCCGAACATACCCGGACTATAAAAGCTTTGAGAAACCCTTCTTCCTCCCCAAAATTTCAGAATTTATTCCCCTCTCTCCTCCATTCCCGGTTCTTCCTTCTCTCTGCCTTCTCTCTACTTCAAACCTTCATAACTTCCTCATTTCTCCACCAAATTCGACTTTCTAGTAGTCAAAACGATCGTGAGAACGAGAGGAACACAGTAGTAAAGACAATTGGAGCTGAAACGGGCTGATTTGGTTGCAGTTTTAGTCAGAAGTTCCGGATTTTGAGGGTTTTCTCCTATTCCAGTAAGTTGAGCTTTCTACTCGATTTTATACCTTCAAATCAGTTAGATTATGCACGAAGCTCACTTAGGAACCTTAGGAACCTGTTAGATTTAAGGCTGAAATGGTTGGAATAGGATGAGATCTGGGCAAGGGTCAATATCGATGGAAGAACATACAAGAACCCTTAGTATCGACGACTGGGACTAACAGGAAGTTCATCCATCGATATTAACAGTATCGATGGACTAAAATCAATGAAGTCCTATTAGACATGTTAAGATCGAAGCTCTCCAGAGGCTAGAAACCAAGTGACCATCGATATTGATAGTATCGATGGTCAAGAAGCTGCCAGACATGGGGGTGTCGATACTACAGTCTCGATGGAGATGTTGTTGTGTTCTATCAAAACTAAGTAATCTGATAGCCATCGACACTATGGGTTGAGCTGTCGATACTAACATGTAATGTATTCCAAGTGTTCTAGATTTGGAACCAACTTAAAACACTTAGAAACGAAGTCAAGGGATGGTTTTGAACATGGATGGGTCAACTAGGAACTATTAGGATTTACACAAGTCTTAATAGGTTTTGTTGACCATAGATACTAAGGATTTTTCACATAAAAGATGTTCTAAACTCCTTTAACATATAACCACATGTTTTAACAATCAAATGGGGTTAAGATACTTAGATTTTGTCAAATAAAACCATAAGTGATGAGGTTACTATCGACATTTGGTCTAGGTTGTTGATCAAAGGTTAACCAAACTATAAGGCCTTCGATATTAACTTAGTAACCTTCTAAACTAATAAACTAAGGTTACTTGGTAGTTCACGATCAAATTCAAGACAGGTTGGAAAGTTATGAGTCACAAACAAACTAGAACAACAAGTTAAGAAAAGGGGGATTCGAGAAATACACTAAGTATGGGATATGATTAATCGTGTATGAGCAACACCCAACACTTGGTAATTTCGTACCACGGATAATCAACTTAGATTATTCAAATCAAATAATCTTAGTGAATTATCAATTCAAGAAGAACAATTTCAAAGTTATTAACAAGAAACTTTACAAGAACTTAATGATTTACCTAGTGAGGTTAATCCAAGTTCTAATGAACTTAATGTTTTTATAAAATAATTAAGATTTTCATTGAAATGTAATATTTAATAACTTGTACCTATAATTTAATATGGATCACCATAATTTGTTTTGTGAAAGTAATTTAATAGATTTTGTAAAATACTGATGTCGACGGAGCTTAGCTAATAAACTAACTAAAAACCGACTCTAAAACTAGACAAAAAGTAATAAATCTAGACTCTCTAAAACCTAAGCTACCGACAGGCAAGTGTACATGTCGTATGTAGCAAGACAAAAGTAAGTCCGGATATCGAACCCACAGACTTCTACAGACTGTACTAACTAGACTCTATGACTTATCTATACAAAATTTGTACTTAAATAAAATAATAATAAGGAGGGGGTTTTCTAACAAAACTAAGAATAACTTAAATAAACTAAAATAGACGAGCAAACAAAGACTAAACCAGAGAAGAAAAGAAACACTACCTAGGCTTGAATCATATACATGCTTGACAAGGTTCTCTCGGGATGGAACTAATGTGATACCAGGATCTTATAATACTAAACTCAAAGGAAACCTAGAGCACCCTCGACCCTTCTCAAGGATAGTCAACTAAGGATCCTAAAAGCCGTTGAACCACCGAATACATGGATTTCCCTCACAGGTCATCCAACTACTTATGAAATATCCGCTAGATTATCTACCTCACAGTACAATAATCTCAAAACACGTAAGAAATAACTGTAAAACACTCTACCTCACGGCACGAAAGTCACAGTTCACTTAAATGCTAGGGATAACCTGGGTTTTCCTATTGGACTCGATAAACAAGAAATGCTAGACATACTAGAAAGATCTTCTCACAAAGGCTCTAACTAGAAATCCAACATCCAAGACTTATCAACAACTTCTCACCTCACGGCTATTGAAGCAAGTTGCACATCTTATCTGTTTAAATCTTGATAAAACATTCCTATGAATCACTCGGCCTAAGCAACTCATCCACTAATCAAAAACACACAGTAATTGATTCTAGCATGCACCTATTTCGCGACAGACAATCGCCAAGACACATGAGGAACATAATATCAATCATTCAACAATCACAAATACACATACACATCCAATATTCAAAACCAAGTCTTTAAATCATAAATCCATCACATCAATATGTTCCACAACCGAATCAAACCAAAGTCAAACATGCATAATCATCTAACCTAGATAGTTCTAAGAGTTTAGCCAGTAAACATTGTCAAAACAAGAATCATAACAAGTTTACACAGCTTGAAACACATAGTAATCAGGAATGAAACAAAGAATGAGAAAACCGAATGGTTAACACCCGAAAACACAATCCCGGGGCTTCAATCCTTCGATCTCTCGCTTCAAGAGCCTCCCAATCGCTTCCAATCGCCTCTGGCCGTCTCCCTATCGTCTGATGCTGAGTGTAACCCTAAAAATCCCGTCTCCAGCCGTTTTAATGAAAAGAAATCGACTTTCTGCGCTTTTGAACCCGTCGCGTACCGCGACAATGACCAAGAAACCCCTCGCGCTACGCGAGGGACATCGCTACCCGACAAAACAATCGGGTCAACCCGTAATGATTAATGAATGGCAGTTTTGTAATTTCCACCTGTCGCGCTACGCGACAGGGTTTCAGGTTGTTGTCGCGCTACGCGACAGACTTTTTTTTTCAGAAATATTATCTTTTAATCATCAATTCATTCCCGCTCGCCCGGAAGCTCGTTTTCTTGATCTTTTGTACCAAAATAGCATGTTTATTACCTGCAAGCAACAATTTATAGAAATGTGAAGAACCAGCATCAAAAGACTCTAAAACTGAATAAAACTGTACAGAAACAATTAAAACCAAATAGAAAAACAGATGTGTTTTGCAACACATCACATCCCCACACTTATCTCTTTTTCGTCCCTGAAAAAGACTTATGCAAAAATCTGGGATCATAGATAGTTAAAATGGTTTCCACACAATTAAACTCATTAATTCAAAATTAAATACTTTGGAAAAGATTGCAAGTATTGTTATCCTCTTAAACCCGTACTGATTATTTAAATCCCTTAAACATGGTCCATTAAGTTCATGTTCTACATTTCATTTCATTAGACCCACACTTAGGAAATTAAAACCAAATCAATCCTGGATTCTCGCTTTCAAGTCATCCTGACATATAAACTAACAAGAAATTTCTCAAATCAGATTTTTATGAATGAACACAAATGAAAGCGTGAGCATTTTTCTTTTACACATTGAACTTAACTCAGTGGTGTTTCAACCAGGCTGCAACCCGGCGTGTGACACATAAGTTTTCATCCAAATTCTTTCTTTTATTATTATTATTTTTTTTTTTTATTTTTTTTAGCTCAGCTTATTTGGTGAAATGGAGGCGCCATAAGACTCGGATTTATTCTCATAAAAAGAGTACTTATGTGCTAAACAAAAATCAAATTTTCAAAAACTCTCATTTGTTATTATGCAAAGACTTCTTTCTGACTAGAAAACAGTTTCATTAATTCCAAATTCCCAAGATGTTTCCCATGAAAATCATGCATTTAAGTAAAATTTCTACCACTCCTACGGAACAAATACAATCAGTTGAGCCTACCTACACATCCCATAACCAAAGCATAAGACCCAAACTAACAAGTTAACTATGAATGAAACCATAAAATCTAGCTCTTCTATCATTTCCCATCACACTTTTGCAACCAACTCAAATAAGGACAAGAAAGATCTAAGCTAAAGATATAAAAACAAAAAATAAAAGCAAAAAAATTTTCAAAATTTTGACTCAAAAACTTAAGTAAACTAAAAACTAAAATTCAAAAACTAACTACTAAACAAAATTAAACTAAGTTTCCCATCCCCACACTTAAACTTTACATTGTCCCCAATGTAGAGAAAAAGGAAACTCAAAAGAAAAACTAAAAACTAAAAACTAAAAACTGAAAATGACTTAGCTGGATAAAGTGAAGATTGTCGAGCGCCAATCTTTCCACGTAGCTCCACAATCTACAAATTTGCTTCGCAGACTGTAAACAAGCAAACAAAATCTACACAAAACAAAGATCAAGCAAGCATTAACACGTCCAACGAATAATAATGATATCCATGATTAAGTCCAACCACATACCAACCCGGATCCTCGAGACTAACAAATCAAAATTTACAAAATTGCAAAATGTTTAATCAACATAACCTTGAATGAATAAACCACAAGAACCACAACCTCCCTACACTTGGCCTTCATAATCAAATGAAAGGCTAATGGAGTAGAAAAGAAGAAATGGGGTTAAAAATCTGATCTCTAAGGCTTGAAAAGCTTTTAACTAATCTGGGAGAGCGTCGCGTACCGCGACAACCTGTTAAATGGCCGTCGCGTAGCGCGACAGAATGTTGACCCGCGAAGTTGACCGATTTCTCGCGTAGCGCGACAGGTTAGCTTGAAAGTGTCGCGTGACGCAACGTGGCGATTTTCACAGAAAGTTTTCCAGGTTTCCATGCCTTAGCCAAATTTTCAACCCCAAAACTCACTAAACCATCCACAACTGTTCTCAAGCAATAAATACATACCTGGTGGCTCCAATTCATCATTATGGCATCAAATTGATTAAAAACCTGCAAAACAAATTAAAACACACAAAAATGAAAACGAAAAAACGAAAAACAATCACGAAAAAATGAAAAACACACCAACGACACCCAAAATAACCTACAAACTCTACACTTGGGAGTTTAACCCAAGAACCCACAATCCTCAACTCAGATGGGAGGATCCAAAGAGATCTCCTCCCCTACATTCACCTCATGACCACGATCACCAACATCCCATGGTCCATCTCCTTTAAACTCATCACCATCTATATCATCACACATCAAACTCACACCATCAACTTGATGGACTAACTCACCACCGGCGCTCACAGAATTCGCTATCTTCAGACAAACACTCTCATCACCCACTCTAAAAGTGAGTTTACCCTCATACACATCTATAATCGCCTTAGCGGTGCGCAAAAATGGCCGCCCAAGAATGATGGGAACCTTCGTGTCCGCCTCCATATCCATCACAACAAAATCCACGGGGAACACAAACCTATCCACCTTTACTAAGACATTCTTCAAAATCCCCCGTGGACACTTCACCGACCGATCCGCCAACGACAAAGTCATGCGTGTGGGGAACAAATCACCAAGGGCTAGCTTCTCGTACAAAGAATATGGCATCAAATTGATGCTAGCCCCTGAGTCCGCCAGAGCATACCTCCTCACGTCATCTCCAAATAAGCACGGGATAGTAAACATTCCCGGATCTGCAAGCTTTTCGGGAATCTTGTTTAAAATCACCGCGGAACAACCCGCACTCAATGGTACATTGGCGACCTCTCCTAAACTGTCTTTACCCTTCAACAACTCTTTCAGAAACTTCACATACTTTGGAATATGCTGAAGGGCTTCGATAAAAGGGAGATTGATCTTGAGCTGCCTAAACATGTCAAGAAAGTGCCCGTATTCCTTAGCATGCTTTTGATTGGTCAAGCGTGCCGGATAAGGAACACGGGTAAGATCAATCTCCGATGTGGGCTTAAACATGACCGGCTTACCAACTACCGGTTTCTCAACGGGAGACTCACTGTTAGGTGCGGTACTTGCTGGGAATAGCCTCGGGGGCACCCTCCCAGGAGTCTCCATCTCAATTTCCTCATCCACCGGTTCCTCCTCATCTAAATCAACCGGTGGGATCACTCTCTCACTCTCCTCAACCTCCACTAACACGGGTGGCATGAACACCTCTCCTCTACCTCCTCCAGAACGGGTAGTAACCGCCTTAACGTGGGCGTTTGGATTGGTTTGGGGCTGACCCGAGAACTGGCCCTGAGGCCGTTCATCCAACCTTTTGGCTATGTCACCAACCGTTCGCTGTAAATCCAAGAACGCAGATTGCTGGTTCTTAAGGAGAACATCATGCTCATGTAGGATCTTTTGTGTAGTGGCATCCTTAGTCACTAACTGAGTCAATAACTCCTCTATCCTACCCAAACCACCACCACTACCTGAAGTACTACCCGAACTACCACTAGGCTGACCCTGCCCCTGGTTTTGATGATAACTATGATGGAAACCAGGGGGATTACCTGAAGATCTATAGGTTTGGTTCTGAGAATTTCCCCAACCGGGGTTATAAGACTGCCCAAACCTACCTTGCCCTCCTAGATAGTTAGCCTGCTCCTGGCTCACCAAACACTCAGAAGTGGCATGACCACCTCTACAAATCTCACACCGATCCACTCTCATCTTCAAGTCCCTAACATCCCTAGCTAAAGACTCAAGAGCAGCAGCAACACTAGTGTCTGTGTTCACATGGTGAACACCCCTCAGTGACGAGGAAGAACTAGTAATAGGAGTTGAATTCCTATTTGAAGATCGCTGCTCATACTCGGCCTGAGCAAAACTCTCAAAAAGATCATTGCATTCAGTCACATCTCTCTTACCCATGAGGTGGCCTCCTGCAGAAGTATCAAATCGGGCACGAGTCTCATATGTGAGCCCATTGTAGAATTTCTCTACAAGGGCCCAATCAGACAAACCATGCTGGGAGCATCTGCTAAGCAAATTTTGGAACCTCTCCCAAGCAAGATAATAGGGCTCATCAGGGGCCATCCGGAATGAATGAATCTCATCCCTCAGGCGGGCGGCCTTAGCAGGTGGGAAGTACTTTTTAAGAAAAGCATCCCGAAGGCTAGCCCAGGTGGTGAAAGTGCCTTGCGGATGAGAATCAAGCCAAGTAGCTGCTCGCCCTGATAAAGAAAAAGGAAACAAGTGCATGAAAATCGCATCTTCGGTAGCACCTTGAAGATTAAAGGTGCCACAGATGCGTGTGAGCCGAGCAAGGTGCGCGGGTGCATCTTCATCATCACGACCGCTGAATTGAGCATTATTAATGGCGGTCATGATGTATGAAGGAATCTGCCACGAATTTTCATTCGGGATCGGTGGCGGTGTAATGGGGTTGTTAAGCCCCGTGAAACCCGCAGTGGCCTGCTGATGCACAGTACGACGTGCCGCCATGGGTGGAACAAAATGAAAACGTGGGCTAGAGTGAGTAGAAGAAGAAGATGGTGTGTGCCCAGAAAAATCTGCAGAAATAGGAGTGGAAACACTTACCTCGCTCGTAGAACCTTCAGAAAAGTCCCGCGAATCGCTCCTTGATGGCAAAGAAAGCTCAGGTGGCGGTCCGTGTGAGCGTAGGTGTGGCATACACTACCAAACCTCGCTCGTAGAACCTTCAGAAAAGTCCCGCGAATCGCTCCTTGATGGCAAAGAAAGCTCAGGTGGCGGTCCGTGTGAGCGTAGGTGTGGCATACACTACCAAACCTGCAATCAAATAAAAGCAAATCAAAAAGAAATAAAATAAAATAAAATAAAATAAAATTGAAAAGAAAAATAATAACAAATATGCACAGATAAGAACAAGAACTAGTAAGCACAATCGACTAAGAAGTCCCCGGCAACGGCGCCAAAAACTTGATGTCGACGGAGCTTAGCTAATAAACTAACTAAAAACCGACTCTAAAACTAGACAAAAAGTAATAAATCTAGACTCTCTAAAACCTAAGCTACCGACAGGCAAGTGTACCTATCGTATGTAGCAAGACAAAAGTAAGTCCGGATATCGAACCCACAGACTTCTACAGACTGTACTAACTAGACTCTATGACTTATCTATACAAAATTTGTACTTAAATAAAATAATAATAAGGAGGGGGTTTTCTAACAAAACTAAGAATAACTTAAATAAACTAAAACAGACGAGCAAACAAAGACTAAACCAGAGAAGAAAAGAAACACTACCTAGGCTTGAATCATATACATGCTTGACAAGGTTCTCTCGGGATGGAACTAATGTGATACCGGGATCTTATAATACTAAACTCAAAGGAAACCTAGAGCACCCTCGACCCTTCTCAAGGATAGTCAACTAAGGATCCTAAAAGCCGTTGAACCACCGAATACATGGATTTCCCTCACAGGTCATCCAACTACTTATGAAATATCCGCTAGATTATCTACCTCACAGTACAATAATCTCAAAACACGTAAGAAATAACTGTAAAACACTCTACCTCACGGCGCGAAAGTCACAGTTCACTTAAATGCTAGGGATAACTTGGGTTTTCCTATTGGACTCGATAAACAAGAAATGCTAGACATACTAGAAAGATCTTCTCACAAAGGCTCTAACTAGAAATCCAACATCCAAGACTTATCAACAACTTCTCACCTCACGGCTATTGAAGCAAGTTGCACATCTTATCTGTTTAAATCTTGATAAAACATTCCTATGAATCACTCGGCCTAAGCAACTCATCCACTAATCAAAAACACACAGTAATTGATTCTAGCATGCACCTATTTCGCGACAGACAATCGCCAAGACACATGAGGAACATAATATCAATCATTCAACAATCACAAATACACATACACATCCAATATTCAAAACCAAGTCTTTAAATCATAAATCCATCACATCAACATGTTCCACAACCGAATCAAACCAAAGTCAAACATGCATAATCATCTAACCTAGATAGTTCTAAGAGTTTAGCCAGTAAACATTGTCAAAACAAGAATCATAACAAGTTTACACAGCTTGAAACACATAGTAATCAGGAATGAAACAAAGAATGAGAAAACCGAATGGTTAACACCCGAAAACACAATCCCGGGGCTTCAATCCTTCGATCTCTCGCTTCAAGAGCCTCCCAATCGCTTCCAATCGCCTCTGGCCGTCTCCCTATCGTCTGATGCTGAGTGTAACCCTAAAAATCCCGTCTCCAGCCGTTTTAATGAAAAGAAATCGACTTTCTGCGCTTTTGAACCCGTCGCGTACCGCGACAATGACCAAGAAACCCCTCGCGCTACGCGAGGGATATCGCTACCCGACAAAACAATCGGGTCAACCCGCAATGATTAATGAATGGCAGTTTTGTAATTTCCACCTGTCGCGCTACGCGACAGGGTTTCAGGTTGTTGTCGCGCTACGCGACAGACTTTTTTTTTCAGAAATATTATCTTTTAATCATCAATTCATTCCCGCTCGCCCGGAAGCTCGTTTTCTTGATCTTTTGTACCAAAATAGCATGTTTATTACGTGCAAGCAACAATTTATAGAAATGTGAAGAACCAGCATCAAAAGACTCTAAAACTGAATAAAACTGTACAGAAACAATTAAAACCAAATAGAAAAACAGATGTGTTTTGCAACACATCAAATACACTTGACTTTTAAAAAATTAATATAAATAATGAAAAAGGTGATTTTTAAAATAATTATGTTTTAGATATCATAAACCTTATGCTTATAAGCATAAGTCTTGATTAGTTAAAGAGATAAGGGTTATAAAGGGTACATAACTTAGCACACTTAGCAAAATTCTAGTAACTCATTAGTAAGTACATAGGACACCTAGTTGCACACCAAGACCTAAACCCTATATACTTACGTCAACCCTATATACTTATAGTATTCGAATCGTAATAAATAAACTTAGATGCTGAAGATACATAGATTACAATCAACAAGCGCACATATGTTTCATGATTCAATTGCAAAGCAACACAGGTGAGTTCATTTCCCCTTTTTCTAAACATTTTTGTTTTATAAATACGGGGCTGAGAAGCATGCGTTAATTATTTTCCATAGATTATATTTTACTTAAATGCTTTTAAATCATATATGTTTTGTATGTATAACTGTTATCCTATATTATGTCTAGGTAAACTTATTCCAGGTTTCATAAAAGATTATTTACTTGTTATAAGTGGATAATTGTTTCATTTCAAAGAACTATTTTCAACGATCTATTTTCAAAAAACTATTTTCAACAATCTATTTTCAAAGAACTATTTTCAACGATCTATTTTCAAAGAACTATTTTCAACGATCTATTTTCAAAGAACTATTTTCAACAATCTATTCTCAACGATCTATTTTCAGAGAAATACCTGGGAAGTATCAAAGATAGCATGTGCCAAAGAACTAAACGGTCAAGAACGATTAATAAAATCCTAAGAAGTCCTAGCTAGACTGATTGATTATAGTTCGCATGTTTGATGATATTTACAAAATCCCCTAACTTCTAAGAACCTTTGATTGATATACTAGTCTACTCGAGTTGACCAAGGCCTAATCATTAGAACTTTGCATTTAATTAAATGTTTATTTAATTATTTATTTAAGCATTTTAATTAACTACTTCCTCATGTTTTCACATTTGCCATGGTGTTGTTGAGTGTGTGTGATGAGCTTAAAGAATCAAGAGGTTTTCCCACATTTGATGAAACTAACGAATTTAGTGTGATGTTGGTTGAGGGTGAAACGCTTAATTTTCATTAACAACAATATACTATGTGGTCCGGTATGTGGTGGGCTGGCGTCTGGGTTGGCGGTAAGCTTGACCTTAGGTATGCCCTATATATAAGCATACTTGGCAGATAGTATAGGTGGTTTTTGTGAGGTTAAGGTTGTCACTTTGTCAGGTTTGTACAAATTCATTTTCAATAACAAAACTATATGAACTCACCAACCATGTGTTGACTTTATTTTCTTACTTGTTTTCTCAGGTGACGTACAGGACTAGGTTAAGATTGGATGATGCATACTAGGATGTCAAGATAGTGGACCTAGTAACTTTTGGAATCACAAATTTTGTTGTAGATGGTGAATCACTTTGATATCTTGTACGATCACATGATAACGGACTTATGATTCTAGTGGATATGTTGCTGGTTAAATTTTCAAACACAACAGTTGTAATTTAACTTGGAAACTTCTAGTGATTATTATTGTGCTTCAGTTATTCTCAAATGTTGTGCTATGTATACAATCTGATCACTCCGATTATCACACGATATCGCACTTCGAGAACCTTCCGCCTGACAAGAAAGTGGATCTAGCCCGTTGGCTCGGGATGTGAGGGTGTGACAGATTGGTATCAGAGCTCAAGGTTATAGAGAATATAGGTCATTTATTATAACGGTTTGGCCTATACTATAACTTAGGGATATCATGTAAAGAATGTAGGACTTGGGAAATTATTTGCATATGTTTTGGCATTGATCATGAGTACTAACCAGTAACTCTTCAGTAAAGATCATGATGTCACCAAGACGATAACCATCACCATCTTCTCCTCCTCCACAAGAGACGCACCTAGAAACTATTGCACTAGCAACCTTGATCACTGAACAATTGGTGGCAATCCTCCCTGGAATCATCACTCGGATCAGGTATAGTGAGGAGTATGCTAGAAGCTTCCCACAAATTCAGCAAGGAAGAAGGAACCGGAGGAAGGAGAACCCAACAAGAAACCTAAACGTTGTTCTGTTAAAAGGAGAAGAGGACCTGTGATACACTGAAGCCACACCAATCAGTCAAATCCTGCCAGATTTAACTACAAGAGTTAGTGTTCACTATGAGGGAAAAACCCCTCTCTGTCCAGTTTGTCACTACTATCACCGAGCTGAACTTCCATGCATACAATGCACATGCTGTGGGAATACAAGTCACTGGATGCAACAATGTAGGTCACCAGTAGCTCCTATTCGTCATCAATATGCTCATACGTTTCCTGAATGTGCCATATATGGTTATCACCGTAGTAAAGAGAAACCTTGTAAACACTGTCTGAATTGTGGGAGATACAAACATTGGATACCAACGTGTCGGACTACTCCAACTGGGAATCGTGAACAGAAAGCGAGCACCTCTACTTCCTCTCGACACAACCATAGCTGCTACACATGCGGAATGCTCAGACATTTCGCAAGAAACTGTCCTAGGAGGATGTCTCCAACAGACACAGCAGCCACTGAGGAACTGCTTGCTTTACCAGCTCCTGGAGTACACTCGGAGTACGATGATTCTATAGGTATGTTATGTTATTTTGTGTATGTAAGTTATCTAATAGTATGATAGTTAAACTGTGTATTCTGCCTTAGCTTAGGAATAGTAAGATAAGGAAGCCTTAAATTAATTAGCTGCCAATTAAAAATAAAGAAGTAGAATAATTATCATTTAAAACCAAATTAGAAATCACTATCGTAGACAAGGAGAAGGCTTTACAAGAATAGACCCTTATTACATGTAGAAATTTAATAAAGAAACAGACTTAAGAATGAATTAGGAAATCCTTAAACAACTTGAGATTTGGTTATCCTTAAATCACTTAGTCTTAGTTACCCGAAAGACTACGGATGTAAATCCTGAAAATTTGTTTGGGAAATTTCATGTACACGTCTGATAGGATTATGTGGTATGTGTATGTCTTTTATAATATCAGCTTTAGATAATGATACAGATTAGCACACTATAGGTTGTAGGAAATGCTGAGTGAAGTGGGTAGATCGTTATTTCAAACTTAGATTCAATTAAACTTGAAATTCTTACTCTAAGGAAACTCGGGTTCTAGTAAAGGCACGAAAAAATGGATTATATAATGATGCTAAGAACATAATTAGTTAGACAGTAGATCAATAAGAACCAACAGAACCATCAGATACTATTGAGAATTTAGGATCAATGTGAATAACAATAACAGGGAAGTTAACCACATAGAGTGAACAGAGAGAAGACGTAATACCAGATCCAGAATCTCGAACAAAGGAGTTCAAGATGACACGTAGGATCAAAACTCTAGGTAGCTTAATAAGAAAACGTGCGATGGCTAAAACAATTGGATTAGTTTGGGAATAAAAACTTAGCCTTATAACTCATTGAGTTACCCTATATAATAGGTATAATAAAATCCCCATGCCACAGTCATGATGGATTGAACTGATGGGTGATCTTAAGTGATAGCCCAACATCATCTGGCCAAAGCTGGCAGAGTTGCTAATATCTTGTGATGGATGATGTGAGGTAAATACGTGTGTAATAAGGATGTTGAATAATGGCAGGTGGATCAATTCTTTCGATGAAACTTTACAAATCCGATGACTTGTAAGTAAATTGAAAGATAACATAAATCATTCTTAAAGATGTGCATAGATTCACCACAAGGGTAAATCTTTAAATTAACCATAGGGTAAACTACCATGCCTCTTTAGTAGTTCCCTCAGACATTAGGAGCATACACTAGAATCTGGAAACAGACTCAAGTGTGTTAGTATATACACGATTGAAACGACATGACCTAGGATACACTTTATGCGACCTAAAGGTTGAGATGCAACAATCAAAACCTAGAGTTGCGAAGACAACATGAGAAAATTCTATAGGAGTAGGAAACAAAAGCTATGGTTATAAATACCAAGCTGCCACCCTATACTCCTAGTGAGCACCAAAGCCTATGGGTCAACTAAACTTGTATGATCAAGCTCGCTCACAATTCTCATTGCTTGAAAGAACTGGCTAGGGAAATCATTTAATCAGGTTTCACATAACTAGAATCATGGTATGTGAAGACCTGAAGAGCTTATTATTTAGAATAAGATATTCAGTTATCCCATAAACTTTGAAGTAACCACAGAAATTCCTAGAAATTCATGGGAATTTGCAAAGTAGACTATCATTCAAGGAGGACTGGTCAAGACAAATGAGAAAATAGGAATTTTAAGGGATGTACAATAAAATGATCCAAACGCCCTTAGTGGAAATTCGAAACGACGCTTACCTCCCGCATCAATAGGTTCCTAGCTACCACAGTAGCATAAAGGATAATTAAACGCAGTAGAAAACAATATCTAGAAGACACGTAAGAAAGGAATCAAACTCTTTCCCTTGGTGTAAAGAAAGTTGCAACCGACATAGATTTTAAATTTCGGGACGGAATTTCTTTAACAATGGGAGACTGTAACATCAGTGCCGGAACGGTAGTTCGGAACAGTAGAAAGTACTGTAGATATTGGTACAGTAAGTATTCGTATATATTCTGTATTAATATTATATGAAACAACTGATGTTAACATTGTAGAAACTCAAAACTGACAAACAACACACACAGACACAATACCGATATGTCTAAACATGATAAACAGTGATACGATAACTTATGTGTTTGTTAGACATGATCTTATTATATATAAACGTACATGAGGAATTCCAAACTAAAACCATAACGGATGTCGTTAAATGAATATTAAACATACGGTATATTCGTGTGAGTGACGATTCGCGTGAATATATTTGTAAATTTAACGTTGTCAATGATGTCCTATAATTAGAAAACCATATTGGAAAGTAACGTTGTCGTCGTGTTCGAACGAGTGACGATTCGTACGAATACGCGCGAAAACGATACGATCCGGTGAAACAATAAAAACAAACGTTTTTGAAATTTTAAAAATAAATAAAAGATATTTAGTTAATTTATTAGAAATTGCCACTTTAAAAAGTTAAAAAATTTCTACCTTTATAAAGTGCGTAACATTACGAAAAACTATGAAAAATGACGCGCGAAACTGAAACCGAGTGAGACCGAACACACCCGAACATACTCAAACTATAAAAGCTTTGAGTAACCCTTCTTCCTCTTCAAAATTTCAGATGTTATTCCCCTCTCTCCTCTGTTTCCGGTTCTTCCTTCTCTCTACCTTCTCTCTACTTCAAACCTTCATAACTTCCTCATTTCTCCACCAAATTCGACTTTCTAGTAGTCAAAACGATCGTGAGAACGAGAGGAACACAGTATTACAGGCAATTGGAGCTGAAACGGGCTGATTTGGTTGCAGTTTTAGTGAGAAGTTCCGGATTTTGAGGGTTTTCTACTATTCTGGTAAGTTGAGCTTTCTACTCGATTTTATACCTTCAAATCAGTTAGATTATGCACGAAGCTCACTTAGGGACATGTTAGATTTAAGGCTGGAATGGTTGGAATAGGATGAGATATGGGCAAGGGTCAATATCGATGGAAGAACATACAGGAACCCTTAGATTAGGACTTTGCTTTTAATTAAATGTTTATTTAATTATTTATTTAAGCATTTTAATTAACTACTTCCTCATGTTTTCACATTTGCCATGGTGTTGTTGAGTGTGTGTGATGAGCTTAAGGAATCATGAGGTTTTCCCACATTTGATGAAACTAACGAATTTAGTGTGATGTTGGTTGAGGGTGAAACGCTTAATTTTTATTAACAACAATATACTATGTGGTCCAGTATGTGGTGGGCTGGCGTCTGGGCTGGCGGTAAGCTTGACCTTACGTATGCCCTATATATAAGCATACTTAGCTGGATAGTATAGGTGGTTTTTGTGAGGTTAAGGTTGTCACTTTGTCTGGTTTGTACAAATTCATTTTCAATAACAAAACTATATGAACTCACCAACCATGTGTTGACTTTATTTTCTTACATGTTTTCTCAGGTAACGTACATGACTAGGTTAAGATTGGAGGATGCATACTAGGATGTCAAGATAGTGGACCTAATAACTTTTGGAAGCAGAAATTTTGTTGTAGATGGTGAATCAATTTGATATCTTGTACGATCACAGGATAACGGACTTATGAATCTAGTGGATATGCTGCTTGTTTAAATTTTCAAACACGTCAGTTGTAATTTAACTTGGAAACTTCTAGTAATTATTATTGTGATTTAGTTATTCTCAAATGTTGTGCTATGTATACAATCTGATCACTCCGATTATCACACGATATCGCATCTCGAGAACCTTCCGCCATACGGGAAAGTCGATCCAGCCCGTCGGCTCGGGGTGTGACACTCTATGTAAAAGTCATCTAGAGTCCACGGTTGTTGCATTGTCTTGGAATGGAAAAGGTTTGAAACCTAGTTAAGGTGAAGGTGCTCTTTTTTAGACTTGATGTTGGTGGAAAATTTGGTGTCCTCCTCTATGAATGTGTGGGGCGATGAGACATTCAAAAGGCTCATTAACACAATCACCATTCCATCCTTCTCTCACATCTAGAAATGCAAAGATAATAGATGTTTAAAAGTCATATCTGGCTTTCCAGAATTAGTGTTTGATAATATTGTGTCGATCTCCTTTCATTGGGTAAACAAAAGGGTAAATTTCATAACTATGTTTGGGATAATTGGTGGGAGTTTAATGTAAGGACTCTTTTCGTGTAATTACCCTTCCTAGTGTCTTGCTAGTTTGGGCCTACTTTTTATATAAAATCTGGTTGTCGTTAAAAAAAATTGTCAAAATTTCTTGTGGTTCGGTCGGGATTGCATTGAATGTATGTCTAATAAAAAAACACATGGATGTCCGGCTACCCAAATCTTATAACTTGGGTCCACCCATGTTGGCGAGCATGGATACCCTTGATAGGATAAAAGTTATAAAACTAGAGAACTGAAAAAACTAGGATAACAAGAAATATTCCAAACTCAAATCTGGATTCCCTTTCCCAGATCGTTGCATACTTGCATTTCAATTAAAAAAAAACAACCAATTACAATTAAGACCCCAAAGTTACTACTAAAGTGAGAATGGGCATTGACATGCAAAAACATATACATGTAAATTAACCATAGATAATAAAAAAGGACACCTAACATATACACAGTACTTACTTTAAAGTAGTGACGCTCTAGTTGTTAACCAATTATTAGATTTAAACTAAACTTGTTTATAATTCTTGTAAGGGTCATTTATGCCATTAGGTGAAAACTAAGTTAGTCTAGGCGGTTATTGTAAATATTACAAGTCAAAGGGTCGTGATGTAAGTATGTAAAATCAAAAATTGAATCTATGGTTATATATGTTCGATGTCTTTGAACGTGATTCATATTATTATTTGAGTAATCAAAGATCATATATCAAGTTTATGTAAATTCATGTTCTTCAATTTTTGTTCATGATTAAAAATAATTGTTATCAGAGCGGTTCTTAAAATCAATCTTTGTAGTTGGTTATTCATACTCGATCAATCAAGGAAGCAAAAAATAAGAAGAATTGTTCAAGAATTCAAAATCGGTAGTAGCGATCGAATCTTAAGTGATTGCAATCGGTAGGGAAGAACACAGTCGTTCGAGGCCCTTTATCATCATCAAAGCCATTCAATCAAAGACGGATGTCAATCAAAGGGTGATCAAATTGAATCAAAGGACTGATCGAAAATTTTTGGCATTTGTGGCAGTGGATTCAACTGAAACGCTTGAATTTGAAATATCTTCATCAATCGATAGATCACTTGAAAGGGTCAAGTCAATTCGTTTATTGGAAGATTTTTTACGGCCATTAATGAGGAAAGTTTTTGCAAAATCATCGAATTGAAGTCATGATTTATTCAGGAAGGAATTATTTAAAAATGTGAAAAAAAGGGGTTAATTGGCTTTATATTTGATTCTGAGCAACATAAAGGAGTGTGTACACAATTTTTTGTTATTATACTCAGAAGGGGATTATTTAATTTCTTGACCTGACATTGAAAGCAAAGTGAAAAGCAAAAAAAAAAAGAATGAAAAAAAAGAAGGAAAGAAGCAGGATATCACAACACAAATTGTTCATTCTAACAATCATTGAACATAGGGCAAGGATGGGCTATTTTAACACATACGTTTTTGTACATAATCGAGTCTGTTTTCGTAATTATTGTTTATATTTCGATTCGTTTTTAGTTCCTTTTTACATTTTATTATTTTTATGCAGGATTGTGTCCTAGGGGAGTGGAAACGAAGGCAAACAGGCATCGGAATCGAGTGCGGTTGATCGAGTGAAGAAAAAGAAGAAATTAACCCTAGGCGGTACGCCGCAGGCCACACTTTGATCCTAGGCGGTGTGCCTAGGAACATTCTCTGATTCCAAACCATTCGCGCTCATCGCCCAGTCAGAGTGCTTGGCCGCAAGCGGTACGCCTGGCAACCTCAGCCGCCCGACTAAATTGTCTCGCGCGCAACGCCACCATGCAGCCCCACAAGGCTGTGCGCCCCAGACCATTATCAGCCCCAATACCCTAGTTTCATGCCCTCTATAAATGGGACTCGACCAGACCGCGTTTGGGGACTCTTCTGGCACCTTGGAACACTAATCAAGCCCCTGGAGCAACTGAAGCTTAACCTTGGATGTTTTGGGGCTTGATTAGAGCTTGGGAATGAAGATTCATATAGGATTTTGAGTATTGTTCTTTCTTTCTTAGTTTGTTTTGTTAATCTATAGTTTAAAATGTTATTAGACTTAATTTACTTCTTTTATGACTGTTGTTGGCTAGATCTTGGTTTTACCTAGGTTGGATATGATAAAGTTGTGAACTTTATGATGTTTTGGACTTGATTTGTGATTGAGGATGATTTATGCTTTGTATCCAGTTGTAATGGTGGATCTTTGATGATATTTGCATGTGTTGAATGATTATGTTTGATGATTGATAAATCCACATGTATCTAGGAATGTCTTTCCATATAAAGATTGCATGTTAGGCTTTTGACTTTGTGTTTGGGCTAGTTTGTGGATTGGTAATACATTCCAAAGGATTTGATATCATTAAGTGTTGTGATTCGCATATGTGACCTAGCCTAGAAATCCGGGAGGTGATAGGTTAGACGGTTGGTCTATTTCACTTGGGTTATTTAAGTTAAACGACCCGGGAGGGTGTTATCTTGGATTACCTTAGTGTTTGTGTCAATTCGTGTCAAAGTAGTCAACTTTACAACTCTCTAGTGTCTTAGGATACATGCGGGTGGAGAAATCCGGGAGGTAAATCACCCATTTGAGTGCAATTGTATATCGGGAAAATCTGGGAGGTGACCTGTTAGACTAGTGCATATATAACATTGTGTGACACCTAGTACCAGATCGTCCGGCAATCCGTATTGTATGTGTGCTTTCACCTTTTACTATGTGTAGCTACAATGTGAATAAGAGTTGTGCGACAACAGGACTATGTGAAACATCAAACTGTTGTATGTATTTGAATGAAAATTTAAATACAATAATACAACAATTCATGTAAAACAACACACTGAAAACAAGTAAGAGAAACATATCGGTTGCGATTTGATATCCACAAATAACAGAAATTAGATGGCCGGTATATCTATGAGTAAACAAGGTGAAACAAGTATGCTTATGTGCAAATAGATGAGTTTAGTTGAGTCCGTCAGTGAGGAAATCCAGTTTAAAACAAAAGTTCAATATCGTTTCAGAATAACGAATCGGCAGTGTGTTTGCGTGGGTGACGACTCACACAAACATATCTGTGGGTTTAACGTTCTGAACGATAATTGAAAAGTAGAAAACAAAAATCAGAAAGTAAAGCAATCGTCGTGTTCGTTCGGGTGACGATTCGAACGAATACGCGCGAAGGTGATACGATCTGACAAAACGAAATTAATAAATAATTTCGTAATAATAAAATAAGAAAATAAATAGAAAATATTTATTAGAAATTACAACCTTAAAAAGGTTTTAGAAAACTATTCATTTAAAATTACGAAAAATACAAGTATTACGTTTCCGTAAACGTAACGAAATCAAGAACCGAGCACTCGAAATGAACCCGAACAATCAAAGGGGTATAAGAACCCTAAATGAAATTAAATACTTCATTTAATACATCACCAACCTCCTCTCTCTCTTATTTTCGGAACCCACTCTCTCTCTTTAGAATTCATCACAAAAATCAACATATGTCACTCGTTTCTTAGCCAAATCGCTCAAATTTGGTTTCCACGCGAAGCTCTCGACGTTTCCTACGCAAAAGTACAAAGGATCGGCCTTAAAATCATCCAAAACGAAGGTAATCTGAGCCTGAACATACGGTTCTGCTGGGTTCTAACAAACCCGACTAGATGAACATGTAAACGGGTTTTTATCCAGCAAACTGTATTAGCTTTGCATGAAACTGAGTTATCCTTGTTGGTATAACATCAAAATAAGATTTTATGGGGATGGGATGAAAATATCGACATATGAATGACCAAGTTCGACAGATGAATGGGCTGGGACCACAATATCGATGCTTGGTTCAGCATGGGGTTTCCATCGATCTTGGTATGTTCGATAGAGATAGTATCGACCAATCTTTGATAGACAATGATAGGATCGATCAGTCCAAACAACCTGCAACTAAGAGCCATCGATATTATCTTCGAGATTACCCATGAGCGTCGAACTTAGACCCTGTCGATACTGATAGTATCGGAAGGGGGGGCTGATTTTCATTCCTTCGACACTAATAAAGTCGATGCTCCCAACTCCAACCTGACTTCTGTCGATATTGATCCAATTGTGAAATCCAAGATATTAAAAACCAAAAACCAAGTAAGATAATCTGGTAATGAGAACTGATAATGATGGGAACAACATGGGGCATCACGATAACTCATCAGGAAATTAAATAAAATTGGTTGTATGTTATCCTTATCGATATTAGTGTAATTCCCACAGATATTATTTGAACTTGGATTAAAACATAAACACACTATAAAACAAATGTTAAAACAAGCCAAGAAGCTATGGTGGGATATAGACATTTCTGGAGTTACACTAATCAAGTGTTAATTCATTTCTTTTGAATTTGAGTGATAAAACATTTATTAAATATGTATTTAACAAACAAAATCACTAAGTTTTCATAACACTTTACTTATGTTAATATATTAAAGTGATAATAATCAATTTAAATTAACATAGGAATAAAACCCTAAGTTTTATACTTAGACAAAATATGATGGTTTTCAAACTATTACAATGTGTCAAGGTTATAACATAAGTTTAAAACATGTAAACAAGGATACTGTAATATACTAACATTTAAACTAGAATTGGTTAAGTGTTAGTGTATCTCACCACAACGAGACTAGGGCTAAACAAACAATAAGATTTATAAGTGTTAACCAACTATAGGGTTAACTCACAAGCCCATAACTTATATACTTATAAGTTACAAACAATTTGGAATCAAACACATGGTCGTGAATACAATATCAACACAACAAGTGAGCGCGTGCATTATCTGATTACTTAGTCAACCACTACAAAAACCAGGTGAGTTCATACGCCCATTTTCTAATCTTTTTGATTTTAAATTGCGGGGATGAGAAACATGCTAATCCTTTTATTTACTTAAAGGTTTTAGTACTTTACTTCAATTATCATGTGATTTAGATAATATTGATTTTATCTTTATTATCATATATCATTAAATACATGCTTGTGTATATATGACATGTTGAAATATCAAGGATGAATCATGATAACATAGTTTCATGATTTTATCAACACAATAGAATAACATAAGTTATAAGATTAAATCTTATAACCCTTTTGTTATTATTACAAAGATGAACATGATATAACACCGAGACAATTACAAGTGACATCAGAAATGATAATCATGATAACATAATTTCATGATGATGATATCATGCACCAACATTTAGTGACACTGTGTAATAAGACTAGTTCTTATAACACATTGTTAAAACTACGAGAACACTTAACACTAAGAACAGGTAACATGGAGACAATAACATTTGGGAACACAATCAATAATTACTATTAAGACTGTTTGTATTATATTACAACAATCATGTGTTCATGAGTTCATGTCCAGTCGTAAGTCCCTACAAGTAAATCGTTTACCAGTTAATTTAGTGTGACTAAACCGACGATAGCTTAGTGGTACCATAGGTTTGACAAACCGCCGGCGAGTGAGGCCGGTACGTTGATCGTATTTTATTATCATTGGCCGGTATCGTATGACCGGTAGCAATGCTGCATCAGTCAGGTTTGGTAAACGACACATGGTGATATTAATCTACAGAAACTAATTGTAATTAAATCCTTCGATTCTATTAACTGGTAGACTGAGGAATTGATTTTCTCTCAAGTCATACTAGTAATAGTCTCCTTGAAGGCACTGATTCTATGGGAACACAAATGGGATTGAGGTAAATTGGAGGCATTGTGGTCTGATTACGTGAGGACCACAATGGGTCCCATTTACGCTCTATACATTTAGGCTAAGAACAATTCTGACGAGTTAACTGTTACTCCTTTAACTAGAAGTAAAGTATAGTTAACCCTTCACTTGAGAGAATAATAATAAGGATAAGATTTGATAAATCTATTTTCCTTAAAACACTGAGGGATTATCTTCACTTAGGTCTTGATAACTTATTTCCCTCGTACTATTTTATTCTATACATATAACACTACGGGTGATGAACACAATTCATGGGCGAATATCAAATGGGATGAACACACATGAGATAGAAATGGGTATCCATAGTTGTATTGCAGGTGGTGTTGAATTCTATTAAGCATGTGGTGGGCTGGCGGTTTCGTATGCCCTATATATAAGCATGCTTGATGTGGATGATATACCACTTGTAAGTATAACTATGGAGAGGACATTGTGTGAGACAAATGAGACAATTATCAATGAGACTTGTGTGTGACAATGTGATTGTGAATGACAAGTATACAATGGATTTCACATACTAAACTTATGAACTCACCGACCTAGTGTTGACTTTGTTTAAATGCATGTTTTCTCAGGTTATGAACATGTCTAGATTACATCAGCAGGATTAAGCTAGTGGACTTTAGAAGAGACCTAGCTTACTTTTGCGAAGTGCATATTTTTGAATGATATAACTATGAATCATATTTTGTAAATCTTGTGCAGATACAAGAAAGAAACTCAATGATTCTTTTTGGGTAGATTTACTTAGTTAAATTATTAACATGTACTGTGTAATTTAACTTTGTAATTCTATATCAATGTCATGTTAACATTTCTCATTATATCTCATGTGCTATGCAAACAATCTAATCACTATGATTATCACCATGATATCCGCCCTGAGAACCTTCTGCCAGACGGGAAAGTCGATCCAGCCCGCCGGCTCGGGGTGTGACACATTCTTAGGATTTCCATTGGTGTTACCTGGTATCTGATCTGGGTCCCATTAGGACATTCTGGGTTTGTTTCTTAAGATCCTAGTGTTCATCCTTCACAAGTCAGTCCAAGTCATCACTTGTCACACTTTTGATTCCCAGCCTAGGTATACCAGTCTGTCCTGTTTAGAGTTAGATTCCTTATTTTACAGTGCCGGTGTTAGTTACAGGTTTAGTCATTCTTGTTAGTTTTTAGTTATAAGTTTAGTCAGTTAGTTAGTTACATTATCAATTAGGTTTTTAGAAGTTGCACCAAACCCCCCCTCTTTACCTTATTTTGTTCACATTCTAGGTTAGTTTTGTCAAACTAGTGTCCTTAGGTTCGATATCCGGTCTTCCATAAGCTATACTGTCACTGATAGGTACACTTGCCTTCATAGCGGTCTAGTTTAGGTTTTTTCGATTTTAACTAGGTGTTTGGGTCAAGTCTAGGTTTAGGATTAGTTATAGTGTCTTTAGCTTACGTTAGACAACTTTTCATTCTCCTATTTTTAGCATACGAATCGCTGCACATCAGGCAACATTTGATTAATAAGAAGAAGTGGGTGAATGGTCAACTTGAAATCCACTTTCAAGAAGAAGAAACCGACACCATGTTCTATTATTCTTGTTTTTTGTTCTATTTAATGTTTTTTTTAAATCCCCAAAAACATTTTTAGAACAAAAGAATGTTCACTGGATAATTTTTTAATAAAAGATTAAAGTGTAGAATAGTTGGTTTTGATTTAGCCAACGTAATAAACTAGTGTATTGTTATTGGTAGAAACAATTGGTTAGCCCATGCACTGTTGTTAGCATGCATAAACCATATGTTTTTTTATTTTTCCTTTGAAAAAAACTCATGTGCTATTCTTTGTATAAAAATGTTGGTTTTGTTTCAATTTTGTGACAGGGAAAACTCATGTTCCATTGTTGTTGAAACACTTGATTCTAAAGAAATCCTTGTGCTGTTAAAGTCAAACATTTTTTTCTTAAATCGTGTAATGTCTTTGTGAATAACAGTTAATTTTTAATATCATTTTTAATTATATAATTAAAAAGTTAGTTTATTTGTTTTCCTTAGTTTCATAGGCAAACAAAAAAAACACATGCACTGTTCTTGTAATTTTGATCTAAAACAAGTGGTAAAGAATCTGTTAAGGTTGACATTTAAGGAACTCAAGTAGATAGAAAAGAAAAACAATACTGCAATTACATTATGATACCAAGCAATTCCAGAAAACATAGTGTTCCAAATTGCTAATCTTACTTTAGCCAAAGAAATTTAGGAGGCAATAAAGGTTCAATTGGTAAGAGCTGAAAGAGTTAAAGAGGTTCTATTACAAACACTTGAGTCAGATTTTGAATCTTTAAAAATGGGTGTGAACAACTCAATTGATGTAATGCTAGGAAAATTAGTGAGATTGCATCACAAGTAAACAATCTTGGGGATACAATGAATGAAAAAAGACTAGTGCGAAAACTACTTGGTTCAGTACCACCAAAGTTCGTTCAGATTATTACAGTAATCGAACAGTTTAGTTAGTGCACATATTTATCAACAGCTTTCGATGATTACTGAAGACAATGTTTTTAGTTTAGATCATGTATTTGAGTTGTATTTTGTATTTCTCATTGAATTTCTAGTATTGGTCAAGTATTAATTGTCTATACTAGTAAAATCGATATGAGTTCCATCGATACTAGTAGTATCGACATGTATGTTGTCAATACTAGTAGTATCGGTATGTTAGTTGTCGATATTAATAGTATCGATACTGCCGATACTAGGTGCCAATATATAGGCATGTGTTTAATTTTGTAAGGTGTTCTTCATTCATAGTATTAACATTTTCTTTGAATCGAGACATAGAGAGACATTGTACAAAGACTTGCATTTTCATTCTTCTTATTAAAGTCTTGTAATCAGATCTTGATTCAATGAGAATTCATATCATTTACATTGTCTTCTTCATACTCTCACACACACATCGACACGGTTTACGAATTATGCACGTTTACGAGTCGAGTGATCTCGGTTTGATCAAATCAAACGGACTTACAAGTATGCTGATCTTAATACGATGCAATTCCAAGAAACCTTTAGAAAACCACATTATTTTTAGGAACACACAATAATTCAAATCGTGGAGGAAGACATGCATGACAAACTCTTATTCACTAAAGGAGAAGAAAAAAAAAAGTGCAAGGAGCATAAATGTAAACATTGTGGTCATGAAAATTAAAATCTAGAAAACAAAGGACATGGTGATCAAGATAGAAAGTGTAAGTCATGGACGCATAAAGGTGGAAATCAAGTTCATGAGAAGAAGGATCACATAAAACGTTTCAAGTGTAATGAATATGGACATTTCAAACATGAATGTCCAAATTGGAGAAAAAAAGTAGAAGTGAACTTGATCCGTCATGACTGCCACACCCTGTCGTTGCGGAAGCATACAATGTGAGATTAATGGTTTCACAGCCATTGCTTATAAAAGACATGGATATTTATACATTACACAAATAGGGTACAACTACATTCGTTACAAACCATAATGTTACAATAGGAAGAATAGTGTTTCATATAGTTACTAAACTATGCATCACAATGTACATTATAACTCTTGGGCTCCCGTAACCAAACTAATGATGTAAACTTGCCCCTTCCTATTGTCCTTGTCGCGAGACATTGTGAAGAATATGAAATGGGTTTTGACAGCAATAACAAAGTATGTGTTTTTTCAGCCACAAAACTTCAAGTAGAAGTCTTGCACAACGATCAAAGAAGCTCTACAGTTGCACATGAAAAAATATACACAAGTTGTAGTCCTCTTTTGTGGATATTTGTTGTTCTTGTACACATTAGAACATCTATGTTGCATACACACATCCACATTATACATCTACATATACATATACATATCCACATACATACATACTTGTGCATTTGGAATAGATTTCTGGCACTAGAGGATTGTGTTTTAGCTTCTGAATTCCGGTATTTGTATCCATTACGTGTTTCGTGATAGTTCTTTGATTCATGAGTTTTTATTTGATTTTAATGGTTTGTTTTGATTATTTCAATCTTAGTAAGACTTAATTAAGATTAATACAAATGATTCTAACATGGAATTGCGAACTATCACAATGACTATGACGAGCCAACACTATTAAACTATTATGATAGCAAACTGGATCTAAAAAGATGAAGACCTTGCTTAAACTATGTTTAATTTAAGGGGAAGTATTAGATTTAATTGAAGCGTGTTTATTATTATTATTAGGTCCGTTTATGTCATTAGAATAAAATTATGTTAGTTTGGATAGTTATTGTAAATATTATAAGTCAAAGGGTCATAGTGTAAGTAAGTAAAATTAAAACTGAATCTAAGATTATATAAGTTTGATATCTGTAAATGTCATTCATATTGTTATTTGAATACTTAATCAAATATGTATATCAAGTTTATGTGCAAGGCTGTGCCTATGTAAGAAGGGGCAGCCGCCCCCTTGAATTTTTTCTAATAGTATATATATGTTAAAATTCTAACCGATCTTCAAAATATTTTGCAATCAACTCCCTTAAATTTGCATAATTGGACTTGTTATGAGAATTTAGGTGATACTTGTACTTGTTTTTTTTGGAGAAAAAGTTACTTACAAAGTCTTCATATATGTTGTTTTTGAAATTTTAAAAAAAAAAAAATCCCATAGAAAAAAACTAGACATGACAATCTTGAGCTATAACAAGATGAGTAACTTAAAAACTATGTAAATATAATGAATTCAAACGGGTAAAAATGATCAATAATATATTTGATGAGAAAATTACTAAAAATTATTCAATTAAACTTTTTGTTTAATACAATTCAATTTATCTTGAACGAAATTGATGTTTTTAAAATGACTTATTTAATTTAAACACAAATTGATTTGATTAAAACATGTCATGATCCGCACCCAACATAACCCGCACCCGTTCTGAACATGTTAGTCAACCCAACCTAATCCACTCATTTTTTCAGGCATAAGAAAAACTTTAGATGTATTGTATTTTTATTATAATTTTATAAATAAAATTTAGTTTATTTGTCTTTTTTAACATTCCTGACTCGATTCAACATAACCGGATCTGAACAGAAGTAAAAATATTTATTATATACCGATCCTTAAATAACTTTAAAAAAATTTCGCCCCGTGTGAGAAAAAACTCTCGGTCCGACCATTAGTTATGTGAAATTCTTGTTCAAACTTTTGTTCTTGATGACCAACATCAATCAGATTGTTGAATCTTGTGAGTGGAGCTGCTAGCTTCCGAAGACGACTCCTTGTGAAAACCTACAAGTTACATTGAGAATTTTTGAGTTAAGAATTGATAGGACGAACAAAGATTTTAATTTTGAGTACTAACCTTTGGGTTCACCATAGATGTATTGGGACAAATCAAAATTTTGAACTTGATCATTTCAGAAAAGAATTTCATTGCGTGGCTTACGCCTCCTAAAGCCTACATGGTACAGCAAAAGATGAACTTAATTTATGCGACTTAAATGTCACTTTTGAGGATATACTATATGTTGTTTATAGGTTCATCAAATTAATGTCACTAGTGAATAAAGAAACAAATAGGAAACGAAATACATGTTAACACTTACATGGGAACATGATAAGAATGAAATTCTGAATCTTGATCCAGATATCTTCAAGAAATTGATAATACGTATTTCTCAATCGTTCACTAACAATCAATGGTGCAATGATGATCCAAAATCCAATTATTAATCCAATGAGTGTACATAAAATTAGTATCCAATCAATGCCATTAGATTCATCATGTTTGTCATTAGTTCCTCTAGGATTGCCATTATTTTGTGAACATGCTGGAAGAGGATACTCACAAAGTGCATTCCCAATAAAACTTGACTCATTCATGGTTTGAAGCTGAGAGCCTGTCGGGATTCTTCCTACAAGATTGTTGTACGACACGTTCAAAAAATTCAAAGTTGTTAACGCTGATAAGCTTGAAGGAAATTTTCCATCAAGATGGTTTACCGACAGATCTAAAGATTCAAGGACTCCACTTTTGCTGAACAAGTTGGGAATTCGTCCTGTTAAATTATTATGTGATAGATTCAGGTACCGTAAGCCCAAAAGTGAAACGAGTTCATCAGGAATTGACCCTGAAAACTTGTTATTAGAAAGGTCTAATGTAGTCACCAGATAAAGAATGTTATCATATGTAGAAACTCGACCCTTTGTCACCAAAGATGCACGGCCAAGAACGATATTCTGGAAAAGAACGTCGTAAAGAAGAAACGGACCTGATGACTGACGTCCAGAAATGACTGAGAAGTTTGTAAAGCATGTCGGCATCTTCCCCGAAAGTTCATTATGAGCAAGATCCATGATCTGTATAGAAATGAGATGACATATTTCATCTGGGATTTTACCTTCCAACTTGTTAGAACGAAGACTTAGAAGTTTTAGACTTGTATTGTCTCTCTCTATTGATGCTGGTATTCTTCCGACCAGCTCATTTTCTGCTAGCTCAATGATCATCAAGCTCTTGGAATTCAATAATGAAATGGGTAAGTTTCCCGATAGTTTGTTACCACGGATATCTAATGATAGCAGGGAAGAAAGATTTCCTAGAGAAGGTGGTATTTCACCAGAAAATTGGTTGTTTTCCAGGTTTAGAATAAATAGAAATTCCCAATTCATCCAACAATCAGAGATAACACCAGACATGTTATTGTTCGCTAGATTAAGAACTCTCAACTGGCGTGGTTCTTGTATGCTAGAACACAAGAATGGCTCTAAAGATCCTGAGAGATTATTGGACGAAAGATCTAGGAAATCTAAGTCAGGTCTGTTGAATTGACCAGGTAACACACCATGTAAATGGTTGTCACTTAGATCTAGCAATGCTCCTGGTGCAAGAAAGCTAACATTTCCCAACTTCCCTTGAATGTTGTTGTGGGACATGTTTAAGAATATTAGAGTAGAGAATGTAGTCCAAATCCAATTGGGGAGGGTGTCTGATATGTTTGTGTTTGCTAAATCTAATTCTGTTAAGCTTGTTTGAGACTGAATCCATGAAGGAAATTGAGGACCTAAACTGCAAGAACCTATTCTCAACACTTGGAGTTGGAATGGTGGAATCCATGAGTTAACATTTAGCTTAAACACTAAATTGTTGTCTCCAATCCACAGGGTTTGCAAAGATGTTAGATTAGCAAAGTGATTTTCGGTTACAATACCTGTTAATAAATTGTGATGAACAATTAGAGTTTCCAGTTCTCCAAGTCGCCCTATACTTTCAGGAAGACTTCCATTCAACTTGTTATACGATAGATCTATGAAATTCAACGATGATAAACCACCAATCGTGTCGGGAATAGACCCTGTCAGTTGATTGATATTCATCTGTAATATTTTCAAACGTGACAAACTTCCTACAGAATCCGGAATGGTCCCATTTAATTTATTGTAAGCAAGATCCATGCTTCCCAAATTCTTCAATCTGCCTAGTTTTTCAGGTAGTCGACCAATAAGATAATTTCCACGAAAGGCTAACAATTCTAGTTTAGGTGACTCACATTCACAAAATCTTTCAAGAAGTTCTGACACATCTCCGAAGAAGTTGTTCGATTGCAGATCAAGGGTGATCAAATTGCAAAGATTACTTAAAGATTTAGGTATCTCCTCAACAATCTCATTATTTGATAAGTCAAGATGAACGATCGATGACAAGTTTTGTAAGGTTCTAAGTATTGGAGCAGAAATATTGCAGGTACTAACATCAAGAAAACGAAGATTACTTAAACTAGACAAATCGTTCAGTAAAGATGAAGTATTCACAAAACTGTTGCTTGAAACACCAAGAGTCATTAAAGAAGGCATGCTATAAAAACCACCAAGAGTTCCAGGAGTTAGACTGCTAATATAGCAATTAGTGAGATCTAATAAAACTAATTTATGCAAACTAAATATCCAACCAGGCAACATGCTATCAGAGAAGATATTGTTCGAAAGATCTAGGACCTCAAGGGATGTAAAACTAACCATAGCTGGGTTACTAGGAAACTGATTTAACCCGCATAAAGAGAAGTGTATTTCTAGCAACGAAGGGAGTGCGCTAATCACCCGTAACCAGTCTGAAGCTGTGGTCAGGTCGATGCGACTCATATCCAAGTGTTGCAACTCTTTAAGATCCTCTAGCCATTTTAAACTTTTGGAATGAAGATTACTGTATAGAAGATCACTATCATGAAGATCAAGAACACGTAATGATGATAGATTTCCAAGTTGGTGGGGGATTTCCCCTCTGAATTTTGATTTTGAGATGTTAAGATATCTTAAATTCTTGAAAGAACCGAAGAAAGCTGGAATCGGGTTCAACCCAAAATCATTGCTGCTCAGGTCAAGATTCATGAGTTGTGATAAATTGGTCACTGAAGGACTTATGGTTCCGCTTAACATTTGTTTTGATGCTTCTTCAAATTCATCATCAGTTTCGTACTTAGGTCCTCGAAGATGAATCTCTTGGACATGACCGGTAATATTGTTGCAGACAACACCGGACCAACTGCAACAGTTTTTGCCTACCCAAGAAGATAAACGGTTTGCACGGTCTATGAGGTTGTTCTTGAGCTGAATAAGCGCCAGTTGCTCAGTTGCTATGCACAATACATCATCTGTGTTTTGATTACAGAGACAAAGTGTGCAAAGTGATGAAACAAAGAGAAACCAAAGGCATGATGAAGTAAAAAGTGTTAGAGACTTCATTGGAGTGATGATGAAGGCAAAAAGCTTAAAGTTTCTTTGGCAGTATTATAAGGATATATAGCTAGGTAGATGTGATTTATGAGAACAAATCGATAAGGCCGGTACTATTATCATCTGTGGTTGAAAACCATCACATATATACCTAACATTTGAAATCACTCATTTAATGGTTATACGACAAGTAATACGATTGAATATATTGTTCAAACCTCATACCATGTTTAGTACTCATCCCACTGAAATTTTTTATCACGTCATCACCCCACTGAAAGTCTTAAAACTCTATATGATCACCCTACTGAAAAACATTTCCGATTGTGCCACGTCATCACCAATTACCGCTATTTATTAAAGAAATGTGAATATAAATATATTGAAGCATTCAATAACAATAACTACAAGAGAAAAAATGTTATTGTTGAAGCACCAACTATTTTGCGTAATACGTAGACCATCTAATTGGGGTGTGAGGACCAGCCAAGAGACTGATTTCTATAAATGCTGGATGCCAGCGTCGTTATGAACTTTTTTGTTGTTACAAACTTATGAAGGGTCTTGTCTTGTAGCTTGGTGGTGGGGTAATATTGACCATGTGCGTGTAAATAAATTAAGCGGACTCATAAGCTTCTTGAAACTCGAATGAGCTGAGCATAAATGAGCCAAAGCCCGAGCTTGAACCTTGAAATATAGTTCCTTTGGTTATCGTCAAGCTTTCATATCGAGCTAGCCTAAACATGTTTTTTATTTAAAGAATTTTAATTTAATTAAATAAGTATATTATTATATAAATAATCCATTTTATATCTAAAATTATGATAAATTTAATAATATAATTCATATTATGCTATACACACTACCATGCTCAGAAATTGTGGCAATAGCCTTTTTTTACCATTTTGCGACCTACTATCATATTGTTACGACGTATTTGTTGGTACCATTTTTTGACCAAATTGCATTATTGTTGCCACCATCTTGTGGCCTTTTGAATCTTTACAGTGACCCATTTCTCACGAAACACATATTTCTTTTTCATCATTTACTACTATTTTGCCACGTCATTGTTGTGACCGTTCTACTACTAAAACCTCACAATTTGTATATTATCCCAAATAGCTCAAATTATAGCAACAAATTATAAACATACAAGTAATTTAATAACTTAAATTATCTAAACATAATAAAAATCCAAAATAATTTATAGTCTATTTTCGGATCATACTTTTCAACATATCATTGATTTTTAACTTCATATTGCTCGTAGCATTTTTTCACTATATGTTTTCTTTTCAACCTCCAACTCTGCAATAATTCCATTTAATCGTTCTTTTTCTTCTTATTTTCCTTTCACAAGCTCCTTAATAATCTCGTTTAACTTTTCATGCTATAAAACAACCAATGAAAATTGATAATGGGTCAAGTCTGATTTTACGCAAAAGATGAGATTTGATATGTGATGCGTACTTCCTAAATGAATATGAATTTGCGCTTATACATAAAAAATAGTGAACACCATCATTAGGCGCCCCTCACCGACCGGTCGCATGGCCAACACGAGGGAGGTAAATCGCGTGATCCTGGGAAAATTTGGTGGTGCCAGACTTTGAACCCTAGACCTCAATTACAGATTCCTACCCCTTACCACCAGGCTACCATCACGAGAACATAAAAGAATATAGTCTTTGCACATACAAAATATATGTCTTTGGAAAAACCCAAAGATTTGGGTTAATTTTGGCTAAGTTAGTTTTATTATCATAATTATGGTGAATTATTATTTTATCCCAATCACACACACACACATACACATAAGGTAGCGTTTAAATGAAAACTAACGAATAGAATAATAATGTATTAACGCTCATCTAATGGTTACTCTAAAAATCAAATACATAAGATTATGTCATGTGTTATTATTATTATTTGTTTAATATATAAGGATATTTAAGTCATTTTATATACTTTGAAAAGACAAGTTTAATAGTGATAATAAGTGTTATCATATAATTTATTGTTTCTAACATAACATGTTACTTTATAGCAACGTATTACATCAAAGTTTACATCAAATTTTGGTTTGTATAGTTCAAACAAATCTCTAATATCAAAAGTAAAAATGGGAGGAATTAAACACTAAGAGCTAAGGAAATCCAAGATCATGCTAGATATTCTACACACAATGAAAAGGTGATGAGATGTTTCAACATCCTCCCCACATAACTTACATATAGCTCAACTTATTTGTAGTTGTCTTTTTAGAAGATTATTGATTTTAGGAACTCGATTATGTTCTATCCTCTAACATAGAAGAGTAGGAAACAATAGGATTTTGACACGTGATATGCTAAAAACAAAAAAAAAATCCAATAAAAAAAACAGTACATTAAAAATAAAAAATCTCGTACAAAAAATCCAAAATGTTGTACAAAAAATAAAATATCTAATACAAAAAATAAAATCTAGTACAAAAAAATATAAATTACAAAAAACAAAAATACAGTAGAAAAATATAGTACAAAGAATGCTGTGACGCCCGTCTCCCGGAACCATCACTAAAAATGAATTATAACAAAACACATGGTATAACAAAGATAAGCAGCGGAAATTTTATTAATATAACACAAGTTCCAATACAAGATGCCAGCATGATATAATTAACATCAATATACATATGCCAAAATTGCCAACAGCTTGCTATTCTTTCCATCACACCTTGTCCTTGTCATGGCTACAAGAAGCCTTATTTTTACCAATGCATACTCAAAGGGTTCAGTTTTCACTTATGAGTTCTCAATTTAATCATACAAAATTAAGATAACACAACTAGGTAAAGATTACATCACACGTTATAAATAATAATAAATGGAATTTATAATCATAAAATGGGAAAACTTTTTGTAGAAAAGTTAAAAACCAATAACCAGATTACAAGAACCAAAAACCACCGGGTTATCAAAACCCAAATACCAATCCGCCAAGTCCACGGTTTGGTTACCACCTGCAAGTCCACAGTGTGGTAGTCCTTATATTGTATCTATAATAATATCAAGTCACTGTCTAGGGTCACATTCACCCTCTACAGGCCCCGTCGTCACCAGCCAAATACAGTCAATTGATCAATTAATCCCCATATACCAACACATATGCCAGGGTTGTTTCCCACTAGAAATAGGGAACAAAGACAGGCACGTCGCTTGTTTTTACATATATAGCAACGACACCGTCGACCACGGTCGACACATTTGTCAAAAACAAAATTTTTACTAGTGTCACACAACCAGAATACGTTTCAAAACATTTTCCCATGCCCATAAAACTCATATCTTTTATGTATCTTTAAAATCATTTGACTCATACTATCCCGAGTACAACATCCCAAAACCATGTTTAGACCAAAAATCATTTGACATGTTCAACTCCACAGGCAACAATCATTGGTTTACAAACACTCAATTCTACAAACATAGGGTTTCAAACATAGTTTAAATGTAACATCGTCAAATACAAACAATTAACAATATGCATATCAGCCCAAAACATTTTAAAACATAAAATAGGCATCATAGAACTCACCTGATTGATCCCGCACGATAAATTTAGTCATGCACAATGATCTCACGTTTCCCCAAGGAATCCTAACAACCTGAATATTATAGCAAGATCATAACAATATTCACATATTCCATAAACCGTAATTCGGGTTTTAAAACAGAGAGCACAACGACTATGATAAGATATCTCCAATACGAGTTTGTAACTCGTTACTTTTATGCGGGGTGTTGGCCATATCACACGAGCATAACCACATCATATCAAATGTTTTATTTAGTCAATACAACGCCATACATACTTATGGAGACAACCTTAACATTTAAAACTTAAGCATAAGCTTACCTCGTTATATCCGGACAACATATTGTTTAACCGACTGGCTAGTCCCGATCACCCTTCACATGTTTTCACATACTCAAGTGACCTTAGAGGAGGTTTATGGTGGTATTTATGTCGTGATAATAGGGTTGGAACTCAAAACCTTGTGCGAAAATGACGAGGTATGAACTATTTATAAGAATTCGCACGCGAATCGAGAAAATTAGGTCACGACACCTCACCGGCCATGTGGCAATCATGTGGGACATGTGGCAAAGCTTCAAAACACTTTTCATGCCACCTAGGACATGTGTCGGTGAACGCATGTAGTGTCTTGAACTTCTTTTCGCGAATCTGGCTTCATACAAACTCCGTTTTGCGCACCGTTTTCCCCCACATTCACGATTTTTAAATACCTTTATAACCATATCAAGAACTCCTCTTAGGAATGTACTAATTATGTGGGTCATTTTATGATTACTGTTTGAAAATTGTTTTACAATAACTTTCATTCGGAGCATTGTTTGCCAATATTACTTTGTTGTCTTGATAATGTGATATTATTAATCCATAAACCTCTTTCTCGTGTCATGTGATCACTCTTTATAGTAAAGTCGCCACATAGCGACTTTATCATTTAATTATCAAAACACTCTTCATAGGAAAATTGAAACAATTCATTATATTAAAATTTATTACAATACTATGGAGAACTAGTGTTACAAATATACCCCCTTACATTAAGTTTCATCCTCAAAACCTATTATATCAAAAACAAATGTGGATAGTATTTACGCATTTCTTCCTCAGTTTCCCAGGTAGCATCAAACCCATTACGATGTTTCCACTAAACTTTTACAAGCTTAACATTTTTATTTCGTAACTTCTTCTTATCATAATTGAGAATAGCTGCTGGATGCTCCACCTAAATGAGCTTATTATCGATCTCAATTTCATCGTATGGTATGTGTGAGGCTTCATCCGTCAAGCATTTTCTTACGATGATATATGGAATGTCGGGTGAATCTTACTTAATTCATCTGCAGTCTATAAGCAACCTCACCTACGCGGGCTACAATTTTGTAAGGTCCAATTTACCTTTGACTTAATTTTCCACGCTTTCGAAAACGAATAAGACCTTTCCACGGAGATACCTTTAGTAACACCATATCTCCGACTTGAAATTCAATCGGCCTCCTCCTCTTATCACCATACGACTTTTGTCGGTCTTATGCCGCTTTCATTCTTGATTTAATTTGTTCTAGTCTTTCAGTTGTAGCACTAATCACTTCCAAGTTTCCCAATTCTTTTTGACCTACTTCACCCCAGCATTTCGGTGTACGATATTTTCTCCCATATAAAATTTCAAATGGCGCCATGTCAATCGATGAATGGTAACTGTTGTTGTAGGAGAATTCTGCATGTTGTAAATGCGTATTCCAATTACCGTCATAATCTACAGCACATGCTAGAAGCATATCTTCAAGAGTTTGAATGGTCCTTTCACTTTGACGATTCGTTTGTGGATATTATGCAGTGCTAATTAATAGCTTAGATCCCATAGCATCATGGAACCTTTTCCAAAATCTTGAGGTGAAACGAGTTTCTCTATCTGACACGATCAAGACCGGCACACCATGTTGTGCCACAACTTCATTCACAAATATTTCTGCCAACTTTTCTGAAGAATACGATTCACGAATAGGCAGAAAGTAGGCACTTTTAGTCAAGCTGTTAACCACTACCCAAATGGTATCATAACCTTGAGTTGTTTGCGGAAGCTTTGTTATGAAATCCATAGTAATATGTTCCCATTTCCACTTGCGTATTTCTAGTGGTTGAAGCCTGCCATATGCCTTTTGGTGTTCAGCTTTAACTTGAGCACAATTTAGACATCTATTCACATATTGCATAACGTTAAATTTCATACCAGGCCACTAGTAGTGCTTCTTTAAATCTTGATACATTTTGGTTTCGCCTGGGTGGATAGAGTAACGAGTCTTGTGGGCTTCATCCAAAATTTTCTTTCATATATCATCGCCACGCAGTACCCACATTCGACCAAACCTAGTCTTTACCCCATAATCATTTTCTTCCAAACTTTTTACTTGACCAAATATTCTCTCACTACATACATTTTCTTCTTTTAACGCCTCAACTTGAGATTCCTTGAGTTGGTCTATGAAATTTGGAGTTATTACTACTTGACATGCCCTCACCCGAATTGGAGAATGGTCGCTCTTTCAACTTAAAGCTCAGCCACCATATTGGCTTTTCCAGGTTGACATAAGATGTCACAGTCATAATCTTTAATTAACTCCAACCATCTATGTTGCCTCATATTTAAATTCTTCTGTTCAAAGAAGTACTTGAGCCTCTTATAATCGATGTAGATGGTACATTTGACACCATACAAATAGTGACGCCCTATTTTCAAAGCAAATACAACTACTGCCAGTTCCAAATCATGAGTTGGATAATTTACTTCATTAGGCTTTAACTGTCGAGAACCATAAGCGATGACTTTTCCTCTTTTGTACCATCAGGTAATGATAGTACTAGTGCTTGAGTCAATCGTGGCTTTAACTCTTCAAATGATTGTTGTTGTCATGTACTCCAATCAAACTTAACTTCTTTCTTAGTCAACTTAGTCAATGGTGAAGCAATTTTAGCAAAGTCTTGGATAAAACGCCGGTAATAACCAGCTAATCTCAAGAAGCTTCCAATCTTATCTGGAGTCTTACGAGGACTCCATTTCATTACTGCTTCCACCATTGTTGGATCGACAATTATATCGTTGGTATTGATCATGTGGCCCAAAAACTAAACTTCCCGTGACCAGAATGCACACTTGAAGAACTTAGCAAACAGTTGATCCTTGCATAAAGTTTCCAAAACTTCTTTTAAATGGCATGCATGGTCGCCTTCGTATTTGAAATAGATTAAGATGTCTTCAATAAAGACAATCATAGAACGATCCAACATAGGTTGGCACACTCGATTCATCAGGTCCATGAAAGCTGCTGGCGCATTGGTTAATCCAAACAACATAACCAAGAACTCAGTGTGACCATAGCATGTACGAAAACCCTTCTTTGGAATATCCTCTTCCTGAACTTAAATCGTAGATCAATCTTTGAAAACCAGCTCGCCCCTTGTAGTTGATCAAAGAGGTCATCAATTCTTGGGAGAGGATGCTTGTTCTTTACCATAATGTAACATCAGTGCCGGAACCGTGCCGGAACAGTGATCTTAAACAGTAACATGAACAGTAAACAGGTACAAACTATATACATTACAGTACATTTTTCCATTCATATCATTTGTCATTATCATTTGTGTTATCAAACAACAAGTTCAGAAACATTTAACAGCAACAAAGTTCAGAACTATGGTTCTTAAGTCAGATAATAATCTGGCAATACATAACCATCATGTGATTATGTGTTAGGATTATATTATGTATAAACGTATGTGAGGCTTTACAGAACAAAACACACGAATATTGTTATTTGAATGCTAAATCGACGGGTTATTTGTATAGGTGACGATCTGTATGAATAAATCTGGAAGTTTAACGTTCTGAATGATATTCGATAATTAGAAAACAACATTGAAAAGTATAGTTATCGTTGTGTTTGTAGGAGTGACGATTCGAACGAATACGTGCGACGACCGTACGATTGATTAAACAGTAATTTAATATTTCAGAATTTTTAAAATAGATTAAAGATAATTAGTTAATTTATTAGGAATCACAACTTAAGTAAAATTTATAAATCTTATTTTATAAACCGATTCGTTTTCGTTACGAAATTTTCGAAGAAACGTCATTTTACGCGAAACCGAGCGAGACCGAACTAACGGGTGTTTGAAACATTAAATGTGGCAATTAAATGCCACAACCACCACCCTCCAACCCTTTCCCTCTCTTTCATTTCGTCTCTCACACTCTCTATCTAGAAGAAGGATTCTCCTCCTTCTCTCTACAAATTTGAGCTTATTTCTTAGTGAAATCAAGCATTCTAAGTGTCAAAACGGTCCCCATGCGAAGTAGATCAAGGAGATACAAGAATCTCAAGCATTCATCCGTCGATTTAGAGGTAAACTTCCATCTCATTTTCGGTCTTAGGGTGTTCACGAGTCCTTTAAGTTGTTGTCATGAAACCAGTTGTAAACACTCAATAAATTTGGAGATAAACAATGGTTAGTAACTAGGTGTTGTAGAAAACGATTTGCATCAGGTTGAGCTCGTGGGAAGGTGAATATGATGCAGGTTCATGGCTAGCCATATGGCCGAACCCTGTTGGGCTGAGGAAAGATCAGCCGAACCATTTTCTGGAGTGCCGAACCCCACATTGGTCAGCCAAACCATGCAAGCTCTTCACCGAACCTATATTGGTCTGCAACGAACCCTGGAACCCACGTGTACCCTCTGCAACGAACCTTAACCAGCCGAACTTTCTAAGGGAGCCGAACCTAGGTAGTTCCAGCCGAACGCAGGCACCGGCGAACCTACAACCACTCACGAGCCTTGCATGGCGGACCCTGGAACCCACGAACCTAGGATGATGAACCTAGAGTCCTTCAGCCGAACCATGCATCAACCGAACCTTATGGCAGCGAGCTCTATGGCCGAACCTTTTCCTATATTAGCCGAACCATTGGGGCAACTCTTAAAAGGTTCGCTACCTTGGGATGTCCAACCCTAATAATCTAAAATCCTTAGTTTTATATATATCACATAAGAGTTGAGTACATGTACATACATAAGTTAAATCCTGTGAGTGCATGGATAAGGTGGAAATCCTAAAGTACATGCATGGGATTAGAGTGACATGCGTATGCATGGAATTGAAGGCATACACTTGGGAGCAACTAAAGTAATTTCAAAGAGAAGGAGAGAGAGGGTAATCATGGATGTTTCATCGTTCAAAATAATGGGTTCTAATTTGTTAACATCTAAGAAAAATAGTAGGGAGTCCATGAAAGATCAAAACAAAAGCCTTGTGATCATTTGGAATTCAAAGATCATCAATTGGGCCTAAGTGGGCCCAATGGGCCTAGTTAAGCCCATCACATGGTAAACATTAAATTAAGTCAAGAAATGACATTTTGAATAAAAGAATAACGTTAATTAATAGCTAATTGTCATATTTTCATAAATGTCATTGTTTTGTTTAAGTTTATATAGTTATAAAAGTTAGTTGTAATATAATTGATTGGGATTTGGTTGTAAAATAGACAATATAATTGTCTGAATTGAACAGAAAACAAAGAAAACTCTGCCCAAATTTCATAAAAATATAAATATAAGATGCTATAATTAATCATGGGTTTGGGTTATAAATTTGTGTCTAAGTAAGATTTGAAGGTTAAGTTATAGAAGCACTGTAGTAGTTTAGGATACTTAGTCGCACACATTGAGACCGTGCTAATTGATTCTGAGTACCTTTATCGAGATCAGAAGAAATACTTCAAGCTCTTGTGGTTGGTATAGATGGTACTCTTTACTCCATATGGATAATGTCTCCATATTTTCAATGCAAACACATCGTGAGTCGGGTAGTTATCCAATGAATCTTTAGCTGGCGCGAAGCATTTGCTATCACCCTTCCCCTTTGCATCATTACACATCCCAACCCTTGTCATGATGCATCAGCATACAGGACAAAATCATCATTCCCATCTGGTAATGTTAAAACAGGAGCTTGGGTAAGTTTCTCCTTTAGCACTGAAAACGCTTGCTCTTAGTTTGGACCCGATTCGTACTTTACCCCTTTCCTCGTGAGCTTTGTCAGTGGTGTCGCTATCTTGGAGAAGTCCTAAATAAATCTCCGATAGTAACCGACCAAACCAAAAAAACCGCGTACTTCCATCGGTGACTTCGAAGGGCTCCATTTCATAATCGTTTCAACTTTAGCTGGATCCACCATAATGCGTTCTGGGTTCACCACGTGACCCAAGAACTGCACTTCTCGTAACCAGAAAGCGCATTTAGAGAACTTAGCGTAAAGTTTCTCTTTCCTCAGGGTCTCTAATACCTCTCGTATGTGGCAAGCATGATCTCTCTCGTTCTTTGAATAGGTCAAAATATCTTCAATAACACTATCACCGATCGGTTCAGCATCGGTCGACATATGTGACTCCCGGCAATTTCAGGTAAACTGTAACTCTTACATTCTATGTATTTCACATTCATACTTGTTGCATTTCATTTAGTTATGTTTAATTAGACGAGCTAAACACAAACACAAACACAAAACAAAACAATAATTCAGGGAATTATTGAATTGTTCATTACACGTTGATTAGGATTAATCAAGCATGCAAACATTTCATAAACACGAACACAAATGAAGAAAGATAATTCAAGGAATTATCGAAACACACACACGAGTCTCACGAATGTTGGTGATCAATCGAACTTATGTGCTATTATATGATTATGTGCTAAACATGCATTAGATGTTTAGGATAAACGTTAGAAATCAAGTCCAAACGAAATTGAATCAACGAAATCGAAAAACATAAAAATGGACCCATCGCGGTACGCGAAGACCACATGGCGAAAGGCTTCGAGATACCGAAGCAAAGGAGGAGTCGAAACTCCCGAATCCTATCACGGTACGCGAAGAAACTTTTGATCGGCCTTCACAGTACGCGAAGGGCATGCAGATTAAAAAATTATAAAAACCAACCCCAATTCATTTGTTCGGTTTTACCCCAAACCACCGAGCATTTGCACCCTAGAACGAGTGATACTCACGGAAATCCACCCTCAAACCATCTGGCAATCTTCTTGAAGCTCTTCCTTGCAACTTTAGAGTGATTTGAAGCTATTGAAGCTTAAAGGGAGTTCTTGGAGGCCATCAACAAACAAGAAAACACTCATCAGCCATTTATAGCCCCAAACCAGCTTCAATCTCATCATCAAGAAGCTTCTAAGGTAGTTTTACATGCTTATCTATAGTTAGATCGTACATGCATGATGTAAAAACACACATGCAAGTGTGTTTGAACACATGCAACTCCATGTGGCTTTCGAGCATGAATTTGATGGTGATTTAATGTATTACTAGATTTAGATCTACTGATTTTAGTATAAGATTGCTTGGATTTGAGTTTGGTTGAAGTTATTGTTGATTTGATGATGATTTGGGTATACTTGCCATAAAAGGAAACTTTTATGTTGCATGTAATAGATTTGTGATGATCTAGACATGTTGGACATGTCTAGATGTTGTCAAATAGATATTGAAGTATTTAGAAACACATTTGGGTGATTGATTTTGTGAAAAACACGATTTTTGTGGAACTTACTAAATAAGGAAACTTTTCTAAATCAAAAGAGGGCTTTTGATGTTTTTAAATGTTTTGGTAAACTTTTATTATTGAAACATGTTTAAAAATGGTTTTTCACATGTTTGGAAACTTTGATTTGTGAAAACGAGCTTTCAAATCGATACTTACTATTTTAGGAAACTTTATTTGGAAAAAAATGCATAAACAATGATTTATGTGTAAACGGTATGTTTAAAAGTGTTTTTACAAACCTATTAAAGGTATTAGCTTTATGAAATGGAATTTCATAACTACACTTTCGTAAAATGGAAACTTTCCAAAAGTGGTAACTTTTACGACTTTTACATATTACGTGAGTAAACATTGTATGATTTGAGTCATAGGATGCATGTTGGTGTCTTACTTGCATTAAGACACATAAACCAACTAAACACAACAAACGTGTCACCAACGATTCGTGGAGTCTACACAAGTTAACACACAAACACACTCGGTTGAACACGCCGACACTTGGAGTTGTATGGAATACAACGCATCACAAAACACATACTCACACCTATATGGTTATAGATGCTTACTAGCAGGTGCAAGCTTTCGCATTCGCGAACACCACATAAACCGGAACTGCTCTATCAGGTGAGTTCACGACCCCTTTTTAGATTTTCTACCTTTGGGGGTGAAAACATTGCATTACAACTGTTTTGAACAACTACTCATTTTATTTACGTTTGGACATGCTTTATCACTATATGTATATGTGTGGACCCCATCACAACTAAAAGTCCTCGCGATACTCCTCAGACCATTAATAGCGCGCGTAGTGCCTAGCGTGGTAATCTTGAATAGTACTATTTGGGCCTGACAAGCCCCACTACACCCGACTGGAGGTCGAAACAATGTAATATTGACCAACACTTTGCCATTGTCTTGTGATAACATGGCGGGAGGCACAATCTGTCAGCTTTGATACCATCCAGCATATAATATTACTATATTGACTAGATATCAATCGGTACTGCAATGTAATGATATGTTAATATGCAAACTCTTACTTTAAACATTTTTATGTTTACTTCTTATGAAAAACATGTGATCTCACCAACCATTGTGTTGACCCTTTTACTCGCATGTTATTCAGGTAGCTAAGGCACGCGCACAAGGATAGGATGCTAGGATGGAGTCCCATGCATCAGCTTTAGTGTCTTAGATCATTGAAAACATTTAACAGTTTCATTTGGTTATGACATGTGTTGTTGAACAGCTTTAATCGTTTCCGCAAACTTTAAACTTAAAATGTTTTGAAAACTATTAAATTAACGCTTCCGCAACTTATGAACTTTATCTGCTTTGATATATATTATCAAACTTTCGCAACTCTGATTTCACAAAACTGTTTTATCCAAGTTATTGGATGTACGTTTGCAACCAGACATATAGGTCTCGCAACAGTGTGACCGGAGACTGCGATCCTACCCGATCATCAATCGCGTCACGCCCCAGGAGGGGACGGGATTTCTCGGGGTGCAACAGATTGGTATCAGAGCCTCAGGTTATTGCGAATTAGGTTTACATTTAGTGAACTTAGTCTATAACCACTAGTCTCCAAACAACACATAGTGCTTAGCGTTTTGATACTAGCATACCTGAACACATACAAATTTCATACATGATTGTCTGCATACTTATTACGCGTAGAATAGACATAACGTCACCATCGTCACCGCATGTGATTGCACATGACGGGGAGGAGCCGATAGCTCTACCTGTTTTCCTTTCGGTACCTACCGCACACACTACATTAGTCATTAGACAAACACTAACAGTTATCCTCACTATGAAGATCATGGCTGGAAGACGTGGAGGACGCAGAAATGCGGGTGGACGTGGAAACATCAATCTGACACCAGCAGAACTGAATGCACTAATCAACGAGCGAGTTGAAGAGGCACTTGTTGCACTAGAAGCTAACCGCAACCAAAACCCACCGAACCAAGGTGATGAGTCTTATATCACATTCACCTTGCACCACAATAACTCGTTCCTATTTCAACGTGTTTACTCAATACGAAACCAAATGTTGTTCTTTGCACATCTCAGGAGCAAACATCAACCCACCTCTCTACACATTCAAGATGTTCCTGGATTGCAAACCCCACTCATCAGCGACACTAAGGGTGCCGTCGGGCTATTACGCTGGATTGAAAAGGCGGAATCGGCCTTTGCCATGAGCAACTGCAGGAACGAAGACATGTTCAAGTTCGCTGCGGGAACACTTGAGGGAGCTGCCCTCACGTGGTGGAATGCAAATGTCCAAAACCTCGGGCTTGATGCAGCCAACGCCCTACCTTGGGACGAGTTCAAGAAGATGTTGAACCGCGAATACTGTCCTCGCGGTGAAGTGCAGAAACTTGAGACTGAATTCTGGAACCACAACATGATTGGTTCTGAGGTCAACGCATACACTGCCTGGTCATATGAGCTGGCACACCTGTGTCCAAAAATGGTAACCCCACCCTACAAACACATCGAGAAATACATCGAAGGACTCCCACCTTAAATTCAGGGCATGGTACTCTCTGCTAATCCCATCACCATGCAACAAGCAGTGCAACTAACCCACAAGCTCACTGACTCAACCATCGCACAAGGACTCTTACCACCTCGTGGTACTGTAACCACAACCAGTGACAAAAACAAACGCAAATGGGATAACACCTTGAACAAAACTTCCACCCTCCAACTACCACCACAACAACGTAAGTTCTGGTCGTCTCAAGCTTACGCACAACCTATCCCAACCAACCAAAACTCAGGAGCCTACGCATGCAAACACTCCGAGTGCAACAAATGCAATTTACACCATGTTTTGGGACAATGTGGTTCTATCTTATGCCAACGTTGTGGCAAAGGAGGACATCTCGCCAAGGATTGTAGAGGCGAGATACTGGCGAAGACCCAACAACAACAGCAGCAACTACTTGAAGCACCAAAAGGTTGCTTCAAATGTGGAAAGCAAGGGCACTTCAAGAGGGACTGCCCGCATCTGAAGATCAATGACAATAACGGGAACAACAACGGCCCGAAGGGACTAGCCTTCTTGATCGGGGATAAGGAAGCCAGAAAAAGATCCCAACCTTGCAACCGGTACTTATCACTTGAATGATAATTATGCTTCTGTATTGTTTGATACTGGAGCTGAGAAAAGCTTTATATCTAAGGACTTTAGTGAGATACTTGCCATTACGCCTACACCCTTAGAGGTTGAATACGCAGTAGAGCTAGCTGATGGTAAATTGATTGTAACTAAACACATTATGAAAGAATGCACCCTAGAGCTAGCAAATCACAAATTTAAAATTGACCTCATGCCGATTACACAAGGCAGTTTTGATGTCGTAGTGGGCATGGATTGGTTAGTGTGCATACCTCTCCCTGATGGAGAAACCTTGAACATCAAGGGAGAAAGGAGAGGCACTCCTTTGAACATCATCTCGTGCATGAAAGCTCACAAGTGCCTACGAAAGGGATACACAGCCATACTCGCACTTATCACTGATAAGACCGAATAAGAGAAGAAAATATAAGACATCCCAGTCGTATGAGACTATCCCGACGTATTCCCCGAAGATCTACCAGGACTACCACCACCTCGACAAGTGGAGTTCCGCATAGACCTTGCACCGGGAGCAGCACCTATCGCACGAGCACCCTATCGACTTGCACTTTCGGAAATGCAGCAACTGTCCAACAAACTCCAGGAGCTGTTGCACAAGGGCTTCATTAGACCAAGCTTCTCGCCCTAGGGAGCTCCGGTCTTGTTCGTAAAGAAGAAGGATGTCACGTTTCGAATGTGTATCAATTACCGTGAGTTAAAGAAAGTGACGATCAAGAACCGATACCCATTACCTCGGATCGAAGATCTATTCGATTAGATACAAGGATCAAGTTACTACTCTAAGATAGATTTGCGATCTAGGTATCATCAACTAAGGATTCAGGAGGAAGATATCCCCAAGACTACATTTCGCACTCGATATGGCCATTACGAGTTTTTGGTCATGCCGTTTGGGCTAACTAATGCACCCACAGTATTCATGGTTCTCATGAATATAGTATGCATACCTTACCTGGATAAGTTTATCATTGTCTTCATAGATGATATTCTTATCTACTCCAAAACCCAAGAGGAACACAAAGAGCATCTTCAATTGGCTCTTGAACTTTTACGGCAGGAGAAGTTGTATGCTAAACTCTCCAAATGCGATTTCTGGATTCGAGAAGTTCAATTTTTAGGTCATGTTGTTAATGAACAAGGGATACATGTGGATAAATCCAAGATAGATGCAATTAAGAACTGGGAAGCACCGAAGACCCAGACTGAGGTGCGACAATTCCTAGGCTTGGTAGGCTATTATCGACGATTTATTGAAGGATTCTCCAAGATAGCCCAACCACTCATAGCCTTAACCCATAAAAACAAGAAATATCTCTGGACAGACAAACAAGAAGCGGCATTCCAACTTCTCAAGCATAAGCTCTGTAGTGCACCTATCTTATTTCTTCCTGATGGAACGGACAACTTTGTAGTATATTGTGATGCCTTGATACAAGGACTCGGCTACGTGCTGATGCAGCGAGAGAAGGTGATCGCATATGTTTCTCGTCAACTAAAAGTCCACGAAAATAACTACACCACCCATGATCTGGAGACACTACCTGTACGGTACGAAGTGTACGATATACACTGATCATAAGAGTCTCCAACACATATTCGAGCAGAAGAAACTGAACATGAGACAGTGTCGCTAGCTCGAACTCCTAAACGACTACGAATGTGCTATCAAGTATCACCCGGGGAAGGCCAATGTAGTGGTCGATGCCCTAAGTTGGAAAAACACCCCAAAACCCAAGAGGGTACGAGCTTTACAACACACCATCCATCCGAATCTTCCTGAACAGATACGCAATGCCCAAGTTGAGGCACTTAAAGCAGAGAACCTAGTGGCCGAATCATTAAGGGGAATGGAGAAACAACTGGAGGTAAAAGCCAATGGCTAACATTATTTCAAGGAACGGGTCTGGGTTCCACACCAAGGAGATTTACAAGACCTTGTGATGGACGAGGCTCATAAGTCCCGGTATTCCATTCACCTTGGATCTGATAAGATGTATCATGATCTGAAGGTACTCGATTGGTGCCCACACATGAAAGCCGACATCGCAACCTACGTGAGCAAATGCTTGACTTGCGCCAAAGTCAAGATCGAGTACCAGAAGCCCTCTGGATTACTCACACAACCTGAGATTCCCATGTCGAAATGGGAACACATCTCCGTGGATTTTATTACCAAATTACCCCGTACACCTAGTGGATGTGACACTATCTGGGTAATTGTGGATCGACTGACTAAGTCAGCACATTTCCTTGCGATCAAGGAAAAAGACAAGATGGAGAAACTCGCCAGACTCTATGTTAAGGAAGTAGTCTCGCGTCATAGAGTGCCAACCTCCATCATTTCGGAGCGAGACGCTAGATTCACTTCTAATTTTTGGAAATCGTTGCAAAAGTCGCTTGGCACTCGGTTGGATATGAGTATAGCATACCACCGACAAACTGATGGCTAGAGCGAACGCACCATACAAACTCTTGAAGACATGATACGAGCGTGCGTAGTAGACTTCGGCAACAGCTGGGAAACTCACCTACCATTGGTAGAGTTCTCTTACAACAACAGCTATCACACCAGCATCAAGGCGGCGCCTTTTGAGGCCCTCTATGGCAGGAAATGCCGATCACCTATCTGTTGGGCGGAAGTGGGCAACAGCCAGCTTACTGGCCCAGAACTCGTACATGAAACAATAGAGAAAATCATGCAAATCAGAAACCGCATGGCAGCAGCTCGCGATCGTCAAAAGAGCTATGCCGACAAATAACGAAAGCCACTGGAATTTAAGGTAGGAGACAAAGTCCTTCTGAAAGTTTCACCTTTGAAAAGCATCATTCGTTTTGGAAAACGAGGCAAACTGAACCCACAGTATATTGGACCATTCGAGATCCTGAAGAGGATTGGTCCGGTGGCATACCAACTCAACCTACCAGCCGAACTTAATGGAGTTCATAATGTGTTTCCTGTCTCGAACTTAAAGAAATGATTATCAGATGAGACACTTGTGATTCCAGTGGACGAAATCCAAGTGGATGAACAACTACAATTCGTAGAAGAACCGGTAAAGATCATGGACCGTGAGGTCAAGCAGCTTAAGCAAAGTCGGATTCCGATTGTCAGAGTCCGATGGAACTCGAAACGCGGACCTGAATTCACGTGAGAACGTGAAGATCAGATGATGCACAGATATCCCCATCTTTTTAAACAAACAACGTCGAACGTCGACAACAATGAATAAATTTCGGGACGAAATTTCCTTTCCACAAAGGGATGATGTGACAACCAGAAAATTTTTGTTTCTCAAACACTACAACGAAAACCAAATTTCGGGACGAAATTTCTTTCAACAAGGGGATGATGTGACACCCAGCAATTTCAGGTAAATTGAAACTCTTTCATTCTACGTATTTCACATTCATACTCGTTGCATTTCATTTACTTATGTTTAATTAGCTGAGCTAAACACAAACACAAAACAGTAATTCAGGGAATTATTGAATTGTGCATTACACGTTGATTAGGATTAATTAAGCGTGCAAACATTTCATAAACACGAACACAAATGAATAAAGATAATTCAAGGAATTATCGAAACACAAACACGAGTCTCATGAACGTTGGTGATCAATCAAACTTATGTGCTATTATATGATTATGTGCTAAACATGCATTAGATGTTTAGGATAAACGTTAGAAATCAAGCACAAGCGAAATTGAATCAAAGAAATCGAAAAACATAAAAATGGACCCATCGCGGTACTCGAAGACCCCATGGTAAAAGGCTTCGCGATACGCGAAGCAAAGCGGGAGTCTAGACTCCCGAATCCTATCACGGTACGTGAAGAAACTTTTGATCGGCCTTCGCGGTACTCGAAGGCCATGCAAATCAAAAAAATATAAAAACCAACCCCAATTCATTTGTCCGTTTTTACCCCAAACCACCGAGCATTTCCACTGCAGAACGACTGATACTCACTGAAATCCAACCTCAACCCATCTGGGAATCTTCTTGAAGCTCTTCCTTGCAACTTTGGAGTGATTTGATGCCATTGAAGCTTAAAGGGAGTTCTTGGAGGCCATCAACAAACAAGAAAACACTCATCAGCCATTTGTAGCCCCAAACCATCTTCAATCTCATCATCAAGAAGCTTCTAAGGTAGTTTTACATGCTTATCTATAGTTAGATCGTACATGCATGATGTAAAAACACACATGCAAGTGTGTTTGAACACATGCAACTCCATGTGGCTTTCGAGCATGAATTTGATGGTGATTTAATGTATTACTAGATTTAGATCTACTGATTTTAGTATAAGATTGCTTGGATTTGAGTTTGGTTGAAGTTATTGTTGATTTGATGATGATTTGGGTATACTTGCCATAAAAGGAAACTTTTATGTTGCATGTAATAGATTTGTGATGATCTAGACATGTTGGACATGTCTAGATGTTGTCAAATACACATTAAAGTGTTTAGAAACGTATTTGGGTGATTGATTTTGTGAAAAACACGATTTTGAACTTACTAAATAAGGAAACTTTTCTAAATCAAAAGAGGGCTTTTGATGTTTTTGATTGTTTTGGTAAACTTTGATTATTGAAACATGTTTAAAAATGGTTTTTAACATGTTTGGAAACTTTGATTTGTGAAAACGAGCTTTCAAACCGATACTTACTATTTTAGGAATCTTTATTTGGACAAAATGCATAAACAGTGATTTATGTGTAAACGGTATGTTTTAAAGTGTTTAAAAGTGTTTTTACAAACCTATTAAAGGTATTAGCTTTATGAAATGGAATTTCATAACTACACTTTCCTAAAATGGAAACTTTCCAAATATGGTAACTTTTACGACTTTTACAAATTACGTGAGTAAACATTATATGATTTTATTCATAGGATGCATATTGGTGTCTTACTTGCATTAAGACACATAAACCAACTTAACACCACAAACGTATCACCAACGATTCGTGGAGTCAACACAAGTTAACACACACACACACACACTCGGTTGAACACACCAACACTTGGAGTTGTATGGAATACAACGCATCACAAAACACATACTCACACCTATATGGTTATAGGTGCTTACTAGCAGGTGCTAGCTTTCGCAGTCGCGAACACCACATAAACCGGAATTGCTCTTACAGGTGAGTTCACGGCCCCTTTTTACATTTTCTTCCTTTGGGAGAGAAAACATTGCATTACAATTGTTTTGAATAACTACTCATTTTATTTACGTTTGGACATGCTTTATCACTATATGTATATGTGTGGACCCCATCACAACTAAAAGTCCTCGCGATACTCCTCGGACCGTAAATAGAGCGTAGCGCTTAGCGTGGTAATCTTGAATAGTACTATTTGGGCCTGACAAGCCCCACTACACCCGACTGGAGGTCGGAACAGTGCAATATTGAACAACACTTTGCCATTGTCTTGTGATAACAAGGAGGGAGGCACAATCTGTCATCTTCGGTACCATCCAGCATATAATATAACTGTATTGACTAGCTATCAATCGATACTGCATTGTAATGATATGTAAATCTGCAAACTCTTACTTTAAACATTTTATTGTTTACTGCTTATGAAAAACCTATGCTCTCACCAACCATTGTGTTGACCCTTTTACTCGCATGTTTTCTCAGGTAGCTAAGGCACGCGCACAAGGATAGGATGCTAGGATGGAGTCCCATGCATCAGCTTTAGTGTCTTATATCATTGAAAACATTTAACAGTTTCATTTGGTTATGACATGTGTTGTTGAACATCTTTAATCGCTTTCGTAAACTTTAAACTTATGTTGTTTAGAAAACTATTAAATTAACGCTTCCGCAACTTATGAACTTTATCTACTTTGATATTATCAAACTTCCGCAACTCTGATTTCACCAAACTGTTTTATCCAAGTTATTGGATGTACGTATGCAACCAGACTTATAGGTCTCGCAACAGTGTGACCGGAGACTGTGATCCTGCCCGATTATCAGTCGCGTCACGCCCTAGGAGGGGACAGGATTTCTCGAGTTGCGACAACATAACCTGTTCATCAAATCCATGAATGTTGCAGGAACATTCGTCAATCCAAATGACATAACGAGAAACTCGTAGTGTCCATTACGTGTTCGGAATGCAGTCTTTGGAATATCCTGCTCTCGAACCTTCAACTGATGGTCACCAAATCAGAGATCAATCTTAGAGAACCAGCTTGCACCTTTCAATTGATCGAATAAGTCATCAATTCTAGGTAGAGGATACCTGTTCTTTACGGGCAACTTGTTCAGTTCCCTGTAGTCGATACACATACGCATACTTCCATCTTCCTTCTTAACAAACAGCACCGTTGCTCCCCATTTGGAGACACTTAGTCGTATAAAACCTTTGTCAAGGAGTTCTTGTAGCTGGGTCATCATTTCCTTCATTTTAGTGGGAGCCAAACGGTAAGGTGTTTTAGCAAAGGGTTGTGCCCCCGACACTAAGTTGATTTGGGACTCAATTTTACCGCTAAGGTGGTAATCTAGGAAATTCCTCAGGGAATACATCAGGGAAGTTATCCACAATGGGTACATCATCAATCGTTCTCATATCTGTACGTTCCTCAATCACGTAGGCCAAGTAGGCCACACACCCTCGCCTCATCATAACATCAGCCTTGATCATCGAAATGATCTGCGACGCATACATCGCTTTATCACCATGAACCGTTACGGCCCCATCCATCGCACGTAAACATATCATCTTCCGTCGTCATGTAATGTTAGCCTCATATTTAGCTAACCAGTCCATACCCAAGACTACATCGAATCCTCCCAAGCTTATAAGGAACAATCGTACTGGGAAGTTGTGACCCCCTATCTTAACATAACAATCATCTATAGCCTCAGTCGCCCTAGTCATCTTACCGATAGTCATTTCTACATCAAATACCCGATCTATCTTCTTAACCTTCCCATATAACCCATCATATATAGTAGAAGATACAAAACTCATACTTGCACCAGAATCAAACAATACAGAAGCAGGAATATTGTTGATAGAAAAGGTACATGTGACCACGTCTGGGTCCTCAATAGCATCATCCTTCTCCATCGTGAAGGCTCGTTCTTTAGTGTTCTGCTTCTCCTTTCCTTTCTCTTCTTTCTTACCGGATCCTGAAGCATCGGCCCTTGGTTGTCTGAAATCCTTGGATAGATGTCCAAACCCATTGCAGTTTAAGCATCTGGTGGCACTCGAGCAATTGCTGAAAAAATGCCCCGTCTTTCCGCGTCGAAAACTTAAGTTAGTGCCCACCAAGCACTTTCCGGTGTGGATTTTACCACACTTGTTGCATCGGTTTGCATCCTCAATGCTTCACCTTCTTGCTAAAAACTTTCGTTGGTCTGTTCGACCCCTCTTAGTCCCGAAAGAGTCCTTCACCCTTACCTCTTCTATCACTCGCTCATCAGCCATCACATCATCCCATACAATACCACTGAGTTCTATAGTGGATTCAAAGGTCTTTGGAGCATTCTCTTTAACATGAATCCTGACCTTTGGAGGCAAACCCTCCATTTACAACTTCACCCTACGTTCCTCAGTAGAAACCAGGTGAGGAATGACTCTCGCCATCTCGTTAAATCATGAAAGGTACTGCCTGTGATTCAGACTCCCAACTTTTAGAACCATAAATTCCCTTTCAACCTTATCCAGCTCATTTTCTTGGGACAGAATAGTTTCAGGTCTTCCCAAGTCATCTTCTCCATATCAGCCACAGTCTTTTATTGCTTGATTGTGTTCCACCAGTGGAGTGCCTCCTCGACAAAGGAGTGAGCTGCAAACTTGACAGCTTGATCAATTCGGCACTCACTGATGGAAATAACATCCTCCATCACAGACATCCAGTGGCAGGTGGCCACAACATCTTTCTTACCGTCAAAGGGTGGTGGATTGCATCCTTTGAAGGCCTTGTAATCGCAGCCCTTCAGTTTCCCAGACATAGAATCACCACTCTTTGTCTTGATGATCACAACATCCTCATGTCCCTTGGAGCTTTCCTTGGTTCCTTCAGACCTTTCCTTCAGTGCATCCTTTAATGCCTTAGCAATCATTTTCGGCATCTTCTCATCCATGATCTTGCTGACTTCATCAGAAATAGCCTTTATCACAATAGGATCCAGCGTGAACTCATCCTCATTCTCATGTTGCTCGCTGGTCTAGTTTTCTTCTTCATTGACGGGTTCTTCAGTCTCGACACGTGGTTCTTTCAGATTCCCGTGGTTTCTTTCGATGTTTACACTTTTGTCCAGCCATCTAAACTATCTACAGGATGCAACAATTAGCGAGTCAGTACAGGAATCACTTTAGCATGAAATAAGTGATGTAAATCGTTAATGACGTTGATCAAGTGATATTAACCATTTACCCAACTCATAGGCTTTAAATGTTTCCCATCCCATCTCCTCAATGTGCATGACACTATTGACCTTTCTAACCTTACGTCTACTTCTTAACTCATACATATAAATTCAACTCATGGCATCTATTCATCCGTGGTTGGCAATCCACTTCACTTAATCCCATTATAAGTTTAAGTCTTGGCATTTGGGATGCCAAGATCTCTCATACTATGGCTCTGATACCAACTTGTGAGGCATCGATCCCAGGTACCTCACAGAGGCTGGTTTTCATCATAACACATAGCTCTTAAACCAAAAACTTTTATAATCATGCAGCGTAAATTAAAACATAGTTTGATAAACAGAAATACAACTAAGTGTCTATATCAAAAACATATACGATTACAAACACCATCGGATTCTCTATCTTGATGCCAGAGCTCCATGCTTCCTCTTACCTTAACTTTAACCTGATTTACATGCTAAAATGTCAGCTTACGCAGGTGAGTTCTACTTTTCATAAAACATCGTAAGCGTTTGGTTGAGTTGAAACATATTTAACATAAAATATCATTACGTTCACATAATCCAAAACCTTATCACATAAACATCATAAACATCATCCTCATACATCCACTGTCATTAACATGAACAGTGGGCTTATGTCGGCTCAATGCTTCATACCCTGTTATAGTCAGGTGACTATCGTACCCTGTTATTGACTCTCATACCCTGTTACAGTCAGGTTGACTCTCATACCATATTATTGTCAGGTTGACTCTCATACCATGTTATAGTCAGGTTGAATTTCATACCCTGTTATAGCCAGGTTGACTTTCATACCCAGTTATAGTCAGGTTGACTTTCATACTACCCAGTACATATACTGGAGTATCATTCATACATATCCCATAAACAAGTATGGGAACATCATCCATTCATCATTTATGATGTACTAGCATCGTATCATCATTCATCATAATCACCATAACATTTCATGTTAGCATCATAAAGTTATTCATCATAGTCATCATGGCATCATAAACATGTCATGCTAGCATCATTTCATCATATCTTTATCCTAATAGCATAGGAATCATTATAACATGTTATGCTAGTATCATTTCATCATATCATCATAACATCCTAGCATCATATACGTGTCATCATAACATCACATCGTAACATCATGGCATCATATATATGTCATGCTAGCATCATAATCATAACATCATACTTCCATAATAGCAACCTAGGATCTTATCATAACATTCTATAAATATCATCATAGTTATCATCATAATGCATGTTACCATACAGTCATCATCATATCATATCAACATACTATTCATCATCATAACTCATTTATCATGCATTCCTCATACTAAGCATATTTACATGCATATTTCTTCATGCATCAATCATTCATCATCATAGCATAGGCACATAGCATCATAACATATCATAAACATATTAACAGCATGTATGTCAGCCCAAAACATAAGTACACGTAAAGTGTTGAAATAGGGCATCTAGAACTCACCTGAGAGCAGCTTCTTATCTTCTTAGCCAAACTCCTTAGCTAAGACTTAAGAACCTACATCATTACATCGTCTCATTATATTCCGTTCTTAGACTTAGAATTTATTCTAAGTCCTCATAGCTACTAGTTCCCCGATATAAATTCAAATTATCAAAACTTAGCTAAGTATTCGAAACCGTAGAAGTTCACTAAGTATCCATGTAGACGAAAATTATAGAGTTCACGAAATCCTTTGACTTCACGAAACAGGGTTCTCGAACTAGCATAATTTCAAGTACTGATTTTCGTGTATATTTTTGTGTACTTATCTTTTCTGCATAACTCATCCCAGAAAACTATCCAAGACTGGGGGAGCTAGTTCTAGGTTCCTTATGTCGTTACCAACACGTTGGAACCGTAAAGAGTCGGACTTTTTGCATAAAGGTGCGAGCTTTATGCCTAATTCACTTTCGTATAAAAATCCTAACTTTTTCGCATAAAACACTTACTTGTAGTTAGATGATACTCCTGGAAGCTTCTCGTGTGTTCCTTCTCCTTCTTGAGAGTTTTACAGCCGATTCTTGAAGTTTTTGAATTGCAATCCGAGTACTTAAGAGAAACTGTGTTTCCAGCCAAAGGTGTGCACGTTTCCCAAGGCCCTCATATGTATAGGCTGGGTTCATAAATTCTGGTACTCGAAATTGGGCATTTTCGAGTACAAGGTTTCGAGAACTTAGGGTTCTCGAAACCCAATTCGAGTACCCCATTTCGTGTACATGACTTACCTTATTTTTCGTCTATTTTCCGACAAGTTAATTATCAATTACCCATTCTTAAGTTCAAATAACATGTTTTAGAAAAATCAGGGTGTTACATTTGGTCAATCAATCAAAGTCTAAAACATCATAAATCAAATCTTATATTATATGTATGATTACAATTGTATAGAAATCATTTAGCGGTCTATTCTGACTTCTACTTGTACAAGATATGAGTCTACTGCTATCAGGTGAGAACATTAGCCCCTTTTTACTGTTTTTCAACTGTTTTGGGGTGGAACACGTGACCAAACATCGTTCACACTACTACATTTCAATTACATTATTCATTACTCTTTTGTCAACAAATCAAAGGTTCACTATATTATTCTAAAGGATTTTCAAACAGTTTAACACTTTTCTACTAAAAAGATTTATAAAAGGTTTTATAAACTGTTTTACAACTTGTTTTACACAAAAGTGTTTTAAATGTTAAACACTTTTAAAAAGATAAGTTTTATAAACTCTTTTACTATAACTTGTGTTTTCAAATAAATATTATGTTTCAAACCTTGTTATTGTACAAGGACTCCATTAACAGTATTCAATCAAAGGTTTTCAAGTCACGGTATTCAATCAATGGTTTTCAAAATAAGGAGATTCAACCATGGTTTTCAACTCAAGTATTCAATCAAGTTAAACGTTTATTCAATCTCAACAACTTAAAAATCATGGTGGTCATCATTGTGAACAAACTTATACACACAAAGACACTCATTCAATCAATTTTATTCTATTCAATTAACGTTAGTACTGGGTGATCACAACAAGGGAAATCGGGACACGTTTTGGTTATGCCAAGGCTGTGCTTTGAGTTTTAAATATGTTTTAAAAACTAACAGCAGATTTGATGCGTTACGGTTAATAGATTTGCTGCTAATTAACATTACCAGCATAGGTCATATTGACCGGGTACGTCAACACGGAGTTTGTCTTCTGAGTAAGCTCATTAGTACAGCTCCTGTTGAATGCGTTTGCTAACTACTATTCTGACTCCAAATGTAATTTGGGACTTGATTATATGTTGGCTTTTCTAGTAGACAGTCATTCGACTGTTTGCACACGTTATTCTTACTTGATGATAGTTTGTGTTGCAATTATCCATGACATTTAATTCAATGTTTCATATACATGTTTTACAACTGCATATTCATATTTACAAATGTTAAACCTATTGTTCTTACCAACTACCTTTGTAGTTGACAGTTACTTTTCACGTGTTTCAGGTAATCAGATTTAGAGTATCACAAGGACAACTAAGGAGACCATATTTAAGATAGAACAAGATGAAGAAACAAGCTAGGATAGATTAGAAACTCACTTAATCATGATTGTTTAATTGTCTTGTCTGAGTCTTATTTTAACATTATTTTTGGGTCTGTTAGTTGTCATTATTTTGGTAGATAGTTAGAATGGTTGTAACTAAACAAATGTCTAACATTATAAAACTTAGTAATGCATTGTGGTTGTTCTTCTTTCAATACATGTGCATGATACAACCATTGTTCGTCACCGCGCTGTGGATTCCGCACGTAGCGTAGGGGGTGTAACACTTTGTGTGTGTGTGTTTATGACCCAATTGTTAAACAAAGTATGTTTTGTGTGCGAAGCTACAAAGTACGTACACGATTATACACACACACACACAACAACAACACACACACATATATATATATAAGACTCGTATTTTGTAAAAACTCTCTCTTAAAACGAAACCCGTAAAAACTCATCAAGATCAACCCAATTCTTTTTTTTTTTCCGATATCAATGTTACACATGTATAATACTTTCATATTTTATGTGTATGTGTAACTTCATTTTCCTTGTATTATTTATCACATGTGTAGTTTTTTCCTTTTATTAGGAATTTCTAGGCAACACATGCGTAGAATAAAGAAAAACTACGCATGTGTTTAATCATACAAGGCATATGAATTTACACATACACTTAAAATACGAAAGTATCATACATGTTTAACAATGATATTAAAAAAAACAAAGATTTGGGTTGATCTTGACGGGTTATCGCTTTAAGAAAGGTTTACAGATGATACAAAATATATAAGGTTATTGCACAAAATCATAGCTTTGTAAAAATAATGACAAATGATCTGGACCATTAATGTGTTATCATCAATGGTTATAAATGAATCAATGACATGATAGTAATTAATTAGTTGTTTAAAATGGAAATAATACCATAAAAGCAATTTCCGCTAATCTAATTTGCTGACATCACTCTCCTTTTAAATATGAGATAATTAGTTACGAATATCTAGGAATAAGTTGCCTATATGTTTTGATATGTGCTAATATGTGATATTAGCACTTGTTAGCATATATTATCACATACACATAATCATATACTTGTTAATAATCTTTTTTGTCTGTTTTGCTATGTGTTAATATGTTTTAATAGTAGATGTTAACATATATTAGCACATATATATAATTATGTACCTACTACTAATCTTTTTTGTTTGTTTTTCTATTAGATAATATGTGCTATTAGCACATGTTAGCATATATCAACACATATACGTAACCATATACCTGTTAAAAAATTTCTTTGAATTGAAATACTTAGAAACGATTTATGAATATTCATTATACAAAAAGTAATTAGTATTAAAAATTGAATCAAATATGAACAAATACCACTATTTTCGTGTTCTTCATTCGTATCTTGTGTTTTTTCGAAAACATCCGTTCAATTTATGATTGAATCGTGGAACTCAATACCAATTTATGAACGTTTGCTTGATTGTTTGCAGTAAAACTTGATAATCGACAGTGAATCAATGAACTTTTGGAGTAATATAATCTTATTTAGCTGAATAACAATCATTCCTTAATTAAAGGATTATGAAACATTTATTACTTAACTAACTAAATTGCCTTTTAATTATAATTAATTATTAATACACGTGTCAACCATTTTTACAAAATCTCATTTTGTATTTGAACCTACCTCTTTATATATACATATATATATATATACATATGTATGATGCTACTAAACAAAGTGTGTTTTGGGTGAGAAGGTACAAAATACTTGTGTGATTATGTCATGTTTTTTATAACTTTTGCATGATAATCATTCAAGTTCAAAACTTATACATATAAACACACATATATAAAAACATACACACACATATATACATACAGACACACACACGCACATATATACACATATATAGATATGTGTGTATGTAAATTATAAAATGTGAACTCATGTTTTTTGCAAGAACGTGATTAAGTAAACTTCGATTTTACCCATTCCAGTGGAGTTGAAACCATTTCGTATTTCCAAAATACATACATATGCATATATTCATGTATATATACACACATATATGTGTGTGTGTATGTCTTTGTGTGTGTTGTGTGTGTATATATAGACACACACACACAAATTAACTTCGAGCATTTTTTGAGTTTGCCATTTTGATTATTTAAGAATTGAATGTAAGACCATTTTGAGCGTTTTTAGTGTTATAAAGGTTTCTTGATCAAACCAAAACACCTCCACTTATTTATACCATCGTATGGTTCAAAAAAAGCGGTTTCAATGGCCATATGTTTAAATTGGCTAGAATTCTAAAAATAATCAACCGGTTAACATTACCCTGTTCTAAACAGCTATATTTTTGTTCCATTGGATGAAAACAGCTAGTTTAAAAAAAACGGCTTAACCGGAAAGTAGCTAGTCAAAAAATCTAGTTTTGCTTTAACCAATTTAGAACTGGTTCAGCTCCTAAAATCTTAAGGTCGGTTTAAACCCACCAGATACCTCAGAAACCTAAAACCAATGTTGCAAAAGTCGGCTCCAAGGAGGTGTTCCGAGACTGAGTACTTCTTAAGTATTACATGAGTACTCCCAGGCTAGGGCCAAGTACTGCCCGATTACTCGCTCCAAGGAGCTATTCTGACCTGCGATTGCCTAGCGACTTTTGCACCCTTGCCTAAAACTGACCGAAAAAACCAGTTTACATGTTTTTTTGTTCATCTCTAATGATAGCTTGTTTGATGTTTCCAACACCGTTATGACAGTTTGATGTGTTTTTGTAATGAAAGTTATGTTCATGTGGAAGTAACACATATGTCTTACATTTTTACAAACATGTGATGTTTAAAGATATATATCAAATCAGGGGTGACTCAAGGGAAGGGCCTATTTTTTTTCCTTATGTTTATAGAACCAAATTAGAACAATATGTATATTACTCTAGATCGATCAACATAATTCTATTAACAATTCAATCTATGCGGAATCTAGATTAAATCTATATGAATCAAAGATGCACAATCATTAAGATAAACACCGTTTCATTGATCAACAATATTTGATTACAATGAAATAAGAAAACACAGCTCACAACTCTCACCTAGGTTCTCTCCCTCTTTGATCTGTCACACACACTTACAAAATACAGACAAACGTACTATATATACAAGATCCAGACGAACCTAGCCGAACCATTAGGTTCGCCGGACGAACCTTTAGGTTCGCCGGATGAACCTTGAGGTCACAACCATAGGTTCGCCGAACCTTTACAAAACCTGCCTAGGTTCATGGGCCAGACGAACCTTTGAAAAACTTGCTTTAATTTACAAACTTTTGAAAGAAAACTATTACAAAATGTTCTAACAAACTCCCCCTTAATATTTGCCTCAAAATCTTCAAAGTCTTTGTCTTCAATCTGTAATCTGAGTTCGACTTGATGATTGATCTTCACAAACATTGTTTGCAGCACGAATAACCATTGACTTTGGAATCTTTGACAAACGTTCAGCTTCAATCTTAGCATCTCTATCATCAATCTCTTTCTGCAATGCCAATAACTCAACATACAAGTAATTCACATCTTGCCATTTGCATCCAAAATGAATTTCCAAAGTATAACACATTCTTGCTATCGTTTGAAATTGTAAAGCCATGTCTTTGTAACTCACACCAGCATCATGAAATCCTTCACATGCATAAATTTCAGCTTCATTGAGAAGATCAATGTCTTGTTTTGAATAGTTAACCAACCAAACAGGATCAAGTAATCTTATAACTCTCCACTTCTCATCTTCTTTCAATAAGATAACCGCTTCAGAAGATCTTTCATCATAGAACCAAAACTTGAAATAAGAATTCCAATTTTGTTCTATCTTTCTCAATCTTGGTCTAGAATAAACTTTTGGCTTTGAATACACATAAGAATTATGCTTCACCACTGAAATTTGAGGAACCAACAAATTCCATCCCATCTTTGTCACAACCCAACCAGGGGCTTGACTAACGATTGATTCAAAACACAAAGTAGCGGAAGACAAAATAAATAATTTACAATTCAACCAAAGGTTTAGTCTAGATATCTAATTTGTTTACAACAAATCTAAAGACATGATTTAACTAGTGGGAGACTTTCTAGAGTTATTAGGTCCATCCAGGCATCAGCACACTTTATTAATCATTAAGCCAAGTTCTTGTTTTCCATGTAGTGTTCTTGTTCAAGCAACCCTGTATCCGAGTCATACCTGTTTCTAATTACCTGAAAGACATGCTAAAATACGTCAACTAAAAAGTTGGTGAGCTCATGAGTTTTAGTTTACAGACACAATAATAAATAGCATGTGATAATTCAAAAACAATACAACCAACCCTGTTCCATGCTCGGGCGTTTGCCTCATACACTGTTAGCCCACAACATGGTCAAACCAAATCTACTTCCCATTCCGAGACCCGTTCCTGCCCTCGGTCATTTATGTATCATAAGAATATATGCCACAACGGTTGCCAATAACCTCAGTGGGGTTTCAACCTTACTTTTATAAGGCCCACCCTTTCGGGCCACTGTGCGTGGGGGATTCCCCAAGTAGTACTACCCATATACTCACCGGCTCTACTATGAGTTAATGGTTGTAAATTATGCTTAATGTCTAGGGGAAGCAATTTTATTGAAACGGACGTTCATTATCACATAAATAACATTTTATAAACAGTTTATGGAGCATGCTTTCAGTATCCCAAAACAGTAAAAGAAAAGGGATCACATGAACTCACCTGGTTGCTTTAACTGGTTCCATTTGTTCCTGTACAAATATGTCATTGTGCCACTATGCATGATTTGCTATGTTCTCAGAGTTATCATCAAAGCAAGTTCCTATTTGTATTCAACTATACATGTATAAGTTGTAGTTTTCATACATTATGGTTGTTTACTATGGTTGAGCTCTTTGGGTTAATGTGTTTAAAGTTTACTAGTGTAAAGTTTCTTTATATTACCATACTTAACAAAGTCTTACCTTATATTTGCACATCTAAATGTATGTGCAAATGTTGGTATTATTTGATGTTTAGCATAGTTATTAGTATGCCACTTGTGTGACTAGCATGTTTATGGCCTTTTAAGATAATTGAATTTTTATTGTGACTAATGGTCTTATATTTTTAAGTTGGGTCACCTTGATTGTGAGTTTGGGAGGAAATCAATATAAAATCGTTTAAGTATATTACTAGTCATGGTGCTTTACTAATAATATAAATTGATGTAATGCATAAGGTATAATAAGACAATAAGATTTTCATTATAATGTATTTACCTAACTTGTCAGTATTAGAGCTAATTAATAGGTATTTCATACATCACAAAATAGTTGCAATTAACATTAGTATCTAAGGTATTTTACATGTTGTAGTCATTGTATATACTAACTATTGTAAGTATAATAAATATTGAATAAAAGATTGTTTAGAATATTCCTAATTTATTTTCTATGTTTAAAGGTAAGTAAACATTCATAGATGAAACCATCATTAAAGGTAATAATATTCATCATAATCTTTATTATAATAATAACACAAATTTCACTAATAATATTAGTATCGTTATTGTTGTCAAATTTTAATTATGATTCAAAATAGATGAATGGTATAATGTCATATATTAAGATAAATAATTATGTTTTTAATTAAGCTTTCTTATATATATACATTAAAATAAAATTTTTAATGATGTCGAGTAAGGTTATCCTTAAAAATGTTAACTAAATTATAGTAAAATCTTATATGACCTTAAAAGAGTAGAAGGTGTTAAATGTTTATGTTGATGTAATATTAATTATTCTTATAAAAATAATTAATCTTATTATAAATTCATGGTTACATCGAATTTAGTATAGTAGTGGTAATATATGAATAATTATTTTAAGATTGAATTAAACATTTATATCAAGTTCCTAGTTGTTTAACACTATCACAATGTATATAGTATAGCTATGCACATTCATCATATTAATTCCAACCTATGTATATAAACCAATTGTTAACATGTTGGATTTAAACATGTTTATAAACATATAGCCTTACTTAAACTTTCATTGTATAATATTCTATAAACGTGTATGTATAGTTCGTTTAATGATTTAATACCTACTTGAAATCATATATTATACATCTTCATCGAGTTCAAAATATATAAGATTTTATTTAATTAAAGTTTCTTAGTCATTTTATACATAATGTAACAAGTTTCATATAATTTCTAATATGTATCCATATTAGATACCTAGACTTGTAATAACAATTTAACTTGTATTTATCGTATATAAATGTACATATATATATTGCAAGTGTTGCCTAATTTGTACAATTTATTATGTTTGACTAATGATTCAGCTTTCAAAGTCTTATTATGATTAAACAGTTAGTTGGTTTAAAATTTATGAAACTAATTCAAATTAAAACTCTAAACATATATATCACATATACTATGATTAAACCAAATTATAATCATATTCCTTAGTCAAGTATGGACAAATTTTAGTATGTGTATAAATATTTATATACATATTTTCATGTAAATATCTTATATTTGTGTAAGTAGATATATTATTTTTATTAATCACTCGTGTATAGTTATATTTATGTACGAATGCATCTCCGAATCTCTAACAAAATCACATACGTTATATGGTTTCGTTAAACATTTTTATTATTAGCCAATTACGACGAACCATATTTTATCTAGTTAACCCAAATGCTCAACCACTTTAACTTTATTGTTTAAACATATAAACCATATAATAAAAGTTATTGGCGCGCGATTATACCTTCCCACTCGTTCCATTCACGTATCTAAACCGATTAAATTATCCGTACGTATGTTTCGTAATTCAAACATGTTTCTAAACTCGATTTTACGTAACGAATACAACCGATTGATCGGTTTTCGCTGTTGACCGCGGCTGACTGGTTTTGACCGGTCCGAATCTGGTTTGACTTTTGTTGACCGAGGTTTTAATCATCTCCAAAGCCCTAACTCCCTTCGGCCGCATTTCTGTCCACCGTGGTTAAGCATGGTGGCTGCTCCACCGTAACAGCCACCTCTTTGGGGAATATCACAGCCACTAAAACAGTCATCAAACACACTTTTAACTTAAAACCTTCAAGAAAACAACATGCATGCATAGATCGGGTATTGTGGTGACGATTCTTACCCGATTAGTGTTGTAACCCATACTCTTAACCCTAGCAACCACCGTGAACCATCATCTACTGCTTGGTAGCATCACTATCTCCACATCCGACCACCTCCTTCTCAAGAAACATCCATAAACGCTTGTAAAACAACGAGAACACTTAAGAATGTGACATGCATGTATAGATCGGAGGTTATCCTGTCGACCTTACCTTTGTTTTCGGCTAGAAGATGAGAAACCACCGGAATAACCCTTTTTCCGGTTCTAGAACCACTGTTGTAGGGGCTGTAGACCAAACCCCAACCGCTGCCATCCTTTCATGTTGTGTTGTTGTTCCCTTGACAGCACCTAACCCGAGCTACTGGTCCATAACATCATCCAAACTCCTGGTAGCCGGCGGTTAGGGCGAAACCCTAGCCGTCACAATCATTTTCGCTGTGTTTTTCTCATCCGTAGAGTCGAGATCTTTAGAAAGGGTAGAAGAGAATGTTGTAGAGCTCGAAGAGAGGAATCCAGAAATGTGATTTCTTGCATCGCCGCCGCAGCTCCGCCCTTGCTCCGCCGTGCTCCGCCTCAAGCTCCGCCGTGGAGCTCTCTCTCTCTCTTGCTGGTGTCATTGAGCGGCTGTACACACACACAAGTATGTGTGTGACGGATGAAAATAATGTGGGGAATCAAAGAGGGTATTCCTTTTATACTTAGGGTGTAACTGGGTTTAATATGCGTACCCGACTCGTCTCGCGATCGTATTTCGTTTTCGTTTATCGTTCTCGACCCGACACTTCCTAATTTACGTAAAAATGACTTATAACAATATTAGAATGTTTATTTTTATCTGTAAAAATTAATTTGTTTACTTATTAAGCTAAAACACGCTAATATCGTGTATATGCCGTATTTAACGGATTTAATGTTTTCACGCTCTAAATAAGATTCTTGTATCTTTAATATTGTAAATATTTTTAAATAGGTATTTATCAAAGCTATTTACCTCAGCTCAGGAGTCAGAACGTTAATTTATTTAATACCAGTGCTCACACATTAAATTTTGTTTAAATCCCTTAATAGGCCTAATTGGGCCTAAGTTTCTTATTGGGCTTTCACATCTTATTGGGCTTTATTGGGCCTAAGAATTAAATTTGTAATTATATGTTTAAGTTTGTTGGGATTTCTCACAGTTGTTACAATCTTGGCTTCCTTCTTCAACATCTTATCAGATATTTCATTGTTTTTAGTCTGAATAGGCTTTATCATTCTTAGTCTTGATAACTGCATACATTCAATTGAAGACAGAGACATAAGATCATACGTTTTTCCAAAATATTGACATCCATCTGTTATCTTCACCACATAACATCCTCTATTCTTCAGAAATTCTGGAATGTTATGAAAGTATCCATAACTCACTATTCTTCCTCGCATCTTGGATTTAGATCCAATCTTGAACCTTGAGAATTGTCTTGATTGATTATCTTGAACCGATTCATCAAACACTTCAATCATCTGCTTAAAAATCATCAAATGATCAATGATATACTTTCTTTCTTCTTGACTCTCTCTCCACGTATCCATATGTGTTTTGATCTTCAAAGTACCACTTGTTCTTGGAACTTTTCTCTGAACTTCAATATCAAAAATCTTTTTCAAAGTCTGCAGATTATACAAATTTTCATCAATAAATTCATCATGCTCAACTTCAAATGAATGATCTGATTCTCCAACTATCATCTTTCCTGAAGCATTTGAATTCTGTAAATCATTTACTTTTATTCCAAACAACACAGCTAGATTTCTTTAGAATAACCACCTTTAATCTCTCCTTCTTTTAAGTCTCTAACTTCATTTACTTCACCAATCATCTTCTGTAAATCTCCATCAACAACTTGCTTTGGATACTCTATATCAGTCAAGACTTCAATCTCCATATCTTCACTATCTTTGGCTTTACCAGGAAACACAGATGAAACTGGATTTGCATAAAAAAAGAAATTCCAGTTGGTTTGTAAATCACAATTGCTCCAGTTATGGAATTCAATCCAATGGAACCTCTAACACCAGTTATATCACCATCATCATCTTTATCATCATCATTAAAAGCATTAAATCCTGGATGTTCATCATCAAAGTCAGAATCTTCATAATCCACCTTTTCTTCCTCCTCTTCATCATCAGTGTTTACATAAACCTGATCAACACTAGCACCATCTTCAGCCTGAGTCTCGGTATGAACACTTTTGACTTGAATCTCATTTATCCTTTGCTGCAACATTTGATTTTCTTTCCTTAACTCAACAATCTGATCATTCTGTTCTTTGGCCAACTTTTCTAAATACACAATTCTTGCATTCATTATCTTCTTATCTTGTACATCCTCTTCTCTCCATTTTTGTAATTGATCAATATGACTTCTCATCAATTCAATGTCAATTTGACTTGAAGAAGATTGTTTTTCAGTATCAACTTTCTCCTTCTGCTTCTTGTATTTATCAAACTCTTGTGATAGAATAGAAATCCTTCTTCTCAATTCCGAATCATCGTAATCCAAAGAAAATTTTAAGTCTAGATCATCCAATCCTTCAAACATAGAATCAACTCTAGAAGTAGAAGCTTCATGGAATGATGTTGTAACTGTTTTAGCATTCACAAATGAAGGCATGAATGATGCAACATTTACATAATCAGGACTAGACATGAAAGTTTCTATATGAACATGAACTTGAGATGTAGAAACATCAGCCTCTTGAACAAATATATTAACAGAAACTGGTACAAATACAGAAATGGAAGCAGGTGTAGAAGATGTAGTCATAGGAGAAGATACAATAATCCTTAGAGTCCTTGAATTCTTCTTTTTAGGCACATTAGCCATCCTCTTCTTCTTCTTTGGCATTGATGTCTATGGTTCATCAACTTTAAAATTAGGATCATTCCTCTCTTCTCTTTCTTCTAATTTATGTTGTTGTTGTGTTGGCCTTCTCTTCAGTCTCCACACCATTCTGTTGCCAACTTGAACTATTTCCATCTCTGATACCACTATAGATTACTCTAGATCGATCAACAGAATTCTATTAACAATTCAATCAATGCAGAATCTAGATTAAACCTATACGAATCAAAGATACACAATCATTAAGATAAACACCATTTCATTGATCAACAATATCTGATTACAATGAAATAAGAACACACAGTTCACAACTCTCACACAGGTTCTCTCCCTATTTGATCCGTCACACACACTTACAAAATACAGACAAACCTACTATATATAGAAGATCCAGACGAACCTAGCCGAACCATTAGGTTCGCCAGACGAATCTTTAGGTTCGCCGGACGAATCTTTACAAGACACAACCATGGGTTCGCCGAACGTTTATGAAACCTGCCTAGGTTCGTGGGCCAGTTGAACCTTCGCAAAACCTACTTTAATTTACTAACTTTTAAAAGCAAACTATTACAAAATGTTCTAACACAATATTTTGTCAAACTTTCTCTCATTTAATTTAATGTTTCGGTAAATTTGTGATTACTACTAAATTAAAATGTATTGCTGCTTAAATAGAAGAATTTAGAAACTATGCATCCTAAACAATCAGCTGATAGTCAAAAACGAAAAAAAAAGAGAAAAAAAAGATGTAAATATGAGAAAGTCACAAGCCGATTCTATGAGAAAGTTTATGAATAAAACGTATGTTGAAGAGCAAGAACATATATATATATATATATATATATGTATATATATATATAGCATGATTGCATCTCTAGAAAAGTGGTTTTCTACATTAAAGTTATTGAATAGTTACATACGATCAATTCATAACGGGCCGCCCTTGTATTAAATGTGTAGATAATTATTTATGTATTCGTTTATGACATCTCGCATTCTCACCTATTTTATTTTAAATTATTTAACGATAACCTCAATTTACACATGAAACAATAATTGCATCTTGCATGGTAAGGGCCTTGTCCCACATCTAATCAAATCACATACCCTCTTAAATAAAATTTCCTACCTACCGAAACTCATCCTCATAATGAACGTATTACCACGACGACCAAGAACTTTCAAATGATGACCTATAAGAAAACTAGGTAACATATATAATTTGTTAAAATTGTTAATTTTTCTCTTCTATTATCAGTGGCGGACCCAGAAAATTTATTCAAGGGGGCGAAAAATTTTACGGTTACTGGAGAATCGCTATAATAATTTTCTCTTTGTTCATAGCAGGTTAGGTTAATCAAGTCGGACCATGTTATAAAAAAGACAAACAAACTTAATTTAATATATAATAACATAATAAACATATAATATATCTAAATTTGCTCTTATGCTTGACAAAATAGGAGGGTTTGGTTGTGTTAGGTAGCGAGTCAGAATGAGTGCGGACCATGATGTGTGAAGGTTAGGATGACTTTTAAGGAAAATCAGTTTGAATTTAAAAGGATCAATTTAAAAAACTTCAATTTTGTTCAAGTTAAACTAAATTGTAACTAAACAAATAGTTTAATTGAATAATTTTTAGTTATTTTTTATCAAATATAATACTGATAATTCTTATCCTTTTGAATCTATTATATTCACATAATTTTTAAATTATCCATCTTAACACGTGTTGTGTTAAGGTGCTAGTCATCTTAACTCATTTGATGTTATGATTTTATATTATAATGTTACCCATTTCAACCTAAAATACAACAATTGTTTACCCAATCTTCACATTTATCTTGTTATGGGTTAAGATTGTCAAGTATAGATGATCCCTACTGAGTTTTATTTTTAAAAGCATATCCAAACCAACATCTATCGAGATTTTTCTAAGTATCTCTCTCTCCAAAAAACAAGTATAATTATCACTTAAATTCTCGACATAAGTCCAATGTATTCAAAGTTAAGGGGACAATTGCAAAATATTAAGGGGGTCGATCATGATTTTAACATATATGTACTACTGGAAAAAAATAATTCAGAGAGGGTGCCTGCCCCCCCCCCCCCCAAAAGCAAGGGGTGGGTACGCCACTGATTATATAGGTTGAATAAATATAAGTTTTAAAGTTTCTATTTCTATATTTTATATTATTTCACTTTCATTTATATTATTTTTAATTTTGATTATTTTTTATTTAAATTTAGTTTTTATTTATTTAAGTAGACAATTTTATTATTTTAAACATAATTATTCATTATTTAATAAGATGATAACATTAATTGAAAAAAGAGGCAGAAAAATCACAAGTTGACTTCTTCAAAGAATGACATGTGGCTAAAGAAAACATTTATTTATTATAATGCATAGATATACATCAATATGAAAAATAAATAAATATGGTTTTCTATAATTTATTTCTATGTTCATACTTTCAAAATTTGTTGGTAAATGTGGAAGACAAGATATTTTTATAGTGTAGACACTATAGCGAAATAAATTTAAATGATGAATAAAAAATATTGTTGTCGATTGGTATAATCAAATAAAGTTCTATTTTTTTTTGGAACCGCTTCTTTTGTTATTAAAAAATTGTCGAAAACTTATATTGTTGCAATTTCTCAAATGTATATGAATAAACAAATACATATAAAAAAATAAAAGTGTTTTATGTGTATAATAATAATGAAAAATAATAATTTAATTCTCTTTATTTTAAATATATTATTGTTAGATTTTTAAACAAAAAATTAGCTTTAAAAAAATACGAATATGTGGCCGTATAATTAGTGATTATTATTGTAATACGCGTGATTATCGTTATAACGTGTGTTGTAGCTTTCATGATTGTTATTTTAACTTGTGTGCATGACTGTTACATTTGTTTTCTTATTTTTATAATTAACGACTTACGTGATTATTGTGAAAGAATGTACCCTCACTTTATACATTTCACATGTAAAAATGAATTTGTATAATGACCAATGTGTCTATGGCTTACTTTAAACTGAGGGGAATTAAGATTCTACACCACTCTTGTGGTCTATGTCGTTTATTTATTAATTTAATTATTTACGTTTTATTACCTCAAAGTAAAAGATGCTTTTAAACGTAAGTTGTGTCGTGGCTGTGTATTAGTAAGTATAAAAACTCATCTACTTTAACTCATCTTATTATTATTATTAAGTTGTGTTAAAGACCTCACTAAAGGTAATATGAAGAATTTAACAACGGATAAGCAAATAAGATAGGGAGGGTGAAAAAGGTATTGATTTAAGATTTAAAAAAATAAGACAATAACATTGATTTAAATGTTTGGAATTTGTAGAAGCCTAGTAACGAGAAACCATGAAAGCACCTAAACCAAACTCATCGTAACAATTTAATTTGGTTCAATTTTTATTTTCAATGGTTTAGTTTTAGTTATAGTTTTTAAGGATACAAAAAAACTACTAGTGTTTTAGCATGCAGCTTGACTGAAAACTGTTAAAACCGGACTTTGAACCCTCTCTCTTGTGGCCATTGCAAAATTTAAATAAAATTTATTTATTTTAATTATAAAAAAGAAAATAAAAAATAAAATAAACATAACATATATAGGTTTATAAAGATGTTAGGATATCAATGTGACACTTATGTAACCAAAGATGATAAACAGAAAGGATGATGCTGATAATGTTTACACACTAGTTATTGAGACAAGAGGTATATATGTTTACACGTACTCAATAATCGCTTATTCAATAATGTCTAATTTATAGAAAGAGAAAATAAAATTGAAACCATCTTATGTAAGACTCTTCTATTCATTGCTGAGTTCTCTCAAGTTAGGGTCATTATGATATTTTATTTTCTCTTGTCTACATCATTTAACCAAGAAAATAGATCTTTTTATACATTTCAAGAGGCAAAGTATAAAAACCTTGTCAAGGGTGAAAATTTTGAATAGGGAGAAACTTAAAGATCTCTTTGAGCGGTGTCACACCTCAAATTACCACTTGCGGTGTCAGACCGCATGATATGACGTGACCAGGATCAAAGCTCTTAGTCATATAGAATGACTGTATATGAGTTTAAAAATACATACTTTTGATAATAATAATCAAGTTGCAGTAATATATAGCAGCGAAAATAGTAAATTGTTTAGTAGCAGAAAGTAAATTGTTTAAGACAACTACATTGTTTCTCAAATTATAATAATAATGTTTCAAAATGTTGTTATCATGTGTCACACCCCGAGCCGGCGGGACCAAATCGACATCCCCGCTGGGCGGAAAGTTCTCGGGGCGCGATATCGTGAGTGATAATCGTGATGATTAGATTGTTTACATAGCATCAACATTAAGAATAACTAAGGCACAATTAAAATATAACTGGGATTACAAAGTTAAATTACAATGTCATCGTTTGATAATTTAACTAAGTAAACCTATCAAAAGAATCAAATGTTTCCTATCTTGTATCTGTACAAGATATCAAAAGTGATTCGCATCAATAACAAAATATGTGCTTTCCAAAAGTCTACTGGCCATCCTAGCATGCAATCCTTAGCCTTAGTTTAATCCTGTGCATCACCTGAGAAAGCATATAAGAAAACAAAGTCAACACAATGGTTGGTGAGTTCATATAGTTTAGTAGTTGAAAAATAGCTTTAGCAAACCTTTTTGGTAACAACCTTAACCTCATTAACATCAACTGTAATATCCAGATCGGTATGCTTATATATAGGGCATACGAAAGGGTCGAGCCTACAACCCGCCCAGACGCCATCCCACCACATACTAATCCACATATGACACTGTTGTTAATGATAATCAAGCATTTTACCTAGCATCAAATTCTCCCATAGCTTCAAGTATCCTGTTTAGAAGTTTAAGATTTCTACCCAATAGCATTCACAAACCCTTTCGATAACAACCTTAACCTCATTAACATCACATGTATCATCCCACTCAGTATGCTTATATATAGGGCATACGAAAGGGTCGAGCCTACAACCCGCCCAGATGCCATAACACCACATACTAAGCCACATAGGACATTTCTGTTAATGATAGTTAAGCGTCTTACCTACCATCAAATCCCATCATAGCTTTAAGTGTTCCGATTATGAGTTTCAACATGCACACAGTAGTATTTGAGTATCAAGTTTTGAGAGTTACCATTATGGACAGCTGAACACCCTAAGGAATTCAGCATCCATCCATAATGGTACTGAATATGACTCGCAACATCGATGTTTTGATAAAGGAATCCTCAAGATGACTCAACGTCAGCTAGAAGAGACCAAATCATCCTAGTCACTTGTCATAACCATAGATGAATCAAGAAGAACACTGATTGACTAGTAGAGCTTGACCACTATGAAGACACGGCGGCCGATCAGTTTGTCTTACATGATTCCGCCAACGAAGAGCAATGATGACTAGTAGGGCTTGACCATTGTCAAGACGCGGGGGCCAATCAGTCTGTCTTACGATGTTCGATAGCTTAAGCATACAAGTTTATAGCATTCACATAGTCTTACTGATGACTAGTAGGGGTTGACACACAGGTCAACACGCGACGGTCAATCAGTCTGTTGTCTTAGCATTCCAAGTATATCAAGCATCCAAGTGCTTGAAGTATTCTAAGCATATCAAGCATTCAAGTGTTGTAGTGTTTCCAGCATATGGGTCTTTCTACGTTTAAGTTTTCAAACTTACCTAAGTATAGTTTCCATAAGCATTTCTAGTTTTAGTATTAGTCTTTCTTATGCATTTAAAAGCCTCAAATGTTTTAAACAAATGAGTATAAGTGTAGGCAGTCTTAGCATTAAGGTTAAGAGTATAAGATATTAACTTTTTAAGAATAAGAGTATAACACATTAGTATTTAGAGTAGGTGTGTATAGTATTCGCCCTTAAAACGAGTGTATCAAGTATTAGCATTAAGCATGTAATCATAGATTTTAGCATTTATCATATAGTATTTTCACCTAGTTTGAGCATATAGATTATAGCTTTATCTTTAGTATATAGTTTAAGCGTAAAGTTGTAGCATTAACATTATTAGCATCTAGTTTGAGCATCGAGTCTGTAGCATTAACACATAGTTTGAGCATATAGCTTAAAGCATTAGCATTTACGTATAAGTCTTAGCCTTTAGCTTCTAGAATAAGAGTATCAAGATTAAACATTTGTATTAGCATTATAAATAAGAGTAAAAGCATTTATAAAACATTTCAATACTTGTTTAAAATGTATAACATGCTTCTTAGTCCCGAGGTAAAACAAATTAGTTTAAAAGGGACAAATGAACTCACCTTGTTAGTGAAGTGGTTAAATCAATATAAACAAGAATGCACGCGCTCGTTGTTGTACTTGTGTTTGTTTTCAAGATCCTGTATTGATTTCATGTTGTTTTGTAACTCATAAGTATAAGTTATGATTGATGTGTATGTGCGTATGTGTTAGCCCTAGAGTTGGCTAACACTTGTGAGTCTCGGTCATCATTCGGCCCTTGTTCAACTTTCGTAGCTTTTACTAACACTTAACCATTTAAGGTTAAGCTTAGTATTTAGTGTCACTGATTCTTTTAGGTTTCTCTTTCCTTAATTCGTCCTTGTAACTCCAATCACTTTTACATAATATGTTGTTTACTTATATTTGCTATAATCTTTATAACCCAACCTAAAACTAAATTTAGGTTCATGGTTTAAGACATCACACATGGTTCTTGTTATTTCTTAACATGGTTATCATCTATTTAATAAATAGCTAGACTCAACCATTGTAACAGAAAACTTAGTAATTTGAGTTTGTGAAGTCCATTAACCCTAACCCACCATCTTTGTAGAAAAATGATAATTTTTCCCATACATATTTCTCTATGATTGTTTTCAAGCGTGTATTTTCCGTTTAAGTGTTATGGATAGATTAATTAATCATTGGCCAACTAAATGGGCTGAATTAATCCTCACTGGGCCGAATGATACACTTTGTCGACTAGTGGGCTTTAACCGGTTAGGCTGAATCAACCATGCCATGGGCCAAACTGTTTCGGCTAATTAAAAATCGTGGACTTGGCCAAATGGGGTGGAACCAAAACAGAATCATGGGCCGCCTGGAATTTCATGGGTCAAACAAGGTTGTGGGCCGAATGGTTAGGCCGAAGGTTGCTAGGTCGAATGATGAATTTGATCGGCGAACCCATTAGTAATCCCCTTAGGTTCGTTAGTTTGAGGTTCGGCCACATGACCTGGAGCTCGTTGAGATTTGGTTCGCTAGATTGGAGTTTCGACCTGTGCTGGATTCGATAGGGTTCGTCCACCGAAGGTTCGGTGAGAATAGTTGCAAGGTTCAAGGTTCGGCGACATTAGGGTTCGCCGGCCATGGGTTCGTGGCTCCCTAATAGGTTTGGTCCCTAGGAGGGTTCGGGGGTTTCCATGCATGGTTCGGGGATGGTGGGTAGGTTCGGCAACATTAGGCTCGCAGCAATAGGTTCGTGGTTTTGTGGGTAACAGGTTCGTGGTAACCATGCTGATAGGTTCGGCCGTCCATATAGCTCAGCTCCCCTAGCGAACCTGTTAACCATGTACCATCCTCTCGAACTCCTCGTTGTTGCAGGCGATTCTCATGGTAATGGTTATGCGGAAATGGTTTCTTAAGAGTGCAAGGTTCGTTTTTACAGGTCTCAACCGGTTGAGGTGGTATGGTCGACCAAGGATAAAGAAAACCCTAAATTTAGTGAGTTTCATAGTCTCATACCTCGATTTACAGCGGTTCTTTCTTCAGATCGGTTGTACTTCCTTGTAGAGGGAGTCGAGAGCTTCGTTTGGACACCAAGAACGCCCAGTTTCGTCAACAATGAGCAAGTTATTATCGTTTAAAGGGTGATTATCCTAGAGAGAGAGATTAGGGAGAGAGTGTTTAGAGAGATTCGTTGCGTTTCCGGCACGTTACGCGCGTGTTTTGTAAATTAAATAAAAAGAATTTGTTTTTAAGTGTTTGGAAGGTGGTTATTTCTAGTAAATCTTTTAAATTAACTTTCTCGAATCGTTTTATCGAAATTAATTATTTTACGCGTTTCGTTAGCTCTTTGGCGTATTTTATGTATTTTCGGAACAAAACGCGTTATTTACGCGTTTTAATTAAAAGAGTTTCTTTTAAATTTATTTCTTATGAGTTTCAAAATTGTAAAACAAAAAATATTATATTTTCTTAAATTTATTGTCCTTCGTGTCGTTTTCGTTTCGTCAGAACGCGTCGCCTTCGTGCATATTCGTTCAAATCGTCACTCGAACGAACACGGCAATGGTTTTGTTTTCCGACTTTTGTTTTCTACTTTTCAGTCATTATTTCAGAACGTTAAACTCACAGATATGTTCGTGTGAATCGCCACCCATGCAAACACATTGTCAGTTCGCTATTCTGAAACAATATTGAAATTTTGCTTTGATTTGTATTTCCTCACATACGTTTATACATATTAGCATTCAATCAAGCATCTGTGTGTAAGTTCAGTGTTGTTTGATGTGTTTCTGGCTGAGTTACTGCGCAAGCTACTGTTGAATTTACTGTTCCGGTGACGTTTCCGGCACTGATGTTACATCATGCATGCAAGACTCTCTTCTTGGGACTCCATGTGAGTCCTAGCTCATGCATTATATTACCTGAGAATACATGATAAAACATGTCAACATAAAGTTGGTGAGTTCACAAGTTTGAGTAAAGTAAAACAGTTTCGAGATATATATACTGATTATGTTAACTTGTAGACCAGTGTAAGTTCACCACTACCGAAACTAGACTGTTAGATACCTCCGCCAAGTCTATTGTAAAACTATGGCATAGGTCGATATTACGCTTGTCCTGACCACTAGTCAAAGTTGTCGTAGAGCGGGGTTTGTCAGACCCAATAGTAATGGTAAGGTTGTGTGAGGACTTTGTTATGATATTAGGACACTTAGAAAGTTGTTTTACAGCATACCAGTCATACGTCTAATATAGTTGTTGCAATGTATTCTCACCCCATGTTTAATGCAAAACAACTGTAATAGAAAAGCGGGTTGTAAACTCACCTGAGTTTGGTTGTTTGCTGTTACGTGAACTGTGAACTGTTTGTCCTTAGCTGTTACCTATATCACATAGGTGTTGTGAGTTCGTGTTCATTGTTGGGTTCGTGTACGTGTTGGTCTCACTAGACCATTGTTGTGAACTGTTTGTCCTTAGTTGTTACATATATCACTTTTTTAATTATTCTAGCATGTTCGTTTATCCTATAAGATCATGTTATCACATAGCAAGTTTTCTCAAGTTTTCACATAAGCATATTTCACATTTAAAAGTTACTATTTATGGAAAGTTCGTATTTTATCATATTTTAATACCCGAAAATCATACAATAAACATCATATTTCATAAACAAGGCACTTTAGGTCATTTAACATGATAAAACACACTCAATAGTTCTACTTTGTAAAAATCACCAAATTTAAAGTTACTAATATTAGCAAGTTTGTAAATATCTTATTTTAAACAAATCAAACCATACAAACTTGTTCATATGATCACTAACATCATCAATCAATCTCAACATAACTCAAAACCAACATGCATGTATGTTGTTCATCATAAAAATTCTATTTATAGAAACTTATGACAAATACACCTATTTTGTAAAATCTAATCAATCAACTACATCAATAATCCATATATTAGTTTCAAATCAACATTTAAACATACTAATCATGTCAAGATCATCCACCATTCTCTTGCAATAATAAAGTTATTAAATAACCATCATATTGACAAATCTAAACAATCTTCTTGTTGACAATCATCGGTATCACTCCAAATCATCATATTAATCACATGCATGGTCTTAGTTTATCATCTATCATGATACTGTAGCATTAAAGTTACTAAAAATACTAACACGCATCAAATCCTCATCTTTTGACCACAATAATCACAATGGTCATTGTAAGTAACCCAAATATCATAAATAAGCACTTATTCATATCCAAAATCATCTAAAACTCCATCGATTCATATTGTATGTTACCAAAAAGTTTATTTTTATAGTAATACTAACAAATAACCATCAAATCTCAACAATATCCTCATAGATCGTTCTAATAACATCAAAATCAGTCACAAAATCATATAAATGCATATCTGAATGAGTAAAATCTCGTGCATTAGCCATCTAAGGTGTTGCATGTGTGTCTCAAAGATTGTATGTGTGATTTGATAGTGTTTTAGTGTAATAGGACATGTAAAGCTACCTTCTAGAGCTCCAAACACCAAGATAAAGCTTGGATTTAGCTGGGTTATCAGTAAAACACGCCTGGAATCTGTTGATGATACTTATGGTGAGCTCCCTTAGAGGTTCTTCCTTCTTCTAGAGCTACAATCTTGAATGTAGCTTCAATGTGGTTCCAAGAGTGTTGGTTGTGGCTTCCAGGGGTCAAGAGCATAGATTCACTGTGTATTTTGGTCGGGATAATAACTTGAGTTCGAGAAAGGTGTAGGAGTGATGCAAAATGAACTGAGGTGGGTCTTTATAAAATTTCTATGAACTAGGTGCTTCGCATACCGCCGAGAGTGCCCCAAGGGCTGTTGGCGTATCGCCAAGATTAATTTGATCTGGTTCTCTCCTGAGACACGCCGTGTATCACCAAGGTGGAAGTTGATCAGTTGTGGCCTACTGCGAAGGAATTCAGGAATTCAAATTCATTGTACCGCCTATCTTCGCGTACCGTCAGGGTCGTTGCCGGGGCCCTTGGTGTACCGCGAAGAGTCCCAGAATGGCCAAAAAGCCCATTTTTGTTGTTTCAAATCGTTTTTGGTTTGTTTTCGTTAGCGTTTATCGTTTCTTTATTGTTTTCATAATTTTGTTTGTTTATTGCTCACGTAGAGCTTAATTGTTGTTCAATTTCATAATTGTTCGATTGTTTTCACCAACGTTCGTTAATCAAGACACGTGTGTGCGTTTTCTGATAATTACTCGAATTATCGTCTGGTTGTTCATGTTTGGACTACTATGCTACGTGCCACACGAAATTAATCGAATTCTGTGCCACATTTATTAAATTATTATTTAATAAATGTAATTGCAGACCTAGAAAATGTGAGGTCTCACAAGCGGTGAGGATCCCATAGGAAGATGTTCTACACGACCCCGCCTTCCTAAGTTCCTGCCAAGTCAGACCCTTTTATGGCGGCGGGGTGGTGTCCCCTATAGTCTTAAATGACATGCTAAGATGTTCCTCTTTTCATCACTCGATCTAGAAAAATCTTTATTTTAATGGGAACATGTAGTCATTGTTTTTTCATTTCGTAAAATTCACACACGTTACTCTGTAAAATAAATACAAGAGACATGGAATAGAAAGAGAAAAAAAAATATGGTTCAACACTGATTAAAACACAAAATACAAAATACACGGGATAATTTGTGTATTTAGTCCACCATTGAAAATTCTATGTCATGATTACAAAAATTTCCAATGTAGATCAATAATTTTGATTCATTGAACATCGATAAGATATTGAAAGGACATCACAACTCAGGTTATGTGAGAAAAGACTACTACTTTTCGTACCAAATATGAGTCTTTTTTTGGCTCTTTTATTTGTACACCCCACTTTTATATTTTTAAACCCCTGTGGTTCAAGACGGGTCGTACTGGGCAGTACGGCCCCGTCTTAAGTACTGACAAACATTCCATAAAATTTATTAGAATCAATGAAACATTCTGTTGGACGGCCCGTACTTGTCAGTACGACCTGTCTTGAACCAAGCTTATTTTTCCAAGCCATTTTAGGTGTCATCCATTTTTTTCAAGTCAAGACGGGCCGTACTGACCAGCACGGCCCGTCTTGAATTAATTTATTTTTTTAAAACTTTATTTGAGTTTTTAAATATTTTTTAACGATTTACGTTTAATACGTGAATTATTTGAACGATATGAGTTATTTATTTTATTTAAACTTAAATTACATAATTAAACTTAATTTTTAACGATATACATTTATTATGTAAGTTATTTGAACGATATATGGCTATTATGTTAATTAAACGTCATAATGTCGTTATAACTAAATATTTCATTTTATAATTAGTTTATTTACGTTAATTTAAATAATTTAACGATATAAAGTTTGTCGCGCAAATGTTAAACAACACAAACAACAACACAAACAGAAAGAAAACAAACGTATATACACTGTACGGTTTTATATACAAGGAAACAAAATACAAAAATACAAAATTAACTACGATCCGGATTGTCCAGTCCGTCGTCTGCGTAGACGTGTGGCTCCGGGAATGGTGGAAGCTGTGTCCCGTCCTGTCGCGCATGCTCTGATGCGACTGTCCACTAGACCAAATCCTCGTAACGATTTAGCCGTCGCTCGACGCGTTCCATCCGCTGAGCCGTCTCATCGCATCGGGCGGCAATAAGGTGCAACAACGCCTCGAGTGGCTCGGTCAGGCGCACCGCACGGTAAACGTGTGGTGGATGCGGCGGAGGCTCCTCCTCATGCGGCGTTGACTGGACCGGCTCCTCCCGAATCGACTCGGGCTCCGGCATCGGGCCACCGTCCTGCTGCTGCTGCTCCGACACGACGATGACCTGGGCGGCCTGAAACGGGCGGCCGTCCTGCCCAATAAACCGCTATCCCAAACACGGGATGTCGGCGACAAGTTTCATGCTGATAACCGTCCGCCGATCGAGTTTATGAGGCTCGATCGCCGGCAGATCATCAAGCATGTCAACCATGCCTCTAGTGCGGGCGATGTGGGTAACAAAGGCGTCACCCCACAATGTACCGCGCTCCTGTCGGTGGTAAAAGGAGGCGTCGTACAACCCAAAACACCGTGTCAGGCTGCACGGCCTGCCAGCAATGAGTGAGTGCAGATAAAACAAATCTGTCGTCATCACCCACTCCTGGTTCTGACCGCGACCTGAAATGGCCGTCACGATGCAACGGTGGATGTAACAGATCAGAGGATCTCTGATCATAATGGCCCATACTCGGTGGCCAGTGAAGGGCACATTAGATATCTGGGCCCACCAGGCCCTCATAACCCCTTCCTCCCCCTGCGTCAACCCGTGTATGAAGTCCTCATGAACGATCTCCGGCTCGTAGTAGAGGCCTAACTGCACGGTGAACCGCTCGATCGACATCGCGTGGTGTTGTCCGCCTAACGAGAACTCAATATTCGTAAGCTCCTCGTCCTCCTCCTCCCTAACTGCTGACTAGTGAGCTCTATATCTAAATGTAGATAGAAACTCAAGAGTGATCAACCGGTAGGTGGGCAGGTCCGCGAGCTCGAACAGGCGCGTCCACGACATGTCCTCGCCGAGGATGGCTCTCGCACGAACCGCCTCCCCGGCATCAGCTAGAAGACCCCAATCTATCCAACGAGGCGTCGGCACGCTCATCCGAAGTATCCGACGGCACCTCATCGCCGTCGCTGACTCTGGCTCGAACTGGAGCCACTCGTGCTGCTATAGCGCGAGTGACTCGGGATCTAACGGTGGCCCCTGCTGTGGCATCTGGGCGACGTCCTCCTGGTGTGGCATGTCTGCGTCCATCTCTGCTACATAAAATTATAAGCTGAAAAACAAAAAACGAACGAACGTTAAAAAAAATTTCAGTCTAAGACGGCCCGTACAGGTCTGGACGGCCCGTACCTAGTTTTCCCATCTCAAACAAAACTAGGACGTCTTGGGCTAAAACGGTCTTGGTCAAGATGGCTCGTCTTGGCCATACAAGGCCAAAACTAGGGCGTCTTGGACCAAGACGGCCCGTCTTGGCCATACAAGGCCAACACTAGGCCGTCTGACCAAGACGGCCCATGTTGGTCAAGACGGCCTGTCTTGGCCATACCAGCCCATCACTAGGCCGTCTGACCAAGACGCGTCTTGGCCATACCACCCCAACACTAGGCCGTCTGACCAAGATGGCCCGTCTTGGCTATACCAGCCCATCACTAGGCCGTCTGACCAAGACGGCCCGTCTTGGCGATACCAGCCCATCACTAGGCCGTCTGACCAAGATCTCGTGATGCTTCATGACACAAGCTTTTTTTAATAAAAGATTACATTGTTGCTGAGCCAAAATACAATAAAATATTAAAAAACACATTTAAATTTGGATTTATATTGTCTAAGCATTTGTTTATAAGAACTGTCACAGGTATCCCAGAAACAGGGGCGTGCCTACATATTGGCTTGGGGGCAGCTGTCTACTTTAAAAATTTCTTTTAATAATATACATATATGTTAGAATCATGATCACCCTCTTAAAATTTTACAATCATTCCCATTAAACTTTTAAAATATAAGTGTTAATTAATAAAACTAAGCTAAAAAATGCCCAACTAATAATTTAAACCTAATGGAAAATCAACTTTAATATTAATTATAATAAGACAAACCACCATTAAATTGATTAAAAAACGATTAAACCGAATTCAATAGAATATACCAATTAAAACCAAATAAACCGATCTAAGTAAACCGAATTCAACCTTATATACTATAAAGATAACAAATTTAAATCCAAATTCACTTTAGTCGGTTAGCCATATAAACCGAATTCAAAAAAAATTTGGAACCGATAACCGAAATTCGGATACAGTTAGGAACCAAACCTAAAACCAAATTTAGAATTCGGTTCGTTTTTTCGGTTATAAATACGGTTCAGTTTTCTGTATTAATAGCTTTCAACTTTTTTAAACACCCCGAATTTAATATCGAATTAACTAAGAGGCTTTTTTTTCGACTCATCCTAGGCACCCCCAAACCTAAGGGCCTTATACGTTGTTTTATATATATAAAAAATAAAACCATGTAGCGAACAACTTTATATTTATTGTATATTCATTATGTTGTTATATATAAAATTTAGTTTTTTTTCTTTTTTTAACATGGCCCGACCCGATCCGCCCCAAAGCAACTTGAACACCAACAAACCTAAAAAATTTCCGCACGCCATGAAAAAAAATTCTAGGTCCACCACTGCCTGGAAAATCTTGAATGATTTTAAGAAAAGCTAGACACGAGGACGAAAGAAAGTTTCACGCCATTACATAAATGTAGGAACACCGTTAAAAAAAATAAACAAATACATTTATTATTCAATTACTCGAATTAAAATTATGAGAAATACAAAATATAAAATAAAGTAATACAAGAAATATAAAAATGGTAAGATTTAAATTACAAGAAAGAAGAATAAAACTAGATGAAATCAATCAAAATGAATTCGGTGGCAGAGGATTTTGTTCAACAGAGGTTCCATAAAACAAATTTCGGGCTACCCAGGTAAATCCGGTTGTTCCCAGGGTACAGCTGCCGAAATAGTATGTATTGCTAGAGTTAACCGAAAACCCGAAAACGCTAAATGAAGCAAGAGTGTTTAACACGAGGAGTCAATCGTTGTAGGTTGTTGAGAACTCACAAAGTATATGCTTGTGTTGAGAATCTTTGAAGCTTGTGTGTGTATGTCTGAAATGGTGTAGAAATCTTCAAAACTAGCAACCAAAACAAGAGACAAATGTCTCTATTTATACATGTAGTCATGGCATTTCAAAGGTTGCAATCATGCTCATTAACAACCTATTCATGGCTTAATTATTTTCCAATTCATTACAAGTGAATTGGTAGATGAAAAGCCATCCATTTTCTTTTAGCACTTTACACTACACAATTCGATCATCGATATCTCATTCATCTTAGTTCAGTTTTGGTCCATGTCATAGAACAAACGTAATCTACAATAATCATATTTGTAACATATGCGAATAATAATAATAAAACATATATATTATTAAAAATTCCAACAATCCCCCAAATGAATAGAAATCAATCCTTACACTCAAGTGTCACGATATCTCCTTTGTGATATGTACTTTGTCTCCTAGCGATTAGTAGATGCAATGTCTTTGAACCAATCTCTGTTTACGTAGACGTTATTACATTTAACACAACACTCTTCCTGGTATGGTTAACGCCTCATTTCTGAGTCTGTTATGGTCATGGAACACTAGCCTGGTTCTGCAAGATCTCTAGGATTTGCGCTCCCCACAAATCCATTCGAGGCGACCACTTATGTCTCACATAGGTGATTTCACACAAATCATTAAAATTTGTATGCTTATCCTCCATTATTATCATTGATTTGATAATAGAATGAACTAGGAAGTATTCAACACCCTTTTTATATTTGAGCTACTCTCCCATAATGACCTTAATTCATACAATTACGTTGTCCTATTGAGCCTAGGTCATGGGATCTATAATCTTCTAGGATATTTTTTCCTTTGTACAAACTTGTTCGAAGGCCTTTAGTCCTATTCCTCTTGACGACTTGTGCACTAACTCTCTGCTTATGCATTTTGTAAACGGATCCGCTATGTTATCTTTGACCTCATAGAGTCAATTGAGATAACTTTCATTAAGAGTAGTTGTCATATCGTAATGTGTCTACGTCTATTATGCCTTGATTTGCCATTATACATTGTTCATTGAGCTCTCCAATAGCCGATTGGCAATCACAATGTATGCAAATAGCCGACATAGGCTTTGGCCATCCTAGAATGTCTTCCACAAATTGACGTAGCCATCATGCTTCTTCTCCAGCATTATCTAATGCGATAAAATTAGATTCCATCATAGATCTAGCTATAAAGTTTGCTTGGATGACTTCTAAGGTATAGCTGCTCCACCAAGGGCGAACACATAACCACTTGTGGATTTGGAATCTTTCATATCGGATATCGAGTTCGCATCACTGTATCCTTCCATAACATTTGGATCTCGGCCATAATGCAGTCCATAGTTTCTTTTGTATATTAAATATCTTAGTAATCTTGTCATGTTCTTCTAATGTTTAGAGCTGAGATTACTAGTCTATTTACTTAGCCTGCTCACAACATATGCTAAGTCTGGCCGTGTACATGCCATCGGATACATCAGACTGCCAATTATCCTTGAATACTCCAACTCAGCAACACCTTCACCTATATTTTTTGATAGATGTTGGGTGGTATCTACTGGAGTTTGAGCCACACTCTTATCCCTTGCATTCAACTTTTCAAGGATTTTTTCCACATAGTGAGATTGACTCAACACAAGAACATTTTGGGTTTTATTGATCTTTATACCAAGAATCACATCAGCTAGACCCATGTCTTTCATGTCAAATCTCGCTTTTAACATGTATTTAGTATATTTAATCTTATCATCACTCCCTACGATGCATATCATCTACATAAAGACATAATATCACATAACCTCTCGTTGTGTTTTTCAGCTTATCGCATTCCTTAGTTTTGAAACTATTGTTAAGCATAACTTGGTCAAACTTTTGATGCCATTATTTTGGAGCTTGTTTCAAGCCATACAATGACTTGACTAATTTACACACTTTTGTAGGTCCATAAACTGATCAAGATCCAAACTTTATCTTCATAATCATCATCAATGATCTCTAACAAGTGCGGAATCCAAGTTAGAATCAAGAAAGCAAGTGTAAAAATGTAATCTTTGTATAAATACTGAAAATCGAGTACAAGTGCCTCAATACGTCTAGAGAGCAAATGCCTCGGGATTCCAACCTAAAGCTGTACAAAATACGTCTATTTATACTAGGCCTAGGAGTACACAAAATCTAAATACAAAAAAGGTTCGAGTACACGATCACTTCGTGTACTCAAAATACTGTACACGAAACTAAACCAAAATCTGAGCTTTGACTCTTCCAGGTTGACTTTGTCAGTCTTCATCGTTTAGCGGGCTCTACAAACTCCCCCTAGACTGGCGAAGTCATCCTATCGGAAGAGTGACATTGTGCGGCCCAGCACCTGCATACAGCTTTAGTTCCACGGCATAAGCAATGGTGCGTGTGAATGGCTTAGCCTCCTCGTCATTTCCTGAGTATACACGTGTAGGAGACTCGTGCAACTTCATCATATCTTCTTTACCATACTTCAGAAGATCCATAGGATCAAGAATGATATCAACATCATGAATATCATCCTTATTCCTAAGAATAACTGCAGCAAGGTTCAGATCATCAAAGTACCAGGAAAGGAAGTTAGCCAAAGAGTTATCAGGAACTCTTGGCGAAACCATTACTACTTGCTCAACGTGAGGAGGAGGGTACTTGTAGTAGACCCACGGTTTCTTTGTCTTCGGATCGATAATGCAAGAAGAAACAAACCGTCTTCCCTTTGCTGTGCGCATGATTGGGAAGTCCTTCTCACATTGATCCCTGATAAACTTTGCAAATAACTCAGCCTGAGGATCTTTGGAGGGATTGAGGAACATAGCTTTGTCAATGCTTCTAATGTCAACCTTAGGCAAGGAACAAAAATCACTTGGCTTCTTGTAGAATTCGACCTTACCGTTCATTCTTTTCACCAAGTAGATGTCTCTGACTTTGTCATACATCCAGCAGCATATGTTTGACCTGTCGTTACGAACAGCGAACAGGTTTCTATCGTCTGATATGAATGTATGCTCTGGATGTTTATCACTCATCTCTTTGAACCATGTAGATTTGTCAACAGGAGGCGATGGAGTCCAGTCTTTCTTCTTATCAAACTAGCTGACTATTACATCATTGAGAGAGGTGATCTCTTGTCCCAGAGCATCAATATATTTGTGGGCATACAAATAATCGATATAGGGATCTGAAGAGACGTTGCCGAGTATGATATTTTCTGGCTCTTCCTCTACAGATGCCCCTGCAGAGGATTCGGCTCCTTCCTTCGTCTTATCACCAGATGACTCGAAGTTAAAGTCCTCGGGCAGGTCATCAAATATGCTATCAAGACCAGCTCCTGATGTTTCGTCAGGTTGAACACAATCTCCAAATAAGATGTCATCAGGAATATCTCCAAAAAGATCATCGTAGAGGCCTGGAGGTTTTCCTGATGAGGATGAGTTTCCTGTATCGCCTCCCTGATCCTTGTCATCTGGGGGTCCCTGATCCTTATCCTTTTTGCCCTCATCCTTATCTTCATCTTTGTCATCCTTCTTTTCTTCCGGATCCTCTTCCTTTTTGTCATCACCATCATCACCATCACTATCATCACTATCATCACCATCATCCAGGACTTCGTCCTCAGACTGGAGACTTCTTCTCCTCTGAGTCGCTTAATGTCTTTCTTCATCTTGTGGTTCTCGAGTAAAAGAAATTGGATGAACTTCTCATGAGCTTTGATCTTTCCTTTACATTTGTTCAGATGGGCGCAGATCTTGATCTTTCCTTCACGCAAATTCTTGATCATACCATCCTTGATCTCAGCATCTTTCTCTAACTGGAAGACACGTTCTTGCAATCCAACAAGATCCGCAGGCACGGGTATAGGCTCGTAGGGTGAATCAGAATGTAAAGGAGATTTTCCTTTGTCACTCCCTGAATGAGGTGGAGGAGATTGGGTTTTGGTGTGTTGAAGGGTCGTGGTAGATGGACAAGGAGTAGAAATTTTTATGACAAGCTTAGGTTTGGTAGGTTTGAATGGCCTGGTTTTTGTGGGAGGTTTAGGTTGTGTGGGTTGAGAAGGTTTTAGGGGTGGAGGTGGTTGTGTAGGTAGAGATGGTTGTGTGGGTAGAGTTGGTTTTGTAGGTGGAGGTGGTTGTGTAGGTAGAGATGGTTGTGTGGGTAGAGTTGGTTTTGTAGGTGGAGGTGGTTGTGTAGGTGGAGATGGTTGTGTAGGTGCCTGTGATATAATGGAAGCTGCAGAAGAGAAGGATAGGCTTGAGAACATCTTTTGAAGCCTGGGATCTCTGGTTCTTTTGGCCATTGTCTTTTGCCTCTTCTTCTTTGGCGACGACTCAAGAGTAGGAGTATAATCTACATCCTGTGCCTCCTCTCTTTCTTGCCTGGTAGGAGGTGGCCTCTCTGGGATGAAATCTTCACTTGATGAAGAGGTAGGCTCAGCCCTCGAACTTGTAGCTTGAGTGTCGTGCTCATCATCAACAAAGGCAATAGGGGTGCCTTGATCCTCCACGACATTGTCTTCGCCCACGAAGCGTCCAAACTTAATCAGAGGCCTTTCACCAACATATTTCTTCTTCCCTCTCTTATTCATCTTCATATAACCAAATATGTCATCACGCATTCTCTTGATTTCCAGCGAGCCGAATGTACGTTCCAAGTTCGGATGCCTTTTGTCGATGATGATCTGTACAAAACGAGGAAACGCCAAAAATATTTCTTTCCTCTTTCCTTTAATGTTGGCATGCATGTCAAGGAAAACCATTTTTGAGAAGTTGAAGTCAATGCCGAGAGCCAGAGCCACCAGACACGAACTGAGAGTCTGGTTCAGAACATCGTATCCCCCTTTTCTTCCTGAGAGACACTGAGTGACCACATGTGCCAAGTATCTCCAGTAAGGGTGCAGTAGTTTCTTCTCAGTCGGAGGATAAGCACCTTCATGACCCATCTGATATACGGTTCTGTTCACCAGATCTTGATCAAGTTTGACTGGATCCGTCTCCTTGTCTCCAAATTGTAGACATTCCCGTATAATCTGTTCGGTGATGGTGATTGAGTGACCCTGAATTCTTCCGACAATACTGACATTTCCCTCAGCATCTGAACTCTCTTCCACCGTGCTCCAGAAATCTCGAATAAACGAGGTCGCTATCAGAGGATGCTCCATAATGGCGTAGTTGACTGGTGAGAGGATCAAACCTTCGACCAGACTCTTGAACTCAGAATGCTTTGCCGGAGGCTCCCCAACAAACGCGGTCATGTTGTGATCATGTACGAACCGTAATTCAGCCATCTGAAACAGAAAACTGATTAAGTTAGTTAAACAAGAAGTGTACACGAAACAACAGTAGTACACGAATAACTTGTGAAATTTTCTAAGTATGAAAGCTTGTACTCGAAGCAACTGTTGTACACGAAGACCTCCCTGTTCACGAAGGTTAGTCTTTCAAAAATGTCAGTCTTGTGTACACGAAGTGTGTTGTGTACACGAAGTATAACTTGTACATGAAGTTCAGGTTTGAAAAATTTAAAAATTTCTAAGTCTCGAGTACACGAAGTTATTGCTGTACACGAAAATCAATCTGTACACGAACGAAAAGCTGTACACGAAATTATTCGAGTATTCGAAGTTGAGGCTGTACACGAAGTAAGAGTGTACTCGAAAGTTTTAGTGTACTCGAAAGATTAGATTTTCGTGTACTCAAGATTCCTTGAAAGGTTTAACATTTTGGCTCCTTAGAATTTCTAATCAGGTTCAATATACTCGAAATTGAGAGGCGAATAACATATTTACAGATTGCCTTCCAATTTCAAGTATTTCTTGGTCAATTTGTCCAAAAACTTCCTGTATTCGAAAGTTGCGTACTCGAAAATCATTTTTGACCATAACTTTCGAATGCATGGTCAAAATTTGATAAAATTCTATACCTAGGGTCGCCTAATGATGATCAATAAGATGGCTGGAGTAGAAGTTTGAGATCGGGTCTAGAAATCGAAATCGCCTCAATGCAAAGAATCTGTACTCGAAGTGGAGAAGTGTGTACACGAAATAAATGGTACTCGAAAATAAATGTTGTTGGACTATTTATAGGACCATTTCGAGTACGCAATTTTCGTGTACTCGATTTCGAGTACGCATATTTCATGTACTCGATTTCGAGTACATACCCTTAATTTTTCTTATTTCGATTTAAAAATTCTGACTTTTCTAAAATAAAATAAAATAAAATAAAATAAAATAAAATAAAATAAAATAAAATAAAATAAAATAAAAATAAAATAAAATAAAATAAACTTTGAACAAGTTTAAGTTTAGTCGGTTCAAATTTGTGGGATCAAATCTGTTATCAAAATTTTACCATCTTAGATGATTTCTTAACGAAACGCAACCTTTAAACAGCTATTCCCCACCAATGATTTCCACTCGTTATTCCATCTCTTAAAAATCAGTTATATGATCAAGTTTTTCTGAAAATATCTTATGGGAAATTTGTGATCAATTAGATTGTAAGACTAGATTAATATGCAACCTATGAGTCTTGTTAAATCCTTTGTTACAAACTTTGATTGTGTTTTAACGAACTTCAAATTATTTTGACAGAGTTTTAAGATGAGAAAAGAAAAGAACAGATCCATTAGATTAGAATCAAGAACAAGAAGGGGTTCTATAATCTTGTGCTCATTGGCAACTTTTATTTACTGATCTGCAGACACATTGTTCTTAACGTCACACATTCAGGTCTTTGCTTACGCAAAACATAGAATGCTTCAGTAGGTATTTCCCGCTCTTTGTTTGCACAAAACATAGGAAGTACCCGAGTTTTTCAAACACAATTTAAAGTTCATGAAAACACAATCTCGTTTTGATTCAAGGATTTAATCAAGAAGTCAAATAGTTGTCACACATTTCTAGTTATCTAATGATCATAATTTCACGCTTAGTTATCTATTTATATATATTTTTTAGTTTTGATCATGTCTGATTATTTAAGTTTTGAAAAACTTGTTTTAACTTCTTGGTGCAGAATGGATATTCAAAGTTGTTATTCTTTTAGAAATCTTATTAAGATAGTGAAATTTTGATCATTCGAGATTATTTCACTTCCCAATTTGATCGATTCACTTTGCTTGTTCAAATAAACTCTTTTTGTATTTTTCTTTAAATTTTGAAAAGACACAATCTTTTTGTAATTTTCTTTGAATGACAAGAGATATTTCAAAAACCAACTCCCCCTAAACTTATAGATCATCTTAGACTTACTCAAAGAACGAAAAATCTTTTTGTTGTTTTTAATTTTGACTCAAAGAACGAAAAATCTTTTTGTTGTTTTGTAAATTTTCTCCCCCTAAATTTGTGAACATGGTAGGACACACATTTTTTTAATGTATTTACAAAAATGCTTTTAATTGAAACTTATTAGTTTGAGAGAGGCAAGCAAGTGATGAAAGCGTACTGTGTCGAACGGTTTTGTGAAAAGGTTCGCTAGATTGTCATCTGTGTGAACCTTTTCAAGATGAATCAGTTTCCGTTCGAAACAGTCACGGATGAAGTGAATCCGGATGTCAATATGTTTGGTTTTGGAATGTTGTACCGGATTCTTGACGATCTGTAGGGCTGCTTCATTGTCACAAAAAATAGGAGAGTCAAGAAAGTTCAAACCGTAATCGAGGAGTTGTTGTTGCATCCAGATAACCTGAGAGCAGCAACTGGAGGCAGCAACATATTCAGCTTCTGCAGTGGATGTGGATACGGTCGTTTGCTTCTTGCATTCCCATGATACAAGGCGGTCTCCCAGGTACTGACATCCACCAGTGGTTGACTTTCTATCCAGGTTACATCCGCCAAAGTCACTGTCTAAGTATGCAAATAATCAAAATTCAGAGTTCTTTGGGTACCAAAGACCGAGTTTAGGCTTCCCGACTAGGTACCGAAAGATTCTCTTGACAGCTATGAGGTGAGATGCCTTCGGATTAGCCTGATATCTGGCACACTGACATACTGAGAACATAATGTCTGGACGACTAGCAGTCAGATACATCAGAGAACCAATCATCAAACGATAGAGGTGTTGATCAACATCTTCACCATCCAAATCCGAAGTTAGGATAGGACGAGCAGCCATGGGAGTGGATGCCGGTTTTGACTCCATCATTTTGAACTTGTTCAAAATGTCAGTGACGCATTTTCCTTGGTGAATCAGCGCACCCTTAGAATCCTGCTTCACCTGCAGACCTAGAAAGAAGGTCATTTCTCCCATCGCGCTCATTTCAAACTTCTTCTTCATTACCCCCTCGAATTCTTTGCACAATGCAGAGCTTGTGGAACCAAATATAATGTCATCCACATAGATTTGGACGAGAATCAAATCATCCTTATCCTTGCGAACGAACAAAGTCTGATCAATGGCTCCACGGGTATATCCATTTGCAAGCAGATGATCAGTAAGTGTTGCATACCACGCTTGCGGTGCCTGATGAAGACCGTAGAGAGCTTTGTCTAACTTGTAGACGTGGTCAGGGAACTGAGAATCTTCAAACCCAGGAGGCTGGCATACATAGATTTCTTCCTTTACCTTTCCATACAGAAACGCTGTCTTCACATCTATCTGATACACCGTGAAGTTCATGTAGGAGGCATATGCTAAGAAAATTCGTATTGCTTCAAGTCTTGCAACAGGTGCAAATACTTCCTCATAATCTATCCCCTCTTGCTGATAGAATCCCTGAACCACCAATCTAGCCTTATTTCGAATGATTACACCTGAATCATCTCGCTTGTTTCTGAAAACCCATCTGGGTCCTATGGGCAGTTTTCCTTTGGGTAGAGGAACCAGATTCCAAACCTTAAGCTTTTGAAACTGCATCAGCTCTTCTTGCATTGCTTCAACCCAGCTGGAGTCTTTGAGAGCCATTTTGACATTCTTGGGTTCAACCTGCGAAATAAAACAAGAATATAAACAAGAGTTAATTGGACCTGATTGACTGTGAGAAATTGTCTCTTCAGGTAGCATGTTTAGAGCTGCAGTAGATCTGCTTCGAGTGAGAATGCCTTCTGAGAGAGGTCCAATAATATTCTCAACTGGATGATTCTTGTTTATGCCAAGTGTCGGCACTTCGTCCACTGCTAGGTTGTCTAGCAAGTTGCTGATGTTGTTAACTTGATCCTCACTTGAAGAAGAAATGCTGTCAATAGGAGCAGTTTCACTTGCTTCAGCTCCATGATCCACACAGTGTTCCTCAGGTATGCTATCTGAGAATAGTGGATTATCAAAGGTCTGGTGGGAAGAGGATGAGGTTTGATCAGTTTCAGGAAGAGGCTGAACCGACTGAGAAGTGTCTGGTTCTGCGGGAAGAACTTCATGAATTGGGGTTGGTTGAGCTGGAGGGGCACGATTGTACATGCCTGGAGGGTCAACTGTCAAGAGACTAGGATCACAAGGAACATAGTCAACCCTGTAGTCCATGTCATCACCCGTAGAAAAATCATCAGATTGCTCAGATGCTCCTGCGTTTTCAGATGGAGTGCTGAAGGGCCTAAAAGTGGAGTCATACTCGAACAGCCAGTTTGGACCGGAACCGGCATCAGTAGAGTTCATTTCTTGCCAATCAATGTAGTATGATTCCACAATCACCCGAGTCTTCTTGTTATAAACTCTGTATGCTGCCTTTTCAGACGAATAGCCCACGAAGTAACACTCATCCGCCTTATCATCAAACTTATGGTTAGGCTCTGTATGAAGTAGAGTGCAAGGACATCCGAATGACTTGAAGTGTCCAACTTTGGGCTTCTGATTGAATAGAATCTCGTATGGAGTCTTCTGATGACGCTTGTTTAGGAGTGCTCGATTTTGAACATAGCACGCGGTGTTAACTGCTTCAGCCCAAAAGAAGATTGTCAGCTTTGACTCTGACAACATTGTTCGTGCAGCTTCGATAAGTGTTCTGTTTCTCCTTTCGGCCACTCCATTCTGCTGTGGTGTTCTAGCCGCACTGTACTGCCTAGCAATCCCGTTTTCATCGCAGAAATCTATAAGAGTCTGATTTCTAAATTCAGTGCCATTATCAGTTCTAATCACCTTGACCTTTTGATTCTTCTGATTTTCAATCAAGGTAATGAACTTCTTCAGAATCTCTGGTGTTTCATCCTTCTTGGCCAGAAACAACACCCAAGTGAATCTAGAATAATCATCTGTCACAACAAGACAATATGACTTCTTCCCGATACTCATTACGTTGACTGGTCCGAAGAGATCCATATGAAGAAGTTGAAGAACTGAAGAGATAGAATTAAACAATTTAGGCTTGTGGGGTCTCTTGTGTTGCTTCCCCTTGGCACAAGCAATGCACTTCTCAATGGTGGAGAAGTCCTTAGAGGGCAATCCAATAACGTGATCTCCCTTGGCTAATCTGTTTAGATTCTTCAGATTTACGTGACCCAGCCTCCGATGCCACAACAGACAGTCATGCTCCGATGCCTTTGAGAACAAGCAAGTGTTCTCAGTGAATGAGTTTGAATTCATATTGATAATGTAGGCATTGTTTATCCTTGGAGTTCTCATCAAAATCCACTTCTCAGGCACCACAAATCCAGGTTTTAGAATAAGACACTCCTTGTTTGTGAAGTGTGTGGAAAAACTCTTGTCACAGATTTGAGAAACACTCAGAAGACTGTGATTGAGCTCTTCAACATACTACACATCTTCAAAACTGAGAGTTCCATTTGTGACCGTGCCTTTCATGCTTATCCTTCCTCCCTTGTCTCCAGCAAATGACACATACTCTCCGTTGAATGGTGTAACTTCATGTAACTGACAAAAATCCCCAGTCATGTGTCGGGAGCAGCCACTGTCTACATACCAAACATTTTTGAGCTTGTTTGGCTGTCCCTACATTTCGCACACAATCAATGAGAAACAGGTACCCAAGCCATAACAGGTTTAGGCACTTTGGTAATGGAAGAGACTCTGTCCTTGGGTTTAGGTTTGGGTCTGGTTTTGGGTCTGTCTGAGTTGTACCTAATATGTTTTGTCATGCTTCCACTGCCCTGGTTAACTGGTTTTGTCTTATTTTTGAAAATCCTTTGTGTTTGCTTATGAAAATTAGACGGAGGTTTGTTGGATTTCTTAGGTCCTTTTGCAATGGAAGAAGTCTGAGTCTGTGTCCCCTTCTGAGAGGTTGCCTTAGGCTTGGAGGATGGTAAGATCCTCACATGTTCATTAACTGGTTTAGCCATAGGGATGACCTTCTGATTCTTCCCATAGAAGAATTCAGTAGGTCGGTGCAGACAGTGTCTAGCAATGTGGCCTGGTTTCCCACATGCATAACAGTAGACCTTTTGGTGAAATTCAATTGGGTCAAAGGGCTTTACATCACAGTTACTTTGACTAGAGGATGAGGTGGGAATATAAGGTTCACAGTTAGGGTTCAACAGTGAACTTTCCTCTTTGGTAACTGTGGAATGAGTCGGTGCAGTCTGTGTTGTTAAAGGAGAGAAAGTTGATTTTATAGCAAATGTTTTCTGAAAAAGTTTCGGCATATCATTAATATTAATGTTAATTTCATCAAATTTTCTAACAAAATCAGTTTTTGGAACAAAAGATGATTTGCTTGTAGATGTTGAACAATCTGTGCTCCTCCCTGCACTTCTTTTTACCTTCTCCTCCTTTAAACCTGCAACACTTAGTTTTTCTGCACAAACCTCAGAATCATTAGTCATAATAGGGTCAACTGTAAGAACAACAGGTTTGGTGGGAAAATCACAAGCACGATCAGAATCCGATTGCAAGTCATCAACAGATGTGTTGATCCTTGGCATGCTTGAGTAGTTATGATTAAAAGGTGGTTCACACTTAGTATAACCAAGACCCTTACCTTTCTTTACCCGGTACTGTATGTTTAACATGTTTTCTAAAACTTTGCTTGAGTAGTCAAATTTTTCACATTTTACTGAAGTTTTAGAAAGCTGAGTTGTGACTTGGTCCAACTCTAAAGTGAGTTCATCGATTTTGCGTCGAGCATCTCGATAGTTGGACTCTTTGTCACTCAAAAGTTCTTTTAGCCTTGCCACATCTCGACCCTCAGCTTCAAGTTTTCTTTTAAAAATTCCTTCATTCTTAAGAAATTCTGAGTTAAAGTATTTAAGCTTATTTACTTCTTTGATTAAAGATTCATTGTGTGATCTATACTTAAAAACTTTATCTATGCAAGAGGTAGAGCAAAGATTTTCAGTTACCTCAGTCTGCTTGTCGTCCACTTCAGCCATGAAAGCATGACTCAAAGTCAGCTCCAGTTCCTGCACCTGATCACTCCAATCATATGAGTCAGTCTCCTGAGTCACCAACGCTTTTGACGTGCTAGCGTTTCCTCTCGCAGCTGCATTCCCTGACTTCTCTTCAGGCTTCTTTTCTCCTCCTTCCTTAGCCACCTTTGGCTGCTTACATTCCCTGGCAAAGTGACCCGGTTGGTCACAGTTGTAACATCGCAATTTTGACTTATCAAAGCCAAGCTTCTTTCCCGGAGCGTTTCCAAAGCTGTTTCTTCCATATTTCTTGATGAACTTCTTTGCTCTGAACACAGCCATTGCCATCTGCCATGAGATATCCATTTCTTCAACATCAGCTGGATTAATCTGCTCTAGATTGTCTTGAGTGAGATTTGAGGGTGCCAATTCTCCTGCTATGAAAGCATTGTAGCTATTCATGAATCCTTTAAATAGCAGCAGATTCTCTTCACTTTCTGGATTGACTTTAGGCACCGATCCGGCTTGTTCAGATGACAGGAAAGCAGTCTCAAAAGGAACTCCATGAGAAGAAGAAGGCTGATAATGCTGCATTCCAGGTGATTGAAGATTGATTACTGACAGAAGAGCAGAGTTTTCAGAAGTAGGTGCAATGCCCATTGAGCTGGCATGATTTAGTGCTCTCTGCTTATCATCCATATCATATGAGTTGATAATTGAGATCAGCTCACTCAAGGAAGTCTTGTACATGTCCTTGGTCCTTTTGATAGTTGTACAGTTAGAGTTCCAAGTGTAAGGTAGTGAATTCAGTAGCTTCTTGTTCACCTCTCCCTTAGTCATCTCAATCCCAGAACTGGTCATCTCAGTCATCAGATGTGTGAATCTGTTGAGTTGTGCTTCGAGAGACTCTCCTTTGATGTGGTTAAACATGTTGAATCTCTGCCAGAGCATATCCTTCCGACTCTCTCTCATGTCTTCATTGCCTTCGAATCTTTCAACCAATGCATTCCAGAGTTCCTTTGCTGTTTTGTGCTCCTTAAATCCATGAGCAACGTCAGTTGATAGAGCCATAGTGATTGATGCATATGCCTTCTCATCCTTTTCCATCAATAGTATGTCATTGTCAGTATACAGCTCAGGATCCTTAGGAACAAGAGGACCATTTATCTCACTCTGGTATGAGGGCACATAGGGACCCTCCTCAATGGATCTCCAAAGTTTTGGATCGGTATACTTGATGAAAGATTGAAATCTGAATTTCCAATCTTGGAAGTTATCTCCTGACACGAGCCTTGGCGGCTTTGTTCCGGTGCCGATTTCATTGTCCAGATTGAGCAAGTTGGACAAGTTAGTCAAATTCTTTGAAGCCATGATGGATCGGAAATTTTCTAAGTCCAATACACTAATTCCCTGTAGCTCCCTGTAAATACAGCTCAAAATCTTCCAAATATTCGAAGAAAACACCCTGTACTTGAAAAATTCCGTAGTACTCGAAACTATTCTCTGTACTCGAAAATATTCTGTGTACTCGAAAATCTCTCAGTACTCGAAAATCTTCCTGTACTCGAAGATAACTCTGTATTCGAAATCCTTTGTGTACTCGAAGCTCACTATGTATTCAAAATTTTGTAATCGAAATTCTTCTCGTGTACTCAAAAAGTATTTATACTTCGAACACTCTAACTATACTCGAAATAGCTGAACTCGAAAATTTTGAACTCGAAAATACTTAAGAAAAATTTTATAAAAACATTTCTTAAGATTTGGAGTCCCAAATTTACACAGTAGCTAGATGGAGTAGAGAAGAACGATAAAGTATAAACCTTGCTTAAGAAAGTTGTTACCTTGATGATGAAAAGAGCATTCAAGCTCTGATACCACTTGTAGGTCCATAAACTGATCAAGATCCAAACTTTATCTTCATAATCATCATCAATGATCTCTAACAAGTGCGGAATCCAAGTTAGAATCAAGAAAGCAAGTGTAAAATGTAATCTTTGTATAAATACTGAAAATCGAGTACAAGTGCCTCAATACGTCTAGAGAGCAAATGCCTCGGGATTCCAACCTAAACCTGTACAAAATACGTTTATTTATACTAGGCCTAGGAGTACACGAAATCTAAATACAAAAAAGGTTCGAGTACACGATCACTTCGTGTACTCGAAATACTGTACACGAAACTAAACCAAAATCTGAGCTTTGACTCTTCCGGGTTGACTTTGTCAGTCTTCATCGTTTAGCGGGCTCTATAACTTTTCCTTCTTGGCCTAGAGCTAAGAAACCCTCATGTTTCAACATGTAAATATCCTCTTCTAAATCCCCATTTAGAAAAGCGGTTTTAACATCTATTTAGTGGACTTCGAAATTTCTTAAATTCGCTATTGCAAGCACCAATCTAATCGAGGTTGTTCTAGTCACATGCGAGTAAGTATCAAAGTAATCTACTCCTTCTTTTTGTCAAACCCTTTGATCACAAATCTTGACTTGTAGTTATCAATGGAACCATTAGCTTTCAGCTTCCTTCTGAATATCCATTGATATCCAAGTGGTTTACACTCTGGTGGGAAATCTACGTTTCACACCCCGACCGACGGCGGAATAACGTCGGGCGTGACAACGACTGTTCAAAAGCTCATGATCGACTATTAACGTTGTAATATTTATTTCTATCCAAATTAAGTAGCATACAAGTAGTTCAAATTCATAACATAAACAAGTTCATAGTTCATAGTTCAAAGTTTATTGTAAGTCCAAAAGTCCTACATGATCCTCCTTGCTTAACTAGTTTGTACCTTAAACATGTTTAGATTCAAAGGTCAACCATAAATAGTTGGTGAGAAACATAGGTTTTGACACCAAAAGTTAGCAGTTCAAAAAGATAAGATTTGCAATTCATATGTAACATAGTGGCATAGGGCAACATGTTGAAACATACACATGTAACTATTGCAGATCAACCCTTAATTAACCTAGTTAGGCATAGTACTCCATACTACCCATAAGTAGTTAAGTACTGTGTGATCACCGAGTGGTCAGTTCAATAGATCCATCATCACAACAGTTTGGCTTTCACAAGTTAATGATCAATGCATAAATTAAGTATAGTTAAGATGGTAGTTTGAGACAAATAGCTCCAATCCACATAGATATAAGTTTGAATCACAGAAAATAGTTCAAAGTTAAACATGTTCCAGCCCTGATGATTTCATAAGCAACAGTAAAAGAAAAGGGGGCTATGTAACTCACCTTACAAATTTATTTGGAAACAGAAATCATGATGTTGTCAAACCGGTACCGTATTAGGCACCTATAACATTATAGATTTCTTTTGAATTTGTGAACTTAATGTGGTTCGTGTTGTATTTTGTTTTCTTGATTTTTTTTCTGTTTTGGTTAATTTACATGTGAGGGTTTCGGAAAATAATTATGCTTTTTACATATATTTAAATATTTTTTATAATGCATTAAAAATATTAGGTGTCGGGTTTCTAGAAATTTTCGACATTATAACGATGTATTTTGGAATATTTCCATTTTGTTTAACACGTGATTACTTATAGATTATTTCAACATATATATGTTTATAAGTATATATAGATACATTATTCAAGTATGGGTTTGACATATATATACCTTCACATGTATGTATTAAATAATTTATCTTGTGGTAAATATATATTAAGTTTATAATCTCCGTTTTTTGAACATATTTTGTCTACCATGTTTGGGTACACGTTTAACACACCAAATATTTGATTTAATTTGTAAAAATCTCTATTTCACTATATTAAGGTGTTATGAACAACTTTTATTTAAAAACGTTTTTATGATTCAGCTCGTAACTAGGTCAAAAAATAATTACTAGTTAGGGGGTACGAATCCGCACAATAATCTTGTGAAAGCTGTTTGGGGTATCATATCTTCACGTTAGATAATGTATAAATAATTGTTGGAAAGTTAATACAACGATATTAGTCGTGGAATCTAATTTTGTTTCGTTTAGAGTTGTTATTGTCATTTTATGACTTGTTGAAGTCATGACAACCATATGCCAGAATTTGCAGATTGTATGTTTGTGTGTGTAGCTAGGTAAAACTTATGAAAAACACAGAGTTTGAGTCTTATACCTTCCATGGAGCTAAAGATTATTAAGAATGATACAAATATTGAAAAAGAACAAGTTTTAATCCCTTCTTGAACTCCTTTTAGCTTTTGTTCTTTTGCAAAAACCTCAAAAATCACCAAGATCATTCAAAATCATTATAGGTGGTGAAGTAAGTAGGTAGAGAAGAAGAAGAAATGAAAGAAAAAAGGATGTGGAGGTTGGAGGTGGTGATGGTGGATGTTCTTGGAGGAGAAAGAGAGAAAGAGGTTGGGTGTTAGAACGGGTAAAAACGATGGGGAATGTTGGTGAATATCGAACAATTTATTCAATTGAAATATAATTGAATGATATATAAGCAAACAATGAACAAAATCGATACAAAAGTTAAGGTACAATAAGCGATGACAAAAAACGGATGAAAATCGAATCATATAAAAGAAAATGAACATTTGGGACAGCACAACACTTTTCGCGGTACGCCAAGGGTCTTGGCAAGACGGAATGTGAGCGGCATATTTTGAATTATCCGGAATTCTTCGCGGTACGTCACGACCGATCGTTTTCCTCCTCGGCGGTACGCGTCGTTTCTTGGGAGAGAACCCGAATAAAATAATATTGCGGTACGCCAAGACCGATTGGGGCTCTCCTTGCGGTACTTCCCAAAATCTTTATAAAATTAACCCAACTTTATTTCTTTTCCTGTTTACCCATTTCCACTCGAACTCACAGACATTATTTTTGCCATAACCCTCTGCTACACCACAATTAACCTCCAGTAACATATTGGGAGCCACACTTGAGTTCAAGAAGGCTAGAAGGGAGTTTGAGGAGACCAGCCACCATCACCATCATCTAGTAGTAGTAGAGGACCTCCACCATCTGCATTCAAGGCTGCCAATATATTGCCTCAGGTCCATTTTCGATCATCAAGGGCCTTTGTAGGTAGTCTTGATTGTCTTTTTGCACAAAAAAATGTAATCACACATGCAACCCCAATGTGGTCACATAAACGAAATAATACACATTTGAATCTCATTACAGTGGCTTGGTTAACTGATTTGAGCATAGAGATGATCTATTGTTGATATTTGGTGTCGCATGATGCTGATTTGTGCATGTACTATTAATAGTAATGTTTGTTATATGAGATGATATTGAACGATGATTTGGGCATGATAGATATGTTAAAATGTTGATTCATAACTCATGTGGGGATTATCGGCGCGTTAATCTAGCTAGATTTAATTAAATGTATGGTTGTAACGTGTGTTACTATTAATAGTAACTTTAGAAATGCAAAGTCTTGTTAAATGATGATTTTAATATATTAATCATGTTTAAATGATGATTTGTAGTTGATATTGATGTTATTAGCAAATAGATTGGTTAGATTTAATGAAATGAGTACTTATGTTCGCGAGTTTCCATAAGTAGAACCTTTAAAGTTAAAGGACATACATGCACATTGATTTTGGCTATGAATAAGTGTTTTTGGTCATGATAATGGTTATATAAAACTATTTGAATAGTTGGATTTTGATAGAAACTAGTGGGTGTGACTCGCGCTTCGTAGCGGCCCTTGAGTCATTTTTTAAAAAAATGGTCTTTAACGTTTATATAAGGTGGTGCAACATTTAAAAAAGAATACGAAAGTAAAGATTTAATAAAATTTACAGTTTAACATTACCGTGTCGGTGATAAAATTAGACATGTTGCAACATTAGAGAACTTAGAAAATATTATACTTTAAAAGTTAGATAAACTGCATTTAACTCTTAAAAGTTTAAATTTTTTCGAAGTATATAATTTATTTGTAAATTTACATTTAACAGTTACTATAATACAATAAGCATTATCCAATCAAAAAGGATAGTAGTATAAGTATATACATTGATCATTGTGACCCTATGATTTGAAAGAATTTTTTTTGAAAGAGAGCCTTTGCAACAAACCTGAAGAATTACCTAAGCAATACTGCAACCCAGTCTAATATACATTCAACTTAAGAGTTATGAGGCTATAAGCATTCTATTTATTTCTTATACGTCCCCTTTGTTTTGGCAGAAATAACATAACCTTTCAGATAACAAAGTTCCAAAGTATGAAGATATGACACCAAGATTCACTTCTTTTTCTTTTCCTTATAAACAGATACCAATTTAGTGTGTTTATCATCATTACAAAAACATTTTCACAGTAATGATGTAATCGGAAACCCCTGCCTTCAACTTAAAAAGAAAAACTAAAAATGTTGATAATCGGAATCCTCAAATAGCATTACAATTAGAAGATTATTAAACCTGAAATGGCCAAACGTGAGGGTTCTCCATCCGGCTAAAGATCTCACGAATCTGAGACAACCGTCGTTCATACTCACGAAGATCAATCAAGTCACCGCGCTTAAAATACACCTTCACTAACACCAATCCTTCGTCATGCTTACATTGTATCGATTTTAGGAACTGGGCCCGTCCCAAAACCTCTTTCAGTACCAAGTTATACGAAGAAGGTAGTTCGTGCAAGTAATCTCCGTCGCTGAAGCTTGCGTCGTTCTTGCAATTTTATTCCCAATTGTTTAATACTATTTGGTGTGTAATTATAGATTCAAACGAATTCAACTGGAATAGTGATGCTAGGGTTTCATAGTGTGGAACAAAGTTTGTTTTATAAAGCGAGACAGATCGGATTGAACATGATTATTATGCATCTTGGTGAAGGTGGACAGAATTTTGATAGATCGCCGGCGTCGGAAGCAGGTAATCGGAGATGAAGGATCTGAACACCAGGAACGGGGCAAAAGGGAGTCGTGACTCGCAGAAGGGAGTCTTGCGTGATCGTTTGCTACGTAATAGTAATGAAGAAACGTACCAGAAGGAAATAAAGAAAGGAATATACAGGCAACAAAGGATTGTACTACATGCATGTATAGTGATACATAAAGGAATAATAATTTTGTGAGAGAAGCTAAAATTTGGTTTTTAATATATATATATATATATGAGTTTTGTGTTAAACTTTCCATTTTAGGAAACTTTATTTAGGGTTTATGTAAAATAATGCGCAAGGACATAATCAAAGGATGAAATATGGGAGTATATGCTCTATTATGATGTTATGTAAAGTTGTTGCATCATCTTAGTTGTTAAAACATAGTGAATATGGTAACTTACTATATTTAGTAGCTTTAATTGTTGAATCCGATATTTGTGCTTATTTGATGACATGTGACAATGTGCTATGTGATAACAAGATCACTTAGGCTAAATGCGCATGCTAGAATTGTTAAAATGTAATTTGATGCAAACTTACTAAAAATGGAAAGTTACTGTAAATATTAAGTTGTCCATTTAACATGACTTATGTGTTTACATGCAATACGTGAGGAATAACGAAGCTTGAACGAACTATAATAAATTAATGGTTCACCAACGGGTCGTCGAGCTGTCACAGTCAAACACGGTCAAAGTAAGTCAAACCCGGACAAACATGGTCAAACATGAATGAACATAACAACTTCGAGTTGTTGGGCACAAACACAAGCACGAGCAAGAACACAAACCCAAACACGAACTTATATGTCCTATGTGATATAGGTAACCATTAATAGACACAGAGGCCGATGTAGCATTCATGTGCGCATAACTCAGGTGAGTTTACGAACTCTTTTCTCAAACTGTTTTCAAGCTTTTAAATAAGGGGATAATACATGTTGTTTATTCAAACTATTTGTAAGAACATTTGTGTATGCTGGTTTATTGGGAACAAACATTAAGTCTTGTGTATCGTAACAAGTACTCGCCAGTCATACCGTTAATATGTATACAACGAAGTGAGTTTAGATAGTACTATTGGGTGTGACGAACCCCACGCGGCACCAATATTGACAAGAGCTGAGGATGCGTGTAATCTCGACCCATCGCGCCATTGTTTTTACGATAGACATGACAGAGGCAAAGACAAAGAAGTCTAGTTCGGTAGTGACGCAACTAACACTTAGAGTTTCGGGCTCGACAAACATTAATAAACAACATGACACACGACAAACTTTATTTTTATTACATATTGCTTATCAAAACCTGTGAACTCATCAACTTTATGTTGACACATTTTCTTAACATGTATTCTCAAGTAACTGATGCGCACATGGATAGGACTGGACGTAGGAGAACATACACAAATCCTGCATTAATTATCTCATGTTTTGAAATACAATTTCTATGTTATTAAGTCATGTCAAACATGTAGTTTCTACTATTTAATTTCCGTTGCTTAAAACATTTTCATTTTCGTTGCTTACCTATAAAACTGTTTTGGTTATTGATGGTATAACAAGTGTTTTTACGAACACATATAGAGTCGTTCTATATAACTAGAGCTTTAATCCTGCCACGTCACACCCAACGACATGACGTCGTTAGTGGAAATTTGGGGGTGTGACACTAAGTCCAAAATACCTACGTGATCCTCATAGCTTAACTAGTTTGTACCTAAAACATGTTTTGATTCAAAGGTCAACTATAAATATTTGGTGAGAATAGGTTTTGACACCAAAATTTGATAGTTCAAAAAGATAAGATTTTCAATTCATATGTAACATAGTGGTATAAGGAAATATGTGGAAACATACACATGTAACTATTACAAATTAAACCTTAGTTAACCTATTTAAGCATAGTACTCCATACTACCCTTAATTAGTTAAGTACTATGTTATCAATGGCTAGGTGGAGTGGCCAGTTCAATAGTTCTATCATCACAATAGTTTGGCTTTCAAAATTTAATGATCAATACACAAGTTAAGTATAGTGAAGATGGTAGTTTGGGACATATAGCTCAAATCCACATAGATACAAATTTTAATCGCAGAAAATAGTTCAAAGTTAAACATGTTCAAGCCCCGATGATTGTATAAGCAACAGTAAAAGACAAGGGGGCTATTTAACTCACCATGCAAATTGAGTTGGTAACATAAATCAGGATGTGGTCAGACCTGTACCGTATTAGGCACCTACAACATTATAGCTTTCGTTTGAGTTTGCGAACTTAATGTGGTTCGTGTTGCATTTTGTTTTCTTGATTTTTGTGTATTTGGTTAATTTACCATAGGGATTTCTCAAAATAATTATGTTTTTTACTTATATTTAAATATTTGTTATAATGCATTGAAAATACTAAGGGTCGGGTCTCCAGAAAATTTTGACATTATAACAACGTATTTTGGAATATTGCCATTTTGTTTAACACGTGAAACTTATTAATTAATTCGACATATATATGTTTATAAGTATATATAGATCAATTATTCAAGTATGAGTGTGACACACACACACACACACACATATATATATATATATACCTTCACATATATGTATTAAATAATTAATCTTGTGCTAAATATATTTTAAGCTTATAATTTCCGTTTTTGAACAGATTCTGTCTAGCATGTTCGGGTACACGTTTAACACACCAAAACTTTGAGTTAATTTGAAAAAAATCTCAAGTTCACTAATTTAAGGTGTTATGAACAACTTTTATTTAAAAACGTTTTTATGATTCGGCTCGTAACTAGGTCAAAAAAGCAGCACAAGTTAGGGGGTACAAATCCGCAAACTAATATTGTAAAAGCTGTTTGGGGTATCATTTCTTCACGTTAGAAGATGTATAAATAACGGTTAGAAAGGTAATACAACGAACTTAGTCGTGGAATCTGATTTTGTTCAGTTTGGAGTTGTTATTGTCATTTTATGACATGTTGAAGTCGTGACCACATTCTGTCAGAATTTGCAGAATATATGTTTGTGTGTGTAGCTAGATAAAACTTATGAAAAACAAGGAGTTTGAGTCTTATACCTTCCATGGAGCTAAAGATGATTTTGAATGATACAAATCTTGAGAAAGAACAAGCTTTAATCCCTTCTTGAACTCATTTTAGTCTTTGTTCTTTTGGAAAAACCTCAAAACTCACCATGATCATTCAAAATCATGATAAGTGGTGAAGTAAGTAGGAAGAGAAGAAGAATAAATGAAAGAAAAATGGACATGGAGGTTGGTGGTGGTGATGGTGGACGTTGGTGGAGGAGAAAGACAAAGTGGGTGGGTCTTAGAATTGGTAAAAATGATTATTGTAGGAATCTTCAAGATCTTGTAAGATAATGTAGAGATTTCATGAGATTTCTTAAAAATATTACTTGATTGTATTCTTCCATGGTTTGACAAGTGTCCCAACACTTGTTTTGTTATTAATATATGTAGGTTAAAACTCGTATAGACTCGGTATTACGGTGGTTAAATATTGTACTAGGTAATTTTATTCTTTTCGCGTTTTTAAGCTTAAATCATCAAAACCCCCTAATATAATTAGATTTTAATTAATAATAGTAATCGTTGATATTTGGTTTATTATGTCAGCTTTAACCGGGTAAAACACATGTATAGTTTGTTCTTTGTAAATTTATCAGTTAAAGTTTTAAGTTATGGTTTTCCTTGTTAATTCAAGTTCTTCTCTTATGAATTATTATTTCATGCTAAAATAAGCATATTAATAATTTCATTAACAGAGTTGTCAGACAGTTTACCTTAATGTAAAATTTATAAAATGCAAAACTTTACTTTTTATAAAGAACAACTTTGATAGACTTTAAATAAAAATTTAATTATTAAGTTTTTATGACTGGACATTCAAACTTTAAATACACTAACAATATTACATTAATCAAATCTGAAAGTTGACGGATGTCACAATATGTCGCACCCCGAGAAATCCCGTCCCTTCCGGGGCGCGAGCGGCAACAGATTGTCAGGATCGCAGTCTCCGGTCTCACAACTTGCGAGACCTACATGTCTGATTACATACGTACATCCAATAACTTGGATAAAACAATTTTGTAAATCAGAGTTGCGGAAGTTTAAAAGTATCAACGTAGATAAAATTCATAAGTTACGGAAGCGTTAATTAAAAGTTTTCAAAATAAGGAGTAACAATAGTTGCGGAAGTGATTAAAGATGTTTGACGACACATAAGTAACAAAATCAAATGTTTAAAGGTTGTCAAATGGCCTAAGACACTACAGTAGATGCATGGACTCCATCCTAGCATCCTAGTCCTTGTGCGCGTGTCTTAGTTACCTGAGAAAACATGCGAGTAAAGAGTCAACACAAAGGTTGGTGAGAGCACAGGTTTGTAATCAGCAGTAAACATCAAAATGTTTAAAGTAAATGTTTTGCAGGTCTATTTTCAATACAATGCAATATCAATTGATAGCTAGTCAATATGTGTTATACCATATGCGGGTTCGCAACCGAAGCTAACATGCTGCCTCCCGCCATATCCATCCAAGATATGGAAAATGTTGTTTGGTCAATTATGCACTGTTCCGACTTCCAGTCGGGGTGGCCATACGGCTCGCAACAGTGGGGCTTGTCAGGCCCAAATAGTACTATTCAGAATTACCACGCTGAGCGCCACGCGCTATTAACGGTTCGAGGTGTGTTTAATGAGGACTTATCAGTTTGTGGATGAATGCCACACATATGCATATACGATATTAGCATGTACAAAAATAACCAAAGTGTGTAAGTTGTTCAAAAGCAGTTGTATGCAATGTTTTCTCCCCCAAAGGTAGAAAATGTAAAAAGGGGCCGTGAACTCACCTGATAGTAGTTCCGGTATGTGTGAGTGTTCGCGCCTGCGAGAGCTAGCACCAACTAGTATGCACCTATAACCATATAGGTGTGAGTATGTGTTTTGTGATGTGTTGTAATTTATACAACTCCAAGTGTCGGTGTGCTCAACCGAGTGCGTGTTGACTTGTGTTGTCTCGACGAATCGTTGGTGACATGATTGTTGTGCTTATGTGCCTTAATGCACATGAGACACCAAAATGCGTCCTATGACTCTAATCACATAAGTTGCTATTTTTAGAAAGTTTCCAATTTAGGAAAGTGTGGTTATGAAATCCCATTTCATAAAACTAATAACTTCCAATATGTTTATAAAACATGTTTAAACTCTTAAAACATGTAGTTTGCGCATAAATCACCATTTATGCCATTTTGCCCAGATAAAGTTTCCTAAAATAGTAAGTACTTGTTTAAAAGCTCGTTTTCACAAATCCAAGTTTCCAAATATGTTAAAAATCATTTCTAAACATATTTCAATAACCCAAGTTTATCAAAACACTTTAAAACATCAAAAGCCCTCTTTTGATTTTTATAAGTTTCCATAATTAGTAAGTTTTCACCAAAATCATGTTTTTGACAAAATCAAATATCCAAATGTGTTTCTAAACACTCCAATACACATTTAACAACATCTAGACATGTCTAACATGTCTAGATCATCACAAATCCAAGACTTGCAACATAAAATTTTCCTTTTATGGCAAGTGTACCAAAATCATCATCAAATCAACAATAACTAAACCAAACTCAAATCTAACATCAATAAACTATTAAATCAGTAAATCCATGACAATGACACATCAAATCACCAACAATATTGCGCACAATAACCGTAAGGAGTTGCATGTGGGTTTTTAGCCCTTGCATGTACGATCTAACACTAGGAAAACGTTTAAAACTACCTTAGGTGACAAGATTTGAGGTAGAACAGCTTCTGATGGCGACGCACTACTGGTTTGTTGGTCGTTCCCAGCTCCTTGTCTTCTCCTCCAAACTTCTAAGGCTCCAATGGCTTCAAATCACCAAGGAATGCATATAGATAGCTCCTATGTTGATCCAGAGGACTTGGGTGGTGCTTTCAGAAGCTTTTAGTCGAGAATGGGTGAGAGAGTTCGAAGAAGTCGGAGAGAAAACGATTGAGAATGAAGGGGGTTGGTATTTAAAAGAAATTTGATCTGCATGGACTTCGCGTACCGCAGAGGCCGATCAAAATCATTTACCGCGTACCGCGATGGAATTCGGGAGTCTCGACTCCCGGTTTGCTTCGCGTACCGCGAAGATTTTCGCCGAGGGACTCTCCGCGTACCGTGACGGGTCCATTTCATTGTTTTTCGATTTCGATGATTCGATTTCGCTCGTATTCGATTTCTAACATTTATCCTAAGCATCTAATGCACGTTTAAGCACATATCATATAGTAACACATAAGTTTGATTGATCACCAACGTTCGTGAGACTCGTGTGTGTGTTTCGATACTTCCTCGAATCATCTTCGATAGTTTGTGTTCATGTCTAACGAAATGTTTGCACGCTTGATTAATCCAAATCAACATGTGATGCACAATTCAATAATTCCCCGAATTATTGTTTCGTGTTAGTGTCGTGTTTGCCACACTTGGTTTCCAAAACCAATGTGCAATGTACGATTCGATAGTTCCACGAACTATCGTTTCGTAGTTGTTTGTGTTCAACTCATCTAATTAAACATAATTAAATGAAATGCAACAAGTATGAATGTGAAATGTAAAGAATATAAGAGTTGCAATTTACCTGAAATTGCCGGGTGTCACATCATCCCCTTGTTGAAAGAAATTTCGTCCCGAAATTTGGTTGTTGTTGGTGGTGTTCGAGAAGCAAGTGTGTTTGAGAAGCAAAAATTTTCTAGTTGTCACATCATCCCCTTGTTGAAAGGAATTTTGTCCCGAAATTTATTCGTTGGTGTCGGCGATCGACGTTGTTTGCTAGACTTCCTCCTTTATTGTCCCATATAGGAAAGAACTTTTTATATCCATTTGATATACCTTTATGTTATGGGAGATAGCAAATGCTAGGAAGAGTCTAATAGCTTCCAGTCTGGCCACGAGAGCAAAGGTTTCATCATAATCAATGTCTTCCTTTTGGCAGTAACCTTGTACCACCAATCGGGCTTTATTTTTTATCACAATGCCTCTATCATCTGTTTTGTTTCTAAATATCCATCTGGTTCCAATAGGGTATTTTCCTTCTGGCAAGGGGCAGAGAGTCCAAACGTTTTGCCTTTTGTACTGTAACAGTTCATCTTGCATAGCCTCTATCCAATTATTATCTTTAAGAGCTTCCTGATATCTAGAAGGCTCGACTTGGGACAGGAAGGCTGCATGAAGGAAAAAATTCGAAATCTGACTCCTTGTTTGAACACATTTATGTTGATCACCTAAGATTTGTTCTAGACGATGATTTCTACAGAAGGGAATGATGTCCAAACAGTTATTGGAGGAGGCAGCATTCGAAGAAGGTGAGTTTTCAGTGTGGCCAGGAGAATTTTCTGAAGTGGAAGCATGACCAATTTCAGGATCATCTACATGTATGTTATCCAAGGCTGGGGATAAAGTAGTAGATATATGTCCATTTTGGTCTTGAGAATTTATTTGATGAGAAGGAAGAGTGAAAAAGAATTCAGAGACCGAACCTTCTTCAAGAGAGGATAGATCTTCAGAGTTTTGACAAGATTTTGAAGAAGAAGAAGGGGTAGAAGAGATGTAGGTGGAACTCTCGAGATCGAAGAGGTCGTCAGGAGTAGAAGGGAAATATGAGGTTGATGCAGATTCATTGAATTTGACATCAATAGTTTCCTCAACAATCTTGGTCCTAAGATTGAAAGCTCGGTAAGCCTTAGAAGTCTGAGAATATCCAACAAAATATCCAGAATCGACTTTAGCAGCAAACTTGGATAAAAAGTCGTTTGTGTTCAAGATGAAACACGGACACCCAAAGACTTTAAAGAAAGAAATGAGAGGCTTTATGTTATTTAGGACTTCATAGGAAGTCTTGTTATGTCTTTTCACAATGTGAACTCTGGTCAAGACATAGCATGCAGTGTTTACTGCCTTAGCCAAGAAGGATACATGTAATCCCGAGTCTACAAGCAGGTTCTTGCAGCTTCAATAAGTGTCCTATTCTTTCATTCCACAACTACATTTTGAGCAGGAGTTCTAGGAAAACTATATTGTCTAAGGATTCCTTTAGAGATACAGAATTTATCAAGAACATGATTCTTGAACTCAGTGCCATTATCACTCCTTGTTGTCTTGACAGGAAGACTAAATTGTCTTTCAAGTTGGGTGATAAGGGCAATTATTTTATCAGAAGTCTCATCTTTGCTGAAAAGGAAGAAGGTCAGAAAAATCTTGACTAGTCATCCACAACATATAAACAATATCTCTTTCTTGCCAAACTGGCTACCTTTACTGGATTAAATAGAACCATATGAAGCAGATTGAGCAGTTAGTTGTTTTGGATTCTTCAATGGACTTATGTGATGTTTTATGTTGCTTTCCCTTTAAGAAAGATTCACATTGACCTTCAAAGTGAAATTCATTGGAAGGCAATACTCTTACTAAAGAAGTGGTAGAAAGCTTATGAAGAGATTGGTGATTGAGGTGACTGAATCTTCTGTGCCAAAGAGCGGTTTCAGAAGACGATGCTTTGGCTATCAAACACGTAGGAGAGGATGTTTGAGAGTCAGTGGTCATGTCTACAACATAGACAATTCCACTTCTTTTAGCCGTAAGCAAGGTGTGTTGATCAATTAAGATCTTTATTTTTGAATTTATTTCAGGAGAAAGAATTTTACAACCGTCCTTGGTGAAAAATGAACTAAATTCTTTGTCAGCTAGTTGAGAAACACTCAAGAGATTAAACTTGAGATTTTCAACTAAGCTAACATCCTTAAAGTGCATTTTTCCACTCTGGACAAAACCAGACCCCACTATCCAACCTTTTGCATTATTTCCAAAGGAAACAGATCCTCCATTTTTTGGAGTGAAGTTATTTAAGATGGATCTACATCCTGTCATGTGCCTAGAGCCTCCACTGTCCACATACCATAGATGATTTTGGTTTGAAGAAGGTCTCTGCACATAGGGATTAAATGCAATAGGTTAGATATGGGTCTTATATTATTTTTAGAAGAAGAAGGTGATGCTTATGCGTATTTCTTTTTGCTGAGTGTTATTCATCAATTTCTGCATCATCAATATCAACTGTTGCTGATTCTGATGCAAGATATTGATTTGTGAATCCACGGGAGAGGGGTTCTCAGCAACATGAGAGTAGGAAGCAGGGTTCACCAGGGAGTAAGGAGGTGGTGTACCCAAGACAAATGACCTAGGAATCTCAGCCAAAAGAAGGATGTGAGAAGAATGATGAACGAGGGTTTGGCCGAGCAGATTGTTTATTTGCCGTCCTTGCCTTCTTCAGTTTATTCGGGAGACTTCCTTTGGATGAAGAGGCATGTTCATCTTTCAACTTATTAGCCATCAATCTAGCTTTCTCCAAAGGAGTTTTTGTCCTGCAGTCTTCAGTAGAATGGTTGTACTTGAAGCATTTTAAGCAGGCAGGAGAAATAGAAGAATAATTTGGAGTGAAGGGTTTGTTCGCCTTCATTATGGGGTAACGAGGATGTGGATGGGAATGAGGAAACTTGACATCAACCATGGGCCTTTTTCCTTTATCAAGAGTGGTCTTAATGTTAGAAGAGGGGCCATGTTATGTTGTTTCTTCTGAACTTTGAGTAGAAATCATATCTGAAGAAATCTTATTTTGTTCTGGAGAATTATTGTTTTGAACGTAGTTCAATTGTGTTTCTTCTGGTTTTTCAAAATTTGTAGTTATGGGATACAAACTTTGGAAAGTATCCAAGTCGATACACCATACGAGGTGTGTTTGTTAATGGTGGGATTGCATCAGGAAGAATGGTGGGCGGAAGAGGATCAAGAACAGTTTCTTCCATACTATTATCAATTGGGGTGTAATCCTCTGGTGGAACAGTGTGGTTATACCCAATTCCAAATCTGGCTTTGCTGTGAACTTGCTTTTGTAGAAGCATTTTGAATCCTTTGCAAGACTCAACCCACTTTTCATAGCTCACTTGAGTTAGAGATAATTCATCTTTACAAGCATAATATTTTTCTCGTTGTAAGTCAAATAATGCTTGTGAGTTGGTTTTCTCAGTTTTTAGAGTGAAGATTTCATATTTCAAAATTTTTATTGTCAAGCAGTTGCTCCAACTCCTGATTTTGTTGTTGAAGCAACACATTGGCTTTCTTTATTTTTGCAAGAGCCTTTATGCACGCATCAATACATAGTTTTTCTAGAGTAGAAGAGGATACCTGAGCATCGGAAGTGTCACCTTCATGTTGATCAGAAGAGTTTGAGTCTTCACCAATAGCCATGAGAGCGAATTCTGTTGGTTCAGAGACAATGAGGGCATAGCCTACATCTTCAGGTAAGCTGGTCCAGTCTATGTACTCTTGGGAGAAAAGAGCCGGTTGACTAGAAGAGGAAGACTGGATAGCAGGGCCTGGTGCATTTATTTGTGAAGAAGGAGGTGCAACAATCCGAAGTCGAACAGGAGTGAGCTGGTACATGCTCCTGTTGACAGCTTGTACATATTATACATTGGTAGGAGGTGGAGTTTGTATAATATGTGCTGACTCCTGGGGATTGTTGTGCCTTCTTAAAGATGATGAAGAAGAAGAAAAATGTACAAAAGAAGTATGTGATTGTGAGTTAGAGAAAGTCACATACGGTGAAGAATTTGAGTTGGGAGCATTTTTGCACCCCCTGGCGAAGTGTCCAGTGCCATGGCATCTGTAGCATTGGACCTTAGCCTTATTTAGACTAATCCTGGTTTTTCCATGAATACCAGGAAATTTTCTTCCAAGAGGGCCAGTTGGTGTAGAATGTCCATTTCTTCTAAGTCATCACTTGGAACTTGATGGAGATCATCCATGATAAAACACAGATGATCAGAAATAAGAGAGTGGTCATCACATGAAGAAGAAGTGATGCCAGTGGTTATGTCAATACATTTATCATAACCCTGCTCATTTGATACAGAGTTATGACTCAGAAAAGTTGTGTTCCCTTGCACATATTCATCAGTTGATTTACCAGACTTTATAAGTTTTCTCTTTTGGTCAATCTCTCGCTCAAAAGTGAGCAACTTAGCATGAAGTTGAGTGAGCGCTTGCCAAAGTCTGGAGAGGATCTCATGACAATGGAATAGGTTTCCCATTTTTCAGGTAGAGATCTCAAGAAGCGGTTCAAGACAGAGACAGGGGGTACATTTGACCAACAAGTTTTTATTCACTTAAAAGAGAAGTGAATCGTTCAAACTGCTGAGTCAGTGACTCATTATTTAGTTGGCAGAAAGTCTCATATTGTTGAGCCAATATCTCCCTAATATTGGCTACAACATCATCAATACCACCGAATTGCTCTTTTAGAGAATCCCATAAGTCCTTAGCAGACTCATGGTGAAGAAGCCCGTAATATATTTCATTCAGAAGGGCCATAGCCAGCTGAGCATGTGCCTTGGCATCAAGCTCTAATTTCTGGAAGTCTTCTTCGGTGTAGTTCCGAGGATCCTTTGGGACATGGTTTCCGGTCTCTGTGTCCAGGACCGTTGGTTTATGCGGTCCGAACATGACAAACTTCCAACATCCTGTATGATTATTAGACAGGAAGTGTAACATCCGCCTCTGCGAAATTTTATAGTGATGCTCAACAAGTGATGTATTCTAAAAGGGATTTGTTAGAATTATTTTTGAACACAGTTTAGTTCAAAAATCAAACTCCTACAGATTTGAAGAAACAAGAAGGACAGAAAAGACAAATGCAGAAAACTAAAACAACAAGATATCAGAGAGAGCTTTGAGTTTTAGTTTTGATGGTTAAACCAAGACTAAGGACAAGGCTCTGATACCAATTTTTGAATATACGAAAACTTCGAGCAGTAGCTGTTAAACTAGGAACAATGCCTTAGAACTTAGTCAAATCTTAGGTTTTAGCTCCCTCTAAAGTTTTGCACAAAGTTATTTTGTTTTTTTAGTTTTGTTGCTTAGAATAAGATAAAAGATAAAAAGAACAAGGAAATTTGGGGGAAGAAATCCTCTGTTATTCAGAGAATGTTGGGACTTAAATACCCAACATTCTGCGATACAAGACAAGAGATAATAAGACGAATAGCTGACATTATTACAGACACTGATACAATCAGACTAGTACAAATACAAAGTCAACAATAACAAACAGGAGTCTTCAGTAGTCCCCAGGTCTTCCGATGTTGAAGTAGATATGCTGGAGTCCAGTGTTTATTCTTTCGGAAGTTGTTCATCGGAAGCCGATTAAATAACCAGTTATTTGGGAAGAGAAGTTTGGTCTTCCGAGTCATTTGACTTCTTCTGATGCAAAGGTTGTCTTCCGATGATGCCTAGATTAGCTATTGTCTCCATAGGGAAATAAGTTCAGTGGTGCATCTTTTTGGCGAAGCTTCCGCTTATAGCCTTCCGATACTGAAGCAGTGTTTCAATCAGAACATAAGCATCCGCGGATTGTTTATCCGTGGTTTTATTCAGGTGTCTTTCAGTGGTTTTGCTCATCAGTCTTTTTATTCCAACAGTATTTTTGTGTATTTCAGGATTCTTTGAATCATGAACAAGAAACCTATATGCACTACTATGATGGGCATAACCAATTAAAATACAATCCATGATTTTGGGTCCTATTCTTTGAACCTTTGGTGGTGGAACCACCACTTTTTCTAGGCACCCTCACACTTTCAAGTATTTGTAAGATGAATTTCTTCACATCCACAACTCAGAAGGAGTTACATCTTTTTTTCTTGAAAGACATTTTGTTTAAAAAATAAGTAGCCAACAAAATGGCTTCCCCGCCACATGTTCTGGCTCATTTCGAAATTAATTAACATAACATTTATCATCTCTTTAAATGTACGTTTCTTTCGTTTCGCAATACCATTTTGTTGTGGGGAATAAGGAGCGATACACTCATGGATAATTCCATTTTGTGCACAAATATCGGCAAATGGTGAAACATATTCTCCGCCTCTATCACTCCTTAGATGTTTTATCTTTTTATTGAGTTGATTCTCAACCTCCGTTTTATACAAGACAAAATTGTCAATTGCTTCATCCTTAATTTTAAGTAAGTAGACATAATAATATGGTGTAAAATCATCAATAAATGTGATGAAATACTTATTCCAACTATTTTGGGAATCGATTATAAATCTTACACGTCATTGTGAATTATGTCAAGGTGTTTAGTTATTATTTCAACTGATATATAAGATGATTTGTTTGTTTTGCTTCAACACATGTTGTACATTTATATTTTGAATCAATGGAAAAATTTTGGAATGCAATCTAATTTAATCAAACGATGCATCGAATCGAAATTAACATTACCTAAACGACCATGCCAAACATTAGATGACTCAATCAAATAAGCAGAAGGAGAAGCATTTTCATTCATGTTCTCAACCTTAGTTATTACATTGAGTAAAAGTTCCATTTTAGGCATAACCCTTACCAACAAACATTCCACGCTTAAAAACAAATTTATCAGACTCAAAGACTAAAGGAAAACCATGTTTGTTATGCAAACATCCTGACACGAGGCTCTTGTGTATGTCAGGAAAATAGAGCATGTTGCTCAAAGTGAGCTCCTTCCCCGAAGTCCACTTTAAGATGACACTACCTTCACCCTTGACATCGGTAGTTGTTGCATTCCCCATGTACAGCGTCGAGTCAACCACCATTTCTTTAAACGTATTAAAAAGGGTTTGATAAAGACACACATGACATTTAAAAGGTTACCATCACGCCCATTAACAAGCATATTCATGGCTTAATTACTAACCAATTCATTAGAATTGAATTGGTATATGAAAAGTCTTTCATTTTCTTTTTCCTTTTTCTTTTCACACTTTACACAACACAATTCTAGCATCGGTATCTCATTCATCTTAGCTCAGTTTTGGTCCACGTCATAGAAAAAACGTAATATACAATAATCATATTCGTAACATATATGAATAATAATAATAAAACATATTTATTATTAAAAATTCCAACAATAAATGCATGTCGGAAATTCGTGAGCTTACAATAGCTAATGTTCCCAACAAATATGATGAACATCTCGCTATGTCAGTTAGAACCAAATGTGATTGCCTATAATATATTTTCAAAAAAAATTGTTCTATATTGGATTGAATTTTAACAAGCAATAACATATATGCTTGGTAGCATCGATTGTACACATTAGGACAATTAATAATGCTTTCAGACTTTGGAGAAATTATTGGCTCATTAACAAACAAACAGACATATAAAGACATAATCAAGTAAAATAAAAAACGCGAAGATAAAGAGCTACTAATATCAAGTGAGTGTAAGTCAATGTGTTGTCCTTTTAATGTTGAATTTCTAACGACAAAAACCCACCGTGAAAATTTTGATATTTTCCTTTTAAGTTGTTAATATGTTTGCCACTGCACTTACCCACATACTCTATATATTATGTTTCATGTCAGGCTACAAGTATTCTCTTCACAATTCCTGGTACACTTAGCTGCACCCGAATTAGTAGACAATTAGGACTCATAACTTTTCAACAATCCTTGGCTTGTTTTCAAAGTTAATTGGCACTCACAAGCAGTCGAATCTGGTTTCATAATCGTTCTCTCTCATATTCTTATGTTTGTCTTACCATTGTATATAAACTCATTTATCAATATTAGTGGTTATTGCCACCGACAAGATCTCTTCATCAACTTTAGATAGAACTATATTTACACCCTCCATCACTACTATAATTTACACGCTAATGACACTTTAATTTACAAACCAACCCCTCTAATTTATAACTTTCCCAATTTTCTCCTATACAATATATAATATACATTTTAACTTATCAAACCTTTTACTAATTTAATTTTTTTATAATTTCTTTTGTTAATTTTCTTTTTAAAAAACAAATTTATTGTTGTGTTTAATTTTTTTTCTTGGTTTCCTAATATGAATATTAGATAAAACAGAGTCGTATTCAAGATAAGGAATTTTGCATCCTAATGTATATTTTGGAAAAAAATGGAGTTGTACGGGAAAAAGTTTTATCTTTTAACACCAGGAAAATATTTTATTGACAATCATTCTAAGCCAATTTCAATAATGGTGCATGATCAATCGAAATGATCTTAAGTAAACTCCATTTCTGTATTGTCTCTATCAGTTATTGTATCCTTAAACTCTATGTCTACATTTAGTCAATACGGTCATCCACCCTTTCTATCCGATGAGCAAGTTGTCTTCTGTTATGAGGAATCTCCTATAACATTACGTTTTGACATGTCCTCGTCCTGTGGAGGAAATCAGATTGTTTACATTTCACATGATATATAATGAGAAAATGCTAAATAAAATAGAATTACAAAGTTAAATTACATCAGTTTTGTTCATAATTTAACAATGTAAATATACTATTAACATCATAATTCTTCCATCTTGTATCTGCACAAGATATACAAAATAATATGTATAATGATGTTTCAAGAGTATGCAAGTCCAAAATACTAGGTCCTCTATCTAGCGTCCTAGTCCAAAAGCATAAACTTCTTAGCTAGACCTGCTTGTCACCAGAGAAGTCATGCAGAAAGCTCAAGTCAACACATGGTTGGTGAGTTCTTATATTTTTGTTAGAAAAATGAATTTGTGCAAACCTGTCCGAATGAAAACCTTAGCCTCACTAACAACAACCCATATTATCCAGCCAAGCATGCCTATATATAGGGCTTACGTAGGGGGACAAGTCCCCAGCCGACATCCCACCACATACCGAACCACATAACATATTGTTGTTAATGACAATTAAGCGTTTCATTCCATACACTATACTGACTACCTTTCACTATTCTGAAAATGTTAACCTATGAAATATCTGAAAATGATCACCTTTGAACACCCGAAATGACAACCTTAACATCACTAACAACCACCTATGTTATCCAGCCAACATCCCACCACATACCAAGCCACATAACATATTGTTGTTAAGGATAATTAAGCGTTTCATCTCACACCATCGACATAATAGATTTTGAGTTCCACAAATTGAAATTCTACCAATTTCTTGAGTTCATCACGCATTCATGATCAACCATAGTATTTGTAGAAACATGATATTAAATGCATAATTAAATTAATAGATAAACATTTAATACAACTAAGACATGATGATTGTGCCTTATTTGACCCAATTAATTAGTCTTAGTTGTTGGTGGTGTCCAGCTTGTATCGTCTCACACGTGGCCCATATCAGGCTTGACCCAAATGAGTCTACCCGTATGTGTCGGGACTTTCATGATGTGTGCATATCAGGTTGACCTGCAGGTCTACTGTACATGTCGGGACTTAAGGATATCCTTTGATCTATGTTCACCTATGTTCTCTTGAATTCGTTTGATTGTTTGATTTATGCCCATATAGCGTGACTATAAAAGTCTACTATTTATGCCGGGACTTTCCGTGTGTTAACACGTGGTCTTGATCTCCATACAACTGACATCCACCTTTAACTGTTAGTTATTGAGTTTATGAGTTCTTTGATTCACACATGGATATGATTTCTTTGATTTTGATCCTTAGACTTCCTTGAACACAGCACTGAGTTTAGACTCTTTGAATTAGATCCTTAGTTCTCTTGAACACACACTGAATTTAGATTTTTTGGATTTTATCATTAGTTTTCTTGAACACACACTGAATTTAGACTCTTAGAATTAGAGCTTTGATAATTTGTTCTTTGTCTTTACATTCAATGTTTTACTCATAAAGAGTAATTCGTTCATCTAATAAACCTGTGAATAGTTTACCTAGACAGGAGTCTAGGATACAATTAGGCATATAACATATATGAAGTAAAATCTTTTACATAAAATATATTTTAAGAAAATAGTTTACGCATGCTTCTCAGCCCCGCGTTTGTAAAACAAAAATGTTTAGAAAATGGGCAATGAACTCACCTGTGTTGCTAAGAATCGAATCACAACAATTATGTGCGCTCGTTACTTGTAGACTATGCATCATTAGTACCTGAGTTGTTTCAAAATGATTCGAATACTATAAGTATTTATAATAGACATATCTAAGGTTTGGTCTCGGTGTGCAACTATGTGTCCTACGTTACTAGTGTGTTTCTTTGTTTCTTTAACTATTCCAAGTGTATTATCCTTTCATAAAACCCTTATCCCGTATATAATCATTATTAAACCTTAGTTATGTAAGGCTCATGTTGTTTAAATTCCAAGTCTTTTAAGTAAAACATTTTAAATAACTTGTTTTAAGTTAAACCCTTAAGTTAGAAATCATTTAATTTATTTAATTTTTTTTAAATAAGAATCTTATAAATCATTTTCTTTATTAAGACATAAATCATTTTAAGAAAATATAAGTTAACATGATTAGACTTAGGTTAATCTCACTCGATCAACCTTGAGTCCGTTGTTAGATCTTTGTGTTCCATGCATCTTTGATCGTTCTTGTGTACAACTTTGCTTAGAAAGTTCAATTGAACTATCTAACTTAGTTGTATATTGCATAGAATTTACTAAGCATTGGGTGTAAATAATGAAACCAACTCCCGTGCTTAGTTAATTTCTTGATTCTTGATTACTACTTAATTTTTAGATCTTTAATCTCATGAATGAGGGTAGTTATACTCCTGTAACCCATGTTTTGGCTTACCAAATTTTAAACTCTTTGTTTTGTTGAAACTCATTTTTATATGTCAAAATGGTTTATGAAACCTCTTCTTCTTGCAAACCCTAATCGTGATTTCATCAAATGAACCCATGTTTACACATCTTTCAAATTTTTGGGCACTTTAGTGTTAAACCTTTACATGCATAGTTTACAAACCGTTTAACCTCATGAAAACCCTAATGGCCTTCTCATGCATGCAATTCACATAAACTACCCATGCATGTATGTAATTTGGGTGCATGTGCTTAACCATGCCCATGCGAAAATGATATCGCGTTAATAGCATGGCTACCGGACTGAGGGACCTCAACCGAATTGAGCTAGGCATGCGATTGAATGAGCTTGGATTTGGCGGAATAACAGGTAGGTCCGAATGAGTCTTGCTGTGCGAATGAGGCCTTTGCCAAACGAAAGAGGGTATGGACCGAATGTGGCTCATGCGAAATGACCTAGTCGGTCTTGGCCCTTCGGTCCTAGGCGCCTTCGGCCTTGGCCATTCGGCCAAAAGGAATGGGGAATGCTCATTCGGTGGAACTGGGTTGCACCATTCGGTGGTTCGGACTCAGTCAACCCCTTTTTCACATCTTCGAGCTCTAAGCTTAGATAAGGTGTTTCCCCAAGTTCCCTCATGATCCTAAGGTGATTTTGTGTGATTTTCCCTATGTTTGGAGTGGTCTAAACCGGGTTTTAAGTGGGTTCGAACAAGAGGGTTTGAAAACCCTAAAATCGGTACTTTAACTCGAATCTACCTCAAATCGGATGATCTTGGGCTCTAAATCCTTGTACTTTCGTGATATACAAGTTGTAGTGGTCGTTTTGACACCAAAATGGCATGATTTGGTGAAGAAATGAAGGATTTGGAGCTTTGAAATCTAGAGAAAGAGTAGAAAGAGAGAGAAACGATTTGGGTGGTGATGGCTGGTAGGTGGGAGTGAAAATGGCATTAAATGCCATATTAAATGGCTTTTAGTTATCCGGGTGTGTTCGGTCTCATTCGGTTTCGCTCGGTTTCGCGTAGAAGCGTCGGTTTCGTTTCATCTTCGAAATAAACGATACGGTTTTAAAAGTAAAGTTTATAAATTTCATTTAGGTGGTAATTCCTAGTAAATTAACTAAATATCTTCCGTTTATTTTTAATTTACTAAAAATATTAAATTTAACTGTTTAAATCGAATTGTATAGTCGTCGCTCGTATTCGTTCGGATCGTCACCCGTACGAACACGACGATAACTACACTTTTCGATACAATTTTCTAATTATTGGATATCATTCAAATCGTTAAACTTTTAGATATATTCGTACAGATCGTAACCTATACGAATAATCCGTCCATTTAGAATTCACGTAACAAAATCCGTTATTGTTTTGTTCTGTAAATTGTCACATACATTTATACATAATAATATCCTAACTAACAATCACATGATGATTTTGTGTCGTCAGATAAATTCCTGACTGTTGAACCATTGTTTTGAATCGTGTTTCTGCAATGAATTTGAAATTGTTCTATGATAAACATGAAATGATAATGATATACATGTAATACACGTAGCCTGTACCTGAGTTACCGTGCAAGTTACTGTGTAGATCACTGTTCCGGTTATGTTTCGGGCACTGACGTTACATAAGGTGGCATGTCTTGCTACTCAATATGCAATATGGGAAAAGTAAATCCTGTGTAGTGCACCATTCACGAGTTTGTCACATCCAGTGATGGATGTGGCTATAAGTCAGTGCATGTATCAGATGAGAGGATCATGTATAAGGGTGCCCTTGGCTTGGATACCTATGGAGGCACCATCAATAGTTGAGGTCACAACAATCACAATGACTCCTCTTTTACCATTGAAATCCCCTCGTTGAATAGCGAGGTCATAGTATCCGACTGGTAATACAAGTCGACTAAGACTCAATTTAAGTGAAAATAAATCTCACTCTTAGACCCAAACCGGATCTACCTTTTGCTGAGGTTGATAGGCAAATGTCAAGCAAAACTTCACTCGAACCTCTCTTAAGGACTGCACGAAACATGATCGAAGAATCACCGGCATGGATTATCCTCTCCAATAATGCAGCAGCTCTGTTTCACTCGCTGATCTCGGCCAAGACATCTCTCTTCGACTTCCATCTAATAGTCAATCCTTATCTAACGAAACTCCGCGCATCTACTTTGCGCACTAGTGCCAAGAGGAAACTGTGGAAATTTATGCATGATTAGATCATCACCCTCAATATTTGAATCTGATGACATACGAGCATTAAAAATCAAGTTCGTAAATAAAGTAAAATAAAAAAATCTAAGCCACATACAGCTTGATACGTGGCATGTAGGCATGAGGTGTATGAGCTATGCTTCACCCTTTATGCCTATATGTTGCATGAAGGTTTATATATGGTGTATAAATGTGTAGCATATGAGTTATGCTCCACCTATACGTTGGGTATGACACTGTACAGTGTACGTGGCATATGAGCAAAATTACACTTATCATCGTCCTCAGACAAATTATACGCTATGTATAATGTTATACATTGTGTATAGTTTATCAAATATAGAAAACGAGGCATCTTTTTTTGCTATTTTCAAAATAACAAGCTATATATTTGGTATTTAAATGATTATAATAATCTAGAAATGAGAAAACATACATGAAATGAGAAAATAGGAACTATACGTGATTACGTGGAGTATGATGGCCTACGAGAGAGATTGTGTGTGTGTGAGTGAGTGTTCTACGTATGAAAGAAACTGAAATGGTTTTTTCCTGATATATACACCACGTATGGATCCATGCGTGGAGTATAAGAATCAGATAAAAACTCTTTTTAAAGTTTGCATGCCATGTATAGGTCTATACTTGGTATATAAATTATAAGAAAGGGGTTATAACGAAACAAATTTTAGTAAAATATATAACGTACATTATAATTAACTATAAAGAATTCATACTATATTAAATTTAAAAAAAATATAAACTATGAATTACATTATAAATTTAGAAGTAAAGAAGTCATACATTATAACTAAACAAATTTGCAGCAAATTCATGTAATGTTTTTCTACAGTCATAAAATATATAGTGTTATATTGTTCTAATAAAAGATCGTATGTTACGTTCCATTCTGCTACAGCTGCATTATGATATTTACTCCAAATATCAAGTTGTGTAGGAATCAGATAATTTTCTTCTAACTTAATGTTGATGAAATGGTTAGTGTTAACATGGACAATAGACACAATTTTATGGGCAATAACACAACCCAGACCAACCCATAACGGAAAAATTTTTTGAGATCCTTAATTGCATATATTGTGAATAATCACACAAAATCATTGAACAACCATGATTCCTGTGTAGGGCCCCCAATGTTCCATGGGTGCGAATTTCACTCCATGAAATTATGATGTGATCAATTTCATTAAACAAATTGGGTGATATCCTTTCAAAAACCAACATGTCGTTATCTTCGTTTGAATCCATCACATCTAAAAGTTTTCGAACATAACCCCTCTCTATTTCTTGAAAATCTAAACCCACAGCCATGGACCGAAACCCACAGTTACCGTCTCGTAGGACATCTTGTATACGTGTGTGCATGTAAAAGAAATTTGGAAAATAGGTTTTGAACCGACTAACATTCAACAACTTTTGATTTTCCATAACTCGAACTACTTCGTTGCATGGCAGACTTTTAGGATAGGTCAAACTAGTTCGTTTGTTACTTTTCTTCAAGACCATACAAGGTTGTTTGTTACTTTTCTTCAAGAATAAGTCGAACTAATTCGTTGCATGTGACACTATTTGGAGTTCACACTTGACTTTGTGAGAGAACTATGCCTTGGAGGGTCAATGTTACTTTGTTGGAAGTTTTGTTTCTTTAGTTGAATTTTTAAACTTGGGCACCCACGAATATCAGTATGAATACCATGGGAAAGCCACTGAATAATAGTTTAAATAATAGGGGGTTTCCTATCATGTTTTTTTTCACAAGGTCAATTTGTCCTTCTACATCTATTACCTTTTCAACTAAGAACTGCGGTTGTATACGAGGATTTGTATAGATTATATCCACAACTGGTACTACAATTTTTGTACATGTACCAAAACATATAGTTAATAATTAACAATTAATATATCGATAGATGATAATGAAATGTCATCCAGCACATGGCAACCGTCAAGCACATGGCAAGCCACAGCTCGTGAAAACGTGATAACCACACATTGCTTTTCCAGATCACAAAACATGTAATTTGGTTTTTGTTGGCCACTAGCAAATTAAAAGATTTGTGTGAAACCTTACCTCAAAGGTAATCGAACAATGGTAGTCTATGATGACTCATTGTCTTGATCTTGCTATTTTTAAAATTATGATTTATGTTTACCACTTGAGATTTGACAACTTCATCAACAGACCCCACAAGAGATGCCAACGACCTATTAGATGTTTTAAGGTATTCGCTTATTGGCTCATCACTATGTTGGTTATGTTGACCAAAGTTGTTGTTTTTATTTGTCGAGGCAGATACAAACATTTCTTGATAATCGCTCAATCAGTTTTGACTCAATTATGAAACAACGTTTGAAAAATTAATTAAAATAACATTATTTATATATCTATATGTTTGTATATATAATTGTATGTAACAAAAACTTACCTCCTCGTTTTTCTATCACCATACGTTCATAAATTTTGTTATAATTATATTGGTAAATTTTCACCGAAGAAAACTCACATAATGTCACCAGCATGCACTTAAACTTTATCCAGTCACTACTTGCCTTGTAATATTTTGAGATGTTCTCACTTGTGTGCTACCTACACACACACTTGGGAGTGTGTGGAAATCCTTTTTACACGAAATCATCAGTGATAGTTCTCTATCTGTTATTATCATACGTGGCTCTATACACTTGTTTAACATGTCTTTTGTACACCACAACACATGGTGGAAATACGTCAGAGGATGATTTGTAATTTTTCAAAAACTCATGATGCTACTTTTAAAGTTTAAATATATTAAACAAGCAGTTTTAATTCATTAATACAAATAATCCAAATAACATTAAATTACATAGAAAAATAACAAATCCCAAGTAAAGTTATTGTTGTTATCTATCCAGGTCCCAGATTCCTAAATTTTAATCAAGTTTTCATTAAACATCACTTAACTTGTTACATATGTAGAATATAAATTTTCAAATATTTGCATAGTTGGTGAACCTTATACAAGTTTATAGAATATATATGCAAAAGATAAAATGAGAATGCAAACATTAGTCTAAATAGTATTGAACTAAAAACATGCATATTTACAAGTTTTTTAAGTATGAATTGTTGGAAATTTGAGTTATTTTAGTAACTTTCGATTTTAATATGAATTAAAATCAAGAATTCTCATATTTTCTCAATTAATTGATGACTTTTCAAATTACATATATTGATTATATGTATTAAGTCAAGGCTCTTGGTATCACCATCTTGTAGTATAAATACAAGACAATTGGTCTTGTTTTTTGGTTCCAAGAATACTACATACCATCTCACACAAACTTTGAAGAATTTCCAACTTTCTCGACTCTTCAAGCACTTGTTTAGATATTTTTTTCAGGTGCTAGGTTAATCCCTACAGTACGCACTGTTTAAGTTGTTTTACCCTTGGGAGACTAATGTGTTCGTCTTGAGAAGAAGCACGAAATCTGTTTTAAGGGAATCGTATTAAACACGTGCCTCAACTATAATCATCATGTTTACTCTATGTTAATGAAGACTAAGTCAAAGAGATAACAAGTTTGGTATATAAATTATTAATTTATATTCTTTTATTTTAATCATGTATCTAGTAATGTACTAGATTATTTCCTGCTAATAACGAGATTATCGTTATTATTTGTATTTTATTATTGTATTTTAATCAAAATGTGAACCCAATTCCAACAATCTTAAAATAGAATTTCGTGAAAACCTTATAAATAAGGATTTGGGCTCATGAAATTTAAACATAAACTGAGATTTTTGATAAAATCTAGTAAATATTTTTGAGAAATATTTAGTACAAATTGGTCGGATTTTGTAATTGGAGTACCATATTTAATCCGAATGCTGTGTTACAAGACATATGATTTGATTCATCATTTTGAAATTATGGGTTTTGATTGTGAATTGTACCCTGGACAATTTTTGGTTTGTTTCAAAATAAGTTTTCAACGTGTTACAACCGATTTATTTTGTATAAACTTATAAGCTGAAAACGATTCTAGTGTTAGTCATTTCTAACATACATGTTGGAACCGATTTATTTTGTATAAATTAATAAACTTTAAAATGATTTTTGTAATCAACTATTTCTAATGAGTATGATACAAATGGAGTGAACATATTAACCAAAATATGGAATGTTTGGTAAAAGATAAATTCTAATGATCTATTAAAATCAACTAGTTAGTTGAACGATTTGGTAATCGTTATATTATCTAACAAGTATGTTAGTTACTATTTTATAAAACGATATTCGAATTTGTGTACTTGATTTTATAAACGAAACATAAATAAATATAGTTTAAAATCAAAGCAGTAGCAAACATAACAATGTGTTTTAAATGAATAAATTATGAATCTTTGCTATGGTTTGACATTTTGAACCATAAATAGTCTCAAGAGGATTATTTGATGGAAAACAACCCGGTGTTGTTATGAATACTTGTGAGTAGCTATTTTTTAGATAGCTTTGTGCCTATTAAAGATTAATTTTCAAAATGAAACTAATAACATGTCATAATTAGTGAATGTGTTTTATTGAGGGACGACCTCAAAACATGTCATATGACGAGGTTATTTGCGATAATTTCTGTAGACGGTAAATGTCACACCCCGGGCCGGTGGGTTGGATCAAAATCCCGTCAGGCGGAATAGTTTTGGGACATGATTGAATCAGAATGATCAGATTATTTACACAACACATGATAAATATGAGAAAAAGTAAATTACAATTAAATAATATAAATTAAATTATAGCTTAGTAATTTCACTTTATTACAACATGGATTGGACATCCTTGACACGACCAGGATGTCTCACAAAAGTTGCGTGCGAAATAGCAAGTCCTAAATCTTGTAACTGTTTAGGCCTTGTAAGATCTTATGCAGGAATTGTAGGGTCCTCTAATGGATCCTATCTTTCTCTCTCTAACAGGCATCCCGCTTACACCTGTTCATCTCCTAAGGACATGTAAAATCTGTCAACACTAGGTTGATGAGTTCCTATTATTTGTTTAAAGAAAACTCCTCTTTCGTAAATGGTTTAGAAAATGATGTGTAAATGGTGTTGAAAATGTGAATGAGTTACACAAGTGTTCAATCTAAACCTCATTACTGAAACCGTCCCAAATCATCGAAGGTGGTTTATATATAGGGCATACGTAAAGCCAGGGCCTAGCCGCCAGCCCACCATCCCTTCGGTGATCAACGGTTATGTCCTTATTGGAAATTATATTCCTCCACTTCTAAACTTCTATTCGTCATGACAAACATGTTGAGAAAGAAAATATGTTGAGAAAAGAGTGTATGCTTTGTCTCCTGATATAGCAAAACTTGATTTGTTTTGTTTAATTGAAAATCACAAAGTTTACACTCCTTTCCTGTTTGTTCTAACATTCGTTGTCTTGAACCAGTTTTAAATTGGTTCAAGCTCTACATTGAAATGTGTTTGTATTGAAAATATCAGAATAGATTATTGAGTTGGTTTATTAGTGTGGTTTGTCCTTAATGTCTTATCTGATCCGAGATTAGACCTTTGTACTTGTTCGCGTAACGTACTAGCCTCAGCGCTGGAAGTTTTTTAGAATTATGGTACCATCTACGTTACCGTCGGTTGACCCATGTCAACGAATGGTAAATGACTCTTGAAAAAAGGACTTACTTGAGAATTCCTACTCGAATTCTCGATGTGTATGTTGTGTAAACACATGTTATTGCGAATTACCCTATACAGACACCCTACTAAACATGTTGTTTGTTTGATGTTGATTCCTATAAAAATGTATGTTTTTGATTTTAAATGTATCACAAGTCATATGGTTGTGTCCGTTCACCTGTTTCTTGGACTCAAAGCCTCGAAATGTTATGATCAATGGACACTTCCTTGTTCACTTTTATTGAATCCTTGAAACTCATTGGTTCTTGTGTTTGGAATTTGGAAAGTCTTAGCGATGTGATTTGGAAAGCAAAACGTTAAAGAAAAGGGGTGTATGAAATCACATGTGGTTATGGGTCGTCAAAACACTCGCTCAGTCTATTCACTGGGTTTGAATCCTGTGTTTTCATATATTTATTAGGTAGTTAAACATTGGGTGGTTGAGTGTTTTGTTCTTGATGTGATTTTGGAAAATGTGTTTAAATTTGTTAGTTCTTATGATTAGATTTGAAATTTGGTCTAAGGATCAGTTCTGCCGATACCGATAGTATCGAGAGAATGTTCTACACTTAGCCAATTTGAGGTTCCTCTTCATGCGAATGGCTTGTTCGTACGAATGGCTTGTTCGTATGAATGGCCTTCATTCACACGAATGGGGTTATGCGATTGTCCACTTTCATTCTGGTGATCCATTCGTGGGAATAGGTGTTCACTCGTATGGTTATCACATGCAAATGAGTACATTTTATTTGTGCAAGTGTTCATTCGTCCAGAGGTTCATTTTGATGAGTTTCTCAGGCGAATGAAGTGTCTTATTCGTACGAATGAGCCCTTCGTGCGGCTCATTCGCCTGCAGATTCCCCAAGAACGCCATTTTTAAAATCGAGGGTTGTTTGCAGTGTATTTACGGCCAAAAGTGATGGAAAAACATTTTGAAGTGTTTTGGTGCAATGGATCGGTGCGAATACTCATTGTGCAGCTCGTATTTAACCGAAAAGGCTTGAAAATGGTTGAATTCTTTAAATGGAGATGTTGGATATGAAATACACACGATTTGGAAGCTAAAATGGTCCGATTTCGTGAATAAATGGTCGAAAATAGAATGGCTTTCGGAGAGGGTTTTCTTTGGCAAAAGGGGTGAAAATGAGAAAAAAATCGTACATGTTGCTTTTATACCTGTGTTGTCGCATGAATGAGTCATTTGCGAATGACTCCCATTCGTACAGATGACTCTCGGTTGGAAAACTTCACTTAATGTGACTCATTCGCCCGAATGAGTGCTCATTCGTACGAATGGCTGAAAGTGTAGAGATTTTATTATTTAAAATTTCTTTTATCTTTCTTTAGGTTCATTTAGTTAAAATATTTAGTAAATTTGGTCGGAAACCTCAAGCTTACGTATGTGTTTGTATGAATCGTAGCCCACACAAATACAACATTTGTTTGAACCTCTAACTTTGTTTCTTTACTGAAAAGATATCATTTGAAGCATCAAGTCCATCAACATATTCATATAGGTCGTCACCTATCTGAATATCTCGTTAAAATAATATCCAAAAATGTTATCTATTCATATATGATATTATTGTTTTCCTCACTAGACGTTTGTGGTTTCTTTTGTTTCTTGTTTATGTGATTCTTAGGATTCCCAGTTTGTCTTGGGGTTATCCTTGTATTTGGTTATATGTTTGTTTTCGTCATCGTCACTCTCGCACTACGATATTCTCCATTGTTGTCGTGTACATCCTTAGATTTCAGAACTAATTGCTACACGTATACCGGTTTTCACAATAAAAGTGTTGAAAAAAGAACACTTTAAGATTTGATATTTAATTATCATTCTTATAATCGTTTAAAATATGTTTTGTATTATATTTTATTATAAATGTTCAAATATGACTTTATTTTATTTATTATTAAGATAAACAAGTTGATCTAAAGATAATATAAATGATAAATGGTAAATAATATTTAAATTTTGGAGAATTAAATTTTTTCTACTCTAATAAAGATACATATTTAAACGAAAATTACAAGTGTTGACTTTCACGAACACAATGGGCAGGTTGTGATCTCGACTTATGTTGCAAGTCACATATCAAACATCAATGTAATGGTGAGTGTATTAAAATGAAATACACAAGAACGAAGGATGCCGTCTAATGTTGAGAGCATCAACATGGAAATTCATAACTGTGTTTTGCTTACTATAAAATATGAACCAAATATATGTTATTATTGTAAATAATCTTAATAAATTTTGCACATTTATTGTAGGATACTTACAATAGTGATGGTCGTGTAGATTATTCTACAATCATTAATGTTACTGAAATTATGTAGAGGATTTATCCTTCAATTTGAGAGAGCATCCTATACATGGTTTCATAATTCATTGAAACAACAATATAAATGTGTAAATCACTTTAGGAAAATGTGAGTGCAATATTGTTGAGCGTTAATCTAGTTGACTATATCTCAAGACTTTAGTGATTTTATACAAATAACATTCATCCTATTGGTGAGGAATGTGTCTACCAAAGTGACTAGATCGAAGAATTATGTTTAATTCTTTAAGACTAAATGGTGAATCCTTGGAGATTAAAAGTATATGAGTTATGATCCTATATATATAATGCATTGTCACACCCCAAGCTGGCGGGACGGATCGACTTTCCCGTCGGGCAGAAGGTTCTCGGGGCGCGATATCATGAGTGATAATCATGATGATTAGATTGTTTACATTGCACATGATATATAATGAGAAGATGCTAAAATAGAAAAGAATTACAAAGTCAAATTACATCAATTTAGTTCATAATTTAATAATGTAAATCAACTGTCAACATCATAAATATTCTATCTTCTATCTGCACAAGTTATACAAAATATTCTGTAAGTGATGTTCAAAAGTATACAGGTCCAAAGAGCTAGGTCCTTTAACTGGTATCCTAGTCCAAAAGTAATAACTTGTTAGTTGACATGTTCGTCACCTGAGAAGTCATGCAAAAAGATCAAGTGAACACATGGTTGGTGAGTTCCTATAATTTAGTATTTGAAAAGTAGCTTTGCAAACCTTTTCCGGTAACAACCTTAACCTCATTAACATCACCTGTAATATCCAGTTCGGTATGCTTATATATAGGGCATACGAAAGGGTCGAGTCTACAACTTGCCCAGACGCCATCCCACTACATACTAAACTACATATGACATTGTTGTTGATGATAATTAAGCGTTTTACCTACCATTCAATTCCATTTCTGTTATAGTTCTAAACACGCACATAAAACATTTGTTAATCCCTTGGTAACAACCTTAATCTCATTAACATTACCTGTAATATGTAGTTCGGTATGCTTATATATAGGGCATACGAAAGGGTCGAGCCTACAACCTGCCTAGACGCCATCCCACCACATACTAAACCACATATGACATTGTTGCTAATGATAATTAAGCTTTTTACCCTCACCATTAATCCATTAGTTCTTCAGTTCTTAGATCCTGTAAATTCACAAGTTGGAAATCTCTATTGATTCCTCAAGTTCATCACGCAACCATGATCAACCATAACATTGGTAAAACATATAAATAATTTCTTAGTTAAATAACTAAATAAACATTTAAATAAAATTGAAGACCTAATGATTGGGCCTTGGTCAACTCGAGTAGACTAGTCTAGCAATCCAGGTTCTTAGTAGTGGGAGAAAATCTGTAAATATAATCAAGCATGCGACATATACTCAATCAGTCTGGCTAGGGCATCTTTTGAAATATAGGATTTTATTGACCGTTCTTGACCATTCTTGATCGTTCTTGACTGTTATTGACCGTTCACATGCTATCTTTAAATATTTCCCAAATGTTTCTCAAAACGGTTAGGGAATACTGCAAATATCATCAAACATGCGTCTCATATTCGTTCAGTCTAGTCAGGACATCCTTCAAACCTGAGATTGGCACATGCTATCTTTGCTATTTCCCGGTCAGATCCTTGAAAATAGTTTTTTGTACATAGTTCTTTGAAATAAATTGTTAGTTCTTTGACCACACAACTCCGAAAATAGTTCTTTGATTAGTCTGTTAGTTCTTTGCAATAGATGATTGAAAATACTTCTTTGTTTTAGATCTTTAGTTCTTAGAAAATAGTTTTTTGATTTGAAAGAGTTATATACTCATGACGAAGTCTAGAATAAGAGTTATACATATAAAACATATATTAAGTAAAAGCATTTAAGTAAGTATAATCCAAGGAAAATAATTTGCGCATGCTTCTCAGCACCGTGGTTGTAAATCAAAAATGTTTAGAAAAGGGGCAATGAACTCACCTGTGTTTTAGCTGTTATGTTTCAACCAAGAAAATAATGCGCGCTCGTTTGTTGTAAATTAAGTATCTTGAGCACTTGTGTTGATTTATTATGATTCGAATACTAAAAGTATTTATAGTTAAAGTATATAGGGTTTAGGTCTCGGTGTGCGACTGTGTCATATATACTTGCTAATGTGTTACTAAGATTTTCTTTAATTATTCTATGTTACATACCCTCTTGAATCCCTTATCCGCTAGTTAATAACAACTTACTTTTAAAGTTTACAAAAATCGGGCAGAGTTTCCTCTGTTTTTAGTCCAAATCCAGGCAATTTATATTGTCTATTTTACAATAAAATCCCAGTCAATTATAATAAAACTAACTTTCATAACTATATAAACTTTAAACAAATCCAATTACACTTATAAAATATAACAATTAGCTATTAATTAAAGTCATTCTATTTGAATATTCTTAATTGTTTAACCATGCCATGAATTTGCTATGGGTTGCGTGTTGACAACATAAGGTCAAACAACCCATACTTAGTTTGGCTCATTGAATTCCCATTGATCTTACCTTGCTGTTCTTTAGTTCTTTCGAAACCTATAGCCATGTAACAACTCCTTTTAACTTAACATAAGTTATCATGTCTCTTTGTTTTGATTATTGAAATCCCAAGTGTTTCAATGCCATTGACTTCATAAAACCCATGTTTATATGTTTGAAAAGTTTAAGATATCTTTTGTATTGAAAATCCTTAGTATCGATAAGTTTGAAATCGGTTACCACCCCAAATGGTCACTTTGAACCATTATCAGTATAAACGTATTATTCCCATGGTTTTACTTAACAAATTCTAGGGTTATAATCCCAATTGGTTGTTAAAACATAGTTTAACAGCCCTAGGTCCGACAACACTATGATTAGATAGCACTTAAGTTCGGTAAACATTTGGGTCAGCGAACCTCTCTGCGGCATCCATAGTTTCGGCAAGACCATTAGGTTCGGCGAACCTTTAGGGTTCGGCCATCACTGGTTCGGCTGAGGGGAAAGGTTCGGCTACTAGGAGGTTCGGCCCAATTGACTCATTGGTCAAGGGTTCGCCACCTTAGGGTTCGGTCAAGAGAGGTTCGTGGATACATGGTTCGTTCATCACAGGTTCGTGGCTCCTAGGGTTTGAATGGCCTAGGTTCGGTCATGCAAGGTTCGGCCAAGATAAGCTTCGACTGTCACCAGGTTCGCAGGCCCAGCTGGTTAGTGAACCATGCAGGTTCGCCCTGCTAAGGTTCGTTTCCCTTAGGAGGTTCGGCCAAAGAGTTGGTTCACCGGACAAGGGTTCGGCTCTTCGACCCCTCACGAACCAACAGTTGTTCGCTGTTAATCATCTTCCTCCTCTATTTTAGCTTGTTGCAGGTTCGTTTCTAAGGCTTTCTAGCTATTTACACGAGTTTATCTCAATGTTTCCAAGTGGTTATACCGGTTAGAAAAACAATAAGTTATGAGGTTCGCGATTCACCCAAAACGGAAATAAAACTAGAGACTTACCTCAAAAATGATGGATGAAAGCTTAGATCCCTTGTCCTTTCGTTATCTATGTGATGTGGTGGTCGTTTTGACACCAAGAACTCGCGAATCCAATGAGAAACGACCGAGAAATCCTAGAGAGAAGTCTGTGAGAGAGTGCAGAGAGAGAGAGGACGAGTTTGGGGTGTTGGATCTTGGTTGGTGATGGTAGTTATGGCAATTTAATGCCATAATAAAGGCTTCACATACCCGGGTTCCGTTCGGTTACGCGTAAAACGTCGGTTTTTCGTTTGTTCTTGTAACAAAACGACTCGGTTTTTAAAATAAGATTTATAAAATTAATTTAGGTTGTGATTCCAAATAAATTAACGAAATATCTTCCATTTATTTTAAATTTTCTTGGAAATATTTAAATCACTGTTTAAATCGAATCGTACAATCGTCGTGCGTATTCATTTGAATCGTCACCCGTACGAACACGACGATAACTATACTTTTCAATATGGTTTTCTAATTATCAGACTTCGTTCAGAACGTTAACTTCCAGATATATTTGTATAGATCGTCATCTATTCGAATAATCCGTCGATTTATCATTCACGTAACAACATCCGTGTTGTTTTGTTATGTAAAGCCTCACATACGTTTATACATAATAGAATCCCAACACATAATCACATGATGGTTCTGTATTGTCAGATATATATCTGACTGCTGCACCATGTTTTTTGAGTTCTATTTCTCTAAAATGATTCTAAATTCGTTCTTTGATAACATAAAATGATAATGACACGTGATATAAATATGGCATCCACTGAAATAAGTATAGTTTGTACCTGATTACTGTTCGTGTTACTGTTGAGATCACTGTTCCGGTACCTGTTCCGACACTGATGTTACATTCATGAACTTAAAAATCGTTATGAGTTTTCTTTAAACCAAGGGTTTAAATGTGAAACCTGGTAATTTCAGGTAAATTGCAACACTTACAACTTTGAATTTCACATTCATACTTCTAGCATTTCATTAATTAGTTTAATTAAATGAGTTAAACACAAACAACTAAAAACGATAGTTCAAGGAACTATTGAATCGTACATTGCACATTGGGTTTGGAAACCAAGTGTGGCAAACACGAACGCAATGGAAAAAAAATAATTTGAGGAATTATTGAATTGTGCATTACATGTTGATTATGATTAATCAAGCATGCAAACATTTCGTAAAAGATGAACACAAACGCTCATCGATAATTCGAGGAATTGTCGAAACACACGAGTCTCATTTAACGTTGGTGAACGAACAAACAATAAACAAACAAACATACGTTTCATTATGTGCTAATGTGCTAAACATGATCTAGACGTTAAGGATAGACATTATGAATTGAACACGAACAAAATCGGATTAAATAAATTAAAGAATTTGTGAAAAAGACCCTTCGCGGTACCCCAAGACTCCGCGGCGAAGAGCTTGTCGGTAAGCGAAGCAGAAGCGGGAATTTGAATCCCGAAATCCTTGGAGGTACGCGACGAGTCCTAGTAGACAAAAACTTTATAAAAGCAACCCCAACTAATTTCATTTGATTCTCTCTCATTTCCACCGAGCTTCTTCACTCATTCTTGACCAAAACTCACTGGAATAAAACCCCAAATCCTCTGGAAAGAGTCTTGGAGCCATCACTTGGATATTTGAAGTCAATGGATCTTAAAGAAGGTTGCTAGAAGCCATTTACAAGCAAGGAAGCTACTAACAATTGTAACATCACTGTATTTCAGGTATTGTCATTACATATATAATTGTATTGATAGAACTCGCTATGATTATTTGACGTATTTTGAGATTAATTGATGATAATATCACTGGTATACATTGCTTAGAACATATAATCATGAGCTTAAACCATGGGAAATCTTGTTTGGAATACAACTAAACAGAACCACAGAGTTTATTGCAATTAAATATATATGGTATGATTTGGTTTGATTGGTGTTGTTAGTGGTATAGGATTCTATAGCCAAAGATAGACAAGGGTATAATCATGGTCTATCGTAGAGGTGGTGGGCTGCCGGCTGTAGCAGTTGAAACTGACTTCTACGTATGCCCGATACATAAACTGTCTTCGGTTTATCATGATTATGTCAGTGTTGAGGAGTTGGTGAGGAGAATCCGAGGTTTTGTTTGGGTTGGTAAAGGTTTATGATTTGGTTATTGGTTTAGTTACTAAATATAGTTAAGGACACATGGTCATGATTTATCGAAATGGTGGTGGGATGGCGGCTGGATAGGTTGCGACCTACTCCTACGTATGCCTTATACATAAACTTATTTCGGTCTATCATGGATGTGTTAGTGATATGATTTAGTGAGGATTAAGGATTGGGAATTTTATAATCGATAAAACATAATTAATAAAATAACGAAAGCGTTATTGAAAATAATTACGCAATGGTGAGATCACGAATATAATTTAAACACGAATGTTATTTCAGAAATATTAACTTAATAATATATTCGCGTGGGTGACGATTCACACGAATATAATTATTAGGAATAATATACTGAAACGATATTCTATAAATTGTAAATCGAATTGAAATACGATACGAACGATGGATTCGAAAAGGTGACGATCTTTACAAATTCGTATGTGAGTAACGCGTTTCGAGGAGATAACCGAAATAATATTTTACGATATTAAATTAATAAAAAAGAACTTAAAATGTTTATTAGGTATTACGACATTAAACGAAATTAAATAAAAATCATTTTGTTTAAACGTAATTAAATAAAATCATTTTATAAAACGAATTCACTTTGTTTAAACGTTTCGTGTTTTAAAATGAAATTTACGTGAAAGCTGAATGATTTAAAATGTGTAACGCGAAATAAATGAAACCGAGCACCGGGGAAAGACGCGGGATATAAATGGTGGGAGCTTATTCTTCTCCTTCATTTCTCAAGCCTTCCTCTCTCTCTCTAAAACCACCATTTCTGGACACACACTCTTTCTCTAAATTCTCTCTACGATATCTTCTTCGTTTCTTAACAATTTCACTTGGTTCTTCTCCCAAATCGTTCGTATGATCGAGTAGAACAAGAACCCACTAGGATTTCCAACTTTTGATCTAGATTTGGAGGTACATGGAGCATTTTACTTTTCGGTTTTTCTCTCGAAAACAACTGGTTGCAGCTTGTACTTTGTAAACCGATTCTAACCATTTAAAACCTTTAATCGAACTTGTGTGAATTGTTTCGAAACAAGGGATAGACCTGAAACACGTTAGAGTTCGATGATGATGATGTTGATGAACAACTACATTGGTGATATGTGCGAATCTAGAGGTCATCGAACCTAGGGGTTCGCCAAACTTAGAGGCTGTCGAACCTAGGGGCTGACAAACCTAGGGGTTCACCGAACCTAGAGGCTCCCGAACCTGGAAGCTTCCGAACCTAGGGGTTCGTCGAACCTAGGGGATAACGAACCTAAGGAGGCCGAACCTAAGGTTGCCGAACCTGATAAGGCCAAACCTGATAAGGCCGAACCTAAGGGGACTGCCGAACCTAGGGTTGATAATATTTAACCATAACTAAATTAGATCAAATTTTGTACAAAAATAAAGGATAATACATACACGGGTACTAGCATGCATGTCACACCCCGAGCCGGCGGGCTGGATCGACTTTCCCGCCGGGCGGAAGGTTCCTGGGGCACGATATCATTGTGATAATCGAAATGATCAGAATGTTTACATAGAACATGAAATATAAATGAGAAATGCTAACATGACAATGTTATAGAATTACAAGATTAAATTACAATATATCGTTCATAATTTAACCAAGTAAATCTATCCAATAGAATCAATGCGTTTATATCTTGATCTGTACAAGATAAACAAAAGATGATTCATAGCCTTGTCATCCAAAATATGTTCACACAAAAGTAGCTAGGTCTTCTAAAAGTCCACTAGCTATATTCTTGAATATGGGCGACTAAACCTGTTCGTCACCTCAGAAAACATGCATTTAAACAAAGTCAACCCTAGGTTGGTGAGTTCATAAGTTTAGTAAATGAAATCCTTGAAATGATCATAAACACATCCACAATGTCATGTTTGTTACTTGTAATACTTGATTCACCTGTTCCACCCAATCACCTCTCCTTAGTTATATGTACAAGTAGTGTATCATCTGATTAAGCATGCTTATATATAGGGCATACGAAAGGGTCAAGCCCAGACGCCATCCCACCACATGCTCAGTCAAGTTCCACACCACTTGCGATACAACTAAAGATATCCATTTCCCAATTGTTCGACCTGTCCGATATGTATTCATCTGTGTATCATATGTAGAATAATATAATGTGAGGGGTTTAATTATCAACCTGAAGTATTGATAAACCCTCGATGTTTTAAGGAATTTAGATTAATTTAATCTGGTCCTTGTATTATTCTATTACTTGTGGGGTTAACTGTTAATCACTTTTAAATATTAAGAGTGTTAGTTAACCAATTGTCATTTGTTCTTAACTTGAAGTGCATATAGCGTAAATGGGAGTCCATTGTAGTCCTCACATAATCAGATCATAATGTACTCTAATTTACCTCTACCACTTTGTATTTCCATGGCCTCAACGAAAGCTATTACTAGTAGTGAAAAATGAGATAAGATCAATTTCTCAGCCTACTAGTCAATAGGATCCCGCTGGATTAATTACAATATTCTTATAGATTAATATCACCATGTGATGCTTTCCCAGACCCTGACTTGAAGTCGCCCTGTCACCGGTCGTACGTTACCGGCCAATGAATCAATACAATCAACATACTAGCCCTACAAGCTAGAGGTTTGTCAAACCTACGATACCACTGTGCTATCGTCGGTTTAGTCACGTCAAACTAACTGGTCAGTGATTTATGAGAGGGGCTTACCTTGATCTTTTGAATACATGGCACATGATTGAAATGATATAATACAACAGTTCAATAGCAATTAATTGTATTGTTTTCATAGATGTGTTATTTGTCATCAATGTCAAATGTTCTCGTAATTGTTAACATAGTTAAATAAGACTTTGTCTTATTATATTATGTTAATTCTTGTGTGAATGGTGTTGTTATCATGAAATTATATTATCATGATTACCATTCCTTGTTTTCCATGTAGTCACCTTGTTGTCGCTAAGCTGTGTTAAGATCTAGTCTTACTACACTTAGTCGACTCAGGTGGTGAATGATAATTGTTCCATGTTCTCTTGCAATGTGTATCGAGTTGTAAGTTAAGTGTTATAAGCACTGGTCTTATTACACTTAGTTAACTTTTGTATTGAATGATGTCATAAAGATGTGTTATCTTCATATCATTCTATGTTTTGTTCTTGTCATCATGTTTCATGTGATTGGTTCTATGTTCTTTCTTGTAAGAATAACTAAGTATTGTAAGAGATAATCTTGCAACTATGTTATTCTATTTTATTGATGACTTATGATATTATATTATCATAGTCATCTTATTTATCCCTGTCATAACATGATCATACAAGCATGCATACAATGATAAATGATAATGAGCAATTTAATATTATCCAAATCAAAGTATAAGCAATATGTTAGCAAAACTTTTGAATAAATAAAAGTAAAGCATGTTTCTCAGCCCCGTGAGTTTAAAATCAGTTAAGATTAAAGAAAAGGGGCATATGAAATCAACTTATGTTTGAAGTGGTTGACTTAGCTTAAAAACAGGAAATGCACGCGCTCTTGATTGAACTTGTAATGGTTATCACGATCCTGTATTAATTTCACGTTGTGATAACAAGATCATTCACACATTTCAAACATCGTGTCATAAGATAATTTCTTATAACACTTTGTTCAAGTCACTAAGAACTCTCCACATAGAGATAATAGTCGAGACAATTACTTGTGATGTCGAGGAGGATATCATAAGAATACACTTTCGAGATTGCATTCCCCGCATATACTATCACTTTCTATTAAGACTTTATTAGATTACATCTTATAATCGTCAGAGTGCGCCTTTTACACTAACCATATATCAGTCGAGGAGATCATAAACCTTAATCATAAGTTTTGAGGGTAATCTATGAAAACACACCATGCACGAGAGGTGCTATCATTCTAATTAAAAAAGTCTAGGGAACGTATTCATTCCAATAGATATCGTGGTAGGATATCTTACACACAGGGCTGGTCAGAAATGATAGCTACTGAGACTATTATGTTTCAATATAGGGATCATGAGCAGGACATCTTACACACCGGGCTGGTCAGGGACGACAGCCACAGGGACTATGATGTCCCAATCTATATATCGATTATGATATCTTACACACCGCAGTGGTCGGTACTGACAGTTACAGAGACTACTAGGTCTCGCCCTAGATATTGAGTATGATATCTTACACACCGGGCTAATCCGTAAGGAATAGCTAACAGAGAAATCTATGTCTCTTTATTCAATTATTGGGTTATTTTACATGCCGGGCTAATCAGTAGTGATTAGCTACAAAGACTATTAAGTTTTGCTCTATATATCGAGTATTATATCTTAAATGTCGGGCTAATCCGTAAGGAATAGCTAACAGAGACAATTACGTCTCTTTATCAATTATTGGGTTATTCTACATGCCGGGCTAATCCGTAAGGAATAACTAACATAGATAATTACGTCTCTTTCTTTTTCAAATTTGGGATAATCATACTGGGAAATCATGGAAGAAATGAAATGGTTATCCATAGTTGTATTACAAGTAGTGTTGAATCCAGTTGAGCATGTGATGGGATGGCGTTTAGGCGGGTTGTAGGCTCGACCCTTTCGTATGCCTTATATATAAGCATGCTTGGTTGGATGAGATACTATCTGTAAGTATAACTATGGAGAGGACATTGTGAGAAACATAGGGAACAAATATCAATTTAACTTGTGTGAAACATGGTGAACATGAATGACATTAAATCAATGGTTTTCAATTACTAAACTTATGAATTCACCAACCTAGTGTTGACTTTGTTTAAATGCATGTTTTCTCAGGTGATGAACATGTTTAGTCACCAGATATCAAGAACATAGCTAGTGGACTTTTAGAAGACCTAGCTACATTTTGCGTTGCATACATTTGGATGGCAAAACAAGGAATCATCTTTTGTATATCTTGTACAGTTACAAGATAGAAACTCATTGATTCTAGTGATTAGATTTACTGGGTTAAATTATGAGGAAACAATGTAATTTAACTATGTAATTCTATATCATTGTCATGATTATCATTTCTCATTTATATAACATGTGCCATATGAACAATCAGATCATTTCGATTATCACAACGATATCGCGCCTCGGGAAACTTCCGCGTGACGGGAAAGCCGATCCGTTCCCCCCGGTCCGGGGTGTGACATTTACATAGCATCAATGTTAAGAATAATCAAAGCACAATATAGCATTAAACTAGGATTACAAAGTTAAATTACAAATGTTAATGTTTGATAATTTAACTAAGTAAACCTATCAAAAGAATCAAATGTTTTCTATCTTGTAACTGTACAAGATATCAAAAGTAATTTGCTTCCATCTCAAAATATGTGCTTTCTAAAAGTCTACTAGGTCCTCTAACTGGGCATCCTAGTATGCATCCCTTAGCCTTAGCTTAAACATGTCCATCACTTGAGAAAGCATGTAAGAAAACAAAGTCAACACAGTGGTTGGTGAGTTCATGTAGTTCATGTATTAGTATGTAACGTTAGCACTTAACCTTAGTAGGGCACAATAGTATTGGCAGTTAGTATATACCATTAGCACTTGGTATTAGTACGTAGCGTTATCTGTAGCATTATCATTAGTATTTAGTACATGCCTTTACCACTTGGCATAAGCATGTAGCATTATCATTAGCATTTAGCATTAGCTTATAAAATTAGCATTTAGCATTAGTGTGTAGCATTAGCATTTGGCATCAATCCATAGCTTAAGCATATAGCATTAGCAAATACATTAGTCTTAAAAGCATTTGTGAAACCATTTAAACACTTGTTTAAAATGTGTAACATGCCTCTCAGTCCTGATGAAAAATCAAAATAGTTTGAAAAGGGACAAATGAACTCACCTGTGTTGCTAAGTATAGGTTACCACATACAATGTGCTCTCTTTGTTTGTAGCTTAAGTATCTTCAACACCTGAGTTAATTTAAGAGGTTCGAATACGATAAGTCGTTATAATAGACGCAAACTAGGGTTCCGGTCTCGGTGCGCAACTATGTATCCTATGTGACTATCTTTTTATCTATGATTTCATCTTACTAGTCTATGGTTTTACCCATAATTACCCTTGCTCCCGTAAGACTTGATTAAGTACTTGTAAAGAAATTTGTTTTAATTAAATCTTAAGTCGGAAATCATTTAATAAAGCCATATTGTATTTTAAGAACATCATGAGTTAATTGATTAGACTCAAGTTAATCCATTTTGATTAACTCAAGGTCTAAAATTTAGTCTTAGATTTCTTTTGTTTCCCGCATCGTTTGTATATACAACCTACTTAGAAGTCCCATAGAACTATCTAATTTGGTTGTAAGTAATAAAATAATTAACTAAGTGTTTGTGTCCCTTCCTTTATGTTTAAACTCTTAGTGTTGTTGCATTATTTATAGTGTAACCTCAATTTCACATGATAGACAAACTCTCGGTTCAACATTTGTTTAGCAAAGTGTTGGTAATTTAGTCTTTATCATGAAAGATTACTAACTCATCATCTTTAGTGAAATCTAGTTTAGTTTCTTATTAGGAAACCCCAATTTTCTTCCCATTCCCATACACCATGCATAGGGTTTACATGGGTGTTCCCATGCATATGCATCCTCAACCCATGCAATTCATGTGTCCAACCCCTTAGTTATAGTTAGTAGTTAACACCCCCATTTCTTAGCCAAAGGGTCCCAGGCCGAATTAACCAGGGCGAATGGCCATGGTCCGAACCTGGCTGGCGAAAGAAGTTGGGCTAAATGAGGGCGAAGGTCGAATGTGTTTGGCCAAAAGTCCTTGACCGGAGGAGGGTTTCATGCGAATGGAGGGTGGTGGCCGAATGAGGAAGTGCCGAATGGGTGTCACCCGAATCACTTGACCGAGTATGGGTGTTGAATGAAGGTCAACTAGCGAATGGCAACAGCTTGGCGATTGGAGGCTGCCGAATGAGTTTAGACCGAATGATGTTGCACCTATGGTCGACCAAATAGGTTGGGTGTCATTCGGCCGAATGTGATGGTTCTCTCGGCTGGGCAGCCTTTCGGCCACCTGTGTGCAGGGCCATTCGGCCGAGCCAACTGGAATGTGTAGCCATCTTCAATCGATGATCCATCCATGCTCAAGTCACACTACTTGATCCTACATGGTTTTAGGGTGTGGGTGAGTGGTCTCCCTAAGGTTTTTAGGGAGATTTAGCCGGCCAAATGATGAGATCGATTTAGGGTTTTGAAAACCCTAAAATCGCTACAAAAATCGTGGTTTTACCTAAAATCAGACGGTTGGAAGCTCGGATTTCTTGTACTTTTGTGATCTACGTGATGGGGTGGTCGTTTAGACACCAAGAACACGCGATTCGGTTGAGAAACGAGAGAGATCGGGTGTGGGTTTCTAGAAAGAGAAGGTTAGAGAGACAAAGTGATGGTGGTGGTGATAAAGTTTGGTTGTTGGGGAAGATGAGGGTATTAAATGCCCTCATCAAAGCCATAAATAATACGGGTATGTTCGGGTTCATTCGGTTTTGCTCGGTTTCGCGTAAAAGTGTTTGTTTTTTTCTGTTTTCGTTACGAAACGACTCGGTCTTAAAATAGGTTTTATAAAATTATTTTAAGTTGTGATTCCAAATTAATTAACTATTTGTTTATTTTAAATTTTTCTGAAACGTTTAATTTACTGTTTAAATCGAATCGCGTAGTCGTCGCGCGTATTCGTTCGAATCGTCACCCGTACGAACACGACGATAAATATGCTTTCCAATTTGGTTTTCTAATTATTGGAAATCATTCAGAACGTTAAACTTCCAGATATATTCGTACAGATCGTCACCTATATGAATAATCCGTCGGTTTAGCATTCATGTAACAATGTCCGGTATTGTTTTGTTTTGTTCAACCTCGCATACATTTACACATAATAGCCTATCAATAAGCATTCATGTCTCAGTTCAATGTTGTCTGATATGTTTCTGACTGTTAAACCGTGAGGTTTAATCAGATTTCAGAAACAATTGCATAATAGTTTACTGTCAAGCATCATGTTGTTAATAGCATATCAATAGTTTACATAGTTTGTACCTGAGTTACTGTTCAGATCACTGTTCCGATGACATTTTCGGTACTGATGTACAATACGGGTGAACCCTTTTCGCCTGATGACTAAGCTGGTGCTCCTCCATTCGGTCGAATGGGTGCCAGTTATCACCTCATTCGCCCGTCTCGTGTCTAGCCGCCCAAATGATGATATCGGTTTTCAGCCTAGAACCATAGTGGTTTCCTATGGTTGCGTGTTTTAGGACCATTTTTAGGGTATAAGGTTTGAAGATAAAGAGCTTCTAACCGGTTAGGATAGTGGATCGAACGAAGGGTCACAAAACCCTAATTTTCGCACACTTTGAGCTCAGATTACTTCGTTTTAGGTGGTTTCTAGAGCAGATCCTTTGTACTTTCGTGTAGAGGAGGTCGAGAGCTTCGATATGTGATTTCCCCGAAAATGGTCTAAGAAAATAACTACAAAAACTAACCTAGACTTAACTTAATTACAACGAGTTAAAACCGAAAATCCTAAACTAAACCACTAAGATAGGCTAGTGTACCTATCAATTGTAGAATAGCTAATGAAAGTCCGGATATCGAACCCACGAGACACTGACTTAACGAAACAAGATTTGAAAATGATTTAAAATAAATAAGGGGGGTTTTGAATAAAAATGACAATTACTGGATTCTATTAAACTAATTATCCTAATTAAATTAGAAAAAGCAAATTCAACTAATATTAAACCCTAAAATCAGAATAACAAATTTAATTAAAAGAAATGATTTACAATTTTAGAAAAACCTAAACAAATGGGAAAAACTCTACTTAGGTAGAATTCCTGTTTGTGAGTATTGACACTATTGACTTTGTTTGATATGATGGAACTAGGATCTTAAATAGCAAAATTTGGGTAACCTAATGGATTCTCGATCAATTATCAGATGTAACCAAATAAGAAAACCTAATATTGCAATGAACACACTATTAGTTGAATCACCTCCCGGATTTTTCCAACAACACTTTTATACTCAATTAAACAAATCACATTCCTGATTTTCTTGTTTCAATACACCAAAGATTGAAGGAGTAATCTTAAAATGTCTAATTTGACACAAAATGACAATAACACTAAGTCTTTCAATTAACCAACCCTCCTGGGTAATTATTATGAAAACCTAATGCTAAAGATCATCCGACAAGTCTATCACCTTCCGGATATCTAAACTTAGATACACATAGAACCCTAAGAACATCAATTATATCTTTTCCTATTGCTAGTGATATCAAACAAGCCACAAACTAGTCATAACACCAAGTCAATGACCTAATACGCGTCTAACACCGAAAGACATTCAATAAACACGTATGGAACATGATATAAACTAATATAATCAAGATTAGATATGCAAAACTCATCAAAATAACATATTAAGATCTGTTACAAAAGTGTTTTCCATCATAAATCAAAACCATAGTCAATAGTCGTCAATAATCCATCAAACATTCATTCTAACCTAAGTAGAATCAAACTACTAGCCAATATACATCATCATCAGTCAATAAATCTCAGAAACAATAAGATGAAATTAAATAAACTACTAAAAATTAAGAACAAATGAGAACAAGGAGTGACCAAGATGAATTCACATGTAAACCAAGTCCTTTAGCCCTCCAATGCTTCCCAATTGCTTCCCAAAGCTCCTGGAATGCTCCTCTACTTTAAAAATGGTCGAGAATGATTCTTCAAACGGCTGGGGAGCGTCTCCTCTTTATTCCCGCATTCAACTTGACTTTTTTCAAAATTCAAACTCCTTCGCGAAGCATAATTCAAAACATCATCGCGTATCGCGATGGAGAAAACAAGCGGGCAAGTCCCGAAATCCTTCGCCTAGCGCGACAGAAGAAAAATGATTAAAATTTGTCTTTTTCTCTTGATTTCAACCGGGGCTCGATTCCTTCGGGTTTCGAACTCGATTTCCGCTCATTTCACTCGACAAACCTGTAAAAACCACAAACATGTAAAAATAATCTAAAAAGAACCTAAACAACATATTTACAACTTAAAATCGACTCAAAATTACTTAAAATACGGATGTGTTTTACAACCCATCAATTTGACACCAAGAACGCGAGATTTCACCAAGAAACGAAGGAGATCTTGTGGATGGAAGTTTAGGTTTCCTAGAGAGAGAGAGAGAGAGAACTGGGAGAGTGAGTTTAGAGAGACAAAGGGAGTGGAAGAAATGAGGAGAGTAAGCTTATTTATGGTAATTATACCCCGAGCGTGTTCGGGTTCGTTTTTGTTGCTCGTTTCTCGTTTTCGTCGCGTTTCCTAAATGTTACTCGTGTAGTTTCTTAAATTAAAAAGAGTTTTAAGTTATCTTTTTAATGTTGTAATTCCAAATAAATCTTTTAAATTTATTTTTCTTATTTTATTATCGTTCCGAAATCGTTAAATAATTTCGTTTCGTCAGATCACGTCACCTTCGCGCGTATTCGTTCTAATCGTCACTCGATCGAACACGACGGAGGTTTTGCTTTCTGACTTTTGTTTTCTACTTTTCAGTCATCATTTCCAAACGTTAAACTCACAGATATGTTTGTGTGAATCGTCACTCACGCATACACACTGTCAGTTCGTTATTCTGAAACGACCCTGCAATTACGTTTTGAATTGTGTTTCCTCACTAACGGACACAACTAAACTTCTTGTTTTCACATTGTTTTCCTTGAATTCATCTTGTTTTCACACTGAGTCATCGGCCATCTGATTCCTGTCATCTATGGATATCAGATCGCAACCGATATGTTCTTGCCGTTTGTTTGTACACCGTTGTTTCTCTTGATTTGTTGTATTTATTGTACTTAGGTTTTCACCTAAATACATACAACTATTGTTTATTGTGAGTTGTTGTACTTATGGTATTTAAGTTTTCACTTAAACACGTACAATTGTTGCTTGTTATCTTAGTTTTGTTGTTACACACACTGTTCATGCATTGTATTTACACACAGTAAATAGTTATAGTACACGTCCCGTTTTGACTTGCCAGACGATCAGGTATTGGATGTCACACATTTAGTTGAGGTTGTATCTATTAAACATTTTAAACTTCCGGATGTATGTGTGTCATGTAAAATGGGTAATCAGAATAGGAAATCTCACAAAACAAAGAAAATATTTTCTATTGATATGCCACTTGAACTTCTTCACGGTGATTTGTTTGGACCAATTAATGTGAAAAGTATAGGTGGTGAATCTTATTGTTTTGTTGTGACGGATGACTTTTCAAGATTTTCATGGGTTATGTTTTTAAAGCATAAATCAGATACTTATGAAAATTTTGTTTTGTTGATAAATAGTTTGGAGACTTTATATAAGTTGAAGGCGAGACATGTACGGTCTGATAATGGGACTGAGTTTAAGAATCACCAAATGGAGGAATTTTGTAATTCCAAATGCATCCAGCAGTAGTTCAGTGCACCTTATGAGCCTCATATGAATGGTGTAGCTGAACGAAAGAACAGGACTTTGATTGAGTCTGCGAGAACAATGCTAGCTGATTCTAAACTTCCCATCACTTTTTGGAGTGAAGTTGTGGAAACTGCTTGTTTTACTTTGAACATAGTTTTAATTGTCAAAAGACACAATAAAACTTGTTATGAATTTCTTCATAATCGAAAGCCTAATTTGGAACACTTGGAACCTTTTGGGGCTCCTTGTACAATGCTAAAGAAAGATTCAAAATTCAATTCTAAAGTTGAAGAGGGTTTCTTTCTTGGTTATAGTCTTCCTAACAAATGTGTGTTTAACAAACGTATGGGTGTTGTGGAATTATGGTATCATGTGGATGCCCAACGACATACACCTATACCAAATGGGAAGGGTCCAGGTTGGTTGTTCGATTATAATAAGTTTTTTTAGTCTTTTAATATGTCTTCAAATTTTTCTGATGATGAAATAACTTTACAAATGTTGTATGATTTGCATAATTCAGAAGAACACAATATTTCTCATCAAGCTGAAAATGGAGTTTATATACCACATGGAGAAGGTACTTGAGAAGTTATTGATAAAGGTTTGTCATCTGAAGATGAAAATGATGTTTTTGAAGATGTTATTTCTCATGATCAAGATACGGATAAGAAGATTAATAATTTGGATCATGATGTGGTTGTACCGCAAATGTGTAACAACCAGTTTTTAATAATGAACACGTTTGATATAATCGTTAAAAATAACGATTGTGATTGTTAGAATTTGAAAGTATGTGAGAAATTATGAACGTGTGAGAAAACCGTGCGCGAAACGGAGTTACGGATTGTCCGGAATCGCGAAACAAAGAAAATTTCAAAGATATTGTGTTTTGGGACCCTTCGCGGTACGCGAAGGTGGTTCTGAGGTTCCTTCGCGGTACGCGAAGAACCCAAAATATCTGAGGATCCCAATATAAGACCTCCTTCGCGGTACGCGACGGGTATGGCGGTTTGACAGATTCCTATTCTTATCAGATTGAAGCAGAAGAGTTTCAAAAACTCTTTTCTCGACTTACATACACCTCAGACGAAATTTGAGGCTGCCAAACTCAGATTTGAAGCCGATTAAACCCACGGATCGTACCAGGGAACGTATCTGCAACATCTGATCGTTGTTTTGCGACTGAATATCCGTTCGATTGGGTAACGATTCGTGTTATCCTACTAGTTTAATATTTTGTGAATTAAATCTAGTTTTGAATGTAATACTATGATTATGAGTATTGATTATTGCCTAGTTGATGACTAGGGATTGTTAGAAACGAAGAACTTGATATTTTGACGGTGAAATCTTCGTTTTGAAGCCGGGATAATGTCCGGTTGTTATGAAACCCATATCACGATGTGATAACTGGTAGGGTGGGTTGAATATGATTCTAAATGAAATATGGATTATGATCCATAGGTTTAATGATGATTGTGATAAATTGATGTTAAAAATTATTAACAGTTATGATCATAAATGAATTTTTGAATAATAAAAGTGATTAAAGATCGTAACTAAAATAATGAACATCAATTATCTGATGAAATGCCTAAGGGAGGCATGCGATATGATTAATTGCCATAATTGACTAAAACTTACTAAATATAGTAAGATAGAGTCAATTATGTGATAAATTGACTTTGAGAAAGTCAAACAAGTCAAGTGCGTTGGACTTGATTGTATGTGCTATAAGTATTGAAACTAGTTGTGTATATGTGAATACAACTAGGTAATTGGTGGTGAAAGTCAAACGACAATTCACAGAAGTGGAAAAGAGGTTGTAGGAAGTGAACAGCCGCTTGAACCAGGTAAGTTACCCAACTTACTGTAACATTACATATAAGTAGTAGAAAGAGTCTACTTGCGTGCTTGAAAAATGTGAATGATGTTAAATATGTGATTGAAACTAAGGGATGAGAAATCCTTTAGTTGTGTTTGTTAAGTTTCCATGGGAAACGTATATGCAATATATTTGCATCAGAATAACCGGATGAACCGGTGATTAGTTAATACGATTTTGGTGTTTATATAATGATGGCGCATAACTTGATTAATGAAACTAATGGAATTATAAGACCTATGAGAAGGCGTTATTAGTTTCAAAACGAATGTTATGCTTGTGTGGTGTGCATAGTATAAATGCATTAAAAGTTTAGCCGGATGAGCCGGTGAAATTGATTTAATTGAACCACAAATGTGTGGCTAATCGGTTAATCCGGGAACTAAATTGTTGAATCACAAATGTGTGGCTAACCGGTTAATCCGGGAATTGAATTATATATGACTCCACAATGGTGGATAGCCAGATGTGCTGGCAATTGTCTAGATGGAAGTACCGGTGAGTGAACATCTTAGACTTAATAATTATGACTCCACAATGGTGGATAGCCAGAGGTGCTGGCAATTGTTTAGATGGAAGTACCGGTGGGTGAACATCTTAGACTTAATAATTATGACTCCACAATGGTGGATAGCCAGAGGTGCTGGCAATTGTCTTAGATGGAAGTACCGGTGGGTGAACATCTTAAGACTTGAATTATCTATGACTTCACAATGGTGGATAGCTAGATGTGCTAGCAATTTGTCTTAGATGGAAGGACCGGTGGGTGAACATCTTAAGACCTAATATATGTATGATACCACATATGTGTGGATAACCGGTTAATCCGGAAACTAAATTGTTGAAACCACAGGTGTGTGGGTAATGGTTGAGCCAATAAATATATATTTATATATATAGTGTTTTAAATTTAGCCAGAGGTGCTGGTGGTAGAATTGGATTAGATGATATACTCATATTTGTGAAAATGTCCCATTAAGGGAAATAAATGCACCATGTGTGTTGGATGCAAGTTGATGTTTGAATATGATATATTATCATCTAAACATGATTAACATCCATTTGATATGTATGTGGATGGGTTTAAAGGAGTTTTTGGAAACTGTGGAAAGGGTTACTTACTTAGTTCATATGAACTAATTGTGACCTTATATGTGATGTTACAGGTCAAAGATAGATATGCATTGGGCGATCAGATCGGGCACGTTGTGAAGCAGAACCAAACGTTATGTAAAGCCTGTGGTGGTATTAAACTTAAACACACTAGTTTTTATTAATCATAAATGTAAATGATTTGAAATTAAGTGCGTTTAAATCATGAAATGTTAATTTCACGCTTCCGAAAATGATTTATGAAAAAGTTTTAATCTGGGACCAAAAATGGGACACGTGTAATCGTGTGCAAAGTTTGGGTGTTACAAAATGGTTGTCACACGTGTGCATGTTAATCATCCGATTGATCAGATCATAGGAAATACAACTGCAGGAGTACAGACAGGAAGTCAAGTCACAAATGAAAACGTAAAATATTATATTTTCTTAAATAATTATCGTTCGTATCGTTTTCGTTTTTGTATCGTCAGAAAACGTCACTTACGCGCGTTGTCACTGTACGAACACGATCGTATGTTTCACTTTCTGATTTTGTTTTCTACTCTTCAGTCATCATTTCAGATTGTTAAACTTTCATATCTATTCGTACAGATCGTCACCTATACGAATAATTCGTCGGTTTAGCATTCTGTAACAACAAATGTTTTGGTTTTGTTCTGTTTATCCTTGCATACGTTTATACATGGTAGCATCAAATCAAACATGTGTGTACATGTTCAGTGTTGTCTGATGTGTTTCTAACTATTTAAACCATAAGGTTTAAATCAGATTTCAGAACAATTGCATAATTGTTTAGTGTTTAGCATCAAGTGTCAATAGTATATACCTAGTTCACGTAGTTTGTACTTGAGTTACTGTGCAATTTACTGTGCTAATTATTGTTCCGGTAAAGTTTCCGGCACAGATGTTACATTTTCGGCCAACATATAATCAAGTCCCAAAATACATTTGGAGTCAGAATAGAAGACAACAAACGCATTCAACATGAGCAGTACTAATGAGTTTACTCAGAAGACAAACTCCGTGTTAACGTAACCCGATCAATATGACCTATGCTGGTAAAGTTAATTAGCAGCAAATCCATATTACCGTAACGCATCCAATCTTCAGCTAGTTTTTAAAACATATTTAAGACGCTAACCGCAGCCTTGGCGTAACCAAAACGTGTCCCGCTTTCCCTTGTTGTGATCACCCAGTACTAACGTTATTTGAATAGAATAGGACTGATTGAATGAGTGTCTTGATGTGTATAAGTTTGTTCACAACGATGAACACCATGATTTAAAGTTATTTTTAAGATTGAATAAATGATTAACACGTTTGAATACTTTGATTGAAAACCCATGGTTGTATACTTTGTTTTGAAACCAATAAGAGAATACCTTGAGTTAAAAACCCTTGATTAAATACCTTGATTGAGTATCTTGTTTGTAAACCTTTGATAGAAAGTCCTTGTATAAATAAAAGGTTTGGAACATAATATTTTTTTAAAAACATAGGTTATAGTAAAGGAGTTTATAAAACTTATCCTTTAAAAGATTATAACATTTATAAAACCATTTTGTGTATAACAAGTTGTAAATCAGTTTATAAAACCTTTTATTAATCTTTTTAGTAGAAAAAGTGTTTAACAGTTTGAAAATCCTTTAGATTAATAAAGTGAAAATTTGATTTGTTGTCAAAAGAGTAATGAATAATGTAATTGAAATGTTATAGTGTAAAAGATGTTTGCTCACATGTTCCACCCCAAAACAGTTGAAAAACACTAAAAGAGGAGCTAAAGTTCTCACCTAACAGCAATAGACTCAGATCCTGTAAGAATAGAAAATCAAACAGGACCTCTAGATGCTTACTATATCATTATAAATATACATATAATATAAGATTTATGATGTTGTATACTATGATTGATTGATTGAATTGTGTTATCTTGATTATGATTATCCTTTGTATAAACTAGTTCATAGGTTTAAAAGTGTTGTATGAACTGAAAATCATAATTGAGTCCTTAGAATAATGGTTGATTTATGAATAAGCTTGTGTCATGTTACATATTGCATAAACTTGTTATTTAAATAAGTAACATGTGGTTATGAATTTGATAACTCCCTTATTCACCATGTAGTTCATTGAAAAGTTTACGTGTTTTAAGCCTTTGTGACCATGATATAATCTTATTCTAAAAATTAAGTTAAACTTAATTAGAATGAGACTAACCCATAATCACTAGAATCAAATTAGGGTTAGAATACCCCTATTGATCTCTTTATGCTAAAATGATCATATGTTAATCGATTGAATGGCTAGCCTTGATTAATCCTATAGTTTAAGACAAAGACGTGATGGACATGTGCTAATATCAACGGTCAAGTGATGGGTGTGGGTCGATATTGATAGTGTAGATCACCTAAGGCACAAAAGTGGCCCATCAATGTTCACAATATCGATCGCTCCTTCTTCCTTCGATATTAGGATTTGCATTTCCAACACCCAAGTTTCATGGTCTTAATCCCCTTGGATTGACTTAATTATGATCATATGGGGGTGTTGGAATAGTTTTAAGAGGTTGCATGGCTGATTATATCGATTAAAGGCTCAGCCAACCCAAAATAATGCCCATCGATATGTTAATTCAAGTAGTGTCTATGATGATCAAGTATTGGCAGGCCCTAGAGATCAGTAAGATCGATGGAAATCGGGTCTTGGCATAGCATGAGGCCCATGAATACTAATAGGATGGCTATATCGATGGTGAAGGCTTCGATTTTGCTAATATCGACGAGAATTTAGGCTGGGCATCCTTGGAAGCTTCGATCCTAAGAGTGTCGATGGTTGCTGGAACAATTGAAGCCTTATCCAACCTATTATTATCGACCCATGAACATCTATGTTGTTCTTGTGTCGATATTAGTTAGGCTCCCAAACCTTTCATCGATACTGATACTAGACATCCACAACGACCTTCCTAACCTTTTCCACCTCAATCCAAGCCTTCCCAAGAATTCCCAAGTTGATTTCGAGTCTAGGTCATGGTTGAATTAAGCTGAAAATCGGTTTTCAGTTTGACAAGAAAATGAATAGTAGAAAACCCTACTACTAGCTCATGGTTGTACTACTAGCTTCCTTTTGTCGAGACGATCATTTTGATATATTATTAGCAGGATTTTGTGAAGATTTGAGAGAGATATGGTTGATTTAGTGTTGGTTTTCTAGTGTGAGAAGCTATGGACGAATTTTTAAAGAGAGAAGAAGATGAGGTCTGTAATAAATGAAAGAAATGGGGTGTATATAGGGTTTTTATACCCCGAGTGGTTCCCCGCGTGTTCGGTCTTGCTCGGTGTTGGTTTCGCGTATTTTTACCTACGCGTCGTAATCGTTACGTAACGAATATTTTTAGTTGTAAATTACATTTCTTTGATTTTTTTTCATGAGTTTCAAAATTGTAAAATGTAAATCATAATATTTTACTTATTTTTACGGTTCGTTCGTTTCCGAACCGTTTAACGAATTTACGTGTATACCCGTTATTATATACGTTTTTGGTCGAGTTATGAATGTTATTAACGTTTACTCGTAATTAAAAGTTCAACATTAATATCATTACGAATCGTCACCCATAATGATACTGAGTCTCGCTTACGCATTACGATTTGTTTAAATGATTTATTTGTCATAATACTCGTCATAACACTACGCATTAACAGTATCCCATTACACCGAACGCGGTTTATTTATAGGGCATACGAAGAGTTCAGCTACCTGCCTTATCAGCCGCCAGCCCACCACCGTTTTGATATAATGCAATAGTGTTCTTGCCTAGCGCAACTGACTATAATTAGATATATACTTGTACTTAACTAAAGAATATCCTACAACACACACAAACATGTACATATGAATCACATTGGCATATTGAATACAAGTACACATTGTTCTGTCCTTGACTACGACTACTATGATTACTGTAAAGATGTTACACTCTCCTCTAGTTAAGGGAATTTCGTCCCGAAATTAACTAGCCAAAGATACTGTAAAAGATGAGGGTACTTGAGCTTCATCTGGTCTTCACATTCCCAGGTGAACTCTAGACCATGTTTGCCTTCCCATCGTACCTTTATCATCAGGATACGGCTACGTTTGAGTTTCTTGAATCCATGATCCATGATTTCCACATGACATTCTACGAATTGCATGTTGTTTTGAATCTGAATGTCTTCCGGTGGAATCTGAACATCATGATCAACCAATCATTTCTTAAGATTCGACACATGAAACATATCGTCAACATTGCTTAGCTCCACTGGAAGTTTGACTTTGTAGGCTACGGGACCAATCATTTCCAGGATCTCAAAAGATCCAACGTACCTAGGTGCTAGTTTACCTTTCCTCCTGAATCGGACAACGCCTTTCCTGGGGAAAACTTTGAGTAAGACCCGTTCACGATCTTGAAACTCAAGCGGTTTCTGACGCCGATCGGCATAACTCTTCTGCCAATCCCTTGCGGCCTTAAGCCTTGATTGAATGATTATGATCTTGTGTATTGTTTATTGAATGAGGTTAGGTCCTACGACCTGTGACTCACCAACCTCGGTCCAGCAGACCGAGGTCGGCACTTCCTACCATATAAAGCTTCGAATCGTGCAAATTGAATGCTTGTATTGTAGCTGTTGTTGTACGACAACTCGATCAGTGGAAGATGAGTAAATCAACTCCCACTGAAATTGATCACACAAGAACGAAGCATGTCCTAGAGTGTTTGGATAGTCCTTTCGCTTTGACTGTCAGTTTGAGGATGATACGTTATGCTAAGATTAACATGTGTTCCCAAAGCCTTTTGTAATGATTGCCAAAAGCGAGAAATGAAACGACTATCACGATCGGATATGATTGACGTTGGAGAGCCGTGACACGCGATGATTTCATTGATGTATAAAGTGGACAACTTCCCCATCTTATAATCCTCTCAGATTGGGAGAAAATGAGCAGATTTGGTGAGTCGATCAACGATCACCCAAATCGAATCGTAACCTCGCGGAGTTCGCGGCAACTTGGTTATGAAATCCATGGAAATTTGCTCCCATTTCCATTGCGGAATTTCAGGTTGCTGCAGAAGTCCCGAAGGCTTTTGATGTTCTGCCTTGACCTTTGAGAATGTTAAACATTGCCCTACGTACAAGGCTATGTCTTTCCTCATTCCATGCCACCAGTAAGATGTTCTCTAGTCTCGATACATTTTGTCAGCTCCCGGATGAACTGAGTATCGCGACTTATGAGCCTCAACACATATGAGCGTGCGCAATTCTTCTGACTTTGGTATCCACATACGGTCGTTGAAGTATAGAACCCAACCAGTTCAAGATTCTAGTTTACCTTCAGCTCCGCAGTCTAACTCTGCCTTCAACTGATTGTTGATGACCACCTATTGTTGTGCAATACAAATAAGGTCCTTAAGATTTGGTCACGTGTTGATCTCCATGGCTCTAACACGTATCGGTATGACTGGTTCCATGCGACTAAGAGCATTCGCCACCACATTGGCTTTACCCGGATGGCAACAAATCTCATAGTCGTAATCAGTTAGGAGCTCAACCCAACGTCGTTGTCTCATGTTGAGCTCTTTCTTATTAAGAATGTGTTGCAGGCTCTTATAGGCTCTTATAGGCTCTTATAGTCTGTATAAATGACACATATAGTACTATAAAGTTAGTGTCTCCAAATCTTAAGAGCAAAGACCACAGCCCCTAACTCAAGTTCATGAGTAGCGTAATTCTTCTCATGAACCTTAAGCTGTCTTGAAGCATACGCAATCACCTTGTCTCGTTGCATAAGTACACAACAAGGACCAAGGTTTGAAGCATCACAGTAGACAATGAAATCATCATTGCCTTCTGGAAGACTAAGGATAGGGGAATTTCATAACTTTTGTTTAAGAATTTGAGATTCATCTTCTTGTTTATGTCCCCATATGAACGCTTGACTTTTCTGGGTCAAAGTGGTACGTGGCAAGGCGATTTTCGAGAAGTTCGCGATGAACCTTTTGTAGTAACCTGCCAGACCCACAAATGAACGAGTCTCTATTGGAGTTGATGGGGTAGTCCAGTTCTTAATCACTTCAATCTTTGCTTGATCTACGTGTATCCCAACCCTGTCGATAACATGACCTAAGAAATGAACTTCTTTTAACCAGAATTCACACTTGGAGAATTTGGCATAAAGTTGTTCAGCTCTTAGTAGTTCTAAGGCTTTCCTTAAATGATCTTCATGTTCCTGTTCTGACATAGAATAAATCAGTATATCATCAATGAAGATGATAACAAACCGATCTAAGTACGACCTACAGACTCGATTAATCAAGTCCATGAACACTGTTGGTGCATTGGTCAGCCCAAATGGCATAACCACTAACTCATAGTGTCCATAACGAGTCCTAAATGTCGTCTTTGCTATATCCTCATCATTTACTCTCAACTGATGATACCCGATTGTAAGTCAATCATAGAGAAGCAAGTTGCTCCCTGTAATTGATCAAATAGGTCATCGATACTGGGCAGAGGATATATGTTGTTGATTGTTAACTTGTTCAGCTTGTGGTAGTCGATGCACATACGAAATGAACCGTCTTTCTTCTTGAAAAAGAGAACCGGTGTTCCCCATGGAGAGAAACTCGGTCGAATAAACCCTTTGTCTAGAAGTTCTTGAAACTGACTAGCCAGTTCTTACATCTCAGACAGTGCTAATCGATACGGTGACTTCGCCACTGGGTTCGCTCCAGGGAAGAGATCGATTCTAAACTCTACTTTTCGGATTGGTGGTAGTCCAGGAAAGTCTTCTGGAAACACCTCCAGATAATCTCTGATGATTGGTACATCTGCTTCTCAAGCTTCTTCTCCACTACCTGTTTTAGGAAAGCACAATATTTCTTCTTCAGGTACTTCAAAGCCTTGATACACGACATGATCTTTAATACGGGGCAGGGTTTCTCGCCGTAAACTCGCATCGTTTCACCAGACGGTAGAGGAATTTGAAGTAATCTCTCCAAACAAATGACTTCGACGTTATTTTTCGATTAGCAATCCATACCAATGACCACTTTGAAGCTACCGAGTGTCACTGGAATAAGATCAACGGTAAACAAATGGTCGTTTTACATAAGTTTACAACCACGCAATAGAGAATTTATGAGTACATTCTTACCATCAGCTACTTCTACCGTGTAAGGAGTAGTAAGTACCAACGCTTGCATATCAAATAAGGATGCAATAGCGACATAGATAAAGCTCTTGTCTGAACCAATATCAAATAGAATTGAAACATACTGATTGTTAATCAGAAATTATGTGATGACTGCCAGCTCTTCACGTACCTCGGTAGCTTCGATGACAAAGGCACGACAAGCGGTGGTTGCAGCTATGTTGTTGTTGAGATGTGGACACTAGTTTCTAATGTGTCCCTCTACTCCATAGTTATAACAGGCGTTTCCACTTGTAATAGCAGGAAAAGTGGTAGTAGCAGCAAGATGAGTGGCACGGCACGCTGCTTCCAAGTGTCCAAATCTTCCACACTTGATGCATTTCTTGCAAGGAAATGTAGGAAGATGATGGTATTGGCACTTTGTGCACAGTGGGTACGGACTAGTATAAGGCTTTCTGACCATAGCAGGTTATGGAATAGCAGTATTGGGAGTGGCTTGGATAGGAGCAGCTAAAGTTGCAGCTGCATAGTTCTTGATTGTCTTCTGCTTCTTCTTGTGTTGTAGTTGCTTGGGCTTCTTGCCTTCATCAGTTTGTGCCCTCGTGTAACCTTTCCGAGTGAGTAAGCCAGCTTTGACATACTCTTTAGTAAGAGTGGCACTCAGATGAATATTCGTCTCCAAATAAGTGGGATTACTTCCCATAACGTTTCCCCTGATGACTAGGGGCAATCCTTAGATATACTTCTCTATCTTTTGGGATAGAGGAGTAACCAGATATGGGACCAAAATGCACAACTCATGAAAACGAGTTGTGTACTTTTCATTCTAACCGCTATCTTGGGCCAAACTCCATATTTCAGCCTCCAGTTCTTCAGTTCATGGCGCGGACAAAATTTCTCCACGAGCAATTTCTTGAAATTTTCCCACGGTAAGGCCAAAGCAACCACCCGTCCTCTGGCGTTATTTTCAGAATTCCACCAGGTGAGAGCGCCTTTCTGAAAAGCGCTTGAGGCCATCTTGACCTTCAAATTTTCTGGACATCCCGTGAAGTCATGGATGTCTTCGATGCTCTCCATCCATTGTAGTAGGCCGTTAGCACTTTCATTACCCGCATACTTAGTAGGTTTAGCATCATTGAACTGCTTGAACGTGAATGTAGCAGTTCCAATGTTGCTGGTATTTGAGTTGTTGGTTGTTGAGTCACCACCACTTCCCCGAAGGTTGTTGGTGATGTCAGTGACCATACCCGGAATGACATCCCACATATGTACGGCGATGACTCGGGAAATTTTGTTGATCTCATCATCATTGCAATTTGTTGAACCCTCGCCATTAGTGTTACGTAGAGGAGGCGTTCTACGAAGAGAAAGCATAAGCGTAGTGATAGAATTGACTTTATATGATAAAGTTTGTAATATATCCATACTACTAACATTATCATTCAATTGTAATATGAGCAAGTACACATATAGGCAATTAACATATAAACAGTTAACTTTATTAGTATACTTCTCACGTCATTTCGTGTATTTTGTCTAATGATTTCCCTCCACCAAACCTACACACTGACACTTTCCTAGTATACCGAAGATAGCTTTTATATAGGGAATACGAACTGCCAGCCCAGCCGCCAGCCCACCATCGCTTTGATATACTACGATCGTGCCCTTGCTAGCATTTGGCACCATGGTCGTTCTGATGTACAAGTATGTTCCATTGATAAAGAATCCCATGATCTTGATCAACTGAACTATGATTGAATTATGATTGAATGCATGTATTGAATGCATGTATTGACATACTAACAATTGTTAACATGTAGAACTAAATCAATCGTGTGCTCCACACATGTCCTATCAACCTATGTTAGTAAATACTAAGCAAGTAGTCATTTAAGACTACACATAAATATTGTTCACAAGGTTGTTTCACACAATGGTTGTTTCACCTATGAGTGATTCACACATGATTGATTCATCTATGATTGATTTCACACACTGATTGATTCACACATGGTTGATTCATTTATGGTTGATTCACAAAATGATTGTATCACACATGGTTGTATCTCATATGGTTGACTAATGTTCAAATGATTTCAGTTGATCCTAGATCTTTACCTCAAATACTCACACTGGATTCCCCCTGTAAAACTAAAGTTAGTTTATATATAGGGCATACGTAGGGTCAGGCAAAATGCCAGCCTAGCCGCCAGCCCACCACCACCTCAGTATGCTAGAGCTAGGTCGTCGTTAGTATTTGAAGCTGGGAATCCCAACTCTTGATTGATAATGGTTGTATTTCTATTTTCTCTTGAAATATGAATATGATTATGATTGTGTAACTCGTGATCTTGATTTACTAGAAGTCAAGACCTTAAGATTTAATGTTTATGTGTCCCTGAATAATTATCCTAGGTTCCCAATACCTACAGCATTGAGTATAACGATTTAATTCCTGGTGTGAACTTCAAGTAGAGAATACTGTTACACATAATTCCTAATTATGAAGTCCTAATGATGATAACATGATGAGAATTTCATATCAAAGATACTAAGAATACAGATATTTGCCTCTGAAATCCCTTGATGAATATGTATTAAAAAAATTTAGTTCGGATTCTAAGATTACAGAATTTCGACCACAAATTCCTTGACATAATATCTATTCTTAGAAAAGTTTATCCCTAAGATCTGCCAAGCTTAGTGTAGACTTAATGCTTACTTAAGTTTACTTAGATCCTAAGCATCCTCAAGCCTATATCTGTTAGTCTTATGGGGTAGCTTAAGTTATAGTCTAGGTCATTAATTATTGGGTTTTTCCTATATCTCTACAATCTTGGCTCTAATACCAACCTGTCACACCCCCTGCGCCGCGTGCGGAATCCACGGCGCGGTGACGAACAATGGTTGAATCATGAACAAGTGTTGAAAGAATAACAATCACAATGCATTAATAAGTTTCATAATGTTAGAAATTTGTTTAGTTACAAGCATTCTAACTATCTACCAAAAGAATGACAACTAACATCCCAAAAATAATGTTTACAAAATAAGACACACACAAGGCAATTAAACAATCAGGATTAAGTGAGCTTCTAATCCATCCTAGCTTGTATCTTCACCTTGTTCTATCTTAACATCTCCTTAGTTGTCCTTGTGATGCTCTAAACCTGATTACGTGAAACACGTGAAAAGTAACTGTGAATTACAAAATAAGTTGGTGAGAACAATAGGTTTAACATTTGAAATAATGAATCTGTAGTTATGAACATATGAATAAAACAGTTTTATAAACAGGTCATGGATAATTGCAACACAAACTATCACCAAGTAAGAATAACGTGTGCAAACAGTTAAACGACTGTCTATTAGAAAAGCCAAAATCAAGTCCAAAAATACATTTGGAGACAATAGTAGTCAGCAAATGCATTCAACACGAGCTGTACTAATTAATGAGTTTACTCAGAAGACAAACTCCGTGTTGACGTAACCGGTCAATATGACCTATGCTAGTAAAGTTAATTAGTAGCAAATCCATATTACCGTAAGGCATCCAATCTGCAGTTAGGTATTAAAACATATTTAAAACGCTAACCGCAGCCTAGGCGTAACCAAAACATGTCCCGCTTTCCCTTGTTGTGATCACCTAGTACTAGCGTTATTTGAATAGAATAAGATTGATTGACTGAGTGTCTTGATGTGTATAAGTTTTTTCACAATGATGAACACCATGATTTTAAGTTGTTGTTAAGATTGAATAAATGGTTAACATGATTGAATACTTTGACTGAAAACCCATGCTTGTATACTTTGTTTTGAAACCAATAATGGAATACCTTGAGTTGAAAACCCTTGATAACTTGATTGAGTATTTTGTTTGTAAATACTTGATAGAAAGTCCTTGTATAAATACAAGGTTTGGAACATAATATTTTTTTGGAAACACAGGTTATAGTAAAACATTTTATAAAACTTATCCTTTAAAAGCGTTTAACATTTATATAACCAGTTTGTGTAAAACAAGTTGTAAAAGAGTTTATAAAACCTTTTATGAATATTTTTAGTAGAAAACGTGTTTAACATTTTGAAAATCCTTTAATATAATAGAGTGAACCTTTGATTTGTTGTCAAAAGAGTAATGAATAATGTAATTGAAATGTTGTAGTGTAAAAGATGTTTGGTCACGTGTTCCACCCCAAAACAGTTGAAAAACAATAACAGAGGGGCTAATGTTCTCACATGACAGCAGTAGACTCAGATCCTGTATGCATAGCAAATCAAAAAAGACCTCTAGATGCTTCCTATATCATTGTAATCATACATATAATATAAGATTTATGATGTTGCATACTTTGATTGTTTGACTGAATTGTGTTAACTTGATTATGATTATCCTTTGTATAAACTTGTTCTTAGGTTTAAAAGTGTTGTATGAACTTGAAAATCATGATTGAGTCCTTAGAATAATGGTTGATTTATGAAAAAGCATGAGTCATGTTACATATTTCACAAACTTGTTATACATTTAAGTAACATGTGGTTATGAATTTGATAACTCCCTTGTTCACCATGTAGTTCATTTAAAAGTTTATGTGTTTCAAGCCTTTGTGACCAAGATATAATCTTATTCTTAAATTAAGTTAAACATAATTAGAAAGAGACTAACCCACAATCATTAGAATCAAATTAGGTTTAGAATACCCTTATTGATCTCTTTAAGATTAAATGGTCATATGTTATTCGATTCAATGGCTTTACATTGCTTTATCCTAGAGTTTAACACAAGGGAATGATGGACATTTGCTAATAGCAATGACCAAGTGGGACAACTCAAAATTCTCAGGTTAGAATCATAACTCGAAAATGAAGAGAATGAGTGTAAGCGAAATCACGAAACGAGGCTCCGATTTCAAGATACACTGAATCGAATATAGCAATAGATAAGAGGTCAAATATTTTGAGCTCTTCAGGTCTTGAGATTATAACCATTGGAAAGAGCTCGAAAAATCGTGAACGTAGGCGAAAACCGTGCGCAAAACGGAGTTCGTATGCTCCCGGAATCGCGAAACGAAGATAAGATCAAAATCAGAATTTTCCATTCCGCGCGGTACGCCCGGAAAAGCCTCCGAGGTGGGGCGATGCGCCTGTGGCCAGAAAGTCGGAAAAATGGCTTCAAAAGTCAAGATTTCATCCAAAAACTCAAATTTTATCCATTCTTCGACGATTTCAGCTCCCAAACGCACAAAATCTCATTTTTCATCATCCAAACTCCATTTTGAAGGGTTTTAAACGTTTGGTTCGCACCAAGGAACGTTTCTGCAAGTCCAGATCATCATTTTATCTGCAGAACTCCGTCAGATTAGGTAACGGTTCATTTTAACCTTCTAGTTTGGTAAGGAATTGTTAGATCTTGTTTTTGAACGTAATGATATAGTTAGGGTTGTTGATTATTGCCTAGATGATGGCTAGGAATAATTTATAAACAAAGAACTCGAACTGTTAACGGTCAAAGCCTTGTTTTGAGCCGTTATAATGTCCGATCATCATGAAACCCCATTATGGATCACAATGGTTTTAACCATTTGATTATAACAATGGTTGTGGTTGTCCTGATCATTCTTTGGAATGACCAATGATAAGGGTTAACTATTTCTAAACCTGTAATCCATTGAGAAACCGTTTTGGGGACATAATCAACAACAATACTAACTTGGTTAATCTGAGAATGTCCTGATTAAACCAACAAGCTATAAATTTCTTAATGAGAACCTAAATCGTTATTAGGTTCTCAGTGAAAACACGTTGTGAGATATTGAACTAAGGAAAGTTCTGAGAATCAGTTTAGAATTAAGTAACTCAGAGAACTCTAATGACATACAGGTTTAGAGTTCAGGAACTAGTGATACGAGCGTTGTGCACTGTTGTTGATGTGAATCAACTCAGGTGAGTTCACGAATCCCCTTTTGTGTATTTTGGCTTTGAACTCGGGGAATGAGAAAACATAAAAACGTGTTTGAAACATATTGAGTATTATGAAGTTTTGAGTCAGTTTATGAAACACTTGATGAAACATGGTACCTGATTTGATCAGGTGGAGTTTTGAAAACAGTTTTGATACATTTGTGAAACATGATACCTGATCTGATCGGGTGAAATTCTAAAACAGTTTTTGATTCATTTTGTCAAACATGAAAACGTATTTTGCATCATGTGTTATGCTGAAAAACTTTTGAAACATTTTGCGAGACATGGAAACGAAAGCGTTGTAAAACATTTGATTGAGACACGTGACAGTGGGAAAAACATATGACCAGGCTTGTCGTTATTTCTCGGGTTACATATTTGTCGCTAAGTCCCCTATTCTGTAACCGTTAACCGTGGGGGGCGTGATTATTGAGAATAGATTCTATTTGTGATTGACAATCCTCGCCCGTGGTTCGTAGCTAAAACCACGACTGGATGACAAGCGGGCGCTCAATAAGGCTAAACACACAATGTCTTGCGACAAGGACATTGGGAAGGGGCAAACACTGAACTCGTCAGCTCGGTTACGGGAGCCCTGGAGTTATAATTGGACTGCTGGTCAGAGCGGAGAAACACGGCATTGTTGAAAGGAACAATGTCTGCATTGAATACCAATATTTTAATCCCAGTTTGGGACATTAATATTTTTGAACTCTTTTTATGAAAACATTTGACTGATTTGGATACATTGTTTACATTTTGAAAGTTTTCTTTAACAGATAAACTTGCGAACTCACCAGCAATATGCTGATTGTTTTTTTTTTAAAACCATGTTTTCTCATATGCGTAAAGATACAGGGGGATGGAGCTGAAAGCTCAATCTTTGGAGACACATAGTAGAGTCTATGAGTACCAGGCTCAACAGAGTGAAACATAGTGAAGTATGGATGTGAAACCTTGAAAGTCACACCGTACGCTTCCGCAACGATCAGGGTGTGACAGATTGGTATCAGAGCCATAGGTTATAGAGAATTAGGTTGATTTAGAGACCTAGACTATAACTATAGGCTCGTATAGTGACACTAAGAGCACCGAACGTAGCTAACGAACAAAACTTGTTTTGAATTAAGCCAGGATAATCAGGTGGTACGAATTCCAGTTATGAGTGGCCAGCATAACTGAAATTCGCAACACGTGTGCGTTCTAGTGAAGTTCAATACAAGCAGAACAATAATACTAGTAAGGACGAATAGTTGCTTTGAGATGGGAAGAGATGTCATATCATGATTATGTTGAATGCTATTATTCAATATTCACTTCATGATATTGATCTGTAGATTTCGTCTATATACCAATGGAAAAACCATGTGAACGCTACACATATAGACAGATTCTATATGTGATTCTTGATGATACACCGGTTCTGATTCAGATCCGTCAGAAGTTTCTTCTGCAGCATCCTTAGTAGTACCTCAGATTTACAAATACCAACACATCCACAAATATCTGATGATAATATCTCTGTGGACAGATGGCTAGAAGCCCATCACCTCAGAGAATCCTGATCTATACGAGAATTATAGAGGATAGGATGAGGCAGATTACAGTTTACAAAGTGATCTCAGTGCTCATTTCTGAATACCTTGTGCGGTATCATTTTTGAATACCTAGTGTGGTATCGTTTCTGCATACCTTGTATGGTATCTCCTTCCTCGTTTGTCTGTGAACGTATGAACTATATACTAATATCAAACTTGTGTGAACAATTCTATGTGAGAACAATTCTGTGTGAGAACATATATATTGCCGGTGTGGCAACGTATCATAGAACAATATAAGCAATTATGAGTGAGAACATCTCTGTGTGAGAACGTATCTGGATTGTGTTAAGTAGTTATACTGTATTTCATATAATCACAATTTCAATATTAGAAACTTTCAGTATAACTGAATACGATTGAACTTATGTGATTGAGCGAGTTATATATTTAATGTTCTTGAACTAATTTGAGTTTGTCAGCATGAGAGCAGAACAATGGCTCCTAAACGATGTTGATCAGATAAGAAATCTACCAAGAACGTTATTAACTCTGAGTCGAACCAAGTTCCACCAGTAAATGTGAATCAAATCCAGATTCACGGGTTAGTCTGGAAACAAATACAGTTCCACTTAGGAACCTTGGAGTGAACACTGTTCCACTTGCTGGTGTAAGTGGATCTGAACTAAATGAAGCTACGATAGCACGGATTGCGCGAGAACAGCTATCTGTGTGTGGTGTGTTGGTACAACACCAACCTCATGTTACTGCGGGTTCTGGTGGGGACTACGATTACACTGAGCATAATGATACTGGTGGCAACGGGGAAAATCATAATATCACGGAGACAACGACAACAAAAACATCTGTACCTGATCCACCTCAGCAAGGATGTACTTATAAGTACTTTGCTTCTTGCAATCTTCCTACTTTCACGAGTAAAGAAGGAGTGGTTGGACTGTTAAGGTGGATTGAGGAAATAGAGACAAAACTCAAGATCAGTGTTTGGCAAAGCATAAGGTGTCTTATGCTGCTTGTTCTCTGAGAAAGTCAGCTCTAACCTGTTGAAATATCCAGGTTAAAAGTTTGGGTTCAGCCACAGTTGATTCAATGGACTGGAATGATTTTAAAACTCTGATTATGTCAGAGTACTGCCCAATCACGGAAATAAAAAAAAAGCTCCAGGAGGAATTCTGGAATCACTCCATGATCGGTGCTGATTGTTTAGCTTATACCGATCGATTTCATGAGCTTACTTGTTTACTTCCCAATATGTTTCCGACGGAAGCAGCGTTGATTGAGAAGTATATCAAAGGACTGGTTTCCCAGATTAGGGGAAAGGTAACTGCAGCTGAACCAACGACTCTTAAACGTACAATTCTTTTGACCACTAATCTTACTGATGAGGCAGTAAGGAGTGGTACTCTGTTCACAAAAACTCAGACGGCTGCAGGCCGTAGTGATGATGATACTTCTAGTGCTGTGAGAGGCACTAAATGAAAGTGGTGTGACAAAAATAAAACAAAGGCTCCGGCTGAGACTAGTCAGAGCAACTCATTAGTGAAGAACTAAGGTGCAACTGTTTCTCAAAGGAAAGTTACAATGGACAGGTGCCTAAATGTGTTCGGTGTTCATTTCATCATACTGGGTCGTGTCCTGTTGTGCCAACTGTAATAGAGTTGGATACTACACCATGTATTGTAACTTGCCTGCTCAACCATCAAACCAAGCACCTTGACAAACCAATCAAACAAAATGGTTATGTTTTAAGTGTGGAAGTCCTGACCACTTGATGAGAAAATGTCCAAACAATAACAACCCAATCGGGGAAATGAAGCTAGGGGAAGAACTTTTCAGATTGGTGCAACTGAAGTGAAGCATGATGCGAATATTGTCTCGGGTACGTCTGGTCTCAATGATCCTTATGCATCAGTGCTATTTGATACGGGGGCAGATAAGAGTTTTATCTCTCCTGAGTTTGCATCATTACTTTCATTGCATGCGGTAGATCTAGAAACTTCATATGTCATTGAACTTGTTAGTGTCAAGTTGATCAAAACTAACAGTGTTATTCAAGGATGTTCCTTGAATCTGAACGATCATCTTTTCAATATCGAATTACTTCCGATCGAGCTTGGGAGTCTGATGTCGTTGTTGGTATGGATTGACTTTATGATAACCAAGCTGAAGTAATATGTAAAAATAAGGTGAACCGTATTCCATTACCTGACGGTAATACACTGATAGTTCAAGGAGAATGAGATGGTAGAAAGTTTGGTATCATCGTTTGAATTCAAACTCAGAAATGCTCATGGAAAAGGGTGTCTGGTTTTTCTAGCGTATGAAATCGAGAACAGCTCGTTACAAGAAACATGCTCAACACTTGAAATTGATCTTAGAACTTTTGGCACGTGAGAAACTATACGCCAAATTCTTCAAGTGTGAGTTCCGGTTACGGGAAGTTCAATTTCTTGGTCACGTAGTGAATCGAAACGGTATTCAAGTGGAACCTATTAAGATCAAGGCGCAGAAAAATCAACCATTTATATGGGGTTCTCAAAAGGAGGAGGCATTCAAACTGTTGAAACACAAACTCTGCAATGCAACTATCGTGGCATTACCGGGAGGTACTGATCATTTCATAGTGTACTGTGATGCTTCTCGCCAAAGACTTGAGGGTGTTTTAATGCAGAACGATAAAAGGGATTGCGTATGCTTCTTGACAACTGAAGGTATATGAGAAGAACTATACCACTCAGGATCTAGAACTTGGTGCAGTGGTGTTTGCATACAAGATTTGGAGACATTACTTAAACCGAACGAACCAATCAAACTTTGGAAAATATGCTCAGAACTCATTCAGGAAACAATTGATAAGATAGCACTCATTCAAGAACGAAGTAAAGTTGCTCGCGATCGACAAAGGAGTTAAGCTGATAATAGTTGTAGACCTTTGGAAGTCGAATAGGTGATCGAGGCATGTTGAAGGTTTCACTTTAGAAGGGCATATTCAGATTGGGGAAGGGAGGTAAGTTTTCATCAAGGTTTGTAGGATCATTCAAGATTCTGGAACGAATCGGATCAGTAGCCTACGGACTTGAATTACCCCCTGAACTCAGTAACATTCATGATGTCTTTCATGTATCAAATCTGAAGAAATGCCTAGCTGATGAATCAATGATCGCACCTGTTAGAGAAATTCAAATTGATGAAAAACCTAAATTCAGTGAGGAACCAGTAGAGATAGTGGATCGGGAATTGAAGATCTTGAAATGTAGTCGCATGTCAATCGTTAAAGTCGACGGAATTCACAACTTAGACTTGAGTACACGTGGGAGTGAGAAGACCAGATGAAAACAAGATAACCACACCTATTCTCATGTTCAATGGTTGACAAGTAAGTCTTCACTAAATTTCGGGACGAAATTTTTCTAACAGGGGGAGACTGTGACAACTCAAAATTCTCAGGTTAGAATCATAACTCGAAAATGAAGAGAATGAGTGTAAGTGAAATCGCGAAACGAGGCTCCGATTTCAAGATACACTGAATCGAATATAGCAATAGATAAGAGGTCAAATATTTTGAGTTCTTCAGGTCTTGAGATTATAACCATTGGAAAGAGCTCGAAAAATCGTGAACGTAGGCGAAAACCGTGCGCAAAACGGAGTTCGTATGCTCCCGGAATCGCGAAACGAAGATAAGATCAAAATCAGAATTTTCCATTCCGCGCGGTACGCCCGGAAAAGCCTCCGAGGTGGGGCGATGCGCCTGGGGCCAGAAAGTCGGAAAAATGGCTTCAAAAGTCAAGATTTCATCCAAAAACTCAAATTTTATCCATTCTTCGACGATTTCAGCTCCCAAACGCACAAAATCTCATTTTTCATCATCCAAACTCCATTTTGAAGGGTTTTAAACGTTTGGTTCGCACCAAGGAACGTTTCTGCAAGTCCAGATCATCATTTTATCTGCAGAACTCCGTCAGATTAGGTAACGGTTCATTTTAACCTTCTAGTTTGGTAAGGAATTGTTAGATCTTGTTTTTGAACGTAATGATATAGTTAGGGTTGTTGATTATTGCCTAGATGATGGCTAGGAATAATTTATAAACAAAGAACTCGAACTGTTAACGGTCAAAGCCTTGTTTTGAGCCGTTATAATGTCCGATCATCATGAAACCCCATTATGGATCACAATGGTTTTAACCATTTGATTATAACAATGGTTGTGGTTGTCCTGATCATTCTTTGGAATGACCAATGACAAGGGTTAACTATTTCTAAACCTGTAATCCATTGAGAAACCGTTTTGGGGACATAATCAACAACAATACTAACTTGGTTAATCTGAGAATGTCCTGATTAAACCAACAAGCTATAAATTTCTTAATGAGAACCTAAATCGTTATTAGGTTCTCAGTGAAAACACGTTGTGAGATATTGAACTAAGGAAAGTTCTGAGAATCAGTTTAGAATTAAGTAACTCAGAGAACTCTAATGACATACAGGTTTAGAGTTCAGGAACTAGTGATACGAGCGTTGTGCACTGTTGTTGATGTGAATCAACTCAGGTGAGTTCACGAATCCCCTTTTGTGTATTTTGGCTTTGAACTCGGGGAATGAGAAAACATAAAAACGTGTTTGAAACATACTGAGTATTATGAAGTTTTGAGTCAGTTTATGAAACACTTGATGAAACATGGTACCTGATTTGATCAGGTGGAGTTTTGAAAGCAGTTTTGATACATTTGTGAAACATGATACCTGATCTGATTGGGTGAAATTCTAAAACAGTTTTTGATTCATTTTGTGAAACATGAAAACGTATTTTGCATCATGTGTTATGCTGAAAAACTTTTGAAACATTTTGCGAGACATGGAAACGAAAGCGTTGTAAAACATTTGATTGAGACACGTGACAGTGGGAAAAACATATGACCAGGCTTGTCGTTATTTCTCGGGTTACATATTTGTCGCTAAGTCCCCTATTCTGTAACCGTTAACCGTGGGGGGGGCGTGATTATTGAGAATAGATTCTATTTGTGATTGACAATCCTCGCCCGTGGTTCGTAGCTAAAACCACGACTGGATGTCGAGCGGGCGCTCAATAAGGCTAAACACACAATGTCTTGCGACAAGGACATTGGGAAGGGGCAAACACTGAACTCGTCAGCTCGGTTACGGGAGCCCTGGAGTTATAATTGGACTGCTGGTCAGAGCGGAGAAACACGGCATTGTTGAAAGGAACAATGTCTGCATTGAATACCAATATTTTACTCCCAGTTTGGGACATTAATATTTTTGAACTCTTTTTATGAAAACATTTGACTGATTTGGATACATTGTTTACATTTTGAAAGTTTTCTTTAACAGATAAACTTGCGAACTCACCAGCAATATGCTGATTGTTTTTAAAACCATGTTTTCTCAGATGCGTAAAGATACAGGGGGATGGAGCTGAAAGCTCAATCTTTGGAGACACATAGTAGAGTCTATGAGTACCAGGCTCAACAGAGTGAAACATAGTGAAGTATGGATGTGAAACCTTGAAAGTCACACCGTACGCTTCCGCAACGATCAGGGTGTGACACCAAGTGATGGGTGTGGGTCGATATTGATAGTATCGATCACCTAAGGCACAAAAGAGGCCCATCGACGTTCACAATATTGATGGCTCCTTCTTCCTTCGATATTATGCTTTGCATGCGTCCAACACCCAAGTTTCTTTGTCTTAATACCCTTGGATTGACTTAATTATGGTCATATTGGGGTGTTGGAATAGTTTTAAGAGGTTGCATGGCTGATTATATCGATTAAAGGCTCGGCCAACCCAAAATAATGCCCATCGATATTGCCAATATCGATGGGCCTTAGGATCGACAGCTTGCCTTTGTATCTATCAAACTCGACATGATTTTGATGCTAATACACTTGGACTATGTTAATTCAAGTAGTTTCAATGATTATCAAGGATTTGCAGGCCCTAGAGATTAGTAAGATCGATGGAAATCGGGTCTTGGCATAGCATGAGGCCAATCGATACTAATAGGATGGATGCTTAATATCGATGGTGATGGCTTCGATTTTGCTAATATCGAAGAGAATTTAGGCTGGGCATCCTTGGAAGCTTCGATCCTAAGAGTTTCGATGGTTTCTGGAACAATTGAAGCTTTATCAAACATATTATTATCGACACATGAACAGCTATGTTGTTCTTGTGTCGATATTAGTTAGGCTCCCAAACCTTCCATCAATACTGATCCTAGACATCCACAACGACCTTTCTAAACTTTGTCACCTCAATCCAAGCCATCCTAAGAATTCCTAAGTTGATTTCGAGTCTAGCTCATGGTTGAAATGAGCTGAAAATCGGTTTTTAGTTGGAGAAGACAATTAATAGTAGAAAACCCTACAGTTCCGAACCTTCCTTCTACGGTTCCGGCCAGTTGAGCTTGAGATGGAGCCGATCCTTTGTACTACTAACTTCCTTTCATCGAGGCGATCATTCTAATATATTATTTGCACGATTTGGTGAAGATTTGAGAGAGATATGGTTGATTTAGTGTTGGTATTTAGGGTTTTTATACCCCGAGTGGTTCCCCGTGTGTTCGGTCTTGCTCGGTGTCGGTTTCGCTTATTTTTACGCACCCGTCGTAATCGTTACGTAACGAATATTTTTAGTTGTAAATTAGATTTCTATGATTGTTTCTGATGAGTTTCAAAATTGTAAAACGTAAAAAATAATATTTTACTTATTTTTACTATTCGTTCATTTCCGGACCGTTAAACGAATACAGTTACGTGTATACCCGTAATTATATACGTTTTTGGTCGAGTTATGAATTTACTTAATGTTTACTCGTAATTATAAGTTCAACATTAATATCATTATGAATCGTCATCCATAATGATATCGAGTCTCTGTTACGCATTACGATTTGTTTAAATGATTTATTTGTCATAATACTCGTCATAACACTACGCACTAACACTTTCCCATTACACCGAACGCGGTTTATTTATAGGGCATACGTAGAATCCAGCTACCTGCCTTATCAGCCGCCCGCCCACCACTGTTTCGATTATGCAATAGTGTTCTTGCCTAGTGCAACTGACTATAATTAGATATATACTTGTACTTAACTAAAGAAAATCCTACAACACACACAAACATGTACATATGAATCACATTGGTATATTGAATACAAGTATACACTGTTCTATCCTTGACTCGACTACTATAACTACTGTACAGATGTTACAGTTTGTTAGTATGTTTAAGTTGTGAACATTAACGTGTGGCTTGTAATGATTTTATCATCCTTGAATGTATTATCTTTAAGTTAATCTTGTGTGTTGTGATAGCGGATCAAGTAAGTTACATCCCAATTGCCAAGACGATAAATCAACAAAATATGAAACTTGTAGGAAAATCAACTCTAAATCAGCTAGCAAAAAACATAGCATAGATTAATCAAAAGGACTTTTATTGGGTGTGTTTGGTTGTAAGGAAGGTTGGGATAAAGGGACTAAGACAAGGGAAATCCGTTGGCCAAGAATTTAATAGTCAAAAGATACACTAACAAAGCCTTTTTGGCTTAACGAAATGTTTTTTTTTTTTGACATAACTCAATATGAAAACATTGATTTGCTTAATTATTTGTTTCTCACGAACTACTAGAAGTTCAACTTCTTGCCAACATTGAAACGGGTTTCCAATAAAAGAAGGGAGTAGATGGAGAAGGTAGTGATAAGGATTTGTTCTATTGCCTTGATTAAATCCAACTATGTTCAAGCTTATGACTATTGACATGCATATTTTAAACAAGTATTAATTTGTATGAAACATCTGGCACACTCAATCCATACAATATGCAATGAAACTACTAATGCTAAAGGTTTCTATTGCTCACTAAAAAATGGAAGGAATGGATAAAAACATGAAAAAGTCGGGTTTGTGAAATTTAAACTAATCTAACCAACTAGATTTGAAAATAATCTAAAGTCTAAGGAAGTTGCCTAGATTTGAAATCCACTTAGTCTAGTGATGAGATTAATATGAATTGATAAATCAAATTTTGACTAGATTCCGGTCAAAGATATCTAATTTTATAATCTTTTGGAAAATTAAAATGACAAACACATTCTAATCACCTATGATTATTCTATGAATCCTAAAGTCAAAGTCTATGTCAAGATTTATCAAAGAATTAGTCATCCGTCAAGAATCTTAATTCTACAACTTAAGAAAAACTACTATGACTTATACACACTAATCACCCTAAGTTGCATAAATTCAACAAAATCGCAATTTCTTCCAATTTACAATTTATGAACACAATAATGCAAATGAGGTCATTTGGCCATAATTTCCTAACTTATATGTTAATCATATTCAACAAATCATAACATCACCATGGTTTTACTAACTTTAGTGAAAGAAAGTATACTTAGGCTAGTTTCATAATATTCAAGAGACCAATTATCATTCCTAATCTCATGGCATAATCGTAAAAACAAGTTGTAAGATTATAAAAAAAATGTTTGATCATGGTTTTCTAACATAGTATGACTAGACATTCATCATTCTCGAACATGCCTCTTACTATCGGCGGTTCATCTCGAATTTCTCCAGGATTGCTGTCTCTCTCACTTCTTTGACTCAAAAGAATAAACCATACAAGTGGGGACCAAAGCAATAAGAGGCATTTCAGACTTTAAAGCAGAAACTTTGTGATGCTCCTGTCTTGACACTGCCTGATGGAAACGACGATTTTGTGGTTTATTGTGATGCATCCAACCTAGGTCTCGGTTGTGTTCTCATGCAACGGGGAAAGGTTGTGGCATATGCATCAAGACAGCTGAAAATTCACGAGAAGAACTAAACTACACACGACTTGGAACTGGGTGCAATCGTGTTTGCTTTGAAGATATGGAGACATTATCTTTATGGCACAAAGTGTGTAGTCTTTACAGACCATAAAAGTCTGCAACACATTCTCAATCAGAAAGAACTTAATATGAGACAACGGAGATGGGTTGAACTGTTGAACGATTATGATTGTGAAATTCGCTACCATCCTGGTAAAGCGAATGTAGTAGCAGATGCGGTTAGTCGCAAGAGTCAAGTTCAGATCCATAGTGTCCGAGTGCACACTAATCTCCGTAATGATGTTCTCACAGCCCCAAAACACTCATTAGCTCAAGATAACTTGAAAAATGAGATGTCTTGCAGGGCTGAGATACTACTGGAAACCAAGGATGATGGATTGATGTATTACTTGAATCGGTTGTGGATACCAAACAGGGGTGATCTTAGGATGGTGATTATGGATGAAGCTCATAAGTCTCGTTACTCAATCCATCCGGGTTCTGATAAGATGTATCGAGACCTTCGGGACTTGTATTGGTGGCCTGGAATGAAGAAGGATATTGCTGAGTATGTGTCCAAGTGCCTTAACTGTGCGAAAGTCAAGGCAGAACACCAGCGACCTTCGGGATTGTTGTTACGACCAGAAATACCCATGTGGAAGTGGGAGAATATCTCTATGGATTTCATTACTAAACTCCCACGAACCGCAAACGCTAAAGATAGCATTTGGGTGATAGTTGATAGATTAACAAAGCCGGCTCATTTCTTACCGATACGCGAAACGTACCCTGTGCGGAAGTTAGCTCGTATCTACATTGATGAGATCATTAGCCGACATGGTATTCCTTTAAGCATAATATCGGATCGTGATGCTCGTTTCACGGCACGAATTTGGGAATCACTTCATGAAGCCTTTGGAACAAGACTGGATCTTAGAACTGCCTATCATCCTCAAACTAATGGACAGACTGAGCGAACGATTGAAACATTGGAAGACATGTTGAGAGCTTGTGTCATCGACTTCGGTGGCAATTGGGATAGCCATCTACCACTGGTTGAGTTCTCGTATAACAACAGTTATTACGCGAGCATTGGTATGGCACCGTTCGAAGTTCTTTATGGCAGAAAATGTCGGTCACCTATTTGTTAGACCGAGATCGGCGAATCGCAGATCACTGGTCCCGAGATTATTCAGGAGACGACTGACAAGATCCGCCAGATCCGTGACAATCTGTTCGCTGCACGCAGCCGACAGAATAGCTATGCGGATAAACGACGAAAACCTTTAGAGTTTGAAGTGGGAGATATGGTATTGCTTAAAGTGTCGCCGTGGAAGGGCGTTCTACGATTCGGGAAGAAAGGTAAGCTTGCTCCACGATATGTTGGCCCTTTTAAGATACTTGAACGAATCGGAAAGGTTGCCTACAAGTTGGAACTTCCTCCTGAACTTAGTAACGTGCACCCGACGTTTCACGTGTCCAATTTGAGAAAGTGCTTAGCTGATCAGGATCTTCAGGTACCACTCGATGACATTCGCGTCGATGATACCATGCACTTTATCGAAAGACCAGTGGAGATAATGGATCGTGAGGTTAAAAAGCTCAAACGCAGTAGAATTCCAATTGTCAAAGTACGTTGGGAATCGAAACGGGGTCCAGAATTCACCTGGGAGCGGGAAGATCAGATGAAGCGTAAGTACCCACATTTATTCACTACGGTCACACCAAGTTGAATTTCGGGACGAAATTTCCTTAACTAGGGGAGACTGTAACATCACTGTATTTCCGGTCGTCCGTACATCTGTACGATTGTACTGTTACGACCTGAGATATAATAATTATTAATGATACTGAATTTCTGAATGCATGATTTGATGATTATTACCATTATTGGTATACATACCTAGAACATATTATCGTAGATGAAATCACAGATAATGAATTATTGGTTGAAATGGAAAGGAAATTCAGAGGTGGTTGTAGTTTGGTTGTTAAAAACAGTCAAGGACACATGGTCATGGTTTATCAAAATAGCGATGGAACGGTGGCTGGGGCAGTTGCGACTGACCCCTACATATGCCATATACATATGCATATTTCGATCTATCACGGATGTGTCAGTGACTTGGTTAAGTGGGTTTCGGATTGGGAATTATAATGTTTAAGTTAATAAAATAATGAGAACAATATTGAAAACAATTACGCGATGGTGAAGTTACGAACATAACTAAAAACACGAATATTAATTTAGAAATATTAACTTGATAAATGTATTCGTGTGAGTGACGATTCACATGAATATAATTATTAAGAATAAAATTCTGAAACGATATTCCGTAAATTGTAAATCGAATCGAAATACGGTACGCGCGTTGGATTCGCAAAGGTGGCGATCTTTACGAATACGTACGTAAGTATCGCGTTTTGACGAGATAATTAAATAATATTTATCGATAATAAAATAAGAAAAAAATAAATTCAAAACATTTATTAGGAATCACAACCTAAAACAAACGGTTTATTTAAATAAATAATTCAACGAAATCGTTTTATGAAACAAGTTTAATTAAAATCATTTGAATAAAATGAAATATATTTATTTGAATGTTTTATGTTTTAAATGTGTTTCACGTTAAAAACCGAGCATAACCGAACATTTTATATAATTTATCACGATAAAAACGAGACCGGGCACGCGGGATTACATGGGTAATTAAATGGGAAGAACCCCATCTTCTTCCTCACTTTCAAAAACTCTCTCTTTCTCTAAAACACACACACACGCACCCCCACTCTCTCTTTCTCGGAGCCTAAACAACCGGGTAATTAAGGAGAACAAGAAAGTACAAGAAGATCTCACGTTTGATCCATCATTCGAGGTAAATATACTGTTTTCTTTTCGGTTTTATGGTGAAAACCTAATGGGTTAGATGGTTACCAACTTGAAACGAGTTTAGGGTTTTCTCTTGTGTTGAGTGGAGTGGTACGAGGCTAGGGACACCATGGATACATCGGTTCAGCCTAGGACATGAGGGCGAAGGTGATGAACAAATGGGGTAATGATCTAGCAGGTGACCGAACCTGGTTTTGGTCGGCCGAACTTTTTCCAAGGCGGCTAGGTTCATGAGGGCCGAACCCTTTGCCAGCTGAGCGACGCGAACCTTGCGTGGAGTAGCTAAGCCGGCGAACCTAAGGAACCCACGAACCCTCCCTTGTAGCCAAACCTTGCGCCACCATGATGGCCGAACCTATTCCACCGGCCGAACCCTCCTTGGCCCAACGAACCTAGGCCACGAACCATGCATATAACCGAACCTTCCTATGTATGCAGCGAACCTTCTACTCTGCATAAAGTCTGCATGGAACGAACCTATGGCTTATGAGAGCCGAACCTATGGGGGCTGGGTGGCCATTCAGCGAACCTCTCGGTCATGAGGAACCATATAAGGCCGAACCTTATGATGATGGAGCCGAACCTATCCTTTTGCTAGGGGGTTCGCTGCCCTATTGGAAAATAACATTGAGATGAATAACTAGAGTTAAGGAGGAAATCTAAACCACTTTAACTAGAGACAAGGATGGTTGAAAATAACCGGGTTATATGTAAATACACCTATACATGCTCATGCATGCATGAGTAATCACATTCACCACTTTTTTTTATAATAAGCATGGGATTGAGTTATGAGCTTACATTATTTGAAACACTTTATAAGTATGACATAGTTAATATTTTCTAGACATAAAATTTGATGAAACACTTTAATTGTAGGAATTAATGTAATTGAACATTTTCCCAAGATTTGGTGTATTAAACCTAAACTAGAATTTTATTTATAATGTTAATCATGGTGGAGATAGATGATTATGCATGCATGCAACTAAGAATGTATCTACATGAGTTAAAAGGATAAAACCTTTACAATTTATATAACCTTGATATATTGGGTAAAAGATCATAATATAATGGATAATAAACACTAACAAGTTTGAATTATCCGTGTAATGTGATACATACTAAAAGTGTGGTGTAACAACTTAACTTAGAATGATTAAACTAAGTTAGTGAAACACCTAGGGATTTAAAAGTGAACATGTGAGAAGATTTAATTAAAATAAAACCCATGTGCTTATGAGTGCACAACACACAATAATTACAGGTGGTTGAGTCAGTGATTGATTTATCTTACGTGAGCGCGCATACTACAAGAATTTTGATTCTAAGGACTCAGGTGAGTTCTCATAACCTCCTTTTCTTTTAAACTATTTTGTTTTAAAACACGGAGGTGAAACATGTATACCAATTTTAAATATTATTTTGATAACACAAGGATGATACTGTTTATCAATATGATATTCACATTATAGAATTATCATTATTTATGGATTATCACTTATTATCATATATCCGTGTAACATTGTCATTAACTTCGGTCAATAACAAAGATTACATGTATTGTCACTTGGATTATCACAACTCCTTGAATCGTTGCCTTTAACTTCGGTTAATTGCTTTGATCTCATGTATTGTCACGTGGTTAGCTTCCACTCCATGGATCATGTCTTTAACTTATGTTAATTACATAAATCCCATGTATGGTCACATATACTAATTGAGAATATTGATGTTTGAGATTGGTTGAATGGTTATGTGGTTGATTATCTATTATTGTCTATGACTATCTATGATTAACTATGACTTAATTGATATGTGACTATGTGTTTGTTTAAATGTTTGATTGTTGAGTTGGGAGATGTGTTGGATATTTACGCAGGTACTCTTGTGGATTTTCTTAGTTAAACCATAAGTTTTTATACTCATTTTATCTAAACTTTTTATAAAACCCTTTTCAAATACAAACTTTTATACTCATTTTACAAAACACTGTTAAGTATAAAAACTTATGATTACTCACCAACTACTTTGTAGTTGACACTTGATTTTCTTACATGTTTCAGGTGATGAAGCTAAGTAGGTTGAGGAAGAGGAATTCACGCTTTTGGACATCATCACATAGGAATCTTGAACTTAGCTAAATAACTGAAATTCTGGCGATTAGAATTTAGTTAGATAGTTAAATCTCTTTTGTATTTGATGTAACTAATTCATGATAGACATGATTTTTGTGTAGTTAATTTGGTTGATTGAATGATATGTGATGATTTAATTTAGATGCCACGAGCTTTTGAACAATCTACACATCCCTCGTGGCATCCCAACGTTTCCGCCATCGGTCGGGGTGTTACAACAAAAGACTCGCAAATAAAATCAAAACAAAAAAAGAAAGAAACAGACACAAGACCAATTACCTAATTAAGTTCAATCACAGCTAGTTTCGCTATTGCCTAGTGTTCCCCGGCAACGGCGCCAAAAACTTGATGTGAGCGGTCCGTATGCTAAAAATAGGAGAATTAAACGACGTCTAACTTAAGCTAAAGACCACTATAACTAATCCTAGACCTAGACTCGATCTAAACACCTAGTTAAAAATCGGAAATCCTAAACTAGACTGCTACGTAGGCAAGTGTACCTATCGATGACAGTATAGCTTGTGGAAGACCAGATATCGAACCTAAGGACACTAGTTTGACAAAACTAACCTAGACTATGAACAAAATAAAGTAAAAGAGAGGGGGTTTGGTGCAACTATAAAAACTTAATCGAGGCTGTAACTAAGTAACTGACTAAACTAACAACTACAACTATAAAAACTTAATCACGTTGGAACCTTGTCTCACCCCAGGCCGACGGGGTTGATCGACGTCTCGTCGGGTGGAATAGTCCCAAAGCGTGATACATGGTTGATCAGATTGTATTCATAGCACATGATATACAAGAAAAAACTACATTTCAATCGAAATAACAAAATTAAATTACATATTGTCTGAAACAAATATTATTTAATCCTGCTACAAAATGAATTCAAGTCTTGAATCTTGTAGCTAACAAGATTTCACAAATGTGCTTGCAAAAGAAGCTAGGTCCACTCCTTTGGCTCCAAACATGTCACCTATCATTTTTTATACATGTTCGTTGTCAACATTTATGTTGGGGATTTCAAAATGTTTGTTATTAAAAATCGTGATTTGAAATGAACGGTTTGTAAAAATGGTAATCTACTACACAAGCGTTCGTTCTAAACCACATTACTTACACTTTCCCAAGTCATTGAAGGTAGCTTATGTATAGGGCATACATAGAGTCAAAAAGACTCAGCTGCCAACCCACCACGCCTTTGGTGACTGACTATCATGTTTTTTATGGAAATTAGGACTCCACGCTTCTACATGTCTCTTCTTCAAAACAATTGCTAGACATTGTAATTTTATTTTCATCGAGTGTAAATCTAGCATCTCTGATTAATGAGTTTATTGTAAAATCACACAATCAACACTCTGCATGGGGATTGATGTCACACCCCGACCGACGGCGGAATACGTCGGGGCGCGAGTCTGACTGTTCATTAGCTCATGGTACTATTATAATGTTTCATAATTAATGCATCATTGTTACAAATTAAATACAGCATTCATTAAATAATAAACAAGCATTACATAACTTGAATCAAAGTATTACAATTGAAAAGTCTATACATTTGTTTTAATGTTTAAACTAGGTCACTAAGCCTATCTTATGTCTTCATCATGCTTCCTTATCCTGTTACACATGTAAAATAATTTTTGTCAACTATTTGCATAGTTGGTGAGTACACATACAAGTTTATATAATACATAAGAAACAGATGCAAGTTCAAAGTCTAAAGTATTAACCTAAAGCATATGTTCTCACAAGTTTCTAAAGCATCATGTATAGCACAAAAGTTCAAGCAATACCTCAATAGTTATACAGTTCATATAAACAAATAATCATTGTTCTCAATAGTCCTCAATAGTTTTCAATAGTCCTCAATCAGTGTCAAACCATACTTGTACACCAATGGCTTGCAATTGTTTAGAATAATGCATATAGAATTCAACATGTAATCACATACAACCAAAGGTAATATCTAAAGACTAAGTCATTGCATCGTTAGTGTTTTGACTCTATGAATACATGATTTATACAGGACATGTGTAACATCCCTAAAACATTTCAAAATGTAAAGAAGGAAGTATGAATGTACTCACATGATTAATTTAGCTAATCCAAAGACTCTCAACGTGGTATGGAATGTACGAATGTTGCTCACTTCAACCTATAGTTATAACAATAAGTTTATTAAACTAAGTATTCCTAGAGTTGAGTTGTCAAGTACTAACTCTATGGCATCTATGGATATCCTATGGTGCGTCTAAAATTTATAATCCATAAGCCTAGGTTCTAAAAGAAATTTGGAAATCCTACTTTTATGAATTTACTCACAAAATAACTAATTAAATAATTTGAATATTGATTTTTGAATTCATTTTAGTTTAGACTGTAACAGTTAACTAAACTTAATATCATTTTGAAGTAAAATTAATTTTTGCCATATTTTAGTTAAATATGTTAAATAAAACATATCCTAAGAAATTAGAATGTGTCATTTAAAACTACATAATTATTTTAAATAATTATGTATTATTTCTTTATCATTTATATATTCATTATATATATATTTAGAATTTATGTTAAATTTCTAAGCAAAACTATTTTACTTAAATAAAATAGATTATTTTTTTCATTTTGAAAACTTGATAAGATGTAACATCGATTATATTCATAAACTAGTGTAGTTTATATAATAACTTATTATTTGACAAAAAATTCCCATATTATTTTATCAATTTCAGAAAATATAACAGTAGCAAAACATTTGTTTTATATGTTTTTTTTTTTGTTTAGAAATGATAATAATAAATAAATAAATTATTTTGTAGATCATTTTTATCGTTTATTTAACTAACTAGTAAAATAATCTTTTCTGAATAATAAAAGTTTGTATCATAATATTATAATTTAGATTTTATGATTTTTCAACATTTTACATAAAAAAAATGAAGATTGAATTGGCAAAAAAACCTGTTTGGGGATGGTTTATGGGTTTTGAACCCACGCCACTCCACCCAACCGGCAAGTGTTTAACCGCTAGGCTGGGTGAGTGGTTCTCTTTTTCATTATATTTATCACCTAAATTTTCGGCATTCACACAAGAACCCTAGATTTGATTTCAATCGAATTCGTGCATTTGAATGATCGTGAGCCTCTAAAATGTTAGGGCTTTTGATCTTTAGTCGAAAATGAGTGTAAAGATATACAAACTTACCCGGTATGCTCTTGTATTGATGGTGCTCGAGTTCGAATAGGTCTCGGTTAGTTCTTGAATAAAATCCCACGGTTTAGTGCTTCCTAGTGCATTTCTTATACTCAGACATGTTCGTCTAGTTCCAAAGAACGTTTTGATGTGATTAATTTCGCATTTTATACTCGTTTATATTGAATTCAAAATTTTGGTTCGACCTTGTATTCTTGGAAAGTGATTAACGAGATTCTGCATTTATTTTGATTCGATTATTGATTAATGGGTTTACGCGTTCGAATCCATTCCGAAAATACCTTTGATTGAGTTGGGTATGTGCTGGCTACACGTTGGATTTGTAACCGGGTCACGAAGGGGGGAACTGGGTCGGGTCGGTGTTGCTGGGCGAAGAAGAGGGAAACTTTGGGTATTTTACAGCTTCAATCCCTCCTGTTTATTCTTGTTTCAGTTTTGTCTTTAAACTTTCTCCACTCACAATTAGTTTTAGGAAATGTTTCTTTTAACCCCTCTAGTTTGAGTTTAAATGTTTTATATCATAAAACCTTTATGTTTTATAATTATTAACAATTTAACCTTCATGTTTAAAACTAACTAAAAGTTTTATAATTATCGTTTTAAGTTTAATTAACTTTTATTTTCATTATTACTGTTTTTTTTATTTTTTTATATATATTTTTTTATGAACATTTATTGTTTTATGCTCAATTGTTTAAAATTTTATAAAGTTTATAAAATCTTTTAGTAAATAATAATTTACTTATTTTGATATATATATATATTATGAATTTGAGTATCATTATTTTATGAAAGTGAATATTGTTTTATGATTAAAATTAAACGTAATAAAATGTTTTAACACAATATAATTGTTTCTTGCATTATTAAATAAATTTTTATCACATTTATTTGTTTTAGAGTATTTTATTTATTTATGAGTATTTGTGTAACGTCTATTTCATTAATGGATGTAAATACGTATTTATATTTATTCAAATATTTCAAAACATTATTACGTATTTTGTTTTTTTTATTTGAATTGAACTACAACGAAATCATGGGGATTACAATTGATTCTTTATAAAAATTCTTATAAATGATTTCTCCATGTTTACTCTTAAAATCTACAATTTACTTTTTTTAGTTATTTTTAAAATCTTCTCATGTCGTCGCTTACACGAAATCATAGAGTGTGTCACCCCATGCGTCTCTTTTTTTTTACTCGCATGAGTTGTCTTGGACCAGTTTTAAACTCGTTCAGAGACTAATTTAAAATCGATTTGTGTCGCAACCCGATTGAAAATCATCGAGTTTGTTTACTAGAGACATACGTCCATAATATCACAAATGTGATTATTTACCAAACCTAACATGAATTGCCTTTGTTAACTGGATCTCGCAGATTTAACCCTAGTACTTGATTCATTTTGACGTGTTCGCATAACGTACCGACCTAGGCGTTGGAAGTTTGTCAGACTAATAATACTATCTACGTTACTGTCGGTTGGCCACCACCAACTAATGACAAATGATTTGTGATTGGTCATACTTGATTCGTTCTTGAATTGTGCCTTGCACATGTCTAGTGATTTATGCAAGACAGACACCCTACTAAACTTGTTATTTGTTTATTGATGATTTGTATGAATATGCTGAATTATGGTTGATGTCGACGGAGCTTAGCTAATAAACTAACTAAAAACCGACTCTAAAATAGACACAAAGTAATAAATCTAGACTCTCTAAAACCTAAGCTACCGACAGGCAAGTGTACCTATCGTATGCAGCAAGACAAAAGTAAGTCCGGATATCGAACCCACAAACTTCTACAGACTGTGCTAACTAGACTCTAGGACTTATCTATACAAAATTTGTACTTAAATAAAATAATATTAAGGAAGGGGGGTTTTCTAACCAACTAAGAATAACTTAAATAAAGACTAAAAAGAAGACTCTAAACTGAAACGAATATCAGACGAGGAAAGAACACTACCTAGGCATGAATCCTACATATGTTCAACAAAGAATCTATCGGTAATGGATACAATGTGATACCAATATCTTAAAATACTAAACTCAAAGGAAACCTAGAGCACCCTCGACCCTTCTCAAGGATTGTCAACTAAAAGTCCTAGAAGCCGTTAAACCACCGGTTAAATGGATTTCCCTCACAAGTTATCCAATTATACTCAAAATGTATCCGCTAGACAATCTACCTCACGGCACGATAATCTCAAAAACACCTAAGAAGTAACTGTTGAACAATCTACCTCACAGCGCGAAATTCACAGTTTTCTTAAATGCTAGGGATGACTTGGGTTTTCCTATTGGATTCGGTAAACAAAAATATAAGATGAACTAGAAAGATCTTCTCACAAAGCTTCTAAACTAGTAAATCTAACACCCTAGACAAACCGACAATCTCTCACCTCACGGCTATCAAGATTGGTTGCACATCTAATATATCCATATCAAGATAATAACTCCTATGGTGAACTCGTACGCAGTAAACCATCCAATAATCAAAAACACACAGTAATTGACCTAGCATGCACCTATTACATGAAAGACATTCACCAAGGCACACAAGGAGTAAATCATCAATCCATAAACAATCATAGACACACATAAACATCCAATAATCCAATCCAAGTTTGTTACATCACGAGTTCATCACATAAACATAATCCAAAACCAATAAAAACCAATATTAAACATGTGCAATCATCAAAACCTAGGTAGTTCTAAAAGATTTAGCCAAGAAACATCATATGAATACAATCCATAATTTGATTAAAGCCAAAGAGAAACATGGAAATCAAAGAAAACAAAGAAACAAAGAAAACCGAATGAAGAACACCCGAATTCCTTGATCCTAGGCCTTCAATCTTCAATCCAATGCTTTCCCAATGTTTGATTCACCTTAGAATAGCTTTTCCTCGAGCTCCTAGTCGCCTCCAGCCGTTCAAAAACGTATCTCCCCCTAGGGTTTTCGACTTTTTGGCTTAAAACTGATTTTCTGCGATTTTAAGTCTGTGGCGTAGCGCGACAGATACCTCTAAATCCGTCGCGTAGCGCGAGAGATTTCAGAGGGCATTTTTGTCTTTTCCACCTCTAGCGTAGCGCGACAGGGTTTGCTATGGTTGTCGCGTAGCGCGAGGGAATCCAGAATCCAGTTTTCTTCTTCTCTTGTTTCCGGGTCTGTCCTTACCCAACCGTGAGCTCGTTTCTTTGTACTTTATCACCAAATATGTGTGTTTATTACCTGCAAGCATCAAATTACAGAAATGTGAAGCACCAGCTTAAATCGACTCTTAAACTGAATAAAACTGTACAGAAACGAAATAAAAACAAATAGAAAAATAGATGTGTTTTACAACACATCACATCCCCACACTTATCTCTTTTTCGTCCCTGAAAAAGGCTTATACAAAAATCTGGGATCATAGCTAGGTAAAACGGTTTCCACACAATTAAACTCATTAATTCAAAATTAAATGCCATGGAAAAGATTGCAAGTATTGTTATCCTACTAAACCCATACTGATTTTCCCAGTCCCTTAGTCATGGTCCATTATGTTCATGTTCTACATTTCTTCTCATTAGACCCACACTTAGGAAATTAAAAATCAAATCAATCATGGATTCTAGCTTTCAAGTCATCCTTACATATAAACAGACAAGAAATTTCTCAAATCAGATTTTTATAATGGAAGCAGATGAAAGCGTGAGCGTTTTTCTTTTATTCAAATTTTTATTGAACTTAGCTTAGTGGTGTTTCAACCAGGCTGCAACCCGGCGTGTGACACATAAGTTTCTCGTCCAACATCTTTTCTTTCATTTTTTCTTTTTACTCAGCTTATTTGGTGAAATGGAGGCGCCATAAGACTCGGATTTATTCTCATAAAAAGAGTACTTATGTGCCAAACAAAAATCAGATTTTCAAAACTCTCATTTGTTATTATGCAAAGGCTCCTTTACAACTAGAAAACAGTTTCATTAATTCCAAAATCCCAAGATGTTTCCCATGAAATTCATGCATTTAAATGATATTATACCAATTCTAAGGAACAAATACAATCAGTTGAGCCTACTCACACATCCCATAACCAAAGCATAAAACCCAAACCAACAAGTCAACAATGAAAGGAACCACAGAACCTAACTTTCCTATCATTTCCCATCACACTTTTGCAAACAACTTAAACAAGGACAAAGAAAATCTAAGATAAAGATGTAAAAACAGAAAAAACAAAAATAAATTATAATTTTTTTTTTATCAAATTTTGACTCAAGAACTTAAGCAAACTAAAATAGAAATAAAAAACTACCTACTAAAACAAAATTAAACTAAGTTTCCCATCCCCACACTTAAACTTTACATTGTCCCCAATGTAGAGAAAAAGGAAAACCAAAAAGAAAAACTAAAAATTAAGAATTAAAAATTGAAAATGACTTAGCTGGTTGAAGAAAAACTGTCGAGCGTCAATCTTTCCACGTAGCTCCACAATTTACAATTCTGCTCCGCAGGCTACAAACAATAACATAAGATCTACACAAAACAAAGATCAAACAAGCATCAACACGTCCAAAACATGATAACAATAATATCCATGATTAAGTCCAACCACCAACCAACCCGGATTCCTGAAACCAACAAATCAAAATTTACAAAATTGCAAAATTTCTAATCAACATAACCATGAACGAATAAACCACAAAAACCACAAACCTCCCCACACTTAGTCTCCATGTTGTCGTGCAGTGTATGAGAATGGAGGGCCAATGTAGTAGAAGAGAAGAAATGGAGTTAAAAATCTGATCTCTAAGGCTTGAAAAGCTTTAAACTCATCTGGAAGGGCGTCGCGTATCGCGACACCATGTGAAGGAACCCTCGCGATACGCGAGGGAATGTTGACCCGCGAAGTTGACTATATTGTCGCGTAGCGCGACATGTTTCCCAGTGGATGTCGCGTGACGCGACGAGGTTCTTTTTCCAGAGAGTTTCCAGATTTCCATGCCTTAGCCAAATTTTCACCCCCAAAACTCACTAAACCATCCGCAAATGTTATAAAACAGGAAATACATACCTGGTGGCTCCAATTCATTATTATGGCATCAAATTGATTAAAAACCTGCAAAACAGAAGAAAACACACAAAAAACGAAAACGAAAAACGAAAAACAATCACGAAAAACTAAAATCTACAAACTATACACTTGGGAGTTTAACCCAAGAGTTTCTCAAACTCATCTCAATTGGGGGAATCAAGGGAAACCTCCTTCCTTGCAATTAACTCGTGACCACGATCACCAACATCCCATGGTCCTCCTCCCACAACTTCATGCACACCGACATCATCACTAGCCAAAACCACCCCCTCCATTCGATGGACTAACTCACCACCGGCTCTCATAGAATTTGCTACCTTCAAACAAACGCTCTCATCACCCACTCTAAAAGTGAGTTTTCCCTCATATACATCTATGATAGCCTTAGCGGTGCGCAAGAATGGGCGCCCAAGAATGATGGGAACCACCGTGTCCGCCTCCATATCCATCACCACAAAATCCACGGGAAAAACAAACCTATCAACCTTGACTAACACATTCTTCAAAATCCCCCGTGGACACTTAACCGACCGATCCGCCAACGACAAGGTCATGCGTGTGGAGGACAAGTCACCAAGGGCTAGCTTCTCGTATAAAGAATGTGGCATCAGATTGATGCTAGCCCCTGAATCCGCCAGAGCATACCTCCTTACATCATCTCCAAACAAGCACGGGCTAGTAAACATTCCCGGATCTGCAAGCTTTTCGGGAAGCTTGTTTAAGATCACCGCGGAACAACCCGCACTCAATGGCACGTTGGCTACCTCTCCCAAACGGTCCTTAGACTTCAGCAATTCTTTTAGAAACTTAGCATATTTAGGAATACGCTGAAGGACATCAATGAGTGGGAGATTGATCTTCAATTGTTTGAAAATATCAAGGAAGTGCCCGTATTCCTTCGCATGCTTTTGATTAGTTAAGCGCGCGGGGTAAGGAACACGGGTAAGATCAATCTCCGGTGTGGGCTTACACATGACCGGTTTCTTCCCAACTACCGGTTTCTCAACTAGAGACTCACTGGTTGGTGCGGTACTTGCTAAGACTAGCCTCGTTTGCACCCTCCCAGGAGTCTCCATCTCAATCTCCTCATCCACCAGTTCCTCCTCATCTACATCAACCGGTGGGATCACCCTCTCGCTCTCCTCAACTTCTACTAACACTGGTGGTATGAACACCTCTCCTCTACCTCCTCCAGAACGAGTAGTGACCGCCTTAACATGGGCATTTGGGTTGGTTTGGGGCTGACCCGGGAACTGACCCTGAGGCCGTTCATCCAACCGTTTGGCAATGTCACCAACTGTTCTTTGTAAATCCAAGAACGCAGATTGCTGGTTCTTGAGGAGAACATCATGTTCATGTAGGATCTTTTGTGTAGTGGCATCCTTAGCCACTAACTGAGTCAACAATTCCTCTATCCTACCCAAACCACCACCAGCACCTGAAGTGCTACCCTGATTACTACCACTAGGAGCTGGATTATGTCCCTGATTTTGACCAGAATGAAAACCAGGGGGATTACCTGAAGATCTATAAGTTTGGTTATGAGAATTTCCCCAACCGGGGTTATAAGATTGCCCAAACCTACCCTGTCCTCCTAAGTAGTTAGCCTGCTCCTGACTCACCAAACATTCAGAAGTTGCATGACCACCTCTACAGATCTCACATCTGTCCACTCTCATCTTCAAATCCTTAACATCCCTAGCTAAAGACTCAAGAGCAGCAGCAACACTAGTGTCCATGTTCACATGGTGAACACCTCTCAATGACGAGGAAGAACTAGTGATAGGAGTTGAATTCCTATTCGAAGACCGCTGCTCGTGCTCGGCCTGAGCAAAACTCTCAAAAAGATCATTACATTCAGCCACATCCCTCTTACCCATGAGGTGGCCTCCTGCAGAAGTGTCAAATCTGGCACGAGTCTCATATGTGAGCCCATTGTAGAATTTCTCTACAAGTGCCCATTCAGATAAACCATGCTGGGAGCATCGGCTAAGAAGATTTTGAAACCTTTCCCACGCAAGATAGTAAGGCTCATCGGGGGCCATTCGGAATGAATGGATCTCATCTCTCAGGCGGGCGGCCTTAGCAGGTGGGAAGTACTTTTTAAGAAAAGCATCCCGAAGGCTAACCCAAGTAATGAAAGTGCCTGGAGGATGAGAATCGAGCCAAGTAGCTGCTCGCCCCGATAAAGAAAAAGGAAAAAGCTGTAGAAAAATCGCATCATTAGTGGCACCTTGAAGATTGAAGGTACCACAGATACGAGTGAGCCTAGCAAGGTGTGCGGGAGCATCTTCATCATCATGACCATTAAACTGAGAGTTATTAATCGCATTCATGATATATGAAGGAATCTGCCACGAATTTTCATTCGGGATAGGTGGCAGTAAAATGGGGTTATTAAGCCCCGTGAATCCCGCAGTGGCCTGCTGGTGAACGGTCCTACGCTCAGCCATGGGTGGAATAAGATGAACAGGTGGACTAGAATGAGTAGAAGAAGAATAAGAAGAAGACGGTGTGTGCTCAGAAAGATCAACAGAAATGGGAGTAGAAGCACTTACCTCGCTCGTAGAACTTTCAGAGAAGTCCCGTGAATCGCTCCTTGATAGCAAAGAAAGCTCAGGTGGCGGTCCGTGTGAGCGTAGGTGGGGCATACACTACCAAACCTGCAATCAAATAAAAGCAAATCAAAAAGAAATAAATAAAATAAAATAAAACTAAAAACAAATTAAAACACCAATATGCACAGATAAGACAAAGAACTAGTAAGCGCAATCGACTAAGAAGTCCCCGGCAACGGCGCCAAAAACTTGATGTCGACGGAGCTTAGCTAATAAACTAACTAAAAACCGACTCTAAAATAGACACAAAGTAATAAATCTAGACTCTCTAAAACCTAAGCTACCGACAGGCAAGTGTACCTATCGTATGCAGCAAGACAAAAGTAAGTCCGGATATCGAATCCACAGACTTCTACAGACTGTGCTAACTAGACTCTAGGACTTATCTATACAAAATTTGTACTTAAATAAAATAATATTAAGGAAGGGGGTTTTCTAACCAACTAAGAATAACTTAAATAAAGACTAAAAAGAAGACTCTAAACTGAAACGAATATCAGACGAGGAAAGAACACTACCTAGGCATGAATCCTACATCTGTTCAACAAAGAATCTAACGGTAATGGAAACAATGTGATACCAATATCTTAAAATACTAAACTCAAAGGAAACCTAGAGCACCCTCGACCCTTCTCAAGGATTGTCAACTAAAAGTCCTAGAAGCCGTTAAACCACCGGTTAAATGGATTTCCCTCACAGGTTATCCAATTATACTCAAAATGTATCCGCTAGACAATCTACCTCACGGCACGATAATCTCAAAAACACCTAAGAAGTAACTGTTGAACAATCTACCTCACAGCGCGAAAGTCACAGTTTTCTTAAATGCTAGGGATGACTTGGGTTTTCCTAATGGATTCGGTAAACAAAAATATAAGATGAACTAGAAAGATCTTCTCACAAAGCTTCTAAACTAGTAAATCTAACACCCTAGACAAACCGACAATCTCTCACCTCACGGCTATCAAGATTGGTTGCACATCTAATATATCCATATCAAGATAATAACTCCTATGGTGAACTCGTACGCAGTAAACCATCCAATAATCAAAAACACACAGTAATTGACCTAGCATGCACCTATTACATGAAAGACATTCACCAAGGCACACAAGGAGTAAATCATCAATCCATAAACAATCATAGACACACATAAACATCCAATAATCCAATCCAAGTTTGTTACATCACGAGTTCATCACATAAACATAATCCAAAACCAATAAAAACCAATGTTAAACATGTGCAATCATCAAAACCTAGGTAGTTCTAAAAGATTTAGCCAAGAAACATCATATGAATACAATCCATAATTTGATTAAAGTCAAAGAGAAACATGGAAATCAAAGAAAACAAAGAAACAAAGAAAACCGAATGAAGAACACCCGAATTCCTTGATCCTAGGCCTTCAATCTTCAATCCAATGCTTTCCCAATGTTTGATTCACCTTAGAATAGCTTTTCCTCGAGCTCCTAGTTGCCTCCAGCCGTTCAAAAACGTATCTCCCCCTAGGGTTTTCGACTTTTTGGCTTAAAACTGATTTTCTGCGATTTTAAGTCTGTGGCGTAGCGCGACAGATACCTCTAAATCCGTCGCGTAGCGCGAGAGATTTCAGAGGGCATTTTTGTCTTTTCCACCTCTAGCGTAGCGCGACAGGGTTTGCTATGGTTGTCGCGTAGCGCGAGGGAATCCAGAATCCAGTTTTCTTCTTCTCTTGTTTCCGGGTCTGTCCTTACCCAACCGTGAGCTCGTTTCTTTGTACTTTATCACCAAATATGTGTGTTTATTACCTGCAAGCATCAAATTACAGAAATGTGAAGCACCAGCTTAAATCGACTCTTAAACTGAATAAAACTGTACAGAAACGAAATAAAAACAAATAGAAAAATAGATGTGTTTTACAACACATCACATCCCCACACTTATCTCTTTTTCGTCCCTGAAAAAGGCTTATACAAAAATCTGGGATCATAGCTAGGTAAAACGGTTTCCACACAATTAAACTCATTAATTCAAAATTAAATGCCATGGAAAAGATTGCAAGTATTGTTATCCTACTAAACCCATACTGATTTTCCCAGTCCCTTAGTCATGGTCCATTATGTTCATGTTCTACATTTCTTCTCATTAGACCCACACTTAGGAAATTAAAAATCAAATCAATCATGGATTCTAGCTTTCAAGTCATCCTTACATATAAACAGACAAGAAATTTCTCAAATCAGATTTTTATAATGGAAGCAGATGAAAGCGTGAGCGTTTTTCTTTTATTCAAATTTTTATTGAACTTAGCTTAGTGGTGTTTCAACCAGGCTGCAACCCGGCGTGTGACACATAAGTTTCTCGTCCAACATCTTTTCTTTCATTTTTTCTTTTTACTCAGCTTATTTGGTGAAATGGAGGCGCCATAAGACTCGGATTTATTCTCATAAAAAGAGTACTTATGTGCCAAACAAAAATCAGATTTTCAAAACTCTCATTTGTTATTATGCAAAGGCTCCTTTACAACTAGAAAACAGTTTCATTAATTCCAAAATCCCAAGATGTTTCCCATGAAATTCATGCATTTAAATGATATTATACCAATTCTAAGGAACAAATACAATCAGTTGAGCCTACTCACACATCCCATAACCAAAGCATAAAACCCAAACCAACAAGTCAACAATGAAAGGAACCACAGAACCTAACTTTCCTATCATTTCCCATCACACTTTTGCAAACAACTTAAACAAGGACAAAGAAAATCTAAGATAAAGATGTAAAAACAGAAAAAACAAAAATAAATTATAATTTTTTTTTATCAAATTTTGACTCAAGAACTTAAGCAAACTAAAATAGAAATAAAAAACTACCTACTAAAACAAAATTAAACTAAGTTTCCCATCCCCACACTTAAACTTTACATTGTCCCCAATGTAGAGAAAAAGGAAAACCAAAAAGAAAAACTAAAAATTAAGAATTAAAAATTGAAAATGACTTAGCTGGTTGAAGAAAAACTGTCGAGCGTCAATCTTTCCACGTAGCTCCACAATTTACAATTCTGCTCCGCAGGCTACAAACAATAACATAAGATCTACACAAAACAAAGATCAAACAAGCATCAACACGTCCAAAACATGATAACAATAATATCCATGATTAAGTCCAACCACCAACCAACCCGGATTCCTGAAACCAACAAATCAAAATTTACAAAATTGCAAAATTTCTAATCAACATAACCATGAACGAATAAACCACAAAAACCACAAACCTCCCCACACTTAGTCTCCATGTTGTCGTGCAGTGTATGAGAATGGAGGGCCAATGTAGTAGAAGAGAAGAAATGGAGTTAAAAATCTGATCTCTAAGGCTTGAAAAGCTTTAAACTCATCTGGAAGGGCGTCGCGTATCGCGACACCATGTGAAGGAACCCTCGCGATACGCGAGGGAATGTTGACCCGCGAAGTTGACTATATTGTCGCGTAGCGCGACATGTTTCCCAGTGGATGTCGCGTGACGCGACGAGGTTCTTTTTCCAGAGAGTTTCCAGATTTCCATGCCTTAGCCAAATTTTCAACCCCAAAACTCACTAAACCATCCACAAATGTTATAAAACAGGAAATACATACCTGGTGGCTCCAATTCATTATTATGGCATCAAATTGATTAAAAACCTGCAAAACAGAAGAAAACACACAAAAAACGAAAACGAAAAACGAAAAACAATCACGAAAAACTAAAATCTACAAACTATACACTTGGGAGTTTAACCCAAGAGTTTCTCAAACTCATCTCAATTGGGGGAATCAAGGGAAACCTCCTTCCTTGCAATTAACTCGTGACCACGATCACCAACATCCCATGGTCCTCCTCCCACAACTTCATGCACACCGACATCATCACTAGCCAAAACCACCCCCTCCATTCGATGGACTAACTCACCACCGGCTCTCATAGAATTTGCTACCTTCAAACAAACGCTCTCATCACCCACTCTAAAAGTGAGTTTTCCCTCATATACATCTATGATAGCCTTAGCGGTGCGCAAGAATGGGCGCCCAAGAATGATGGGAACCACCGTGTCCGCCTCCATATCCATCACCACAAAATCCACGGGAAAAACAAACCTATCAACCTTGACTAACACATTCTTCAAAATCCCCCGTGGACACTTAACCGACCGATCCGCCAACGACAAGGTCATGCGTGTGGGGGACAAGTCACCAAGGGCTAGCTTCTCGTATAAAGAATGTGGCATCAGATTGATGCTAGCCCCTGAATCCGCCAGAGCATACCTCCTTACATCATCTCCAAACAAGCACGGGCTAGTAAACATTCCCGGATCTGCAAGCTTTTCGGGAAGCTTGTTTAAGATCACCGCGGAACAACCCGCACTCAATGGCACGTTGGCTACCTCTCCCAAACGGTCCTTAGACTTCAGCAATTCTTTTAGAAACTTAGCATATTTAGGAATACGCTGAAGGACATCAATGAGTGGGAGATTGATCTTCAATTGTTTGAAAATATCAAGGAAGTGCCCGTATTCCTTCGCATGCTTTTGATTAGTTAAGCGCGCGGGGTAAGGAACACGGGTAAGATCAATCTCCGGTGTGGGCTTACACATGACCGGTTTCTTCCCAACTACCGGTTTCTCAACTAGAGACTCACTGGTTGGTGCGGTACTTGCTAAGACTAGCCTCGTTTGCACCCTCCCAGGAGTCTCCATCTCAATCTCCTCATCCACCAGTTCCTCCTCATCTACATCAACCGGTGGGATCACCCTCTCGCTCTCCTCAACTTCTACTAACACTGGTGGTATGAACACCTCTCCTCTACCTCCTCCAGAACGAGTAGTGACCGCCTTAACATGGGCATTTGGGTTGGTTTGGGGCTGACCCGGGAACTGACCCTGAGGCCGTTCATCCAACCGTTTGGCAATGTCACCAACTGTTCTTTGTAAATCCAAGAACGCAGATTGCTGGTTCTTGAGGAGAACATCATGTTCATGTAGGATCTTTTGTGTAGTGGCATCCTTAGCCACTAACTGAGTCAACAATTCCTCTATCCTACCCAAACCACCACCAGCACCTGAAGTGCTACCCTGATTACTACCACTAGGAGCTGGATTATGTCCCTGATTTTGACCAGAATGAAAACCAGGGGGATTACCTGAAGATCTATAAGTTTGGTTATGAGAATTTCCCCAACCGGGGTTATAAGATTGCCCAAACCTACCCTGTCCTCCTAAGTAGTTAGCCTGCTCCTGACTCACCAAACATTCAGAAGTTGCATGACCACCTCTACAGATCTCACATCTGTCCACTCTCATCTTCAAATCCTTAACATCCCTAGCTAAAGACTCAAGAGCAGCAGCAACACTAGTGTCCATGTTCACATGGTGAACACCTCTCAATGACGAGGAAGAACTAGTGATAGGAGTTGAATTCCTATTCGAAGACCGCTGCTCGTGCTCGGCCTGAGCAAAACTCTCAAAAAGATCATTACATTCAGCCACATCCCTCTTACCCATGAGGTGGCCTCCTGCAGAAGTGTCAAATCTGGCACGAGTCTCATATGTGAGCCCATTGTAGAATTTCTCTACAAGTGCCCATTCAGATAAACCATGCTGGGAGCATCGGCTAAGAAGATTTTGAAACCTTTCCCACGCAAGATAGTAAGGCTCATCGGGGGCCATTCGGAATGAATGGATCTCATCTCTCAGGCGGGCGGCCTTAGCAGGTGGGAAGTACTTTTTAAGAAAAGCATCCCGAAGGCTAACCCAAGTAATGAAAGTGCCTGGAGGATGAGAATCGAGCCAAGTAGCTGCTCGCCCCGATAAAGAAAAAGGAAAAAGCTGTAGAAAAATCGCATCATTAGTGGCACCTTGAAGATTGAAGGTACCACAGATACGAGTGAGCCTAGCAAGGTGTGCGGGAGCATCTTCATCATCATGACCATTAAACTGAGAGTTATTAATCGCATTCATGATATATGAAGGAATCTGCCACGAATTTTCATTCGGGATAGGTGGCAGTAAAATGGGGTTACTAAGCCCCGTGAATCCCGCAGTGGCCTGCTGGTGAACGGTCCTACGCTCAGCCATGGGTGGAATAAGATGAACAGGTGGACTAGAATGAGTAGAAGAAGAATAAGAAGAAGACGGTGTGTGCTCAGAAAGATCAACAGAAATGGGAGTAGAAGCACTTACCTCGCTCGTAGAACTTTCAGAGAAGTCCCGTGAATCGCTCCTTGATAGCAAAGAAAGCTCAGGTGGCGGTCCGTGTGAGCGTAGGTGGGGCATACACTACCAAACCTGCAATCAAATAAAAGCAAATCAAAAAGAAATAAATAAAATAAAACTAAAAACAAATTAAAACACCAATATGCACAGATAAGACAAAGAACTAGTAAGCGCAATCGACTAAGAAGTCCCCGGCAACGGCGCCAAAAACTTGATGTCGACGGAGCTTAGCTAATAAACTAACTAAAAACCGACTCTAAAATAGACACAAAGTAATAAATCTAGACTCTCTAAAACCTAAGCTACCGACAGGCAAGTGTACCTATCGTATGCAGCAAGACAAAAGTAAGTCCGGATATCGAACCCACAAACTTCTACAGACTGTGCTAACTAGACTCTAGGACTTATCTATACAAAATTTGTACTTAAATAAAATAATATTAAGGAAGGGGGGTTTTCTAACCAACTAAGAATAACTTAAATAAAGACTAAAAAGAAGACTCTAAACTGAAACGAATATCAGACGAGGAAAGAACACTACCTAGGCATGAATCCTACATCTGTTCAACAAAGAATCTATCGGTAATGGAAACAATGTGATACCAATATCTTAAAATACTAAACTCAAAGGAAACCTAGAGCACCCTCGACCCTTCTCAAGGATTGTCAACTAAAAGTCCTAGAAGCCGTTAAACCACCGGTTAAATGGATTTCCCTCACAGGTTATCCAATTATACTCAAAATGTATCCGCTAGACAATCTACCTCACGGCACGATAATCTCAAAAACACCTAAGAAGTAACTGTTGAACAATCTACCTCACTGCGCGAAAGTCACAGTTTTCTTAAATGCTAGGGATGACTTGGGTTTTCCTAATGGATTCGGTAAACAAAAATATAAGATGAACTAGAAAGATCTTCTCACAAAGCTTCTAAACTAGTAAATCTAACACCCTAGACAAACCGACAATCTCTCACCTCACGGCTATCAAGATTGGTTACACATCTAATATATCCATATCAAGATAATAACTCCTATGGTGAACTCGTACGCAGTAAACCATCCAATAATCAAAAACACACAGTAATTGACCTAGCATGCACCTATTACATGAAAAACATTCACCAAGGCACACAAGGAGTAAATCATCAATCCATAAACAATCATAGACACACATAAACATCCAATAATCCAATCCAAGTTTGTTACATCACGAGTTCATCACATAAAAATAATCCAAAACCAATAAAAACCAATGTTAAACATGTGCAATCATCAAAACCTAGGTAGTTCTAAAAGATTTAGCCAAGAAACATCATATGAATACAATCCATAATTTGATTAAAGCCAAAGAGAAACATGGAAATCAAAGAAAACAAAGAAACAAAGAAAACCGAATGAAGAACACCCGAATTCCTTGATCCTAGGCCTTCAATCTTCAATCCAATGCTTTCCCAATGTTTGATTCACCTTAGAATAGCTTTTCCTCGAGCTCCTAGTCGCCTCCAGCCGTTCAAAAACGTATCTCCCCCTAGGGTTTTCGACTTTTTGGCTTAAAACTGATTTTCTGCGATTTTAAGTCTGTGGCGTAGCGCGACAGATACCTCTAAATCCGTCGCGTAGCGCGAGAGATTTCAGAGGGCATTTTTGTCTTTTCCACCTCTAGCGTAGCGCGACAGGGTTTGCTATGGTTGTCACGTAGCGCGAGGGAATCCAGAATCCAGTTTTCTTCTTCTCTTGTTTCCAGGTCTGTCCTTACCCAACCGTGAGCTCGTTTCTTTGTACTTTATCACCAAATATGTGTGTTTATTACCTGCAAGCATCAAATTACAGAAATGTGAAGCACCAGCTTAAATCGACTCTTAAACTGAATAAAACTGTACAGAAACGAAATAAAAACAAATAGAAAAATAGATGTGTTTTACAACACATCACATCCCCACACTTATCTCTTTTTCGTCCCTGAAAAAGGCTTATACAAAAATCTGGGATCATAGCTAGGTAAAACGGTTTCCACACAATTAAACTCATTAATTCAAAATTAAATGCCATGGAAAAGATTGCAAGTATTGTTATCCTACTAAACCCATACTGATTTTCCCAGTCCCTTAGTCATGGTCCATTATGTTCATGTTCTACATTTCTTCTCATTAGACCCACACTTAGGAAATTAAAAATCAAATCAATCCTGGATTCTAGCTTTCAAGTCATCCTTACATATAAACAGACAAGAAATTTCTCATTGGTGATGAAAAGTTCACACAATCTTCTCAAATTGTGTCTGTTGTTTCCTTTTTGAATAAGTTTAAAAGGGATAGAAAGTTCCACTTTTTTGTTTTGAAACTATCATTTAGTTATGATTAAAAATCTTATCGTTCGAACTCACATTCGAACAATAGGTTTTGAATTATATGATTTAAATAAAATAGTTTGAATTATTATTCGAATAACATTCGAATAAGAGCTTACATGTTCTGAGCCGAGATGATTTGGAAGGCAACAAGTTGAAGAAAAAGGGGATCTATGAACTCACTTGTTGGTTGGTGTCAGACGTTCGTCGAAACGTACACTCGATGGTATCACTCGATTATAAAGATGAATAAGTTAATTGTCGTTTTAGTAAAGTCTGTATTTTAAGTGCCTTGATGGAATTTGTGACAATATATTTATATTGTTAGTTATCAGGATTAGTTTTGAAATCTTGACCAATGATCAGCTCTACCAGTCCTGCTAGTATCGTTAGAGTTATGAGCACTTAGCCATTTTTAAAGTCTTTGGTACGAATGGGTTTAACCGTGCAAATGGCGTTCATTCGTACGAATAGAGTCCCACGAATGTCTACATTAATTCTATTAGTCCATTGTTACAAATGGGTCCTCAATCGCATGGTTCCCCATGCGAATGAGTCCATTCCATTCGTGTAGATGTTCATTCGTCCAGGATTCCATTCGGGTGAGTTTCTCAGGCGAATGGTGTGCCTCATTCATACGAATAGATTAACCATTTGCACGAATGAGCTATTTTGATTAGGGGTGTTCAGTTTTCGAATATGAGTCGAAAAAATCGAAATTCGATTCGATTTCAATTCGAAAAACACCAAGTCAAAATTCGACTCGAATTTTCATATTCGATTCGATTCGATTCATAGTATAATATCGAATTTTGAATCGAATTTCAAATTTCATTTTTTTAATTCGATTTGATTCGAAATTCAAATTTAAATTATTTATATATTTTTATTTTATATACACAAGTAGTTACTATATTTAAAAATTAGGCTTTTTAGTTAGGTGATTTAGTTTATAAAAACTGAAAGACTACTACTGTTGGAAAAATAAGGATTGATGAGCCTCAACCACTGTCACACCCCGAGCCGGTGGGCTGGATCGACTTTCCCATCGGGCAGAAGGTTCTTGGGGCGCGATATCGTTGTGATAATCATAGTGATCAGCTTGTTTACATGGCACATGATATATAATGAGAAATGCTAACACGACATCGATATAGAATTACAAAGTTAAATTACATTGTTATGTTCATAATTTAACTAAGTAATTCCACCAAAACGAATCATAATGAAGTTATCTTGTCTCCACACAAGATTTGCAAAAGATGATTCAATGTTATGTCATTCAACATATGCACTACACAAAAGTAAGCTAGGTCTTCTAAAATTCCTCTAGCTTATTTCCTGATGCTTGATGACTACGCTTGTTCGTCACATGAGAAAACATTCATTTAAACATAGTCAACACTAGGTTGGTGAGTTCATGAGTTTAGTAATTGAAAATAATTGATTTGTTCTCCTTCACAATCACAATGTTTCATAAGTCTTGTTGATATTTGATTCATTGGTTACACATAATGCCCTCTCCATAGTTATACTTACAGGTTTTTTAGAACACTAATTTTTCGAACTTTGTACATTTACCCCAACTATGCCAACTAGAATCTTCAAGTATGCGCCTTACGATTTTTTACTGAATGACCGGCCTAAGTGTATTCGGAATCTCGATCATTCCTTTTACAATAAAACCATAGACCCAGTGCAGGGTAAGCACCAACACTAGATTTTATGTCAAATTGATATATAGTGTCTTTAATCTAAGGTGGCATTTAAATCAAAATGCTTATACTTTTCTAGTATATAAACCTATTGCAAGGTAAGCACTAACTCTAGGTTTATATTTAGAAAATAAACATCTTGACCAATGAGTCATTTAATTACTTAATTAATCGTTTTTATGTTTCAAAAACATTATGGACAACTAATATTGTGACTCATTCGGGTGAAGGACTCATTCGGGTGACTGACGCATTCGGGTGAAGGACTCATTCGGGTGACTGACTCATTCGGGTGAAGACTCATTCGGGTGAACACTCATTAGCATGATCCATTCTTATGAAAATCACAAGAATGAGTCATTTTCACTACACCAACTCAGTTAACAACTCAAATTTCAAAAAGAACAATCAAATAAGGGATCATAACTCAAATAATGTTTAATCAAACACAGGACTGTGAATACAACATCAGTACGACAACAATGAGCGCGTGCATTCTTGAGTCTTAGTCAACCACTACAACAACAAGGTGAGTTCATATGCCCCTTTTCTAATCTTTTGATTTTAACTTCGGGGCTGAGAAACATGCTAACACTTTTAATTATTTAAAAGCTTTAGTACATTATTTCAATTATCATGTGATTTAGATAATAATGACTTTATCTTTATTATCATATTTTATCATATCATTATCATTATGTGTGCTTGTGTGAGAAATAACATGTGAAACATAACAGGTATGATATCATGATAACATAACTTCATGATATCATCCCATCATAATGAATGACACAATGCATCAAGGCTAGATTCTCGCATCAATGGGTTTATAACACTGAGACAACAAGAATGATAATCATGATTATATAATTTCATGATGATGATATTAATCACCACAATTATTAACACGATGTAATAAGACGAGTTCTTATAACACGTTGTTAAAATCACCGAGAACACATAACATCGAGATAACGTTTGAGTCAAACATTTGGGATATCAAGGATGACATCATGATAACATAGTTACAAGATGTCATCCCTCATATATGCTAACGTTGTATGATAAGACAAGATCTTATGCAACAATGTTAAAGACTAGATATCACAGCATTGTGATCATTTCATTTTGATTACACCATTAAAACATATCAAGGATGATGTCACGATAACATAATTTCCTGATATCATCCAATAACTGAAATAACATAAGTGTATCAAAGACTTGATCTTATAACACTTTGTTATTAACACTAAGTTGACATTGAGATAACATTGAGACAGATACAAGTGACATCACGAATGATAATCATGATAATATAATTTCATGATGATGAATATCATTCACCACATTTTTTAACATGGTGTAATAAGACTAGTTCTTATCACACACGGTTAAAACATGAGAAAACATATCACTAAGAACACGTAACATTGAGAACAATCAACACTGAGAACATAATTGAGAACATCATTGAGAACATCATTGAGAACATTAACAATTGATTACTATTAAACTGTTTGTATTATATCACAACAATCATGTGTTCATGTATTCAAGTTCGAATTGTAAGTCCCTCATCCGTGAATCGTTTACCAGTTAATTTAGCGGAACTAAACCGACGATAACGTAGTGGTACCATAGGTTTGACAAACCTCCGACGGTTGAGGATTGTGTTTGTGATTCGAGCCCTAGGATTTGACCCATCTGATTGTCTCTATATGTTTTGTTTGATTGGTTGGTTTTTGAAATCTTGTATATTTACGGGAATTCGGACCCGATGTAATAGATTAGGTTTCAATTTTGTAATGTAGTTTGTATTTTACAAATGTAATCAAGCAACGAGTACAAGACTGAAGATAGAGACAATCGGGAAGATGGAGATCTTGGATCAAATGGGAGACAAGATTCAAGACGTTGAATTGTAAATCCTAGAATTGTTCGGTTTGTGTTTGATGACCCAAACTAAACCGAACAAATAAGACTTTGGCTCGTTTCATAATTACACTTTTGTTGTTTATGGTTGTTTAATCTTTAGGAAATATAAAACTAGTAAACGGTCTCGCTAGTTGACTCAATACGATTACCCAAATTCGGATCTCGTCCCATGAATCACCAGAATGGACCAAAAGTGATTTTTGCTCGGCTCGGCTCATGGGTCAACCATAATCTTCAAGTTTTGGGGTTTTTAGAAGATTATGGTTGACCCGTGAGCCGAGCCGAGCAAAAATCACTTTTGGTCCATTCTGGTGATTCATGGGACGAGATCCGAATTTGGGTGATCGTATTGAGTCAACTAGCGAGACCGTTGCTTGATCCATAGTGTGGATTTTGAACTACTTCGTAAAGGTCGATTTCTAAAACTCTCTATGGTTGTGTTGTTTGAATTCAATTGTTGTTTAAACTATTTGTAACCGGATCCTGATTTGGGGATTGTTTCGATTATGAATCAAAAGGTTATAAAACTTAAAGGCTTCCGCTGTGTCATATCTGATCTCACTGTTTAATCTGGTTTTGTGAAAACTGATTCAATCAATTAATATGACCAATTGCATCTGATTAAATAAAAAATAACCTAGAATTCCCAAAAGTGGCATCAAAGGTGCATTTATAAACGTTTAAATGCAATTAATAATCTATCTTTGTTTTTTGTTTTGTCAAAACTTTTGTTTGAAAAAAAGATCGAATATTTGAATGTGATGATCTTAGGCCATTGCAAGCATTGAACAATTAACAACGTTTATTTATGTTTTGTATTGATAAACAATTGAAATTGCTTCCGCAAACTATTATTTCGATTTGTTTTGAAAACTCTTTTATGAACGCTTCCGCAATATATGAACTTGAACTGTTTTGATAACTTACATAACTTCCGCAACTCTGATTTTATAACCTGTTTTGTCCAAGTTATTGGACGTACGTATGTAACCAGACATATAGGTCTCGCAACACTGTGTGACCGGAGACTACGATCCTGCCTGACAGTCTGTTGTTCGCGCCCTGTTCGGGACGGGAGGGCCGGGGTGCGACAGATTGGTATCAGAGCCTCCGGTTATTGCGAATTAGGTTTGCGTTTAGTGAACTTAGTCTATAACCACTAGTCTCCACATACATAGAGTGCTAGTAGCAATAGTACTAATCTACGTAAACACTTATTATTTGCATACATGATCGTACGCACACTTACTATGCGCATAATGGATATGATGTCACCATTGTCACCGCATGTAATTGCACATAACAGGGAGGAGCCGATAGCTCTACATGTCTTCTTTCAATACCTACCGCACACACAAGATTAATCATTAGACAAACACTAACACTTATTCTCGCAATGAAGATCATGGCTGGAAGACGTGTAGGACGCAGAAACGCTGGAGGACGTGGAAACATCAGTCTGACACCAGCTGAACTGAACACCCTTATCAACGAGCGAGTTGAAGAAGCACTGGCTGCACGGGAAGCTACCCGTAATCAGGGCCAACTAAACCAAGGTGACGAATTTCATTTCACATTCACCTTGCATCGTAATCACTCCTTTCCAATACATCATTTTTAACGAATTTTGAATCCAACTTCTTTTCTTGCATATTGCAGGAGTAAACATCAATCCACCTCCATGCACATTCAAAATGTTTCTAGATTGCTAGATTGCAAACCCAACTCATTCAGCGGCACAGAGGGTGCCGTCGGGCTATTGCGCTGGATCGAAAAGGCGGAATCGACCTTTGCTATGAGCAATTGCAGGAACAAAGACAGAGTCAAGTTCGCTATGGGAACACTTGAGGGAGCTGCCCTCACATGGTGGAATGCAAATGTTCAAAACTTAGGGCTTGATGCAGCCAATGCCCTACCTTGGGATGACTTCAAGAGGATGCTGAACCGCGAATACTGTCCTCGAGGTGAAGTGCACAAACTTGAAACTGAATTTCGGAACCACAAGATGATTGGTTCTGAGGTCGAGGCATACACTGCCCGGTCGTATGAGCTGGCACACCTGTGCCCGGAAATGGTAACACCACCCTACAAACACATCGAGAAATACATTGAGGGACTGTCACCTCAAATTCAGGGTATGGTACTCTCTGCTGACCCCATCACCATGCAACAAGCCGTACGACTAATCCACAAGCTCACTGACTCGGCTGTTGCACAAGGACTCTTACCACCCGTGGTATAGTAGCCAAACCCGCTGATAACAAACGCAAATGGGATCAATCCATGAGCAAACCTTCCACTCTACAACCACCACCACAACAGTGTAAGTTTGGGTCAACCCAAGCCTACACACCGCCCATCCCAACCACCCAGAACCAAGGAGGCTATGCAGGAAAACACCCAAAATGCCACAAGTGCAATTTCCACCATGCACAGGGTCAGTGTGGCAACTTTCAATGCCAGCGCTGCGGAAAAATGGGGCATGTAGCTAAAGACTGCAGGGGAGAACTACTGTCCAAAACCCCACAACAGCCACAACCACAGCCACAGGGAGCATCGAAGGGGTGCTATGAATGTGGGAAACCAGGACACTTCAAGAAGGATTGCCCGCACTTGAAAAACAACAACAACAACAACCAACAGAACAATAACAATAGGAACAATGGCACGAGGGGACGAGCCTTCGTGACTAGGGCAAAGGAGGCCAGAAACGACCCCAACCTTGCCACACGTACGTATCTCCTAAACGATAATTATGCTTCTGTATTGTTTGATACTGGAGCTGAGAAAATATCTAAGGACTTTAGTGAGATACTTGCCATTACCCCAACACCCTTAGAGGTTGAATATACTGTAGAGCTAGCTGATGGTAAATTAATTGTAACTAAACACATTATGAAAGAATGCACTTTGGAGCTAGCAGGCCATAAGTTTAAGATTGACCTCATGCCAGTTACACTAGGCAGTTTTGATATCGTAGTGGGCATGGATTGGTTGTCTGCAAATCAAGCCTAAATCATTTGCCACGACAAGGTTGTGCGCGTACCTCTCCCTAGTAGAGAAACCTTGGCCATCAATGGCGAAAGGAGCGACACTCCTCTGAACATTATCTCGTGCATGAACTTGAAGTGTTTTGATAACTTACATAACTTCCGCAACTCTGATTTTATAATCTATTTTGTCCAAGTTATTGGACGTACGTATGTAACCAAACATGTAGGTCTCGCAACGCTGTATGACCGGAGACTGCGATCCTGCCTGACAGTCTGTTGTTAGCGCCCCGTTCGAGACGGGAGGGTCGGGGTGCGACAAACAGCTACCGAACCGTTAACAACGTTTTTTGAACAATGAAAACCAAAACCAAACTGTTCAAAATAAAAACCGAACCAAATCAAACCGGGTTTGGTTTGCGGTTTGAGATTTTGATCTCGTTAAAAACAAAATCGAATCAAAAGAAACCTTTATAGTTTAACACAAACTATTTACACAAAGTCCATATGTATTTTTTTTAAATCGAGAATAAATCAAAAACTCAATATGTGCATACACACATATATAAACATTTATATATGCATATATACGTAATTACGTATATATCAATATATCTATGTGTATATACACATATATAGACATAGGGGATGGTTCCTAAGAAAACATTTATTTTGGAGAAAACCTATAAAACTAATCACAATCATTACTAATTAAACTTTTTTTTTTCATTTTTTCATTTTTATTTCCTTTTATTATAAGATAAAAATGTAAAGAAAAAAAGAAAAAAAATTAGAAAAAAATATGTATTTTAGATTATTACATATATGATACTTGTATGTTACACACACTGATTACATATATGTAACTGTATAAGTTACATACGAAACCTTTTGAGTTACATATACATAACTTCGTGATCTACATTTTTTTTTTCAAGAATTTCTTTTTTATTATAACATTTCTAACTTTATAATAAAAAATTATGAAAAAAAAAATTAAACTTTATTGTAAGCGTGAGTTTTCTTGGTTTTTTCGAAATACAAAATTTTTTGATGAACCTTCCTCTACAGACATATATATTTATATATAAGCTTGCACACACATATACGGTCCGGTTTTTTACGACCCGTTTTTTATGAAAACCATAAAACCAAACAGTTTATTGCGGTTTTACACTTTTGAAATCGACCGATCGAATGTTTGAAAAAACCAACCATAAAAGCGAACCAATGAATGATCTGAATGATTTTAGAGTTTGAAACTAGACCATAAACACCCTAACGTAGTTTACAAGGTTCAGAACGTGGTTTCATGAATCTTTCGCTCATTTTTTTTATAAATGGAAAAAATAAATTTGTGTTCGGATACCAAAGCATTGCGACTTCACATTGGTTTAATTGATGTTTTGAAGCCTATGAGTACCTGAAAAACCAATTCCTCAAAATTACTGAAACAGTGTTTCTTCAGTTCAATGGAGAAGATCGAAAACGGGCAAGCGGCGACAATCATCGAAGAACAGCAGAAGGTATGCAAGAGGTGTAAAATCACGTTTACCCCAACTTCAAACAACTCATCTGCTTGCCGATTTCATCCTTCGTTTTTCGTATGTCGTCGTCACGACGATCAAAAAAGGTATATTCCGTCAACGAATCGGTATTCAATAGATTGAAAAATTGTATTAGTTGTTTGTTCATTCGTAGATTTTAATGATTTTGAACTCATGGCAGCCATTGTTTACATGAAAATTAGGGTGGGTATCGTTTCTGCAATTTTGCTTTTAATAAGAAGCTGATTGCTAGGGTTAGTGAGAAATCAATTGAGTGATGATGCAATTTTAGTGATAATCCTAACAATTGGATTTATTTCTTATTCATATGGAACATTTTAAAGCTTTGATTGTCTGAATTAGTGCTTGCTGTCTTGACTGTTTATAAGAATCTAATTGTTTGGATCAGTTTGAGGTTAAGGTTTAATACACCTTTACTTTAATAATCGCGTCGTCTTTGGCCTATTAAACACAATTTGATCTGGTTAGGTTATGTTTGCGGTCACGAATATATTTTATGAATGTGTTGGCTCTAGAAGGACAAAGGTAAAATTGCATTAATTTTAATGTTCTTTTATTTAATTTTTTGTGAATATAATGTTAAAAGCGTTGGGTGGTTAGTTATTCCGGCTTTATGAGCCAGGGGTCTCATTAGAAGTAGCTTTTCTATTTTTATGGAATAGTGGCAAGGCTATCGACATCTTACACACATTAGTCTTTGCCTTAGCTTTGCTAATGATAGGATAACCGAATACGATGATAATGATGATATCTGTTTTGTCAACCCTGTGTTTTGGTTGTTTTACTTTAGAATACTTCTTCTAGTTGTTACAATACTTAAGCTTCCCAAAAATGAATACTCAAGACGTGTTGTGATTCCAATTTGAATTCCTCTTTGTGCCTCACCTTGAGCTAGAGCTGACCATTTTGGCCTGTAAATTAGTTAAATTTGGTTTATGAACTCATACTTTTAGGTGAAACGTGTCAAGGCTAATTGATTTATGTAAACCATGGGTCGAGCCGTTGAATGTTGTATGTTGAAAGTCATCATATGTGTAATCAGTTGTAGTAAATACTTTACAATCATACTAGGTTAAAAAACCGTGTATTATATAGGTTAATAAAATAAATAATAAATAATATATGGGTGAAATAAGAAAAATTAAGGATAGTGTTACAATGAAGAAAAACTGAATATTATAGAAGATAAACGAAAATAAAGAATCAAAACGAAATTAGGGTTTAATTTTAGAAATTTTGATAACTACATGCTTTTTGGGTGTGAAAGAAAATTAGATTGCATAGAATTGTGCTATATGTTTCAAGAATATTTTTATTTATTAGAATGGGATATTTAACAAAAACTATCTATCGTCATTATCATCATACTTAGTATATCTCCCACTATTAGCAAAGCTAACGTAGGATCTTTGGAGTATAAAACATAGACAGTCTTACTTCACCCCGTAGAAACAAAGAGGTTCCTTCCAATATGACCCTCGGCTCATATGCCTGATTAACCGACTTACCCGATGCTTTTACCGTTATTCACAAAAAATAATTAAAATAACGTTAAAATTATTGTAATTTTACTTTTACCTCTTGAGGGCCGACATACGCATATATTATATGCGTACATCACAAACGGGACCTAAAAATCATTAATAAAACTCAAAATGAATTCTTCCTCGGGTTTGTCCATGTGACCGAACCTTTTATCAACACAAATGGTTATCAAGTTGGATCCTCTAGCTATACCTCTCCGTCTCGTCCCTTTTCGAGCTCTAGAAACATCAGAAATTGCTAAATAAATCTATAAAAGTAAATAATAATTACATTGAATGAAAATTATGACTCTATTGATACCATTTATATTGTGGTTGGTTTTTCTTATGATAGAATTTTTTTTTACTGTTTTTAAGGTACTATGAACTTGGACCAGATGATCCACCCTATGCTGCCAAGTTTTATGATTGTTGTGGAGCAGAGGAACCTGAGGCATCTGGTTGCACCACCAGTTTTCATATCTCTTATGATAATGATGCCTAAACCATGCATATAAATTTTACAAAAAACAAGTGAGTACTCAAATGTGCTCTTGTTCGTGTTAGTGAGGTAGTTAAATCTTGAGCCTGCAATATAATGTTTAGCTATAAACCTGTTAATATGATACTCAACTATTTTAGTTTGTTTTATGCTTGTAAATTTATTATTAGACGAATTTTTACGATCTGACGGGTTGGACACTCCATGTCGAGTTTCACTACTCTTAATGGCAGAAGTGCTTAAACACAACTTCATAATCTGCATTACGGAACCATCGAGAGTTAATGACTTATGTTTTTTGAACCATCAGAAGTGTGTTAAGTCACCACTAGCCATTGTGTGAAGTCTAGGGGCGAAGCTTTTATGGGGCCGGGGGCCCTCTATTTTCCCCCGTAGTGTTAATTTTTCGGCCGAAATGTCATATTTAGAAAAAAAATAGCTGTTTCACCCCCTCGCATCAAAAAATTAACATGTGTTCTGAGTTTTTTGAATTTCCACCCATTTTAAACCGCTCAACCTTTACCACTCATGAAGTCTACTTTCAATTGTGTTTGAGGGGAACTTGAATGTATGGAATGTCACGGGACACCAACAGCATGAAACTCAACTGCAAACCAACCATAATTATGTTTGAGAAGAAGTGAAGTGCGGATACAATTCAAACACAAGTCTAAAGGTCAACGATCTGCTCACATAGGCAACAAAGGTTGCAACCAATGTTTTAAAAACCGGTTCGAACCGGCCGGTTTAACCGGTTCAACCGGTTGCCGGTTACTAAACCGGTACGAAACACTCCGGTATTATGCAGGTTCCTTCGATTGGTTGTGCCGCCGGTTTAATCCGGTTTAACCCGGTTTTACCGGTAAAACCGGTATTTCCGGTTTAAAAAAAACACAAAATTTCGGCTTTTAAGCGATTTTCGGCTTTTAAGCGATCGTGAACTTGATGCGTTTAACACGTCAATGTCATAATCCTATTATGCACTTTCATTTAAAAAAAATTTATTAGAATTTGAGTAATTTTAGGTTGTTTTGGATGAATTTGTGTACTTTTTGAATTGTTTTTAGATAGATTTGTATACTTTTTGGAAACTTATTTGAGTATAAGTTGTATTTCTATGGAATTTTATGGTTAATTAGTGTGTCCGGTTGAACCATCCGGTACAACCCGGTTCAACCGGTTGAACCATTTTTAGCAAAATCCGGTACACCTAAAATACCGGTTTTTAAAACATTGGTTGCAACCCAACTCATGCCACATGACATCAAATTATTGGATGGGCTCTTTTTTATTTTTATAAATAAAATAAATATTTTTTTATCTTTGTAATAACTTTTAATAAAAACTAAAAGTCAAATTATATTTATTTAATAAAAGGTAGTAAAGGTTGGATTGTTAATGAGAGTAAAAAGTTAGGTTTAATTGAGTTATTTAGGTGGAAGAGAGATAAATTAGTTTTTTTTATTAAAAGGTTGAGTTTTTACTAAATGAATGTAGTTGAAAAAAAATATTTAACATATATGTGTAGTTGAAAACTTATTTATCAAAATGAGTGTTTTTCTTTATATATATATTTTTCTTTTTGGATTAGTTAAAAATAATGAAAGAAAGGAAAACATCCATTTTGATAAATAAGTTTTCAACTACATCTATTTGGTAAATACTTTTTTCAACTACACCCACTTGAAAAAAAAGTCTTAAAAGATTTGGTTGGATTGAATTGTGAATGAGGATGTTCTACTAAAAATCCATCGTTAAACATCATTTTGTAAGGTTCTTTTAGGTGCTTTATTTAATGGAATGCCGGCAACATAAAAGTTAATTTGTTAATTGGCCTGGTATAATGACTAATTACCTAATTTGATCAAACCAGTTAATCATTAGTTTAATTTACTCTAAAAAAATTAAAATATATATATATAAGAAAAGATAGAAAAAAAGATAAATCCAACCAAGGTGACAAAAGCAATGACCTAATGCGCCTCTGCTACATGTCTAGTTGAACCTACAAAACAAACCAGTGCGACGGTGCAACCATCACAAGCTCTTCCTAAACTCCAACAATGGAAAAACAACACGATAACATCACCAAATCGCCACACGTTATACTTCTCCCCTTCCCTGCACAAGGCCATATAAACCCTATCATCCAATTTGGCAAACGCTTGATCTCCAAAGGTATCAAAACAACACTCATTACCACCATCTTTTTCTTAAACTCCCACTTTACCAACAAAACAAACGCCACCTCCATTGAAATCGAAGCCATTTCTGATGGCTTCGATGAAGGCGGAGAGGCGAGTGCAGATAGCCCTGAATCATACCTGAAAACGTTCAAAGAAGTTGGGTCTAGATCGCTAATTGATCTGATCAAGAAGCTTCAAAGTCAGGGAAAAACCATTGATGCAATCATCTATGATCCATTCATAACATGGGTCTTAGATGTGGCCTTAGAGTTTGGAATCAAGGGTGGTTCGTTTTTCACTCAAGCTTGTTGTGTAAACAGCATATATTATCATGTTCATAAGGGTTTGATCTCTTTGCCATTGGGTCCAACAACTGTTTCGGTTCCTGGGTTGCCACCGCTCGAACGCTGGGAGACACCTTCTTATGTACACAATTATGGACCGTATCCGGGATGGTCTAAGACTGTGTTCGGTCAGTTTGCTAATATTGATCAAGCACGATGGGTCTTCACGACTAGTTTTTACCAATTTGAAAAGGAGGTAGATTTTGCATTTTTTTTTTCATATATATTGCAACATAGAGGACGACTTTAATTTAAAGAAGCCAAATTCTTAGATAAAATACATATACAATTCGGTTGGAAATCAATAATTTAATAAAATAAATCATGATAGTTATATATTTTGATTATTAAATTTACAAGCCAAACATGAAAACTCAACCTAAAAGATTATCTTGATGAGTGAGAGATAGTCCATTTGTATTATAAACCCCACATCAATTGTTCATACAACCGATATGAGACAAGTCTCATACCTTGCAATAAAATGCTTAAAAAAAGGAATGTTTTGAAGGCCAAACATTAGGCCCTCTTTTGCACTTAGTTTCTCATGCTATAGGTTATTGGGTGTTGATAGGTTAATTTTTCCCTCCTTCTTCCTTAACCTGAACACGGCTGGTAATCATCTTGACTGTTTATTCATCAAAGCAACGTTGATTCATCCTCTTGGATCAAGTTGACTTCTTTGTCTTTGTCTTTATTTTTTCATTTTGCACACTCGTAGCTTAAGTGCCCAAAAACTCCACAATCATAGCACTGCATTCCACTTTTATCACCTCGACCCGATCCTTTATCTCGGCCTCTTCCACCTCTTTCATAATTCTTTCCATGACCTCTTCCATCTCTTTCATACATCTGAATTTAACATAATAAGGATGTTAATTAGATGGGCTCGTGTGATAACAATTGTGATAGTATAATTAAAACCAAAATGGCAAAAAATTAAAGAAGGATGAAAAGAGATGAGGAAGAGTTATGTTTGGTATAGTGAGCCCCTTGATAAAAAGACTGATTTGTCATGTTTGGTTTATATATCAACCTTTTAAAAGAATAAAAAATAAAATCTTATACATATCTATAATGTGTTTTTTTAAAAGCATATATTACTTTTAGGTGCACATATGAGGAAGTGTTAATTAATGTAGGGTGTGATTTTCATGATTCTACTTTATTTCTAGGTGATAGACTGGATGAGAAAGAAATGGAAGTTGATGGCAATTGGGCCAACACTTCCATCCATGTACCTTGACAAACGACTTGAAGATGATAAAGATTACGGGTTCAATCTCTACCAAGCGAATCATAGCGAATACATCGATTGGCTAAATGATAAACCAAAGAAATCAGTTGTTTACGTGTCATTCGGGAGTATCGCAAAACTTGGACATGAACAAATGGAAGAAATAGCATGGGGTTTGACTGATAGCGACGTGAACTTCTTGTGGGTTGTTCGGGCAGAAGAAGAGGGAAAACTCCCAAAGGAATTTGTGGACAAAATACTAACTAGAAAAGGTATGGTTGTGGCATGGTGTAGACAATTGGATGTATTATCACACGAATCGGTTGGATGTTTTGTTACACATTGTGGGTATAACTCAACTCTTGAAGCCATAAGTCTTGGAGTCCCAGTTGTGGGAATGCCTCAATGGACAGATCAAATCACGAATGCTAAATTCCTAGAAGAAATTTGGGACATTGGAGTTAGAGTTAAGTCTGACGAGAATGGGATCGTGAGACGTGAAAATCTAGCTTCATGTATCAAGACGATTATGAAGGAGGAGAGAGGAGTAATAGCCCGAAGGAACGCACTAAAATGGAAGAACTTGGCTAAGTTAGCCATTGATCAAGGTGGTAGCTCGGATAAGGATATCGATGAATTTGTCTATGAGCTAACCAAAGCATAAATGTTAGTCGATTTTTATTTTTAATCATTTCATATTATGTATATGTATTGAGTACTTTTGTCTAAAATATTTCATTTAAATAAGCACATGAATTCCCTCTTTTAACAAATTGAAAATGCTCACATTATCTCATTTGCTCAAGAGTTCGGTAATTAACCAAGTGAAATAATCTTAATCCATATGAGAGTTAATACAATACATAATTAACTAGTCCATGTGGTTTGATATTATTGCAGATTAAGTTTCCATGATTGAAAAGATTACGTATATGGTTCGTTTCATATTGAATGTTTGATAGTTAGGGTGGAGAGGACCTGCTTGCGCCAGGAGGAAAATTGTTTACTATTAATTTGATGGGAAAGTTGGTGGTTGTTGAGAGTTGGACAACTGGTAGACGTAGCCATTGTGGCAGCAGCAGCATAGGATGTAGTTGGGATGGCGGACAATCTTGATTTTAGGCTCTTGATCATGTATTCCTTGTAGCAAGGATGCAACGAAACTAAATATCTTACACACATTGAATTTAATTATCAGGTATCGCTAGTAATAACTTATATTATCCATTAGCTCAAAACCTTGAGTTAAATCAATGGAATCTTTGCAAGATTTTTTTTTTGTCATATGATGAGGATGGTACTTCTTGTGGAAGCATCATAAAAAATAGTTCCATATTGATTTCTAACATTACCATTCTAATATAGTTAAGCCAAAATTAGAGAAAACATTGTTTCAAAATGAAAATTGATATAACAAAAATACCAGGAAATATTGAAAATGTAACAAAATTTTCTTATGATTTTAATTTGAATAAAGAAAGTAAATTGAAAGGGTCTGATAAAAGAAAATATTGAAAATTTGAGACAAATTTTTTCTCGTCTTTACTGAGGGCAACAACTACCAAAAGGGTCTGATAGTTGTTTCTACTTTTTTTTTTTTTAAATTATAAATACCAAAATCTAAGTTTAACTCTAACACTTCAAAATTTCAAATATGTCAAACATAAGAAACACACCATTTGTTGTTCCAAAACCAACTCCGTTGAATGTACCGAAAGCCCTTCAAACCCTCAAGAAGAGGAATATCCACCGGAAGATGACTACCCGATTGAAAAAAAAAGAACGATCGAAAGATGAGTATGTGTTGAATGATCCATGGGTTGATGGAGAAATGCTAAATCGATGGAGGAATCATGACACATGAAAAGATGAACGTAATAAAGACTCGAATTATTCATTCGATTTAATATTTAATGACTGATTTTGGTTTAAGTAATTTTAGTTTCAGTTGTTCTTTATATAATTTTTATATTATTAGCTTTAGTTTATGTAATTTTATCTTTTAGTTGTTACTAAAGTAATTTTTAACTTTTAGTTTTTTAAATAGTTTTAAAATTTAATTAGTGACGTCTATATAACATGTAAACTTTTCATTTTATCATATTAAATTTAAATATCTTTCTTTATAAAAATTTTGTAATTTTTGTTACGCTTTATTTTTTATACACGTTATATAAACCATATTTATAAATTTAATTAGTCCATTCACTAGCCATCACCAACATAAATACAAAAATAATCAAACATTATATTCAAAATATTAATAAACATATGTAAAAATAATAATACACTTAAACATGTCTATAGTTGTAAAAATCGTCCTAGTCGGCCGATTAATCACGTGATAATCGCTAGTCGGCTAGGCCCCGATTAAATTTTAGCTAGTCAGCCCAAAAAGCGGTAGTCAGTCAAACTTGGAGCTAGTCTGAGCAAGCTGGACTAATTGATCGACGACAAGTTTTGCGATTCCGGTGACCAAGTAGTCCTAATAAGCCAAATTCCAACGATTTAGAGATGCGATGGTGATTCAGAGACAAAGAAGAGATGATTACCTTGAGTATTTCAAACGATTGAAGCTTAGAATTACCGATTGTTGATCTCCTACCGCTCGTCCATAATCCCCGATCATCCTTCGCCGTCCCCGATTATCCTTCGTACATCGCCTACCGGTCAAGTGTTGCCCGACGAGTGTCGTCCCTTTTCCTTCGTCCACCGTCTGATCGTCCCCCGGTCGAGTGTTGCCCTACAGTCAAGAGTGTCGACGCACCAATATAAAGAGTGTCGACGCACCAATATATATCTTTTAATATTTTCTTCCATTTTTTTCCATAATTACCATTTATACCCTCAAACTTAGAAACTTATAAACATTTCCTTCATGTGAGTGTGTGCATATATATAAATAGTGATGTTATGGAAAATCTTTAAAGTATTGAAAAATTAATACTTATTTTGAAAATTATATATAAATTTCCAATCCGATTAATCCGTAGTCCATAGCTCACCGTCTGACTACCGACTAAAGATTTCTACAACCATGAACATGTCATGCATCAAACTGTGTAATATATGCATCAAACATGTGTAAATCCGGTCAAAAAAGATTAAAATAAAATCAAACATGTGTAAAATAATGGTATCGTCGTATGTACCCATAAAGGTATTGCCCCTGACGTGGGCGATGGACCAATTTTTTATAACTTTTTATCACCAAAACGCAAATGTACTCATAGGAAATAAAGCCAAAGATGTTTATTGCAAAATTTCTTTTTTCCATAAATAGGTGCATATTTACACCGACACTATTGAGGTTTAGACACATAATGGATTCAGTGACAAATGTACTCGTATTTACACCACCCCTCTTTTTCCGTCTGTATTGTTAATTTTTCGGCCGAAATGTTATTTTTAGTTAAAAATAGTAGTTTCATCCTCATTCGCTTCAAAAAATTAACATGTATTCCGGGTTTCAAAAATTTCCGCACCTCCTCTTATTCCGCCCAAGCTCCGTCACTGAATGGATTTATATATACTATTATACAATCCGACGTCATTTTTAAAGTTAGTTACTAATGAAAATCCATCGTTAAAAACAAATCATATAAGACAGTCCCAACATGCATGTTGGGGGCTTGCATTTGATGAGTTGGCATATGCGTGTGTGGCTGGCTCATTGGAGAAGGAAGACAGATGACAGATCTGCATGTGGCTATGTACTTTCAAATGCAAGAAAAGGTGGGACCCAAAACATTAAATTATCAATTTTTTTAAAAAAAAAAGCCAAACGGCTATTTTATAAAAAAAGTGACACTTTTTTATTTTTTCAAAACCCCAGCAACTATATTTTAAAAAAAAAAAAAAAAAACCCGGGTAGTTTCCCCTATAAATTTTACAAACTCTTTATGTAATGCAAGCTCTTTATTTAATTATCTATCTTTTTTTATTTTTTTACTTAAATATATTTTTATATTTATTATTAAATATTTTTTAAGATTACAAAATAATGTTTTCAACAAAAATTGAAAAAGAAAATGGTGATGTGGAAGAGATAGGATATATATGAAAAGGACGAGTGAAAGTTAAAAAAAGGAGAAAAAGTGCATTTCTGAAAGATGGATAAAAAACTGATATAACAGTGATAATTAACTAGAATGAATGTAGCAAATACGAGCATTTGAACCGAAAACGGTGCAAGGAAAGAAAGAAAAAAGATAAAAAGATAAATCCAACCAAGATGACAAAAGCAATGACCTAATACATGTTGTCACATGTTTAGTTGAACCTACAAAACAAACCAGTGTTCGCCTGCAACTATCACATGCTCTTCCTAAACACCAACAATGGAGAAACAAGACTTTAACATCAACAAACCACCACACGTTCTAGTCATCCCTTTCCCTTCACAAGGCCACATAAACCCTCTCATCCAATTTGGCAAACGTTTGATCTCCAAAGGCATCAAAACAACACTCATTACCACCATCTTTTACTTGAACTCCCACTTCACCAACAAAACAAACACCACCTCCATCGAAATCGAAGCCATTTCTGATGGCTTCGATGAAGGCGGATACGCGAGTGCCGATAGCTCCGAAACGTACCTGAAAAGGTTCAAAGAAGTTGGGTCCAAATCACTAGCTGAGCTGATCAAGAAGGTTCAAAATGAGGGAAAAACCATTGATGCCATCATCTATGATTCATTCATGACATGGGTCTTGGATGTGGCCTTGGAGTTTGGAATTCATGGTGGTTCTTTTTTTACTCAAGCTTGTGGTGTAAACAGCATATATTATCATGTTCATAAGGGTTTGATCTCTTTGCCACTGGGTCCAACCGTTTTGGTTCCCGGGTTGCCCCGACTTGAACGCTGGGAGACACCTTCTTTTGTACACGATCTTGGACCATATCCGGGATGGTCGGAGACTGTGTTCGGTCAGTTTGCAAATATTGATCAAGCTCGTTGGGTCTTCACGAATAGTTTTTACCAACTTGAAGAAGAGGTAGGTTTTTCTTTGTTTTCTTTAATTTTAAGAAACCAAATGCTTAGATAAAATATATATATGATTCGGTTGGAACTCAAGAATTTAATAAAAATAAAGAGTAAATTACGATTTTGACCCATGTGTTTTAAGTGTTTTAACTATTTCAATCTAAAATAAAATCTTCTATCAGATCAGCCCCTATGGTTTAGACAACTAACGGTTTTGACCCCTCAAACTTAACTATTATAACGGTTTTGGCCTAGAACCTAACTATAGTTAGGGACCAAAAACGTTAGTTGTTTAAATCACATGGGCTGAATTGTTACAAGATTGTATTTTGGGTCGAAATAGTTAAAACACTTAAAGCATAAGAACTAAACCCGTAATTTACTAAAAAATAAATCACGATAGTTAAATATTTTGACTATTCATGTGAATACTTCCAATTTTCTACGATTATTGAATGCCTAAAAAGGAATGTTTTGAAAGCCAGTTATGGGTTCACTTTTGAACTAGATTTCTCTGGCCATATCCTTTACATACTTAAAATCATTTAAAGAAAAGTTTTCTAGCCTAATAATTACCTCTTGACTTTCTCACGAGATGCTTTTGATTCGCATCAAGACATAGACTTATTACCGAGACAAGTTGATTAGAGGGTTTATTTAGTTATGCGTTGTTGGGGCTCAACCTATATCACATAACTTTAAATCCGACAAAAAGATTGAAATCATGTCTTGAGTATCGTCGCTTTCGTTTCAAGTTTTTAAAAAAAATATAAAATCAATAACTAGCATTTGAACTGGTTAGTTAGGTTTTTTAGAATATCAAATATTACGTGTAGTTAAAGAAACACTAAAATAGTGTGCTCCATAACAATTTGAGGAGTGCTGGTTCTCTTTCAAATAAAAAAAATAGCTATATGTTAGGGTTTCTAAAATCAAAAAACCTTAAATTTTAAGGCTTTTTTGATTGTAACGAATTATGAGTGGTGTGATTTTTTTGTTGTTTTAATGTGTAATCATTCTACTCATTTGTTTGTGATTCATATTTTTATAGCTCCTTCCTTTATAATTATTTATATCTTTTGTGCCACAAGCTCATATGAAAGTTTTTATGTGTTGCAAAAAAAGGGTCTCAATTTTTCTCTTTTTAACTTTGGGTCACAAAAAACCTGAGCCAGTTCTGAATTTGAGTAAATTATTGTTTTGGTTAATCAATAATGTATAATTATGCACTTTTTTTGAATTTTATTTAAAAAAAACAAATTATTAGAAAATACTGAATTTTCAAACAGAAAATAAAAAAAAAATTAAAGAAACAAATTTTGAAAAAACTATAGTGTTTTATAAAAAATAATATAATTATTTTGTATTAAATTATCGTCTTATATTGTTTAAATTTTTATTGATAATTATTTATTATATTTTTTTTATTCATAACGTGTACACAGGATGCTAACGTAGTTTCTAATAAACCATATGTGCCAAGAGATTGTACTAAGCATTAAGATGTAGCTTAATTAAAAAGAACAAAATGCATCTGAATTTAACTAATAAATTACGGGGTTGGATCCAGTGAGAAGAAATTTTTGCCTAAGAAGAGTAAGAACCATTAAGATTTTGACACGTGGCATGTTAAAAACATAAAAACAAAAATCCAGTACGAAAAACAAAATACAGTACGAAAAACAAAATAAAGTACAAAAAAAAACAAAATAATATAGTACAAAAAATAAAAAATGCAGTACAAAAATTAAAAAATCCAGTACAAAAAACAAAAATACAGTACAAAAAACAAAAATGCAGTACAAAAAAACAGTACAAAAAACAAAAATACAGTACAAAAAACATAAAAAATCCAGTACAAAAAAATACAGAACAAAAAAAATCAGTACAAAAATCTCTTCTTAAGCATGCCATGTGTCAAACTTCTATTGGTTCTTACTTTTCTTAGGCAAAAATCTCTTCTTATTTGATCTTTCCCCATTATAATTACAGTTATTAATGATCACGTGGACTCATCTGACAACAATAATTGTAGTACGTAGTATAATACCAATTTGGCTAAAAATTAAAGAAGTATAGATTGCTGTAATTTTATCAAAGACGAAAATAGATATTTGCTATAAAAATTGAAAAAACAATGAAATGAAAATTATTTTTTCAACATTTGACGTGCTAGCAAATAACCCAACAATAAGATAAAAAAAGACTAATTTGAAATGTTTTGTTTTGAAATACAAAATAAAAATAACAAACACACATAATCAGTAAATTCCCACTTTTGAAATGTGTCTATAAAAGCAAACCTTACTTTTATCTTAAAACAAGATAGAAACACTGTATCAAGAAAAACCTTGGCTTATTAAATATAATAAAAAAATAAATAAAAATCTTATACATATTATGACATATCTATAATGTGTCTTTTTTATACGCATACGTTACTCTTAGATGCACATATAAGGATGGGCTAATTACTGTAGTGTGTGATTTTAATGATCCTATTTTGGTTTTTAGGTGATAGAATGGATGAGAACGAAATGGAAGTTGATGGCAATCGGGCCAACACTTCCATCCATGTACCTTGACAAACGACTTGAAGATGATAAAGATTACGGGTTCAATCTCTACCAAGTGAATCATAACGAATACACCGATTGGCTAAATGATAAACCAAAGAAATCAGTTGTTTACATATCATTTGGGAGTGGTGCAAGACTTGAACCTGAACAAATGCAAGAAATCGCATGGGGTTTAAGTGACAGCGACGTCAACTTCTTGTGGGTTGTTAGGGTAGAAGAAGAGGAAAAACTCCCAAAGGAACTCATGGCCAAAAAACTAGTCGGAAAGGGTATGGTTGTGGCATGGTGTAGACAGTTGGAGGTGTTAGCACACGAATCGGTTGGATGCTTTATTACGCACTGTGGGTATAACTCAACTCTTGAAGCAATAAGTCTTGGAGTCCCAGTCGTGGGAATGCCTCAATGGACAGATCAAATTACAAATGCCAAGTTCCTAGAAGAAATTTGGGATGTTGGAGTTAGAGCTAAGGCTGACGAGAATAGGATAGTGAGACGTGAAAATCTATCGTCGTGTATCAAGACGATTATGAAGGAGGAGAGAGGCGTAATAGCCCAAAGGAACGCGTTAAAATGGAGGGATTTGGCTAAATTAGCCGTTGATGAGGGTGGTAGTTCGGACAAGGATATTGATGAATTTGTATATGAGCTAACCAATGCATAAATGTTAGTTGATTTTTATTTTTAGTAGTTTCACATTATCAAGATGTATTCAGTACTTGAATAAATGTGTGGTCGACAAAAGTATGGAACACACGATGTCATTTTGGTTTCCATCATTATATTTCGGGTGATACCATAAAGAAAATAGGAATATTACCTTTCCTAATGACATGTTCTTGAGATATGTTTGGCAAAAATAAGGCGTAAAGTTTAACTTCATGCGTTAATTAACTAACTTATAAAATCATTATAGGGCATGAATAATTTGAAAACCACTTTTTATTGTAAAAACCCAGAAAACTCATGTAAAACATATTTAAAAAAACGTAAAAAAAACTTGTAAAACATATGTAAAAACGTAAAAAAGTTCCGTCAGATCTGACGCAGTGTTACGTATGTTTTACAACGTAAAAAAAATTATAAAATATTTATTTTAAAATATTTCTTCGGCGCTTTTTGATTATTTTTATAAAAATGCGCCCAATAATGTTACAAACATGTAAAAAAATTCAAAAAAAATGACATTTGTTTTACATAAATTTTCAAGGGTTTCACACTACAAATAAGGTTTTCATTTTATTAATCCCAATCAATATATGTATATATATGTGTGTGTGTGTGTTTGTTTGTGTCCGTCCCAAGACAAGTACGTTGGATAATGTTTGTGTGAACAAAATGAGCACTAAGTTTTGTTTCCCAAACGCAAAAGCAATATGCTGAATACAAGTCGGTGGGACATGTAAATGCTAAGCTATCCCGGTGATTTTTTCCGTTGATATAGTGTTCGTCAGCATAAGATTAAATTTTTGTAGTGGCATTATGTTTTTATTTGAATTTAAAAGGAAATAAAATAGTGTTTATTGTTTACTTTAGGGCTTTTTTTCGTCTCTACTCTCTATGCGGGTTTTTTTTTGTTGTTCTTGATAGTAATCTAAAAAAATATCATAACTAATCTTGCATAAAATATCTTGCAATATTCATGATAACTAGATGTTTTTTTTTCGTATTATGAAAGGATGCCAGCGTGTCGGTTTTAATAAAAATAGTAATTTGGTAGTCACGTATTACCAAAATAACCAACATGATCTTATTACTGAGTTAAACAAATGTTGCAACGGTTTTAACTTTAGCACAAAACCTAAAACACACAGTAAAAAACCACTCAATTGCAAAAATTGAAAGTCTTAGGCCATCCCAGATATTTTCCATGATCGAGCATCATTTCATAGCAAAAACTAAGGTAGAGTTTGTTTTTATGAAAAAGCTCTACTAACCTCTTTTGTCTGTGCCCTGCAGACCACGGGCAGATGAAAAATGTTTGTTTTTTCGCAGACGTTTCATTTAAAAAGTTCTGCGAAACCTCTTTTTGTTTCAGACATGGTACAACCCTTTCTAAACTCTTCAATCCTCTTCTTGATAAGCAGCCTCCATCTCAAATATTCGGCCCCCACCTGCTCCATCGCATCCCACCACCGCCAAGCCATCCACCGCTTCTCTCCACCGCCGGCCAAATTGTCGGCGCCCTCCACCACCATCGACCTTCTCACCAACAACCACCCGCTCCACCGCTCATCTCCACCATGCTCCACCGCATCCCAAATCGTCGGCGCCCTCCACCACCATCGACTTGCTCAACATAACAACCACCTGATCCACACCGATCGAGAGCCCTCCACAGCACGCCTCAACCACCACCGATCACGAGCCCTTCCACCTCCCCCTTTTTTCTGAGCATGTTCGATTTCCCCCTTTGTTGCTCCGATTTCCCCCTTTGTTGCTCAAATTGATGGTGGCGGTGGATCGTCATGTCTTTGACGGTGGCTGTGGAAACGGTGGATTAAGAAGATGATTTTTTTAAAAAATGTTTGCAAAGGTAATAATAAACCCTCTTTTTGCAGAGGTTTGATTCACCTCTTCTGCAAAACAGATTTACAGACATGATCCGCAGACTACAGATATTTTGCTTCTAAAAAACAAACACCATCTAAAAATCTACCCTCTTGAAAAACCTGAGTGTCAAGATACCCAGTGTGAAAAACCAAAAGAATGACATTATTTATTTTTAAGTTTAATTATAAAATACATTTAATAAATTGATGCTTTATCTAGTATATTTTCGTACATGGTGTCTTTGTTACTAAAACATGCAGCTTTCTCATTTAACTATTTAAGTTACATAAGATGTACCATATAACTATATTAAATTTTTATTCTATTCTTTAATGCTTTTATTGGTTATCCTCTAAAAGACATATCTTATTATATTACATAAAATAAATTATAATAAAAAAATCTAATCAAATTTGGAGAGCTAGACAAGAGACAATCTAACGAAGATAAATCCAACCATTGTGACATTTGCAATGACCTAATACCCCACTAATTGCATGTTTAAGCCTAACAAAAAACAAACAAAGATACCCGGTATATTCTCACTTTTCAGTAGGGTCTGGTGAAAGAATTGACACAAACCTTATCCATATCCTAGTTGGGATAGAAGACTGCTCCAAATGAGTCTCCGGCTCAAAGTTATCGTTTAAATTGATCATCCCAACATTTTTAACGTTATTTTCACAAAATAAGTACATAACGTTAAAATTAGGGTAATTTTACTTTGGCCCACACATATATATTATATTTGTTTAAGCCTAACAAATAAACCATTAATTGCCGCCTGCAACCATCACAAGCAAATCATACCAAAAATGAAGAAACAACATGACAAGATCAGCAAATCACCACACGTTCTACTTATCACCTTCCCAGCACAAGGCCATATAAACCCTCTCATCCAATTTGCCAAACGTTTGACCTCTAAAGGTGTCAAAACAACACTCATTACCACCATCTTTTTCTTGAAATCCAACTTCATCGACAAAACAAACACAACATCCATCGAACTCGAAGCCATTTCGGATGGCTTTGATGACGGATACGCGAATGTAGATAGCCCCGAAACTTATCTTAAAACGTTCAAAGAAGTTGGGTCCAGATCGCTAGCTGAGCTGATCAAGAAACTTCTAAGTGAGGGAAGCACAATTGATGCGATCATCTATGATTCGTTCGTTACATGGGCATTGGATGTGGCCATGGAGTTTGGAATCATATGTGGTTCGTTTTTTACTCAAGCTTGTGGTGTAAACATGATATATTATCATGTTCATAAGGGTTTGATCCCTTTGCCATTGGGTCCAACCGTTTCGGTTCCTCGATTGCCGCCGTTTGAACGATGGGAGACACCTTCTTTTGTCCACGATCATGGAAAATATCCTGGATGGACCGAGACTGTGTTGGGTCAGTTTACTAATATTGATCAAGCACGTTGGGTCTTCACAAATATTTTTTACCAATTTGAAGAAGAGGTAGATATTTGCTTCATTTTCTTCTTATATTTTCTTAGTTCATGTGTGTGTATATAGGAATGCATTAAAATGAAACTCGATAAGTTGTTTAAAAAAACTATTTATAAACACGTAACTAAAATGTATAAATTAATTTGTTTATACTTTAAAGAAATTAGTTTCATGCCCTTAAAAATAATTGGTTTTGATAAAATATCAAATAACATTAGTTATCGAATATGATTACAAATCTAATATTGATATCTTAATAAATAAATGTTTATAAGAAACTCAGACCATGTTAATTTATAAAGTACGTGCCTCACAATTAGTTTTCTGTCACTCTTATTAAATATTTATATGACGTTTTTTTAAAATTTAAATTTTCTTTTCTTTTTTTCATTTAATAGTAATGATTTTATTTAATTTTTTAATAATAATATTACATTATAAGTTATATTCTTATATTTTTATAAAACATTTTTAAGAAATATACAATATGTTATTTAAAGTATTAGAAAAACATATATATTGGGGAATGATCAAATAAGAAGAGCTTTTTGTGTAAGAAGAGTGAGAACTAATAAGAATTTTACACGTGTCACATAATTTAGGTATAAAATCGTATTTTTTATACTACATTTTTATTTTTTTTTGTACTAGATTTGTTCTATATTTTTTTATACTCGATTTTTGTGGTTTTTTGTATTAGATTTTTGTTGTTTGTACTATATTTTATTTTTTTTGTACTGGATTTTTTTTTGTACTAGATTTTTGATTTTTTGTACTGGATTTTGTTTCTTTTTGTACTGTATTTCGTTTTTTGTACTGTATTACTGTTTTATGATGACACGTGTCAAATTTCTATTGCTTCTTACTCTTCTTAGGCAAAAATCCCTTCTTAGTGGATCCAACCCCCATATATATTAATTACTTATTATTTCGATTTTAAAAGTGAATACTTCCAACCCTCATCAATTATTGAATGCTTAGAAAACGTGATTGAATCCCAATTATTGCGTCATCTTTTGGAATTAATTTTTATCTACAGGTTCGGCCTTCGGGTTAGATGTTGATAGGTTAAGTTATTTTTCTTTCTTTCTTTCTTTTTTTTTCCTTTAACTTTAACACGACTAGTCATTTTCTACGTTTCGAAAGTATTAAAGACTAACTTCCACTTTCAATTCTTTTTTAAATATATAATATTGCATTTTTTCCATATATACAATCATTAACTAGCATTTGAATTGTTTAAATATCTAATATTGCATTTTATTCAATAAAAACTAAATAGTGACTTCCACTTTTCTTTTCTTCAACATTTGACGTCCTACCATATAAACCAAAATTCTATGTTAAAAAATACTTTTTAACATGTTTGTAATGTCCCCCGTCAATTGGAAGGGAAGTGAAACTTTTTTTAAAAGTAGGTAAATACGTTTCCTTTAAAGACGCATTTTGCTTGGGTGAGCAGTGTTTCTCGGATGAAATAAAACTGAGGGTTCTTGAAATACCAACAAGGAAAATATCATACAAATGTAACCAATTTTCAGTTTTGTTTCACTTAGGTCACTCATACTTTTTTTTTGTTCCGATTAAGTCACTCATACTTTTTTTTGTTCCGATTAAGCTGAAAGTTGCTTACATTTCTATAAAGTTACCCCATATCAACATATATATCTGGTGTAAAGTGGACAATATCTTGGGTTTTCACAACATCCCTTTATCAGAATGGAAGGGATCATATAATAACCCACTCTAATTGAGAAAACTCTATAACTCAAATCCAATGGTTCAAAATTCCAAGATTTAATCTAATGGTGACATGTGTCACTAATTAACTTTTAATACAAAAGGGCATTATGGTCTTTTGTGTTAATTACAAAAACCAGATTTAATATAAGAGTGACAAGTGTCACACTCTTAAAAAACCATCTATTTTCCTATTTTTAAATTAAAGTTCCCCCTTGATTTTTATACACTTATAACTTTTTTATACTATGTTATTTTTTTATAAAAATTACACCATTAAACTCGTCATATTTTTCTCGTTAATTTCATTATAGGCATGCCAAATTTTTTTCGAGCGTTCGTAATTACACTAACGTAAAAAACATAAGTACAATAATTTTTCTCTTTTTTCAAAAATTTTCCATCAAAATTTTTTTTCTCTCATCTTAAATATATATTACAAACTTATTTTTTATTATAAAATTTAGTTAATTAGATAAATTTATATCAAATAAGATATAAAGTTAAATAATTGTAACGTAAAAAAAATAATAAGTTACAGCTCGTTACATCAGTGTAACGACTCGTTACATCAGTGTAATTATGAACACTTTGAAAAATTCAGCTCGTTACATCAGTGTAATTAGGAATACTTTGAAAAAATTTAGCTCGTTACATCAGTGTGATTACGAACACTTTGAAAAAATTCAGCTCGTTACATCAGTGTAATTTCGAAAACTTTAAAAATTTTTGACAAAACTATACTTGAATTAAAGATAAAAATGTGACAAATTTAATGGTGTAATTTTTTTTTTAAAATAATAAATGTATATAAAAGTTATGAAGGTTTAAAAAATTGGGGGGTAAACTTTTATTTTAAAAATCAAATCAAGTACACCTCACAAATCTCCAAAATACCCTTAAAGAAATCCTAACCACTCATATTTCCCAGATTTAATATGGACCACACATTTCAAATTCATTAAATTATACAACCAATCAAATTGGGTTTATAAGTTACCTCAATTACCATGGGTTACCATTCACTCCTTTCCCTATATATATATATATATATATATATATATATATATATATATATATATATATTATATATATATATATTATATAGGGGAAGGTTCCATTGTTAACCCTTCCTTATAGCGTTAACCGCTTAACCCTAGCGTTTTTTGCCCGAATCTTAAATTTTTTTTTTCATGGTTTTTATTTTGCAAAAATAAGGGGGGTTTCTTTTTTGTGTTTTTGCTAATTCATCACCGTTTAAAAATTATTGTAAGTGTAAGTTACTTACACTTACTTACAAAACCGTATCTGATGCGGTAAATGTAAGTAAGTGTAAGTAACTTACACTTACAATAACTTCTAAACGGTGATGAATTAGCAAAAACACAAAAAAGAAACCCCCCCTATTTTTACATAATAAAAACCATGAAAAAAAAATTTTAAGATTCGGGCAAAAAACGCTAGGGTTAAGCGGTTAACGCTATAAGGGAGGGTTAACATTTGAACCTCTCCCTATATATATATATATATATATAAACGTATATGGACACTTTATTTTTAGAAGCACATGACACAATGACCCGGTTAATTAATGTTGTGTGTGAGTTTCATGATTCTATTTTATTTTGTAAGGTGATAGAGTGGATGAGAAAGAAATGGAAGTTGATGGCAATCGGGCCAACACTTCCATCCATGTACCTTGACAAACGACTTGAAGATGATAAAGATTACGGGTTCAATCTCTACCAAGCGAAACATAACGAATGCAACAATTGGCTAAATGATAAACCAAAGAAATCAGTCGTTTACGTTTCATTCGGGAGTAGTTCACAACTTGGAAGTGAACAAATGAAAGAAATCGCATGGGGTTTGAGCGATAGCAATGTGAACTTCTTGTGGGTTGTTAGGAAAGAAGAAGAGGAAAAACTCCCAAACGAAATTATGGAGAAGAAACTAACTGGAAAGGGTATGGTTGTGACATGGTGTAGACAATTGGATGTGTTAGCACACGAATCGGTAGGATGCTTTATTACACATTGTGGGTTTAACTCAATTCTTGAGGCAATAAGTCTTGGAGTCCCAATGGTGGGAATGCCTCAATGGTCAGATCAAATTACAAATGCCAAATTCCTAGAAGAAATTTGGGATGTTGGAGTTAGAGTTAAGGCTGATGAGAATGGGATAGTGAGACGTGAAAATCTAGTGACATGTATTAAGACGATTATGGAGGAGGAGAGAGGCGTAATAGTCCGAACGAATGCGGAAAAATGGAGGGATTTGGCTAAATTAGCCGTTGATGAAGGTGGTAGTTCGGACAAGGATATTGATGAGTTTGTATATGAGCTAATCAAGGCATAAATGGTAGTTGAATTTTATTTTTGATTGTTTCATATTATCTAGATGTATAAAGTATTTGTGTTTAAAGAAGTCCACTTAAATAAGCACTCGAACACTCTATGTTAGCAAATTAGAAATGGCATATCCATCTATGAGCCAAGTGAAAGCATTGTATCATGTATATAATTTAATACAATATCCACCAAGTATACACATGGGTCTTAGAGCAAGCGGGAAAGTGCGACCTCATATGACCCATATTTTAGGGGGGCTAAAGTTTTAAAAAAATTGTATATTATATGTATATATATATGTATATATATATATATATATATATATAATTTTATTTTACAGCAAACACATATAATTTATAATCCAATTTGTAAATGTTTTTAACTCAGTTACGAATTTAAATTAAATCAAAAGAAAAACTTGTTCCTTAAACATTTGACCCAATAAATCATTACAATTTAAATTTAGTTAAAAAAAATAAATTAACTCACTTCAAATTTAGTTACAAACTAATTAACACTTCAAATTTTGTTATAAATGGATTACCACAAACACGCACACATAGGGGCCTATTGTTAGCATCATGACACTTAATCTTTCAAAAATAACCCTGGGTATATAATACATATAAGGTCAATACTAACATGAAATGAGTTGCTCCACAAGATTTGTAAGACTAGGGATGTTTAGTTTTTGAATATGACTCAAAAAATCAAAATTTGATTCGATTTCAATTCAAAAAACACCAAGTCAAAATTCGATTCGAATTTTCATATTCGAATTCAATTCGATTCATAGTATAATATCAAATTTCAATTTTCATATTTTTAATTTGATTTGATTCGAAATTCGGATTTAAATATATTTTTATTTTATATACACAAGTAGTTATTATATTTAAAAATTAGGTTTTTTTAGTTATGTGATTTAGTTTATAAAAACTGAAAGACTACTACACAAATGTCAATTTAATTATAAAATACTCACAATTTTAACACTTTTAAATACACAACAAAAGTGTCAATCGTGAAGCTCAAAAAATTGATCATTTTGGTTGTTAATTTATATTATTTTGATTACTTGTCACATTTTTTTTGTATGTTATCACTGACATTATATATTGAACTTTTAACATTTTATTAGTTTAAATAATCTCTCTAATATTACAACTTAGATGTTGATATTTGATATTTAGATGTTTAAAACTTTGATTATTTGATGTTTTGAATATATAAAGGTAGCAAGTATAAACAATCATTTAATTAAATTCAAATCAAACCAATTCGAATTCTGAATTTGAATAGAATCGAATTTCGAATTGGAGAACGAATTTTGAATTCAAATTGGATTTTTTGAATTGACTTCGAATTTGAATCGAATTCGAATGCCCCTAAAAATTCAAAATTTGAAATCATTCAATTCGAAATATTCGAGTTATTCGAAATTCGATTCGATGAACACCCCTGTGTAGGACATTATTTTCAACCAAAGTGTGCATCATTTGTGATGGTTTCACAACAAGGAAATATACCTTTAGCTACGGCAAATGTCATAGTTACATATGCCAGATTTTGTCGCTGTTGGATATACCTTTAGTACTTCAAATAAGGATATCCTCCCAAACGGTTCTCTCTATCGTCGCTTTGCAGGTGCATTACAATACTTGACATTCACCCCTCCATATTTTTTCCTATGCAGTCCAACATGTGTGTCTATTTATACATGCTCCACGTGAGTCTCATTTCTGTTTTTGAAAAGAATCATTCGGCACATATAGGGAACTATCAACTATGGCATTCGACTTCATGCTACCCCCATGCATCTCTCACAGCTTAGCTTACTCTGATGCCGACTGGGGGATGTCCGGACACTTGAAGGTCAACATCTGGTTATTGTATTCCTTGGAGATAACATAGTGTCTTGGTCGTCTAAGTGCCAACCCACTATCTCTCGATATAGCATTAAGGCGGATTACCGAGGAGTTGCAATTGTTGTTGCGGAAACTAGTTGGTTAAGAAATCTGTTATTTGAACTACATGGTCATGTTCATAAAGCAACTGTTGTCTATTGTGATAATATCTCGGCAGTCTATCTTACTGAAAATCTAGTTCAACATCAGAGAACGAAATATGTTGAGATCTAGATTCATTTCGTTAGAGAAAAAGTTCGAAGGGGTCACGTTCGGGTTCTTCACATTCCATCGTCTTTTCAATATGTTGACATATTAACCAAAGGTCTACCTCGATATTTATTACAATATATTCCGCTCCAACTGCGAGGGGCTATTAGCATAATATATTCTTGGCATATATATATTCCTTATATGTTTTAGGAAGTAATTATTAGCATGTCTTGATTGTAGGCATTCTGCTGTTATTATTATACAGGAACATTGTAATTGTTTGGACATACAAAAAAATAAGCATTCAGCTATAAAGGTTTTTATTGGGTATGTATTTAATAAATGATATTAAAAAGGAGAAATATATAAACGCTGCTATTATAAATATGAGAAATTTCCTTGTTCAAATAAAAATGCTAAAACTCGCGTGCCAACGTGGTCATTATAAGTTGAATGGTTTTCTTATTTGTTACATCTGAAACAATATACCAACTTTTGTATCCCTTTTGTGCATGATGATATTCAACATTTATGCTTTAGTTCCCTCACAAATTCATCAATATCTTTGTCTGAGCTTCCACCTTCATCAGCTGCTAATTTAGCCAAACTCCTCCATTTTTCGGCATTCTTTCGGATCGCTACTCCTCTCTCGTCCTCCATAATCCTTTTGATACACGACGTTAGATTTCCTCTTCTCACTATGTCGTTCTCGTTAACCTTAACTCTTATTCCAACACCCCAAATGTCTTCTATGCACTTGGCATTGGTAGGTTGATCTGTCCATTGAGGCATTGCGACGATTGGCACTCCCTGACTTATTGCCTCAAGAGTTGAGTTAAACCCACAATGTGTAACAAAGCATCCTATTGATTCATGTGCTAACACGTCTAATTGTTTGCACCATGTGACAACCAAACCCTTTTCGGGTATTTTCGTATCTAAAAATTCTTTTGGCAGTTTCGCCTTTTCTTCATCCCTGACAACCCACAAGAAGTTTACATTGCTGTCACTCAAACCCCATGCAATTTCTTCCACTTGTTCGGATTCGAGTTGCGCAAGGCTACCGAATGATACATAAACAACCGATTTTTTTGGCTTAACATTTAGCCAATTCATGCATTCGTTAAGGTATGGTTTGAAGATATTGAACACATAATCTGTATCATCTTCAAGTCGTTTGTCAAGGTACATAGATGGAATTGTTGGCCCAATTACTTTCAACTTCCACATCTTTCTCATCCACTCTATCACCTAATAAAATAAAATTAATTCATGGAGATCAGATGCTATAATAATAAATGATTCCTATATATAGTTTTATTCTCTGACTAGTAAATAAACTTAAGCTATACTCTTACATGAATCTAAGCATAATATATGTTTATATATAAAAAAAGATATATGTTTATATACACAAAAAACTAGCTAGAAATTAATTATTGTAGAGAAGTTAAGATAATGTTAGCAAAAAGATGGATACGTATAGTACGATTCAATTTCAAGTGTAAAGTTAAGTTTAATGTTAATTTGGCCTAGTTTTTCATGTTTCGATGTCATAATTGCAACAATAAAATTTAGAATCGTTGTGGCACCACACTATTAAGCGCCAGTTCCGACGAAATTTTCGAGGCTTTTCATGACGATTTTTCGTTGCTACAGGCCAAAATGACGTGTCCCGACAACTTGAGGTTGGCAAATCCGTCGTCAGTAGAGATTCGTACCAAGTAGATAGAAAAACGACAACTTGTCGGTGGGAAAAGAAAAAACAAGCGAGAACCGCAAGCCTGAGAGAAGAAAAGGAAAAAAATTGGGGGAGGTTTGTCCCGATGACTGTTAGTTGGCATATCATCGGCAGAGATTCGTACCAAGTAGACAAAAAAAAGAGTGATAATCGCAAGCCAAAGGGAATAAAAGGAAAAAAAATTTGGGGAGGTGTGTGCCGGTGACTGTTAGTTGGCATAGGATTCGTAAAATGGTGCTAAAAAGCCCCCTTTTTTGGGTATGCCTGTTCCGACCAAATCTCGTCTGTATAGGGTCAGATTTAAAAAAAAAAATCCCAGAAACCTTGTACCGACTACTTGTTGTCGAAGCAGGCTAACGACAACTCTTGTCTTCTATAAAAGCCTTGTCGCGCGGCATAGTTCCGTTTCTTATTGTGGATTGTTTTGATGTAAAGTGAGATACATGGAGTTCCCATTCTTGGTTAAAGTATCTCAAAGCAGTTCGGAATTTTCTCTGGCACACATGCCTTAATCATTTAAGATCCTATTCTCCCATGCATTGTAAAACAGAAACTCGAGTTTTGGTTTTAGTTTTTGTGCTTCATCGGTCATGTTTTTGTGATATTGTTAGATTTTGTTTTCAAGTATTTTGTTTTTAACAATCTTGAACATTTAGATAAGATCTAATAGTTCATAATATTATGAAAAAACAATTTCTAGTTATTTGTTTTTCACATATTTTTTACATAATGTAGGAGTAATGACTAATATAGTTCTTACTTTATGAATTTTGATTGGGCTTGTTTAAGAGAAGATCAGTTTAGGGCCTTTAGGCACATATGAAGATCATAATAGATGGCAATGGACCGGACATAATCAAGCAGTATTAGCCCAGTTGTCTTCTCTAGTTTAGTAAGCAATAGAGGTGAACAAAAAAACCAGTTCAGGTTTACAAACCGGTATTTAGTTGATCTTAAACCGGTTCCAGCCAAACCGGTCCGAACCGTCGGTTTGGCATAGGTTCGAGATTTTACTGTTAAAACCGGTTTATGTACAAACCGACCTGAACCGGCTTCAAACCCCTCTGAACCGGTTTCAACCTCTCCAAACTGGTTTCAACCCCTACAAACTGGTTCCTATAGGTTTGGCATCCCCTTCTTTCAAACCGGTTTCCAAAACCGTACTGGTTTCACCCAAACCGATTTAGGACCATCATTGACCAGACCGGATCGGTTCCTAATCCGAACCGGTTTATGCACCACTAGGAAGCAAGAAACACTAATTGTATCACTATTTAAACTAATCTTATACATGTAACCTTTTTTTTTTATCGTGAGTGGGCATCTTGTACTTGTAATGGTTCAGACCTCCATTCAGACATTTTGGTCCATTCAGATTATGTTTTTTTTGTGAAACAAACTGTCTGAATCTTAATCATTCAGATTCAGACTCATTCAGACCTATTCAGACCCAAACAAACAGCCCCTTACTTTTTAAACTAGCTATCCTTTTAATCTATTGGAACCTTAATTGTCAACCTAAGTTAGTAAAATTAATGGGTCATTTGGGTCAATAGGTTAAAGTATGTTTTTGTGTTACTTATGTAATATGTAGTATGTTTAAGGGTATTATATGCCAATACTTAAAGTTATTAACTGTGGTTAGGGTTATATAAACCCAACCATGGTTGTGTGTAAAGTGGTCGATCACATTGATTATGGGTTGCAAAAGATGAATTCGTGTTGATTATCAATTAGTATCAGAGCGGAACGCTCTTGGGCTGTAAGAATCGATCGGTGTTTGATTGTATTGAAAAATCGAAGGATTTGGTTGGGAAATTATCGATGCACTCTGGAAATCAAGAAATCAAATTTGTTTTTTGATCCGGGTTTTAATGTACGTTCTTTTTTTCTTCATTGAAATCACAATCTCAGATTTTGGATTCAGATTTTGATTTTCTTGGGAAAGGATTATTCTCAGATGCGATTTTGAATTTCATGTTGAAATCGTTTGAATTTTATCAATAGCAAATCGATTTTTTCTTGGTTCTTACGAGGCTTGGATTCCATTGGTATTTTTATTTATTTGGATCATTTTGAGAAATCAAACAGCAAGGCGAATTGATTAATGTGTGACCAAATTCTAATTAGTTAGAAAATTAAAATCTTGAACCATTATCGGTTGCTTGTTGGATTTAACAGAAGTTAAGAAAGGGAAGAAATGGATTTCTTCTTTGCTTCTGGTGATAAGCATCAAGAAATTAAAGTCTATTTTATTCATTTCATTGGATGTTACTGATCTTCACAATCACAGAATAAGACACAAGAGTAGAAGATATTCCGACTTTTCTTGTCTGGCCTCGAACAATTTTGTTCAGGTGTTGATTCTAGGGGCCAGAACGGGTTCAGGAGAACCACGAGGGACCATGTGGGTCTCGCACATAGAGGTATAGGCATTGGTTGAAACCCAAGGCAGACCCAGGAGGAATCACGAGGGGTTTTGCTAACCATGATGTCGGACCGAATATATATGATTACAAAAACTTATGTATTTATCAAGAAGTGATTAGTGATGAAAAGGAGACTGGTGCAGTGAAGAAAATGATGTTTTCTGCAATTCATTGAGCGTAGAGACAAATTCTAATATAAAAAAAAATTGGAAGAAGTTAAAGTAACGTTTTATAAAGCTTAGGGTTGGAATGTAAAAGTTTAACAGGAAAATATAAATGCTTTATAAAGTTTAAAAATAGAGTATAAAAGTTCAAGAGCTAAACATAAAACTTTTGATAATAATTATAAGAATAATCATTATATTTTAAAATTTTAAAGGGTTAAAATGACATTTTATCTAATTCAATAAAAAAAGTAATACTATAGAAGCTGATATATTAAAGAAAGAAGTAAAATGAAATAGAGAAACAAAGACGATAGCTTAACTTGCACTAAATAAACGATAGAAGAAAATAAAGTAATAAATATCGAAAACAAATTTAAAAGTTTAATTTTAGTAAACTTCTCTTTTGCTCCCTGTGGTTTGACAAAAGTAACCATTTTCATCCAAATTTTGAAATTTTGCAATTTTCCTCCATTAGTTTCAGAAAATTAACCATTTTAGTCCCTGTGGTTTGACAAAAGTAACCATTTTCATCCAAAGTTTAAACGGACTTTGGATGAAAATGGTTAATTTTCTGAAACTAATGGAGGAAAATTGCAAAATTTCAAAATTTGGATGAAAATAGTTACTTTTGTCAAACCACAGGGAACAAAAGAGAAGTTTACTCTTAATTAAATTCAGAAATTTTAGCACAAATAACGAAAAAGTTAAGAATATATAAAATAAAGAAATAATGATAAGGGATAAAGTATAATATAAAGAGGTAAGAAAATCAAATATAAAAAATAATAATTTAAAGAAAAATTAAATTAATTATAGCAACCTAAATATCCGAAAATCCGTATCCGAATCCGAAATATCCGAAAAAATTGAATATCCGGAAGTTCGGATATCCGAAATTTCGGATTCGGATACCTATTTTGAAAATTTTCGGATAGTTCGGATATCCGATATCCGAAATAGTATTTTTTTTTCGGATATTCGGATACTTTTTTCGGATATTTGGATATCCGAAATATATATTTTTTAAATTTTTTTATTTTTTTCTGATTTCGGATATCCGAAATTTCGGATTCGGATATTGAAAATCACTATCCGAAAGTTTCGGATATCTGAAACTTCGGATATTCGAAAATGAACACCCCTAGTCACCAACCATGCTAAATAACAGTCTAGGAAATTTGTATATTACATACACACACTATATAATACTTACTATATAATTAAAGAATAACTTTATATTACAGGACGTTTTTTAGCATATTCATGTTACATTTGTGCATGGTGTTTTTTTCTAAATTATCTATATGACATACACACCAAATTTAAATATAAATTTATTTAATAAAATAAAGTCAAACTTTCAAATAAAAAAACTAATAATCATTTATCTAAATATGAATGAAAATATAATCCTTTCAAAATTTTCTTTTAAATTAATAATTTCAAAATTCACAAATCTCAAATCTCATTTATATTATTTAAAGAAATGTTTAGAAGTTTATAAAATGTACTTCGTTTTCTTTTCTTTTTATGAAGTACACTAATAATTTTATGTTATTTCTTTATTTAATTTTTAGCAATGATTGTATTCTAATGCTCATTTTTATACAACTCTATATAATAGGGGTGTTCATTTTCGGATATCCGAACTTCAGATATCCGAAAATTTTGGATAGTGATTTTCAGTATCCGAATCCAAATCCTTAATTTCGGATATCCGAATTCAGAAAATAAAAATAAAAAATTTAAAAAATATATATTTCGGATATCCAAATATCCGAAAATTATTCGGATATCCGAAAATTATCCGAAAAATATCCAAAATATCCGAAAAATATTCGGATATCCGAAAAATTATCCGAAAAAAGTATCCGAATATCCGAAAAAATATCCGAAAAAAACTATTTCGGAAATCGGATATCCGAACTATCCGAAAATTTTCTAAACAGGTATCCGAATCCGAACTTCCGGATATCCGAACTTCCGGATATCCGAACTTCCGGATATCCGATTTTTTCGGATATTTCGGATTCGGATTTTCGGATATTTCGGATACGGATTTTTTTGAACACCCCTACTATATAATACATAAGCTAATAAAATATTTAAAAATAAGGAAGTAAAACTCACCTCTTTCTCAAGTTGAAAGAAAGAATTTGCAAAGACCCAACGTGCATTATCAATATTAACAAACTGATTAAACATCATCTCAGACCATGTTGGGTATGGCCCATAATTGTGCACAAAAGAAGGGGTCTCCCACCGTTGAAGCTGTGGCAACCCAGGAACCGAAACGGTTGGACCGGGTGGCAAACAAATCAAACCCTTATAAACATGATAATACACCATGTTTACACTACAAGCTTGAGTGAAAAATGAAGCCCCATCAATTCCAAACTCCTTAGCCACATCTAAAACCCAAGTCATCATTGAATCATAGATGATAGCATCAATGGTGGTTCCTTCACTTTGAACCTTCTTGATCAGCTCAGCTAGTGATCTTGACCCGACTTCTCTGAACGTTTTGATATAGGATTCAGGGCTGTCTGCACTCGCAAGACCGCCTTCGTCAAAGCCATCAGAAATGGCTTCGATTTCACTGGATGTGTTTGTTTTGTTTGCGAAGTTGGAGTTTAAGAAAAAGATGGTGGTAACGAGTGTTGTTTTGACACCTTCGGAGGTCAAACGTTTGCTAAATTGGATGAGAGGGTTTATGTGGCCTTGTGCAGGGAAGGTGATGACTAGAACGTGTGGTCGTTTGTTGATGTTATGGTCTTGTTTATTCATTGTTAGTTTGTATAATTCGCTTGCATATGATAGTTGCAGCTCGGCAGTGGTTTGTGTTTTTAGGAATGTAATTAAAACGCAATAGTTGTTTGTGTGTAGAGGTGGGCAAACCGGTTTTTTTATAAACCGGTTCCGGTTCCCGTTAACAAATTCAAAAACCGGTTCCGGTTTTTGGCCGGTTTCAATCGGTTTTTGGCCGGTTCCGGTTCGGGTTTGACCGGGTAAAGGTGGAACCGGTTCCGCTTTTTTCGGTTCCGGTTCCGGTTCCAATTTCTCTGAGAATCCGGAATCTACCCACCGGTTCGGATACAACCGGTTCCGGTTCCAAAACCGGGTTTTTTGCCCACCTCTATTTGTGTGTGTGGGGGTGGGTATAGGATGGATTAGGTCATTGCCAATGTCACAACATTTGGATTTATCGTTGTTGCATTATCTCTTGTCTACCTCTCCAAATATGACTTATTTTTTTATATTTATATGATATAAAAAGAAAAGAAAAGGTAGAAAAACCAAGAAAATCAGATAAATAAAAGGATAGCAAATTAAGATACTACTTCTATCTCCGTCACATGTTGCGGCGGAGAATTCGTAATTGAATTTTGGTTAAACACATTAGCGTTAATAATTATCGGTGACACGGTATTTGCTCCTTTAAAATCTTCTGCCCCCTCCTCTTTTTTGCCGCATGTCTAAACCCATCCCCTCCCCTCCCCATGTCACCACAGGAGAAACCAAATTTAGCGTGTCGTCGCTACTAGGTTGTCTCTACTGATTCGCCGCAATTGGCTGGACAAGTTGTTGCAATTATTGTCGTCGCAACAAGTGAACTAGCAACGAAAAGTCGTCACTATAGGACAAAATTAAAAACTGAATCTCTTTTTTAAATCATAAAAATGATTTTCCACTTAAGATAAAAGGAAATTAAAAAAATTAAAACCATCAAAAATTAATATTTTATATGAACTTTTTAGTATTTATCCGTATAGACAGTAACGATGACAAGTCGTCGCTATAGCCCAGATTTTAAAAAAATGTTTTTTTAATTCTTTTCCTAGATTTTATAACCTAATAATGTTTACCACAACCTGCTAAATAGTTCAAATTCATACTAATTGCCATAAAACAAAGTGGAATAAATCCAAATTCGACCAGTACAACGACTATCCTAATACGAATACAAGCCCATGTTAAAACTACAAATCCAAATCCAAATCCAAATTCGATGACAAACGAAAGTAAAATACATCCAAACACAACCAATCTAGTTTTATCAAAGTACATCCAAACAAAGTGAATTTCTATTCACTCTCATTATAGTCTTCGTTTTCGTCAAAGGCAGGATGGTACGTGTTGTTGAACAGGTTGTCGAAAGATTTCTAGCGTAAAATTAGTTCATTTATTTGTTGTTGCATCCTTTGGTTGATTTATTGTTGTTATTGCCAACAGGCATTTGATTGTCGTAATTATTCTTGCAAATCTTGATCGTGTGTCGCATACATACTTGGAGCCACATCGGGGTTTACACTTTTAACCATTCGTCCAACACCCAGAATGTGACCATACCTATGTCCTAACGATCATTCAAGAATCTCAACCTCATTAACCGGCGTAACATCACCATCCGAGCTTGACATTGATTTATTTTTCTCATCAATTATTTTTCCCTACATTTACACACTTAAACATTCAATCACAAGTTCAAATGGGTCATTCAATTACAAAATTATCCAATTCTACTTTTAAAAACTTAAAACATTCATTTACAAGTTCAAATGGATCATAATAACTTAAACTCACATTCAAAGGCATAGTACCTAAAACTATAAATCCAAGCGGGTCAAAATTATCCAATTCTACTTTAAAACACTTAACGGGTCAAAATTATCCAAACCTACTTATATGCACTTAAAACATGCTATTACACCTTCAAATGGGCCATTATAACCAAAACCCACATTCTAAGACATATTCACAAAACCAAAACTCTAAACGGGTCAAAATTAACCAAACCTACTTATGTAGAATCAGAACATGCAATTACAACTTCAAATGGATCATTATAACATAAATCCACATTCAAAGACATATTACACAAAACCAAAACTCCAAACGGGTCAAAATTATCCAAACATACTTTCAAAAACTTAGAGCATGCAATTACAACTTCAAATTGGTCATTATAACCTACTTTTAAGATATGACCCTCCAACACGAAGAAGTAGGTATTGTCACCGCCAGCATGAGATAGGTGAGAAGCATATGATGAAAGACTACTTTGTTAGCAACCCAACATATGATGAAGCAATATTTTGAACTGAATTTTGAATGCAAAACCACTATTCCTTCAAATGGTGGCCGCTGTTACAGCCAATGATGTATATTTTCAACAAAGACATGATTGCACAAGTAGGCAAGGTCTTTCACCATTGCAGAAATGTACTGTAGCTATGCAGGTGTTGGCATACAAGACATCAGCAGATGCACAAGATGATTATTTGAGAATGAGTGAAACTATAAAAAGGAATGCTCTTATAAAGTTTGTAGAAGGTGTAATTTTAAGCTTCAGTCAAGAGTACCTTAAAAGGCCCAATGAAAATGATTTAACAAGGTTACTCCATGTTAGCGAGGAACGTGGATTTCCAGGAATGATAGGCAACATTGATTACATGCATTGGGTGTAAAAAACCTGCCCCATCGGTTGGGCTGGGCAATATGCAAGTAAAATCAATAAACCAACAATAATTTTAGAAGATGTCACATCTTATGACCTACAGATTTGGCACACATTCTTTGGAAAACTAGGTTCATGCAATTAGATTAACGTTCTCCATCGTTCTCCGCTTTTTGATGATGTATCATCAGGTCGAGTACTAAATGTGAGTTACACAGTGAATGGTTGGGATTACAATATGGCATATATCCTTCATGTGTTGAATTCATCAAGTCAACAACGTCTCAACAACTTCAAAAACACAACTTGTTCGCTTTAACATCCATGTCTTGTGTGGGACTAGAGGTGCTCAAACCGGTTTTTTTGCTCAAACCGATTCAGTTTTCAAACGGTCTGGTTTGGTCAACGGATGGTCAAAACCGGTTTGGGTGAAAACCGGTTCGGTTTGGAAACCGGTTTGGGATATGAGGATTTCAAACCTATAGGAACCGGTTTGAAACCGGTTTGGAAGATGAGTATGTCAAACCTATTACAAACCAACGGTTCGGACCGGTTTGGAAACCGTTTTGGGTGAAACCGGTTTGAGGAGTGTCAACTACCGGTTTATAAACCGGTTTGGGAATCCGAACCGGTTTTTTTGCCCATGTCTATGTGGGACAAGGATATGATGGGGAAAATTATGATTGCATGTATAATCATTCACAATATGATTGTTGAGGTTTAACAAGTCACATACCTTAACTATTATGATCCATCATAATTACTAAATGACATGCCTACAAACTAACAACGAAGAAGCTCTAGTGAACACACACACACACACACACACATATATATATATATATATATATTTCCAAATATAAATAAATTCTTACTAAAATGATTCATTTTATTAAGATTCAATTAGTTTTTATTCAAATCAACAAAATCTTATTAAGATCTATATAATAATAAAACTAAAGAATATCCACAAATTTTATTTTAATGAAAATTAGAAAGATTACAATTCGTATTTACACACCATGGATACATCTTCTCATGTTTTCATCTTTATCTCTTTATCGATTACATAGGCTAGATGAGCCCCACATCCCCTCCATATCAATTCATCAGCCTTAATTATCAAAATGACTTTAGATACATTGAACACTTTATCGCCGTTGATCGTTACTAAACTTCCATCAAGAGTCGTCATAAAAATTACATTTCATTAGTAGATAATGTTAGCCTCATGTTTAGGCAACCAATCCATACTCAAGACTACGTTAAAACCTCCTAACATTATCAAAGACATCTTAACAGTGAACTTATGACCATCTATATCAATGTAACAATCATCAATAGTGTCCATTACTCTTGTGGATCTACCAACAACAGTTTCTATGTTAAAGTCTTGTCTGATCATTTTAATACTAGCATGAAGCTTATCACAAAAATTAGTGGCCACAAAACTTATACTTGCACCATTTTCGAATAGTACTATTTCAGGGATATTATTAATCGAAAAGGTACTTGTTACCATGTCAGAGTCATAGACTGCCTCATCCTTAGTCATAATAAAGGCACGAGCTTTTGCCTTTTGTTTCTCACTTTGTTTCTCACCTCTCTTGCTACTTTTAAGTTTGTCAGATCCAACACATATTGTATTTGGTTTAAGGCAACATACTAACATGACCGAATCCATCAAAATTATAGCACTTATGCATATTTGGACAATTAGTGAATTTATGCCTAGTTTTTCCTTAACGGTAGCACAAGCCGGTCCCCGGAAGACAGCCCCCCATGTTTCTTTCCACATTTGTTGCATATTTCAAATTATTCCACCTTAAATTTTTTTATGGAAGTTTCGATTTATCATTCATGTTCCTCTTAAATGGGGAACCAATCTTGACATTTTATTAAATTTTGTCGTGTATTGCCGATGATCTATACGACCATCTTTATAAGTCAGGAATTCCCTCTCGATTTTATCAATTTCATTCTTTGAACAAAATATTTTTGTAACTAATTCCTTCAAATATTCTCATTCTAATCCCTCTACATCCGCTATGGTCTTTGATTTCTTGACAGTTTTCCACCAATGTAGAGCTTCTTCGGTAAAAGAATGAGATGTACTTTTAAATCTGATGTGCCCAACATTCACTAACGACGATAACGCCTCCATAGCCGAAATCCAACAGCATGTGACCACCATATCTTTCTTACTATCAAATGATGGAGGATTGCATTCTTAAATGGCCTAATAAACAGCCCTTGTGCCCCTTAGTATTAGAAATCTTTTCTTTAGCACTAATGATTATTATTCACCTTCCTTTTTTGTTGTAACCATTTGTCTTCCTTTTTTTCCCTATTTTTCCTACTTGGCCTATTTCTTAACAGCTTGTTTTATGGCTTCTATCATGGCCTAAGGCATTATGTCTTGTAAGAATTTATAACTTCATCAGATTTAGCTTTAACCATTATTGGTTCTAGCTTGAATTCCTCGTCTTCATTTTATTCTTCATTGTTAGATTTGGTTCTGGTATCTCCTTCAAAGTTTGCTTCTTATTATGGGTGGTTGACCTCAGCTCTTTTCTTGGTCTCTACCATGTTCACCTCCTCTTCTTCTTCCTACATTTTGTGTTTTCTAGACATGATGCAAACAACCGTGTGTCAATCAAGGTAGAAGTTTAGGACAAAACAAGCATTATAAATTTTAAATGAAATTGATCACGTGTAATTAATTATTTACCTTAATTATAGGTTCTAAACATTATCAATCATGAACACATCATCGTTCACAAATGCATACTACTTTATCAACAATTTAAATGTAACTTATTTCTAATGTCATATGCTCGTGGCATCGAGCTACCCTTGACTGGCATTCTTCTTATTTGCTCCCATTTTCAGTTTAAGTCTAAGCATTTTGGATGCCCAGATGTCTCAAACTATGACACTGATATCAACTTGAGAGGCACCAAACCCAGGAGTCCTATCAGTTCGGTTAAAAACAAAATTATAGTTATTAAACTATAAACACCTTATCATAGCAGTGGAAATTAAAGTAGCGACATAATTTAAATGTTCAAATGCGAAGAAAACATTAACAAATATCAAAATTCTATCCAAGTAATCTTCAAGGTTTGTCACAAGTCATCCTTCTTTCGTTTTCAAACTATCGAATCTGATATGCATGTAAAATTATTCAGCTTTATGCTAGTGAGTGCTAAGTTAGTTTTAGAAATCATTATACATTCTTTTCATAAACACATAGCATACTCAAATCCATATCGTACATGCCATGAATACATCAATCAAATTGTGAAGAAAAATTCACCCTCAACCATGTGTCATGTAGACAACATGCTTCATCAACTGTCGATCCATAATTTGCGGGCTTGCACAAGCACAATTCATCATCAACTATCAACCCGAAGTCAATAGGATCATATCAGTACAAGACTTCATCAATAACAATCAATCAAATAACATTAAGTAACATATACCATTCCAATCTATAGCATCAATCATCACATATACCATGGTTTAAATTATTTAAACCGTCATAAGACTAAATAGTTCTAGTCAATATATTTTAAGCATGCATATCGGCCTAAATAATTATTAAAACATTTAAATATAAATTAATTAAAAGTGAGCTACTATAATCACCTTTGGTCTAAGGCATGTGTTTCAAAACAAGGAAATAACCAAAGAGCTCGGTCCTATTCAAACCTCAATGACCTACACAAGATCATGATACTTTAAAATATTTCCTTCTTAAATAATGTTTGATACTTCTTAATAGGTCGTTGTGGGTTCGTGATTTTTATCGCTTTTAGTCGACCCTTTTTAATTCACTTTCTTGTCAACCAACCCATAATCATACAACCACCGATTAACCTACTCACATAACTCACTCGCATCACATACGTACATACGCATATCCAAACATAAACCCTCCCAACATGCACTAGAACAGACACACGTACATCTCAACACACAACCATGACACACCTACACAAACACCATGCATGCGTACGTTATCCTAGTACTTAAATGCATACGCAAGTTCATACTTTAACGATACATACTTGGAATTATAGAAGCCACATAGACCCCAAATCTTATTACCATAAATCACCAACCGTGAGCCGAAACCCCCTTATTATACACAATTACAAGAGAGGTTTACTCTCTTGAAGTGTGGTGACCAGATAATCCACCAGTTCGGGTCCTTGCAACACAACCGGTATTGGTGGCCGGTTAAACCGTGAGGCTTGCTCAGCAATAAATACATACCCGTGTTGCCCAGATTGATCGAATATTGAACAAGAATCAAAGAAGAGAACATGGAAAGAAAATGAAATTGATATTCAAGATAGATTTGTTATTGTTATCCTACATGTTTTTAATTTGACATAACCATGGTTTATATAACCTAACTATGGTTATAAAGTTTCACTTTTGATACTAAACACCCTTATATAATTACAAGGTTACATATTTGACTCAAAACATAACTTTTATTTAATTACAAACTTGATTCGTTAACTTTCTCAAACTTGGTTTAAACAATTATGAGACTAGCAACCCGCATGTTACATGCACATATTAATCAATTATCAATACCAAGTTTTATGTGCAAGACTCTAACCCATGTGAATCCTGAGCCGAATCCCTTGAACCGAATCTATTAAGAGTAAATCATACCTTTAAACGTTGACTTAAACTTCAAGTGGTTCAAGTTCCTACATCCAATGTCTACAATCGTAAAGTATATAAAAACCCTTCTCGATTTCATTCTTTGTAGGAGCACCGTTCACAAATTAAAATAAATATTTTATTACTATAATATTTCAAATTATAATACAAGTTCAAATAAAACTGAATACTAAAACCCTTACAAAGAAAATAGAATTACAATGAAAAACATAAGATTAAACAATAACAAGAAAAAGAACAGGTGTTGGCTGAGGAAGTCTGTTTAACAGAGGTCCTTTAAAACAGATTTCAAACCACCAATGTGAATCCCGTCTGTCTCACATGGTACAACAGCCGAAACAGTATGTACTACCGAAATTAACCTAGCACCTTAAATGATACATGAAACAAGAGTATAGAAACAAGATCGATTGCATAAGTATAGAAAGAAAGTGTGTATTGCAGTGAGTTTCAGAATTTTTCCAGTATCTTTACCAAGGTACATAACCTTGTATTTATATCGGTAGATTAGTACCTGAAACAAAGAAAAATTAAAGTCTGCACTTGAAACAACCAATTAATTTTTGTCTAACAATCAGAAAATTGAATTAGTTAGTTAAAAAGCAAAGCAAAAAGTGTACATCCTTCAAGCTCAATCTTTTGCATTTAATAATGTGTATGTCAATAAGCTCCCACTTATAAACCCACACAAGATTTATCCTTCTATCAATGTGAGAGAAGCTTATTTCACATTTTTAAGGTTTTTAACTACACACTTTTAACATTCGATATCTCATTCATCTTAGCTTACTTTTGAACCCAGTTTAGTTCATTGTGAACCTCTCACATTGTATAACATCATGGTTGTATAAGTCGCCAGGCGCTAGTCGGGCGGCGAGGGACCACCTAGGGATTAATCGGCGCTAGGCGGATTGCAATTTTTATATGTAATTTTACAAATATATATTATATACACACATTAATATCAATAATTTAATATAATACTTCAAGTAATTTAAAAAATAAACTTAAATATACTAAATAAAGTACTTCAAAGTGCAAACTTAAACACTGAGTTCAAAATTTAGAGATGAATTTCAATGTTAATTGGCTGGATTCGATGTTTCAGAGACATATTAGTGATTTTTGGTTGAGAAATTCTAAATAATCATGAAACTGGTCTCTTTTTACCATAAAAAAGTCAAAAACAGTCAAAAAAGTAAAAATAAAAAATAAAAATATGATTAGGCCGTCTAGACCGACTAGGCCAAAATCAAGACAGTTGACGGGCGCCTAACGCCTAGGTGGCCGTCTAGACCGATTTTTACAACAGTGTATAACATAAACTTAATTTTTAATAATTAAATACGTAACAAATACATATAATTATAATTGTTCAAAGTTAGTAAAATTCCAACATTCTTTGCTCGCAAAACGTGGGAGTCGAAGAGAAGAATTGTAATTAGACTATAAGAATATGATCTGCTTAATATCTGTACTCGAAATTCTCGATTGTTTGAGAAGTATTGGAAACGAGGAGTTCAAGTAGAATAAAGGGGTATTATCAAACCCGCATATGATATAAACAATATAAATAAATTTTTTATTTATATTTCTCTTGTATGTTAGCAAAAAAAAAATGGTGAGCGCCACCATTAGGCGTCCCTCACCGATCGGTCCCACGATTAACATGAGGGAGGTAAATCGCGTGACCCAGGGAAAATTGGGTGGTGCCGAGCTTTAAACCCTAGACCTCTATTATGGATTCTCACCCCATTACCACTAGGCCACCATCGCGGAGACTTGTATATTAGCAAAGGGAAAGGTATAAAGCAATCCCATGTTTTATCATTTGTCACAATTGGGTAAACCATATGAAGTAAACCAAACATCACTTATCAAGTTAATACCGGTATTTAAATTTTCAAAAATAAAATAAAATATTTCTTAATTTTATTTCATATTTCTAGACGATAATGTAGGCAAAATTTTCTTGAATCACGAACTTCGCTACTCAATCACGAATCACATCTACGTCTTAATGAAATAATCCACCTTTACTACCAATTTATAATTGTTGCGACTCTTGATCTGTTTTCAACATTTTGCAAAATTGTTTCTTAATGTGGTTTTTCAAGATCGAGTTAGACTTATTTGTTAAAAGCAGACCGCAAACTTGCAACAAGTCTTTTGAGGCTTGTCGCTCAGTTCAATTATATCCTAATTTTTATCAAATTTTCATGTTACTACTATGCATAGGAACACATGAACCGAAGGCTTGGTATTGAAACTTTAACCAACGGATGATGTAGAGTAAGCCATTAATTAAGAATATAAAATAAAAAAAAATAAGAGTGTAAGACTTGTAATCAGTGTTACTGACATGGGCGAAGGTTTATTCAGACTGTCGCCCCCCCTGTTTTTTCGTGTAGTAGTGTAAATTTCCCGATACGTAGTGTAAAATTTTTTAAAAACCTTTATTTCGCCCCCCTGGAAAATAAAAAAATTAGTTCGCCCCCTCCTGGGATTATGGTCAAGCTTCGCCACTGGACTTACTGAAAGCATTTTTTGTTTGAATTTGCGTTTTCAATTTTGGCACGTAACCTGTTCATTTCAAAATTTATTTGTACTAACTTAAGCTATAAAATACTAAAAAAGGCCAAGAAATGTTCCCATACGATCAAAAAAACATTCCAGCATCTAGAACTAAAAAAAAAAGGTAAAAACCAGTTTGGAAACAGTTTTGGTGGGTTCGGGTAGGAACCGGTTCTTGTCAAGGCCAGTTGGAAACTGGATCCGGATCGAAACCCCCAGTTCTCGTTCTTAAACTAGTTTTTTTGTGGTCCTCTAATAGGATACAAGCCCTATATATTATATGTATATATCACCATTTCAAATAATTCATACATCTGATATTTCCAAAATTTTCTAAAAACACCATTAGAATTCGAATTTGAAAATTCAAATATATCAATCTTTTTATATTACAGGTTCAAGATATCAAATAATTTGTTTTCAATTTATATGTTTTTTTTTCACCCTATAACCAAATGGGCAAAATGAAGCGTGTTGCAAGAGATTTTTTAACTGATTCTAGAGATTTTTTATTCATTAGGTCACTCGAAGTAAATATATAAATTAAGTAAATTAAACAAATGCTTATCACTTGGGTCATCATCCACCCCTTCGAATCTTAATTTTCTTACTTTTTTTTACCATTTTTTTGAATGTTAATTGTCTTATTCTAAATATTTTCTTTTTATTAAATGCTTACTCACTTTAACTTAGGTCCTCATACGATTGTACATTTTTTTTGTCTAATGTTTTTGTCACACATTTAAATACAATATTATTAAAATAAAATACATATATGTTAGATCCTAAGTAACATGCACATTTACACACCTCAACCTTAAAAGTAGTATAATAGGAATAGTCTACCACTCTACACTAGCAGCATCTGGTACCGTAACAGCCACCATTCTTGGATTATCTTTCATACCACCTACAATAAAACAGAATTTCTTAGGGCCAAAAATTAACTAATTACCCCTTATTTTTAAGATATTATAATAGACCTCTCTTCCTATTTCTATAGTTGTTAAAAAACATCACGGCTCGCTTGAAGCTAGAAAGTATCAAGCCGAGCCCAAGCCAAGGTTGACTTGGCTCGAGCTTGCCTCATCTCAATTTTTAATACAAAGGGTATTGAGCTTAGTGAGTGTGTGCGCATGTGCATGTGTGTGTATCACTCTTAATGTGATAACTTTTGATTACTCGCAAAATCAAAATCTTTGTTTTTATTTCTGAATATCACTGTTACAACTTACAATGTATAACATTTCTTTTATGTATATGTAAAATTTTACCTTTGTTTATGAGTTAAAACCAATGTTAAACTTTTGTCTAAAAACTTACACTGATATAATATCTAAAACTTTACACCAATATTAACTCATAAACAAACGTGATTTATAACTAGACATAAAATAAAACGTGTTACACATGTGTAACAATGATATTAAAAAAAAATCAAATATTTGGAGCGATCTTCCCGAGTTATCATAGGTTATCGCTTTAAGAGTTAAATATTATTATACGTTCTTGATTCAAATATATGTGTGTGCACGTGCACGTGCACGTGCATGAGAGAGAGAGAGTAAAGAAAACCACAAAAAAAAGCTAGCTCATGGCTCGAGATTTTAAAAGTCACACTCGAGCAAACTTTTGACACAAAATACATTCCAAGCCGGCTCAGCTCGAAAATTTGAGTTTGCAGCCCTGCATTTCACATGCACCTTTACTCTAGCAAAATATCATTTCTAATCATATTATTTTTCAATTTCATAAATAATCACAAACTGGCCCATTTACTTGTATTTCTCAATCTATTCACATACATACAATGCAATTACTTGAAAGTTTAAACAATTTGCCACACCTTTCAGACATTTATTTGATTATTTCTAGTCTTTCGATTTATGGTTTTTAAACCCTTGAAAAAATAATACCAAAACAGCTCTTGCTAGATAGTGGCAATCGTAAAGTAGAGATGGAAGATCGAGCGGGTTAGATAACAGATCAAAATCAGATTGGATCAACTCACAAACACTCTCTCTTTGCTTTATGCAAATTTGCATATAATCAATGTTCTAAATATGAATACAAATAAACTATATGAATACAATAATGATTTAATTTTACAAGAAAATAGGTCAAAAGGTTATATACAATTTAAATATAATTTGGGTTATCTTCAACCCTTTCAACTCATTTTACTTTAACCATTTTATAAATTTTACTCATTTCACCAGTTAGAACTAAAAATATATAAGCCAAAGCGGCTCATTTACAAATAAATCGACCAAAACTGACAGATTACATAGGCTTCATTTGATATGAAACCATTATCCAATACATTAAAATCAAATTCCTTTATAAGTTGTAACTAACACAGATAATCTAATGCAAATATATAACATAAGTAGATAATTTTATTTATCACACAAGTGACAAAATCATACGCCGTTGTTATCGCATCAGATGCCACTATTATTAACTTAAATTACTGGATTATAGAAAAAAGTGAGTAGTACCAGTGTCGATCAATTCTGAGCAGATGCAGCAGGGTTGCTATTAGAAAACGACGGTAAACCAGCAGGCCCGCCATTTAAATTGGGCTGTTCTTCACTAGCATGCTGAACAAATTCCTCAGGTGACATATGGGACCCATGGCAGGCGCAAACAATACGGATTTGGGTCCCACTGTATCTATAAGTAACACCTGATATTGTTTTCCCATTTGGGCCGGGGCCTGTTGTAGAAACCCATGGTAGATTTGGGGAGGACCCGCTTCCTCCAAATTTCACTTCTGCAGCTATGCCGGGTCTTATAGCAGGGTGTTCAGGAGGAAACCCCTCGGGCTTTGACTGATCAATTCCATTTATACCCTTGGTGAGAGGTTCTGGATGCATAGATGTTCCTTCTTCTTTGGCCTTCTTACCGTCGTCCTTTGCCCTCTCAAATGGCTTTGGTGCATTTACAGGTATTGCAGCTACAATAATATTGTATAAAACATAGTTAAAAGACAACAAAATTCAGAGTTTTGATTATTTGGTGAATATGGAAACAATGAATAAAAAGTAAGACAAATAGCGCAAGACGATAATAAACGAAAGCCATATGCATGTATGATATGATGCATGATATCAAATATACATGCATAGCAATCCCTATTGTTCATCAAGAATAATGGAAGTTTGTTAAAACATACCCTAATAGTTTAAACTCAAATTTAGTGACAAATCTTTTATCGTTTTTCCTTGCCAAAAGTACCAATGTACATTCATTTTTGTCCTGTTCAAGTCATTGTACTTTTTTGATACATGCAAGTCATCAAAAGATCGCAATATGTCCGATTTGGGCCGTTTATGTAGACTTTTTGTAATGGGTCATGACATGGGCTTGTCATAAAAGTTTATGACCCAAGGGGAAAAAAAAGAACCAGCTTTTAATGAATTAAATGCAAGAAAAGTAAGTGCAATAACTTAGAAATAAAAGTGAAGGTATATTCTACTCTATAAACAAAACAAACATAAACAAGCATACCCCGTATATTCTCACTGTGTGGGGTCTTGGGGGGTGAGATGAAGACAACAAATATACCTAGTAAATTCTCACTTTTGAACTTTATGGACAAAAAAAAATACTGTATCCCCAACAGAAATGATCTAAAAATGGATTTGACCTGAAAATTCAAATTATTTTTTGACCAAAGTACCCTTAATCTAATCTCTTATGAACACACATTTATTTAGCTGCAAAAGTAAAAGGTTTAATGCAAGTAACACACTAAACCTAAGCTCCTTTTGGACTGATCAAATTGACGACCAGGCCAATAATTTTCAAGAGTGAAAAAAATAACCTTGATTAATCTTCACCCCATCGTTTTGCTTGTTTGTGTTTGGTGTGCCCCTGCCAAAATAAGAAGGATAATGCTGCAATGAATCAGAATTAAGACCTTCAGATTTACCTGCAGATACATTTGCTGCCTGGACAGCAGTCGCGTAACTAAACATCAATGGCATATTTGCTGGGATCACAGGTTGTTGACCTCCCGGAGTAGAGTTTGACTCTTTGACTGGAAATGGATATGGCATAGTCATAACATTTGCTGATTGACCCGAATACGGTACACCATGTGACACAACATGCCCATGTTTAAATTCTTTTTCTGATGAAATTGTAAAAGCCCTTTGGCTTTGCAAGTCAACACCAGTTGACTCAGAAACCCAAGCTTCCTTAGGTCCTTTTGACACATCAGCTTCAGAATCTGCCACATCCTCATTTTCAGCGGTTGAACCATCATCTGTAGCAATCGAAACATGTGGGGTGCGTGGTTTAATATGCATGGTAGCAAGATACGCATCTCTTTCATGTCGTTTTTGGTTGTTCATTTCATCAAACATGCTTTTACGTTTGTTACCTCCTTCCCCATTAGTGGGTCCCTTTGAAAGATCATAAAAGATCTTTTCCTCTGGTTTTGACTGATTAATTCTCTGAGAAATGGCAGATGGGTCTTCCTTATGATTAGAACCATCTAGAAAATTCTTGAAATCATCAATTAGTTTGCTACTTCTATCAGCTTCCTCCACCCTTACCTCAGAACCAATGGCGGTTTTACCCTTTAATGAGGCAGATGGCTCGCCACATGGTAGGGATAAGGAGAGATCAAGCGTGTTACTATCCTCCATTTGGTTTTTCAAAAGAATATACACCCACAAATAAATCTAACTTTAAGGTTGATTGTCAGCCAATTCCAAAGAACTCAAGAGTCTTTATTCCATCATCTTCTTTCTGTTAACCTACATAAAACTTCAAAAATCATCCCAAAAAATACGAATTTCAATCAAAATTGCTTATTTATACAGATTATGCTTATAAGCAAAAGCAAATAATCAACTTAGTGAAAACAGCTTATTTAACCATAAGAGTAAACTTGAAATTTTGAATCCATCAAGAATTGCGAGCTTTAAATAGCAAATCTTAAACCTCCTGTAGAAACCAACCAGTATACTTAAAAAGTAAGCATACAAACGTAAACATATTTTTCATCTAAACACTTCAGAGTGCTTACACGCTTTTAAAAAACACATGAACGTATAAGCTATTACATTTCGGGACGTCTCAACAAATCCATAGGCATGAACGAATTAAAAAATTAGGTCTTGTAAATATAACACTAAGATTACTTTCGTTTGTGCAGATTCTTAAATTTTATAACTAATATTCAGTTGCGCTTGCGCATATTCCCTGGTGTATTATACATTCAGATATCTAATCTCTTTGGTATTATTAATCTTAAACAAATTTTTAGCGACTTTGTGTTGGAAAAACATTTCCCCATCAACAATAACAAGAATACTTAATTTTATGATCTAGTTAATTACACTATTGGTCCATGTGGTACGTCGATTTTTCACTAATTGTCTCTAACTTCGAAAAATTACAACATTAGTGTGAAATGTTTGCAAAAATATAAAATCAGTGATCCCTGCAGTGGATGTGGATGGCCGTTAGTTTTTGGGGTTATATTTTCAAAAATACCCTACCTTTATATTTAGAGTTAACAAATACAATAGATCCCCAAAACCCTAACTTATCTCCCACCATCATCCACCAACTACCAACCATCATTCATAGCTGTCACTTCCATAATCAACGCCACCAAATTCCATCGCCATAGTTTTTCCATTGATTTACTACATTTCAGTCACTTTGATCGAATTGATGGGGTTAAATCAATTCCAGTCTCTAATCAAAATTAGGGCTATTATGAGTAAGAAATGGAACCAGATGAGGTTCATAGATTAAGAATGGAGATGGGTGGTGACCAGAGATGACAAAGGAGAAGGAAGAACATACCATGACGGAACCAAGGTGGTTGTGAGGCGGCGATGTTAATGTGATTGCGTTGACAGAACAAGTGGAGATCACAGTGGTGATGAGGCACCATAAAACTCATGGTGGGGAGGCAACAATGGAACTCATGGCAGGTTTGTTCACAGTCTGGTTCCAAATGGCGAAACCGCCCAAACCGGTCATTGCGTCGGTTTCACGGTCGGTTTTTTCCAAACATTTGGTCATTTGGTTTCAAAAATTCGAAACCGTAATAAACGGTTTGGTTTACACTTTTCATAAAAACAGGTCGTAAAAAAACGGACAGGACCGTATGTGAGTGTATATATATATATGCATATATTCATATATATACATGTCTATATGTGTGTGTGTACAGAGGAAGTTCACTCAGGCCTCAATAAGGAAGCAAAAAGAGTCGTTACACCACATCTAATGCTGAGTATGGCGACGGAACTTCTTAACCACGGTGTAAAAAAAAATACATTTGTACTTGGTGTAATTAGTCCTTGAACTATAAAAGGTTTTGTTTGATTCGATTTTATTTTTAACGAGATCAAAATCCCAAACCGATAAAACAAACCGGAACCAAATTGTTAATAACGGTTTGGTTTGGTTCGGTTTTCAATGTAAACGGTTTGGTTTTTTTCATTATTCAAAAACCGTTATTAACGATTTGGTTTACGGTTACACCTAAAAACTGTAAAAACCAGACCGCAAACACCCCTAATTCATGGTGGTTGTAACATGGCGATGGAATTCACGGTGATGGTGAAGTGGCTGTGGAACTCACAGTGGTGAGATGAGCGAAGAAGATTGGTTTTGGGAAGGGGTGTTAAGATAGGTAGGTTAAATGAGGAGAAGAGATTAATAATTAAGGGGTATAATTGACATTTTAAAAAGCACAACCCCGAAAACTAACAACCATCCACTGCAAGGACCACCATTTTTACAAACATGCTAGATCACACGTATAATTCATCGAAGTTAGGGGCCACTAGTGCAAAATCAACATACAACACTGACTAAGGTGCTGTTTGTTTTTTCAGAGGCAAAACGTCTGCAGTCTGCGGACCACGTCTGCAAGCCTCTTTTGCAGAAGAGTTGGCTATAACCTCTTCAATCTGTTAAAAGAAGATTGTTTGTTTTTTAACGTCTGCGAATGAATCAACCCATTCTCACAATCACAATCAAACTAATTTTAAAAGAGAAACAAACACATGTGAATCACTTTACTCCTTTACAGATAAAAACAAAAAATCAAGTTCATCTTCAAATTGAAAATTTAAGCCTCGGGTCTTGAAGCATGTCTACGAACACCAATCCACAAAAAATCAATTTCATCTTCAGTCGGGTATTGATGTGGAGGCTACGGCGGAGGATGTGGCTGTGGAGGGTTGGAGAGATGAAGGCGGTGGAGGGTTGGAGAGAGATGAAGACGTGGAGGGGCGAGTGCAGTCCGACGCGACGTGGAGGGGGTGGTGGAGGCCGGCGGCGGGAGGCGGAGGGCAGCGACGGGAGGGGGGAGGCGGAGGGCGGCGAAGGGAGAAAAGCAGTGGAGGATTGAACGGATCAGCTGTGGAAGAAACGTGATGCAGCTCTTTTTTTTTTACCTAATATGAGATGTAGAAGAGGTAAGAAGGGGTAAGAAGTCTTTGGACCATGTCTGCCTCAAGAAGAGGCCAGGAAGACGTTTTTAAATAAAATGTCTTCCAAAAAACAAACACACTGCAGAGGTAAACGTCTTCCCGTGGTCTGCTTGGCGCAGACATAAGAGGTCAGGAAGACCTTTTTTAAAAAAACAAACACCCTCTAACTGTGTACTTAACTATTTATGCTATCAAAATTTAGTGTATTCGTTTCTTAAACTACTTCATGATGAATAAATGTAAACACCTACATAAAACTACTGATAAAATTCAACATAAGTACAGGTTAAAGTTGTGTTCTTAACATTTTTTTCAACAAATTGACTGAATGTTTATATTAAACACGAACCAAAAATATCTTTTTAGTTTTCTGTTGACAGAAAAGCATGATTTGCTATGTAAATGCATAATCTATCATACATATTTGAGAAAAAAAATATTAAAAATAATATATTTAAGATGACTGAAAGGTATTTTATTTATGATTTACATTTTTTATATAATTCTAAAAAGAATTTCTTCAAAAATTATAGAAATTTGAGGCCTAAACACATCCTCGAGATATAACTTTATCCTATAAAAGTTCTAAGCTACTGTAACCAACATCAATTTTTTCCATTCATATATTTTTATTTTAGATTAAACTAAATTTCAGTAAACCATTTAATTGCACTAACCCTAAAACAGTCCAAATAAATAGATAATATAAATTAATGAATTTCTAATATCGAAAGCACCATTAATCAACGATTCAGTCGATTAAAAACTAAAACTTAGCATAAACACCGACTGAAACCTACAAAATAAGAAAACCTGAAAATTCATTCAAAAAAATACAGAAATCTGTAAGCTCAAACGATCATCAAGCTTGGATTAATCAGTAGCAGATAAACTCATTCCATATACGATTTAATTGGTGAAATTGCAACAAATTGAGCAATTATAAAGGATGTGATTCCACAACATCAAAAAGATAACTTATGCAAGCGGTTAAACAAAAATTAAGAACTTAAAATTACCAGAATTTGTTGGAGGATCAAACCCTAGGTAAGGTAGGTGCCAATTGTGAATAGTTGGTAAAGACGGAATTTTGAGGATCAGATTTTAGGGTATTTCTTTATTTATTTTTTTTAGGCACGTGTATCTTGTAATACGCTTTTTATAATGACAAAATTACACATTTGAACCTTTATGTTTGTAAGAAATAACAAATATGAACCTTTAACTATCTTAATTACGCTAAACAACCTAAAATTACACATTTGAACCTTTATGTTTGTAAGAAATAACAAATATGAACCTTTAACTATCTTAATTACGCTAAACAACCTTTAAGTATTTAAGTTGTTTCAACTTTCAACCTTTACATTAACCCCGGTTAGATTTACCAGTTAAATCTAGTCATGTGCAAAAAATGTGATGTGTATTCTAGGTATTTTGATCTTTTGTTATTTTTAAATATAAAACCCACTATTCACGTATTATCGTATCTTATTCAATATTTTACTCCAAATTGGGGTGTTCGAAAATTAGGGCTAAAACCCACCCAGAAGTTCACGCGGTTCCTCCCTCTTCGGTTAGTGTTCACCTAGAAGTTCACGTGGTTCATCCATCTTCAGTTAGTGTTCGAAACCTAAGGTTGTAGTTGGATAAGATTTATCATTTTTCTTTTTTGTCATTATGTAACATTGGCAGTAGTAACAATGATAAATTCTATCCAACTACAACACTAGGTTTCGAACACTAACTGAAGATGGAGGAACCACGTGAACTTCTGGGTGAACACTAACCGAAGAGGGAGGAACCACGTGAACTTCTGGGTGGGTTTTAGCCCTAATTTTCGAACACCCCAATTTAGAGTAAATTATTGAATAAGATACGATAATACGTGAATAGTGGGTTTTATATTTAAAAATAACAAAAGATCAAAATACCTGGAATACCCATCACATTTTTTGCACATGACTAGATTTAACTGGTAAATCTAACCGGGGTTAATGTAAAGGTTGAAAGTTGAAACAACTTAAATACTTAAAGGTTGTTTAGCGTAATTAAGATAGTTAAAGGTTCATATTTGTTATTTCTTACAAACATAAAGGTTCAAATGTGTAATTTTGTCTTTTATAATTGAAGGAATTTATAATATTGAAATGTGTTTTTAATATTAATAATTAATAATTTATAAAAATAATATTCGATTTTTATAAATTATAATAATTGAGACCTTTGATTTTACTTCAATCAGATTTTCTGTTAATTTTTTAAAATGCTCAATTTAAACTTATTATTATTATTATACACTAATATCACATAATATATTTTTTTCTTTTTATCACTTTTGCTTTCTAACTATATATATCCCTCTCTCAACAATTCTTTCTATATTAGTTATTTGGTTGATTCTTAATAATTATTAAGAGCTTACCTTTTAATGATTTATAATATTTTAATGGTTAAGACGTAACCTTAAGTCTTAATGATTAAAAGACGACATTTTAATGTATCTTTAAATCATTCAGATTTAATGTTATTTTTTAATCAATAAGGCTATGACTAAAGAGGTTTTGTCCTAGCGGTACCACTTGGCTTTCCAAATGGAAAGTCACGGATTCAAATCCCTCTCAAGACGAAATAGGGATTATTGGGAGGTCAGGGTTTTTCGGTGCGGTTTCCTTCTGGGGTGATGGCGGGGTCTCAACGAAGGTCATGGTAACTAGACCTTGATGACATGGCCTGAAAATCAATGGTTCACACGTTGAGATCAAATGTCGTTCAAAAAAAATCAATAAGGCTATGATTTATTATGATGTAGCTTTTTAATGACCTTAAAAAGTTAAAATCATTCAAATAGCCCCTAAGTTCTCTATATGTTTTTAATTTCAATAACATAATAGTCAAAATACTTCATAATTAGTAGATTGGTGGTTCAATGTGTTTGAGTAATAGATTCAAAGAAGGCTAAAAAAGAAAATGTAGAAATTGACCACTTGAACTGTGACACCCCGTAATTTCCAGGTCAGCTTTGGTTTTATTTAAATGTTTATTTAAATGCTTTATGTACACGTGGCACTAGAATTAGTTTAATTTAGTGTGACACGTGACACGACAGTACGAACACTAACACATGACTAGATAATTCGTAGAATTATCGGCAAACAGCACACACGTGTCAAAACACACGAACGTTGGTGAACGTCTAACACATAGTGTAGCACAACACTCGAAACTTCACGAAACACTTCACAAGTCAATTATGGCTAATAATTGACCAATAGAGTCCAAACGACACTCGAATGATGTTCTACAGTCGAGAAACGGGCAAGAACGAGACCAGAATAGCAAAACAAGCTTATTGGGCTTGACATTTGGGCCAGGCGGTACGCCAGACCCGGAGCACCCAAGACAGGCGTTGCGCGCGGATGAGGAATCAGGCGCCTCATCTGGCTGCCTCCGCGCGTAACGACGAGGACATACCTCCCACGTCAGGCGTTACGCCTGGCAGCGTAGCACGCAAAAATCTTTATTTATCCAAGGAAATCATTTCTATCCTACTCTACACACTTTCCCCGAGTTCATCAGCCATCATTCGACTTCTTCTTCCCCAATTCACCTGCAACTCACCTCTGGAAGCCATTAGAAGCCATTGTTGCACCTCTTGAAGCTTAGGAACTTTGAAGGAAGCTCTCTAGATTCTCGACCTTCATCACCACCTTCTTGCTCTCATCAAAAACCACGAACCAGGAGGTGTAGAAGCTGCTATTCTCACCATATCAGGACCTCAGTAGCTTGTGAAGGTAGTACCTCAACCCTAGTGGCTTAAAACCACCATATTTCGCACATGCACGCTCATAAACACACATGCAAGCCCCATGGACTTGCATGCACGAATTTTCTTGATATTGAATCTGGGTTTGTTGATAAACCTACTGTTAATGATGATCTATGATGTTTAGATGGTGATTTATGATGATCCATGTTGTTGTGTAAATGTTGAATGCATGATTTGGTCTTAAAATGGTGAAAAACCCACATGCATGTATGATCTATGGCATGTGGGATGATTTTGAGTATATGGATATGTTTATTGATGATGTTAGAAGGATTACCCATGGTTAGATTTGCTTAAAATGGTTAAAACTATGATTTAATGAATCTTTCTATTTATAGAAACTTTTTATGGTCAAGGTATTGTGTGAGATGAGTTCATGAGCATGCATGTATATGGATGTGCTAGTAGTATGATATTAGGAGTATTAGAATGCTTGGAATGTGATCTTGATAATGTTTATGGTCGTTTTTGGCATAGTTACTATATTTAAAAACTTTTTGAGACAAAGAATTGGTAGATAATGATTTGGACTATGTGAGTATGATCAAATGATATTAGAATGGTTATTTTAATGATTTGTGGCATAAGCAATGGCTTAGAAATGTTTAAATGGTTGTTTTCATGAAAAACTACAAAGTTACTATATTTAGTAACTTTATGTTTATAAAAACCGACTCGTGAACATTTGGTATGATTTGAACATGTTAAATGATTTGATATGATGATTAGATACTAAGTTAGATGGTTTCCGATGTTACGTATACTCAAAATGTAAACTTTCCATTTTAGGAAACTTTTATGTGCAAACATGTTATAAACGACTTATGTGAATCCGTATGATGATGTGCTATGTGTTAACATGATCACGTAGGACTAATGGACATGTTAGAACTTTAAAACCGATGTGGTTTGTGAACTTTCCGAAAATGGAAACTTACTATAAATAGTAAGTTGTCCATAGACGCGATTTGCGCGTTTCGCACACGACAAACACTTACACGATTGCTACACGATTCACAACCGTCACACGGTTCACCAACGGGTCGTTGACTTGACACGGTCAACCTTGGTCAACTCTAGTCAAACACGGTCAATGTGGACCAACACAGTCAAACACGGTCAATGTGGACCAACACAGTCAAACACGGTCAATGTGGACCAACACGAGCAAACACGGTCATTGTGGACCGACACGGACAAACATGAACAACCAAGGGTTGTTGGGCACAAACACGAGCACTAACACGAACACTAGCACGGTCACATACACGAACTCACGAACGATATACGATATAGGTTGCCGGTGACCGACGTGCCTACTACATCAGGAGCTTACGCTTTCATCCGTTCATATCACTAAGGTGAGTTCACGGCCCCTCTTTACTCTTTTTCAAACGCTTTCAAATAGGGGGAGAATACTAGTTGCATTGAGTCAAACATTTACTACTGTACAAACATTTTGTGTATGCTGGTTTATTGGACAAACATTAAGTGTTGAACTCGTATTAAGCCCTCACAAAGTCTTACCGTTAATGTACGAACAACGTGGTAGATTTGGATGGATCCATTAGGGAATGACTAACCCCACGGGGCACAATGTTGACTGGATGTCATAACCCGTGCAAATTCTGACCTAACTTGCTATGTATACGAGGCATAGCGGAGGCAAGGACAAACAAGTCTAGTTCGGTAGTGACGCACTGACACTTTGGGCCTAGGGCTCGGTACTAACATTTGATAAACAGCATGACACGCTTTCTTACTATATATGTACATCAAAACCTGTGAACTCACCAACCATCGTGTTGACACTTTTCAAACTTGTATTCTCAGGTAACTAGCGTGGCTAGCAGGAGAACAGGAATGCACAACTTATGGGACGAGCATTAGGAACACACATGCATTCTGTTTTGACATTTGAAAACAATTTACTATTATTCTGTTAAACGATGATGTGATAAACTATTTACTTTTCCGCTGCATGTATTCAAACATATTTATTTCCGCTGCTATAAAATACTTTTCCGCTGCAAACTATTTTGTTATGTGAATGTGTCAAACTTGGATTTGTAAACGCATATAGAGGTGTTCTATATGACCCTGAGCTATGATTCTGGCCACGTCACACCCACGTGGACTGACACCACGAGTGGGAAATTTGGGGTGTGACATGAACACACTTTTCCAACATACATGCTTTTAAATTAAAAAAAAAACAAAAACATAGAAAAAACAAAAACCTGTTATTTTAAAATATGCACACTTATCATTATTTATATCACACACACACACTAAATTTGGATCATCTTATATTCTTTTTGATCAACTTAATATAGTCACTTTTGGCAATCCTTTGTATGATGATTTTTAAGTCAAAAAATGCTTATTGTGCATACTAATATTTAATGGTGTGTGTAAATGTTTGGGATATGTTATCATGAGTTTGTCTTCCAATCGTTTCTCTATGCTCTTATAATATAGAAAAAAAAACAAAATTTATAAACGTTTGCAAACAGTAATTTTCACAATAAAATCTTCAAAGACTTCAATTTTTTATATAAAAAGACTATATTAATATTAAAAAACACATTTAAAAAAATTATTATAAAATATTGAATTTTCAAAAAATAAATAAAATGAAAAATTTAAAGAAACAAAAATTGAAAAAAACTAGTGTTTAAAAAAATAATATAATTATTTTATTATTTAATATATCAAATTGTAACATGAGAGAGCAATCTAATACTACTGAAAAATGCACCGCTGCAATTGTACATGAGTATAAGGTGGATGTTTCGATACTCAGTCACTCACTCTAAGGCAACGGTCTTGTCGTTTCATCAATCATCATTTCAAAAAAAAACTTAATAGGGGTTTTAAAACAAGTGTGAAAGGTGTGACCACACAATGCCTATTCTTTTAAGGGGCCAAAATTTGTATATTATATATATATATAGGAGTAGGTTCATATGCAAAATAAGATTTTTGTAAAAATGGTAGGAACCAACCAAATGCTGACACGTGTATTAATAATTAATTATAATTAAAGGGTAATTTAGTCAAGTTAAGTAATAATGTAGATTTGATAATCCTTTAATTAAGGAAAGATTGTTGTTCAGTTAATAAAATTATATTATTTCTAAAATTCATCAATTGACAGTCAATTATTAAGTTTTACCTTAAACAATCAAGCAAACGTTCATAAATAAATCATTTGTGAGTAATTCGATTAAAAAATAATTGTTAACAGGATATTGTTATGTATATGTAGTGATATATACTATCATGTGCTAATAACGCATATTAACACATAGCAAAACAAACAAAACAGATTGTTTCAGGCATATAATTATGTATATGTACTGATATATGCTAACATGTACTAATAACACATATTAGCACATAGGAAAACATACAAAAAAGTTTATTAACAAGTATACGATGATGTGTATGTGCTGATATATGCTAAAATGTATTAGTAGCACATATCAGCACATAGCAAAATAAACAGCCACCATTTTCGTAACTGATTCTCTCCTATTTAAATGGAGAGTGATGTCAGCAAATTAGATTAAGAAATTCCTTTTATTCCCTTATTTCCATTTTAAACAACATATTAATTACTAGCATGCCATTGAATCTTTTATAACCATTGATGATAACACATTAATGGTCCAGATCGTTTCTCATTGTTTTTACAAAACTATCCATTTGTACAATAACCTTACTCTATATATATATATATAAATTTATTTTACAACAAACACACATAATTTACAATCCAATTTTTTTTAATATATATAACCCAGTTTCGAATTTTATAACAGCTAAAAGAAAATTTTGTTCCTTAAACATTTGACTCAATAACTTATTACAATTTAAAATTTTGATAAAAAAAAAACAACTTAACTCACTAGTTACAAACAAATTATCATTTCAAATTTAGTTACAAACGAATTACCACACACATAGGGGCGCATTATTAATATTCACACAGGACACTTAATCACTTAGAGACGACATGTCACTTAATATATAACCCTTTCATAAAAACCCTAATATACATGAAGTTTATATGTATAAACCTTTAGTTCTTCAACAGAAAACATGTTACATTTGTAATACAATCTATACAAAATTTATCTTGACGTCTTCGACCTAAGATGACACACCCTATCCATGCCTTCTCGATCTATCGTTCCTCCCCTCTGCAATGAACAAGCATGGTTTGCAACCTACTTTTCTTCATTGTCTTTGATGATTGTTATATCTATTATGCTTTTGGGTTTTAATTTTTGTCTACATGTAAACACTAATTTCGTTTTTCGAATGCGTTCACTACCAGAGCCGACCCCGAGAATGAAAAAAATTCTGGGCCGAAAAAAAATGGGCCATTTTAGGGACGGTCCTGAGAATTGAGGTGCCCAGAATCGAACCGTATTTGTAACTGAAAAAACCCGAACCACATTCGGTTTGGTTTCTAACTGTATCCGATTTCCGAATTCGGTTCCTAACCGTATCTGAATTTCGGTTTTTTGTTCTGTTTTCGTTACAATTTTTTTTTAATTCGGTTTGTTTGATTAACCAATTAAACCGAATTCGGATTTAAATTTATTATCTTATTAATAATATATAAGGTTGAATTCGGTTTGTACGTTTTTAACCAGTTTATTCGACTGAATTCAGTTTGTTCAGATCGGTTTATTCATTTTTTAACCGGCTTATTTGGATTTTAATCGGTTTATTCGATTTGTTCATTTTTTAACTGAAACAGAACTAAACCACTTCTAAAATTCGGTTCGATTTTTGGATAGGAAAAGAAATTGAAAACCAACTATACCAAATAAATCATTAACTGAACTGATAAACACCTCTAGTTTAAAGGGAATGAAAATAACTTCTTATACTTTAAAGAACATTACCTTTTATACCCTTTAAATTATGTGTTATTAGATGGTTATTTATATATTTTTTATATAATTTTTTATATAATATATTAAAAAATTAAAAATTTCGGGCCCCTAAAATGTCGGGCCCGGGGCAGTCGCCCACCTCGCCCCTCCCTAGGGCCGGCCTTGTTCACTACAAAATCATTATCTTCAAGAATCAACTTGTAGGTTTTTTTTAGAACAGCAGTTGGTGCAACAGTCAAATGACCGTTGCACTCAGAGGTGCAAGGACTGAGAACGAAACTCCACCTCTAACACCCAGAGGTGTTTTTCGTCGGCATTGGGGCTCCCCCTATTGCCGCTAATGCAGCGAGGGCTCACCACAACCCTCCAATTTGGGCCAAGTTGATCGGAGTCGAAACTCATCAACCAACTGTTCCAGGGAAAAATCGGGCAGGAACCTTTAACCTTGCCACGTAAAACCCTTTTGGCTTGAACGCGAAGCTGGGTGGTAGCCTGGGACGAGCGTCATTTCCATGTTTATTGAAAAGTGCTCAAAGCAAGGTTTGTAGGTGTTTCTAGCTTTGTTTTAACAAATTAACATCATAGTTCTCTATTAATTTAACGTTACATACGCATTTAGTTCTTATAAGGACATAGGCTAGGACTTTCGTTGTAGTTTAGATTATGAAACAATCTTTTATATTTCAATTGTAATTGTTTGGATTTAATTATTGTATGGATTGATTCAAGTCTATAATGAATGTTAGTTGTGTTTTAATAAAAGATACATTTAAATATTGAAATGTATTAATAGCACTATGAGCTGATTGAATAGTCGCAATTGCGCTCCGATGTATTTCGCCATCAGTCAGGGTGTGATATAAACAACACAATCGTGTGTTTTTTATATGTAAATAACAATGATAAAAAATAAATTATTTATCTAATGCATAAAAAATAATCACAAACATAACACATAATGATTTAATCATAAAACATAATAATGAATACATATTACGAAATGACTTAAACGTAAAACACAATGATAAATATATATTATATAATGAACTGAACGTAAAAACACAATAACAAAAATGTAGTTTGCAAAAAAAACTAAGTTATTATGTGTTTTTCAAATTTATGAGTTCTGAAAAAAATAATGATAAAATAACACAAATCTGCACTTCTAATATGTAAAACATAAAAATGAAATTTTTTAATGACAAAATATAACTTCATTATATACATAAAATTTTATATAACAACAATTTATTTAATGTATAATAATTAACGGCATAGTATTACAAAACGAGTTAAAACAATAAAAACACAATGATAAAAACATATTATACAATGACGTAAACATACTACACAATTACCTGAAACATAAAACAAAATTACCTAAATATTGTTTTTAAAAATTAAGAAAAACCACATATTAACCCTAATCGTTCTCACTCTTTATGTTTGAATCTAATGTTTTACATTAGTTGAATAAATGTAACTTTATCATCTACTTATTATAATAAAAATATATTTTTAGGATACACATGTTGCGCTCTAATAAATGTCTGAAATTATTTTTCACGCTTATCTCTCCTGATAATTTTTAGTAATTAAATTATAAAATATGATATCAAAAAATATAAATATTCTTATTCTAATAATTTACTAATTTTTAAAATTTAATAAATTATAAAAATATTTCGGTTATGTCTTATCTTAAAATATAATTCTATAATTATTAAACACTTATTATTATTTGATTTAATGTATTATATTTTTTTTAATTATCTAACTCATGTAATACACGGATTTTTACCCTAGTGTGTTTCTATATATAGATTATAATCTAATGTTTTACAAGAGTTGAATAAATGTAACTTGTTAAAACCGTAATTTTTTTTCTCTCGTGTTAGAGGAGTTAAATAAATACAACTTGTTTAAGTTTTTATTTCAGTTTTTTATTATTATTGTTATTTACCTTCGTTTTTAGTTTTTTTAATTTTGATTATTGTTTCCAACTTTTTTATTGCAACGTTATCTTGATTTTATACGTAACCTTTTCTTTTTAACTAGTTTAGTAAACCTTTTAGAAAGTTATAAAAAATTACATTGATCTTATGAAGAAGCACTAAAATTATGTTATTACATCATTATTATATTTATTTATTTTAATTAGATTAGGAATATTAAGTGTAAAATTAAAAAAAAAGAGATTAATCATCATTAACTTTTTTTCCCATAGCAAAATAAATTATCTCTTTTCCCAAAGCAAAATAAATTTATTTATATTATTTAGTTTAAGAATAAAATGCTAAATAGTTAGGTAATTTTGTTATTTTTAAATATACTTATTCATTAATTAATAAGAAAGATATTCAATAAGAAAGATAGACAGGTAACTAATTTATATTGTTTATCCTAAGAATATAATGCTATATAATTAGATAATTTCATTATTTTAAATATAATTTTTCATTAATCAGTAAGAGAGATACATTTAATAAGAAAGATATCGGATGTTTGTTTGGGTCTGTATATTTATTCAGACGTTGGGTATTTTGTATATTTATTCAGACATTCACCCAAACAGTCTTAACTAGTTCAACATTTACTGGTTCAGATCATCTTAACTATTAAGACATCTTAATCATTATACACTTAATGGTTTAGTCGTTACCAAACGGTTTAGACATTACCAAACAGCCCCATAGTCGGAAAACTAATTTATATTATTTCTTTTAAGAATATAATGCTGAATAATTTGAAAATTTTATTATTTTTAAATATAATTGTCTATTAATAGTCGAAAAAAACCATAAGTTGATGGATACTCTTACTAATAATAACTAGAAATGTCACATGTTCGCTGTCACGGATGGTACGATTAAGACTCGTGATTTGCAAAATGGTGGCTTAAAAGAGATGACTTTTATTTAATAAATGAAAAATTATTGTGAATGAATCTGATCGTAAACAATATAGGAGATAACTTTATATTTTAAAAAACATATCGCAACAATATATTTGATCATGGATAAGTTACATCGTTGTAAAAAATGTTAAGAAAAACGAAAAAAATTGAAATGTAGATAAAATATCGCGTCGTTGTAAAAATTATAATTACGAAACCTAAAAGTGTATTTAAAAAAGGTAAAAATACATTGTGTGTAACCCAACATTTTTGATTAAGATTTATGATGAAATGTGTAAAAAGTAAAAATATGAGTTGGACTCCATTTTGATTAGTATTTATACCTAAATGAAGTTATCAAAATAATGTAACATTAACCTAAAGTATACCGAAAGAATATATTTTCAGAGTATAAAATCTCGAAAGCGTATTTAAAAAAAGAGAAATACATCGTATGTAACCTCGCTGTTTGACACATATTTATGCCAAAATGTATAAAAACTAAAAATATATCAGAGTTGACGCAACTGAAAAATAAACGGACTTGATTTGATTAGCATTTATTCCTAAATATAGTTATCAAAATAATATAGTTATCAAAATAATGTACAAATATTATATTTTAAAAGTAGAAAAAAAAAATCATACGGATTAAAAATCGAAATCGTAGTTAAAGGGTTTTGAACCCTTAACCCTATGAAATTTCCAATTGTTACCTGCTACTCTACCTTACATATTGAAGAAATCGTTGTCTTGTCTAGTATAAAAGCATTGTAGCCACCGACATTATTAGTCTAATAATTGTTGTATATAACAATTTGCTATAATAAAGATTATAACATTTTAAAATAACTACAACTTTTAAACACATTTTTTATTTCCTATGTGCTTATACAAATTTTTCCAGAATTACCTCAGCTTTCTAAACTTCACACAATCTAACTACAAGCAAGTTGTAGTGTTGCACAACACTACAATGCTACATGGCCAGTGTAACCAAATGAAATATAAACACAATCTAATTCACCAGAATTCAAGTATAAGATTTCATAAATCCTAACTTAGAAGCTTGGCTAATTCATCAACTCTAAGAGTCGCTTGTGGAGCTATATCAAGATAATTCTCCTTTAAATCCTTCTTTCGGGTTCTCGATTTTGTGTTTTTCCCGCCTTTTTTATGAACAAAAACAGTCACCATCTCGTTCCCGACTGTTTCTTCGCCTTCTTTCTTCTCTGTTGGCATTGCTTCCACCTTCTTGGCCCGATGCTGTCTGAAAGTGGGCCCAGGCTGAGCGGATTTTGAAAAAGTGACCGCCTTTGCGTACGCCATGTCAGCATCCAAATGGGGATCTTCTAGAACAATTGCGAGTCCATCTTGGACAGCTTGCTTTAAAAGTGACATAACTTGCGTTAAAGAATCTTGATTGGTTGTGTTTTCTGATATATAGTTTTTAATATCAACGGGTGTTGTGCTTGAATCGTTGTCTGTGCTTGAATCGTTGTCATCATCGTTGAGCGTAGAAATTATGATCTCATTTTGTTTAAGTTCGGTGTCGGGCTTCTTTGCTTCTTGAGGCTTGTTTTCTTGTGTGAACATCGATTTCCAATTTTCTGCTCGCCATACAAGTATGTGTTCAAGCTCAAATGAAATCAGCACACAAGGGACAAGATCCTGAAATGTCAAAAATGATTTGCGAAATGCAAGTAGTCATTAGAGGTTGCAATTTTGACCTGTTTTCGTTCTATGTTATCTCCAATGGGTCACATAGGTAACATTATGGGTATAAACGGGCTGATGAATCACTAGAGATTAACTCGCTAAAATCTCAAAACCTAGCCGAGCTTAAACGAGCTCAAGTTCACATTAGAGCTCATGTAATAAACATGCTCGTCCCAAAACCTCACATACTAAGATTGACTAGGCTCACAAGCTATTTAAGCAAGCCTACTATTTATATAAATTTTAATTTAATGTATTCAATATACATTTGCATAAAAATATTATATATAAAACTATGATGCTAATAACTAAATAATATCAACTATGCTATATTAATAATTTAAAAATATGAGTAAATTACGGTTTGGCACCTATACTTTAAGTGTTTTAACTATTTTGGCCCAAAATAAAATCTTTTATCAATTCAGCCCCTGTGGTTTAGACAACTATCGGTTTTGGCCCCTCAAACTTAACTATTATAACGGTTTTAGCCCAAAAGCTAACTATGGTTGGGGGCCAAAAACATTACTTGTCTAAACCATAGGGTCTAAGTTGATAGAAGATTCTATTTTGGGCCAAAATAGTTAAAACACTTTAACCACAGGGGAAAAAACCGTAATTTACTCTAAAAATATTTATAAATTTATAAATAAAAGAACCATATGTTAAATAAGCCATGTGAGCTCGAAATTGAAAAACTACTCATGAACGGAGCTCAAGCTCAAGAACTAAAACTTAAAACCAATGTTTCAGAACCGGACCGGACGTCTTACTGGTTACTGGTTGGACCGGTCGGACCGGATTCAAGAACTGGATGACATGATAATATATAAAAAATTTCAAAAAATTATAGAATTATAAACACAATTAAACAAACATAATTAATGTTCAAACAAACATAATCATGTTAAAAAAATACAAGGTTTGCTTTTAATGTTTAATTCTTTGGATTTTAGTTAAAAAAAAAAAAAACTTGAAATCCGGTCCGACTAGTGAACTGGCTCAACCGGCTGGTTCCCTTGAGGGCGGTTCACAAGTGCTTTTTGGGCCGATCGACCACCCGGTTCCCGGTCCGGTCCGGTTCTGACAACATTGCTTAAAACGTGCTCAGCTAGAGCTCTCTTAAGTTAAACAAACCAAACTCAAGCTAAGGCGAGCTTAGTCACATCATGGCTCATTTAAACCCCTTGATAAAATAAAATAAAAAAAACACTTTGCAAGATTGCAGGTCAAATAGATTGAAAAAGAGACGCATCCAAAGTGTATTTTTAAATTGTCTCGTTAACTGATAAGAAAAATACAAAGGGGGTGCCACCTAGACCTCCTATTTGGCAGGTTTATTCTAGAAGGGGCAAATTAGGCATTAGCCACTAGAAGTTTGTTACGTTTGAGTCTATATAACAGAATAAGAAATGAGGGTGAGGTCATGATTGGGTTTGTAGTTGAGGGCTCCTCTGTGTATCAGAGAGAGAGAAAGTCTTTTTACTTGAGTAATTTACTTTCCTTGTAATTGATTTGAGTTTGTTAATTCCAAAACAGGCAAATCAAATAGGGCTGCTGATGCATTATCCAGACAAACAGAATACGGTACCATCAACAATCTGTGCTCAGGACCCAGTTGGGTACAAGGATCTCAGCTAATAGAGGAGGCAAGGCAAGATGTCAACATCCAAAAAATCATACAAGGATGCACTTCCAACCCAATAAAATATCCAGGGTTCCTCGTTAAGCAAGGGATACTTTTTTACAAAGATCGCCTAGTGATTCCTTCCACCTCCAAACACATCCCAGCCCTTCTACATGAATTTCAAACCACAGCCACGGGTGGGCATTCGGGGTATTATCGCACATACAGACGTTTGGCGGCAAATCTATATTGGTCAGGGTTGACCTCCACGGTCAAGCAGTTCGTTCGTGAATGTGATGTTTGTCAAAGGTGCAAAGCAAGTACTCTGAAGCCTGGGGGATTACTGCAACCGTTAGCTATTCCAGAAGCCATATGGGAAGATTTATCAATGGACTTTATTGGGGGTCTTCCTATGTCCAAAGGATTCAATGTTATCTTGGTAGTTGCAGATCGCCTCTCAAAATACGCTCACTTTATCACACTCAAACATCCCTACACAGCTAAGGGAGCGGCTGATTTGTTCATAAAAGAAGTTGTGAGGCATCATGGAATTCCTAAAACAATTGTAAGTGATCGGGACCCACTTTTTATCAGCACTTTTTGGCAAGAATTGTTTCGTTTACAGGGTACAGCCTTACAAATGAGCTCTGCGTACCACCCGGAAACAGATGGGCAAACAGAGGTGATTAATCGTTGTTTGGAGACATATCTAAGGTGTTTTGCAGTAGACAAACCTAAAACGTGGGCACAATGGTTACCATGGGCAGAATTTTGGTACAATTCCACTTTCCACTCATCTTCGGGAATGTCCCCATTTGAAGTGGTTTATGGCAGGAAACCACCTACAGTGTTCCACTATGGGCAAGGTGAAATAAAGGTAGAAGCAGTGGCACAAGAACTACAAGATCGCGACTTGGCACTTCAAGTGCTAAAACGCAATCTAGCCAATGCGCAATCAGCTATGAAGGCAAATGCTGATCAACATCGCAGGGATCTCAGGTTTCTGGTGGGAGAATGGGTCTACATAAAGCTGCAACCGTACCGACAACTATCGGTGGCTAATCGGAAGAATCACAAATTGGCTCCTCGTTTTTTTGGGCCATTTCAAATTTTCAAAAAGTGGGAAAGGTGGCTTATAAACTGCTGCTTCCGGTTACTTCGAAGGTACATCCAGTATTCCATGTCTCATTACTGAAGAAAGCTATCAGGGGAGAGGCAGAAAATGTACTTCCTGTGGAATTGGAGATGGATGCTCAAGATCTCCTTACTCCAGCAACAATTTTAGACTCTCGCGTACTCCAAATGGGGTCAAAGGATGTGGAACAATGGCTGGTTCTATGGAAAGATCAAACGGAGGAAGAGGCTACATGGGAAAACCAGGAATGGGTTCAAAGTTCAAACACAGTTTCCAAACTTAAGTCTTGAGGTCAAGACTCTTAAAGAAGGCGCGGGCAATGATTAGAATAATACAAAAGGGGTGCCACCTAGACCTCCTATTTGGCAGGTTTATTCTAGAAGGGGCAAATTAGGCATTAGCCACTAGAAGTTTGTTACGTTTGAGTCTATATAACAGAATAAGAAATGAGAGTGAGGTCATGATTGGGTTTGTTGTTGAGGGCTCCTCTGTGTATCAGAGAGAGAGAGAAAGTCTTTGTACTTGAGTAATTTACTTTCCTTGTAATTGATTTGAGTTTGTTAATTCCAAAATTCCGATTACATCACTGTTTGTGTGTGCGTGGGTTGTTTCCTTCTTCATCATTAACCCTCCCAAATATACATTATACAAAAAATTGATTATTATCAAAATAAGATAAGTTCTAAATTCATATGTCACACTCATTTGAAAACGCAGTTTGGACAAATGTGTTCAAGGTCAACCAACCTCACCCGATCAATTGCAGGCTTGCACATTGTGTATCTTTGAGTTGTAGAGTACAAGCACGAATGAATGACGATCACATACCTTTAGTTTTGCACCAATCTTCCGGTAATCACTCCCATTCATTCCTTGACAATTTATTCGCACTAGATCACATGCTTCAAATGCCTCTCTAACATTATTAACAAGATCACAATAAACCCCATTTTTCCCTGAATCAAATTCGAAGCATATTATAATCAAATTTTTAAACATCCAATAAAATGCTTAAAAAGGATTGTATATAAGAACATGTTTTTCTGAACAATGTTAAAACTATAAACAAACAAACAACAAGGCAGATGTCAAACAGGTTAGCCAACCGGTCAAAACAGGTAACTTTTTTGTAGTGGTCAGGTATGGTTGACCTTTTGTCCAACAAAATGTAATACTTTATCACTAAAGTCAAATATTGATCACAGAATTTATATAATTGAAATTTAAGAATAACATGAGATAGGAGGTTTTATGCATTAGATATACACTTTGGACAGCTTATCTGAGTGATTCATATCATTTTTAGCTAACTTTTTTATTTATTTACAGTTGGACAGAAATTGTTTATAACCCAAATTGACCCATTCATATATTAATGGGTCAAAATTGTCACCTCTAAATTTATAATCCAAAAGGCTTACCAAGCTTGCAAATTGGGGTTAATTCTCGTCCCTTTCTGCGCATTTCACTTGCTTCTTCAAGAGTTAACCCTTGTGGGGCCCGTTCAATGAGCCTTGGGTATACTGGAGTTACAGGTTTCCATAACATAAGAGGAAAAACTGGCCGGGTTTTGTAATTATAATTTCTACCTCGAAAAAGATACACAACTCCTCCTTTGCTATATATTACTTTCCCTCCTGTCTTTTCCTGTTACAAGATTATATGTTAAACAAAATGGTTTTTCTACAATCAAGTAATCAACAAATAGAGTGCATAAAGATTATTAGTGTGTTTGAGAATGCAATATCTTATTTGTTTATTGAGTTATACCCCATTTGTGGTGCATGCATATAATGTATATATGTGACCTCAAGGAGCAAAAGTAAAATTGCACTAATTTTAACGTTATTTTACTCATTTTGTGAAAAAAAAAAAACGTTAAAAGCGTTGAGATGATTAACTTCAAACGGTAACTTTGAGCCGGAGACTTCTTCGGAGCAGCCTCTATATCCCAACTGGGATAGGGGTAAGGTTTGCCTTTACCACCCCTCCCCCCCCCCCCCCCCCCCCCCAAGATCCTACTGAAAAGTGATAATATACCGGGTAAATTTGTTTGTTTGTTATTTGTTTATTGAGAAATTTAAAAGCATATAAGTGTTATTGGGTGCATGGGTGATGTTTATCCTTACCTACTTATTGTTAAATTGCAATAAGTTGTTTTCTACACACATTTTGAGATGTTCATTTCAGACTGAATAAACATGGTAGATTTAAAATTATAAGTCTAACCATTAGGGTGAAATAGTTTTAATACATCATATATATAGTATGAAATAAGCATCTCAAAATGTGTATACAAAATTACAAGTCTTGACCATTAGGGTGAAACAAAATGTTTTATACTATCTGCTTGTGTTTTACATTTTTTTAATACTGTATAATATAAAGATGGAGGCTATCACTAGAGTGGACAATTTTTAAACATATACTTTTGAATGAGCCAATGCAGGAGAACACATAGAAAAGCTTTGAAGTGCAACTTTAATGCATAAAACCTCTTAAATCTTATTATTCAAAAATTTGGATTATTAATGAAATAATATAATGGTTGTAAGCATATGCTCATCCTGATTGGGAATAGGAAATCAACTGTATGATAACACAAAAAGATTTAAAAAAATTGTGGAACACAAAATGATGTATTTAGTTCTAACCTCTAATTGTTGGCGTACATTGTCCATATCAACTGTGCATACACCTTTACATTTTATTTTGCAAACCCTTCTTCGTTTCCAATGAGCATGGATATTTTCCAACATATTGTGTGTGAAACCATCTCTACCTAAAACATTGACAATATATGAGCAAAAGCCAGCTACATATGTCATTTAGAGTGTGCATTGAAAACAAGCTTCTAATATGATAACATATTTTATATTAAAAAAAAAAGGATAAACTGAACTAACAGAAATCTCCTGCTTCTAATAACCTTTTAAGACTCACTCGATTCTCAGCTCTCTAATAGGTGCTATACATTGATTCAGTCCATCAAACTTGCATATGTCAAAGTTACAACAGACATCTTCTATGACTTCATAATGCTGCTAGTAAATTTTGATAAATTTTTGACTTTTAAAGAGACTAAAAATATATATTAAGTCGGAAATTATTTAAAGTTATTGGGCACATGAATCATGATCAAGCAAAGACTTAATAAAAGTTAGTGATGTATGTAAACATACATCAAAATCACTAAACAGTAAATTCCCAAAGTTTGATTGTCTGACCTTAATTAAATAAGCTATAAAATCATAATAAGAACAGTTTTAGCCAAAAACTCAAAAGAGACATCCAAACACCATCTAACAATCCAAAAATCATTAATCTTGAAATGTCAATATCAATCAAAGCTCAACATTCATAGTAACTTATAGTGCCCGCTTTTCATAACCAAAAGAAAAGGTTCTAGCCAATAAGATCATTGTAACAGAATCAATAATTCAATACCCAATCCTATAAACAAATTTGAACTTAAAACAAGTAAATCAATCAATAAAAAGAAAAACAAAACATACCCATATTCAACTGCCTTGATGATTTCAAACACCCTTTAACAAGAGTATCAATTTCCTCCTTAGACAATGGCTCCCCCATTATTTCTTCCCTAGACTGCACATACTTAGGACCCGACCCGGGTAAAAAGGGGCCTGGAGCTTGCACTGGTTTAACCCCTTTCTTATGTGGTGGAGGCAAAGTAAATGAATCAAAATCCAATTTCTTCTTGCTCGGTGGCAGAGGCTTCTTCCCTGTCCACGGCCGTGGCATGGTGGCAGGACCAAACGGTGCTATCGGTGGTTCACGGAGCTTCAATGGCTTAATTTTGGGGGTTTCTGTGTAACTATACTGAAATTCAAAAGGAGCTTCAGGAATTACATACGATAGTCCGTTGTCACCGACTTTAATTCCAGTTTCATCTTCCATTTCGTTGGGAATCTTTCTAAGCCTTACAATTCGTTTGAACGCAGGATGTGGATTTGCAGAACCAGGGTTTTGAGGAGGTTTTGAGTATTTTGATTTCTTACCGGGAATTGAAGGGCGGGAAGGAGCTGATGGCGTTCCGGTGGACTTGAAAGGCGGTGGTGTGGTGGAGGTTGGTCGGAGATCGGCGATTTTCCCGGCGGATTCGAAGCGTTTGTGGATGCGTAATTGGTCTTCGGTTTCTTTCTGAGTGAGTTCATGACGGATGAATTTCTGGGCGTTGGCGTTGTTCCACCGCGAGAATCGGATTTCGGTGGCCGGACGGTGGTGCTGAGGTGACGGTGGTGCAAAAAATGGGAACTGGAATACGGTTTTTAGAGGGACAGCCATCTTTGAGGGTTTCAGCTCTGGACTGAGCACAATCCGTTTGAGAAAGAAGCTGGGAAGAAAGTGAACAATCATGATTTACAAGGACTAATTTTGAAAAAATAAGAACTTTGAGAATATTAACATTTTACACCCTAAGGATTTAAAGTTGTAAAGTCGAACAGGACTTAATTATTTATATACAATTTTTTGTTATATAAAAGGATCAATGATGTCATATTATGCTATGTGCTATGCATCACCCCATCACTCCACGAAGAAGCGTCACATAATCAACCAATATCATCACCCCCTTATCACTCCACATCATCTTTACATATTTTATCCATCAATTGCCCATCACTTCACGTCATCACCACCTTTATTCAATATTTTATTATTTGAATTTTATTTTTTTAATTATAAATTAAATTAAAAAAGACATAATATTATTAAAAAAATTAATATTACAAAATACAATAAAAAATTACATGATAAAAAAAATTAAATAGCATAATTAAATAAAAAACATTAAAATAAATTTAAATACTTTTTAAAAAAACTACATATTTTTTCTTCGATTTTTCCAGACATGTTCAACCAAATCGCCTTTAATCATGTTACATATCTCCCTGCTTTGGATCTCGGCTTGTATTTCAACTCTTTCTTCAACCGGAGGGTCGACCTGTTCGTAATTTTGGCAAATAGCTTTTCTTTTGCTCTCCAAAATTATGTTATGCAAAATAATACAAGCATACATAGAGACTCGAATTTTACATTTGTGTCAAATCCTACATGGATTATCTATCATATGCCATTCTTTTTTAGTACACCGAACGCTCATTCGATATCATTTCTCACCGCCTCTTGAGCCTTTTTAAAATATTTTCGTTTGTCATCGTCTTCACGAGGACATATAAGTGATTTGACAAACGTAGCATATTCAGGGTAGATACCATCGTCAAGTTAATACTCATACTTGTAGTAGGTATTGTTAGCATAAAATGAAGATTTTCCTATTATAAGTTATTTGTTTTTATATGTCACTTAATCATATCATTTGACCCCGACACGACCCCGGCGCGACTCCGTCTGATATGTAGTCAAATATCGGGGATTGATTTAAAACATTTATATCATTATTCGAACTAGAAACACAAAAATACGCATGCCATATCCAGAGATCATTAGAGGCCACCGCTTTAAGCATTATTGTAAGATGGTGGTGATCGCCTTGTTGATGAGATCCTCGCCAAGCGGTTGGCCAATTTTGACACTCCCAGTGTGTGCAATCGATGCTCCAAGCGTGCAGGGAAACCCGTGGACATCATCATGCATTGCATAGATATGTCGAATGTCACTCATTGTTGGTTTTTCTCAAATATTGTGACACCCCGTAATTTCCAGGTCAGCATCTTATTTATATAAATGTTTATTTAAATGCATTATGTACACGTGGCACTAGAATTAGATTAATTTAGTGTGACACGTGGCACGACAGTACGAATACTGACACATGACTAGATAATTCGTGGAATTATCAACGAACAGCACACACGTGTCAAAACACACGAACGTTGGTGAACGTCTAACACATTGTGTAGCACAACACTCGAAACCTCACGAAACGCTGTCACAAGTCAATTATGGCTAATAATTGACTATTAAAGTCCAAGCGACGCTCGAACGATGTTCTACAGTCGAGAAACGGGCAAGAATGGGCCCAGAACCTCAAAACAAGTTAAATGGGCTTGTCAATTGGGCCAGGCGGTACGCCTGACCCGAGACGTCCACCCGGGGCGATACGCGCGAGACACAGAAGGCGCCTCGCACATCTGGCCAACCCGCGCGTAACGACGGGAGATACCCCCACGTCAGGCGATACGCATGGCTTGTCAGAGTCGCCAAACAGCTTTTTAAACCCCCAAGATCATCATCATACCTATCCTCATCATTTTAATCCATAACTCACGCCACAACTCGGTCAACTTCATCTTCAACCTCCTGTTTCAGCCATTTTCCACCATTATTAACCTCTTTGAAGCTCCACATTGGAAGATCGAAGCTTATTTCTCACTAGGAAGCTCGAAGAACCACCACCATCTCGCGATTTCTGAAGGTTCTTGCTGTCCAGAAGCTCTAGAAGCTGTTACCACCATCATCTCGAAGTCCCAGAAGCTTTAGAGGTAGTCTATTCATCTCTCATGGCTTAAAACCACCATATTTCGCACATGCACACTCATAAACACACATGCAAGCCCCATGGACTTGCATGCACGAATTTTCGCGATATTGAATCTGGGTTTATTGATAAACCTACTGGTAATGATGAACTATGATGTTATTATTGAGTTTTGTGATGATCTAAAGTGATGGGTATGAACCCCTATGCTTAAAATGATGATTTGTGATGATATTGATGCATGCATGTATGATCTAAAGCATTTTAGATGATTTTAATTACATTAGGATGATTCTTGATGATGTTTAAGAGTTTGTGCAAGATTAGATCATGATCTTGATGGTTAAAATGTGATTAATTGGCACACTTGCTATTTTTAGAAACTTTGTAGTTACAAACTAGTGTTATGGATGATATGGTGAACATGCATGTATAGAGAATTGTTGTTAGGATGATAATATGATGATTTGAGTTGTTAGAAAATGATTGGATGATGTTTGTAGTCATATTTGGCGTTGTTACTATTTTTAGTAACTTTTTGGATCAAGATGTTGATAGATGATGAATTTGAATATAATGACATGATTAAATGTTGTTAGAAGATAGATTGTGATGTTTGGTGATATGAAAATTGGTTTAGAAATGTTAAAATGGTTATTTCTATGAAAAACTAGAAAGTTACTATATTTAGTAACTTTATTGTTACAAAAACCGACCTAGGAATATGTTGAATGACTTGAGCATGCTAAATGATTTATTATGATATAATATGATGTTTAGATGCTAAGTTAGATGGTTTCCGATGTCACGTATGCTAAAAATGGAAACTTTCCATTTTAGGAAACTTTTGTGCACTAACATGTTCTAAACGACTTATGTGAAACCGTATGATGATGTGCTATGTGTTAACATGATCCCGTAGGACTACTGAACATGCTAGAACTATACAACCGTTATGCTTTGTGAACTTTCCATAAATGGAAACTTACTATAAATAGTAAGTTGTCCATAGACGCAATTTGCGCGTTTTGCACACGACAAACACTTACACGATTGCTACACGATTCACAAACCGGCACACGGTTCACCAACGGGTCGTTGACTTGACACGGTCAACCTTGGACAAACACGGTCAACTTTGGTCAAACACGGTCAAACATGGTCAAACACGGTCAATATGGACCAACACGAGCAAACACGGTCATTGTGGACCGACACGGACAAACATGAACAACCAAGGGTTGTTGGGCACAAACACGAGCACTAACACTAGCACGGTCACTTACGCGAACTCACATACGGTATACGATATAGGTTGCCAGTGACCGACGTGCTACTTGACGTTCAGGAGCTTACGCTTACACACCACTTCATAACTAAGGTGAGTTTACAGCCCCTCTTTACTCTTTTTCAAACGCTTTTAAATAGGGAGAGAATACTAGTTGCATCGAGTCAAACATTATTACTATTACAAACATTTTTGTGTATGATGGTTTATTGGACAAACATTAAGTGTTGAACTCGTATTAAGCCCTCACAAAGTCTTACCGTTAATGTACGAACAACGTGGTAGATTTGGATGGATCCATTAGGGAATGACTAACCCCACGGGGCACTATGTTGACTGGATGTCATAACCCGTGCAAACTCTGACCTAATTTGCTATGCATACGAGGCATAGCGGAGGCAAGGACAAACAAGTCTAGTTCGGTAGTGACGCACTGACACTTTGGGCCTAGGGCTCGGTACTAACATTTGATAAACAGCATGACACACTTTTATTACTATATGTATATCAAAACCTGTGAACTCACCAACCATCGTGTTGACACTTTTTCTAACTGGTATTCTCAGGTAACTAGCTGCGCATGGAACAGGATGCACGTTAAGGGATGAGCTTTAGGAACCGCATGCATTCTGTTGTTTCTTTTGAAAACAATTTAGTTCTTAATGTTCTAAACAATGTTGTATTAAACTATTTACATTTCCGCTGCATGCTTTCAAACATATTTGTTTCCGCTGCTATGAAATACTTTTCCGCTGCAAACTACTTTATTTTGTGTATGTGTCAAACATTGGATTTGTAAACGCATATAGAGGTGTTCTATATGACCTTGAGCTGTGATTCTGGACACGTCACATCCACGTGGACATTTGCCACAAGTGGGAATTTGGGGGTGTGACAAATATCGCGAGCCGTATAATGCGATAACACCTTTACAAAAGTTGTAACGACTGTCTCGTGAAATTTTATCTGACATCCGTAAATATTCGTCCCAAGAATCACCGCATGTGCCCTAGGCCAACTGTAGAATAGCACTTATACACTCTTGCAAACGTGTGAAACCTGGTACACCCAATGCATCTGATTTTTGTTGAAAAAAGGAAAACTTTCTTCCATATCGCTGACGATTTCAAGAAATAAATTGCGGCTCATTCGAAAACGACGTTTGGAATGCTTTTCGTCGTAAGTTGGATTTTGATTAAAATAATCTTGAACGAGACGTTTGTTACCACCTTTACGATCACGGTTTATTTTTTTCTTCGTAACACTTATGTAGAGTTTTCTTCAATATCAGCTACGACATATGTTACTGTTGCTTGAACGCTACGAAAAAACATGAATGCTCCTTCGTCTGAATCAGATGATGACGATTTCGTAATTTCCTCCTCCCAACTCATTTTTTTATTGTAAGATGAGTAATTTTATAGATAAATAATTGTTATTTTAAAAAGAGTTGTAGGGAGTTGAATGTTGGTTTAAGATGAGTGATTTATTTATAGTGGTTTAATTTTTTTTTTCTTTTCCAACGGTCATATTTAAATTTTTTATTTTATTTTTTTTTCTTTTTTCTTTCCAACAGTCACAAACATGTATTTTTTTTCTTTTCCTTCAAGCTCTCACGGGGTGACCACACTTACGCCTGCCCCCCTAACGCCCCTCTGTAATGGGGGTAGGGCGTGATCAAGCCCCCTCACGCCTCCCTCACTTACCACAACACACAACCTTATAAGATTGACTGATTTAGCAAAATTTCGTTGGGTGGAAAATTTTTAGTGACATTTAAGAATCACTATATAATAATTTTTTTATATGTTTAGGTCGAGTCGGGTTCATGTTAAAAAAGACGAAATAGTAACAATATACCCGGTAAAATCTTAATTTGAGTGGGGTTTGGAGGCCTTGTTAAAAAAAGACAATTAGACTAACTTTCATATATAAAACATAATGAAAATACAATATATTTAAAATTGTTTTATATAAGTTTTTATTTTTTAAAACCTATCATCGTATATGAAAACTTTCCTAAATAACTTTTTCTCTACAAAACAAATATAACTATCGTTTAAATTCTTATCATTAATCCAATTGTGCAAATTTAAGGGGTGATTGAAAAATATTAATGAATCAATCAGAATCTTACTATACTAATAAACAAAAATATGTTTTACTACTTGTCACATTTTAAGATCATGTTGCCACTTGTCAATTTTTTATGTTCTTATTTAATTACCTTCCTTGGATTTGGTTCAAATAAGAACCCACCATATTTGTGGTAACCTATTAACTCATTTAAGCCAATCAGATTCACCCAGATCATAGATTCTCTTTTGCTTTAATAAGGATATTATGGACTTTTTATTAACCCTTTTAAGCCAATCAGATTCACCCACATCATAAAAATATAACCATTTTCCTTTTTTTAAATCAAAGTTTCCCCCTTGATTTTTATACACTTATAACTTTTTTATACTATGTTATTTTTTTATAAAAATTACATCATTAAACTCGTTATATTTTTCTCGTTAATTTTCCATAATAGTCATGCCAATTTTTTTTTGAATTTTTTTCGAGCGTTCGTAATTACACCAACGTAACGAATAATAAATATAATAATTTTCTCTCGTTTTTTCAAAATCTTTCCATCTTTAAAATGTTTTCAAGCGTTCGTAATTTTCTCTCATTTTTTCGTTTAACATGTTTTTTCGAGCGTTTGTAATTTTCTCTCATTTTTTCGTTTAAAATGTTTCAAAATCTCGTTTAACATGTTTTTTTAGCGTTCGTAATTTTCTCTCATTTTTTCGAGCGTTTGCAATTACACCAACGTAAAATCTTTCCATCTTGTTACAAATTAGTTTTTATTACAAAAATTAGTTCATTAATATTTTAAAAAATTAAGAACACTTTGAAAAAATCCAGATCCTTACATCAGTGTAATTACGAAAACTTTGTAAAAATTCAGCTCGTTACATCATTGTGATTATCAGTGTAAAAAAATGCATTTCGTTACGTCAGTGCAAAACGTCGTTGCATCAGTGTAAAACGTCGTTGCATCAGTGTAAAACGTCGATGCATCAGTACAAATTACGAAAATTTTAAAAAAGTTTGACAAAATTATACTTGAATTAAAGATAAAAAAGTGACAAATTTAATGGTGAAATTTTTATAAAAAAATAATAATGTATATAAAAGTTATGAGTGTTTAAAAAATTGAGGGATAAACTTTTTTTAAAAAAAAATCAAGTACACCCCACCAAATGTCAAATCAGTGTAAAAAAATGAATTTTGTTACGTCAGTGTAAAACGTCATTGCATCAGTGTAAAATGTCGCTTCATCAGTGCAAATTACGAAAATTTTAAAAAAATTTGAAAAAATTATACTTGAATTAAAGATAAAAAAAGTGACAAATTTAATGGTGAAATTTTTATAAAAAATAATAATTTATATAAAAGTTATGAGTGTTTAAAAAATTGGGGGTAAACTTTTTATAAAAAAGGAATCAAGTACACCCCCAAATGTCAAAAATGCCCTTAAACAAATCTCATCCACATGTTTTTTCAGATTGAATATGGACCACTCATTTCAAAAGGCTTTATTTTAACAACCAATGAAAATGAGTTAATAGGTTACCACACTTGGAGTGGGTTACCAATGAAACCTTTCCCTACCTTCCTTATTAAATAAATTATATTATCTCTCTTATTAAATAATTATAATAATAATAATTAATAATATTACTTATGTTTTATAATTTAGTTTTTAATAAACTGAAAAGCAAATCATTTTATTAGAAAATATATTTTAAAAAAGATTATAAAATATATATTTTTTCTAAAAATAAGTTTTAAAAAAAATAAGAAATATTTCAAATTTTTATTTTTTAGAAAATAAAACTTTTATAAAAAACAAATTTTCTTAAAAATGGATTTTTAAATACAAACTTAAATATAATCCGAAAGTTATAAGCATGTTAATAAAAGTTGCGTTTTTGGTCTTGTATGTTTAATGATAATTTTAAATTAGGTTTATAAACTTTCATAATTGCTAAAATATTATATTATCATCTTAATTAGAAATAGTTAGTTATCGTTATATAATTCGTAAATTTTCATTACTAACTATTTAATATTTTTTATTGAATCCGTGTATCACACGGGTTAATATCCTAGTTTTAATATATATATATACTACAGAAAGAAAATTCAAGTTGGGTTGCCCCAACCAAGCGATGTTGGTATGCCACTCATTTATAAGTATATAACATGTTCCTAAAACTTTAACATTTTTCAATGTAAAAAGAAAAAAAAAAAACTAGATGTGATGAACTTTTATCTCTAAACAGAACAACGTTAATAATTGTATCAAACGAAGAAAATTTTATTAATAAAAAAAATTAAGAATAACAGTTTTATTGGAAAAAACAATTTACGCACTAAAACATAAGAAGATAAAAGAAAAGTAAGAAAAAATTACGAGTGCACTTTTTATTCCTTTGAATTCGTAGGGTATACATTGTAATCCAAATTATTTTTGATTTTATTATGTATTAAGTATAAATAATGTATACTATATCTACAATGCATAACTAGTTATTTTACGCATCACATGTTACAACGACGTCAAAACGTATATTTATTCGAATTTATATTGTCAAATAAAAAAAGAATATTACATAATCAAACTTGTTTTCTAACAAAATCTACATCGAAATATAAACCAAATGAAAACGTACATAAAATACACATAAAACATATTATATCTAATTAGACTCCTTTCTGAAAAATACATTAATTAGAACATGAATCAACTCGAATTATACTGACATCATCGGCGAAGCTTTACTGGGGCTAGGTGTGACCGCCCCCGCTTTTTCTGTCCGTCGTGTTAATTTTTTGGCCGAAATATTATTTTTAGCTAAATATAGTACTTTTGCCCCCTCGCATCAAAAAATTAACATGTATTATGGGTTTCTAAAATTTCCGTCCTCTCTCACTTCGCTCAAGCTCCGCCACGACGTCACTGATTGACATATTCATAAAACTAAGCATGTAAGTTTAGAGATGAGACTTAAAAGTATTAAAATGAAACTTGAAATTATGACATTGGAGATAAGGTAAATCTAAAAAACTTGAAAAGATCAAAGCAATGTTTTATAAAATGTCAAAAAAAATCAAAAATAAAAAAAGGAAGATAAAGAAATAAAATAGAGTCAATCCTCAAAATTAGGGGTGAGCAAGAAACCGAAATAACCGAACCGGAACCGAATTAACCGAAAAAACCCAACCTAAAAACTGAACCGAACGAATAACCGAAGAAAACCGAACCGAAAAAAACCGAAACCGAATTATTCGGTTCGGTTTTGGTTTTTCATATTCTAAAAACCGAAAAAACCGAACCGAACCGATGTGTATCTTTTTTAATTAATATATATATATACATATATGTTTCTATCTTATTTAACGGGATAACACACACAAATAGTCTACCATTAAAGATGATAAACATTTGGATTAGACGAATACTATCATTTTAAAAAAATGAAAACCGTAATTATTGCATATTTAGTTATTTACTTTTGATTTTTTTTAAATATAAGAATATGATGACAATTATTTAGTTTTATTTTGATTAGTTGGTGTTTGATTAATTAATTTATAAATTAGCTATTGTTAAACATCTTTGTACTTTCAATATTGTGTGTGAGAGATAACAAAAATAGCAAAAACAAAAAAATAATAAAAAAACCGAAAACCGAACCGAAACCGGGAAAAAAAACCGAAAACCGAACACCGAATGATTTCTAATAACTAAAAACCGACTATGTCGGTTTCAGTTTTAGCCAAAAACCGAACCGAGCACACCCCTACTCAAAATGCCTATTTTGACCAAAACTTTCCTCAAAATGTCAACATCATTTACGGGCGCTACCGCCCATGTATATACGGGCGCCGCCCATAAAATAAACCAATTAAAATAAGCCATGTGTCCACTATGGGCACTGGCGCCCATAAAACTTGAACCACGACCATAAAATTGAATTTTTTGTCACGGGTGGAAACTTCACGGGCGGAACGCCCATAAACTATAACATGTGTGGGCGGGACGCCCATAAACTAGGTTCGGGCTTATTTTGATTGGTTTATTTTATGAGCGGCGCTCGTATATACATGGGCGGCGGCCCCCATAAAAAGTGTGGACATTTTGAGGGATTAAAAAGTCAAATAGGATATTTTAAGAAAAGTTTAAGTCAAATGAGACATTTTGGGAATTTTCTCAATAAAATACAATAAAAAATTAAAAAGAAACAAAGTAAGAAAAATTGAGTAGTAAAAATGTTGAATTAATTATACAAACTTGAGTGAAATTTGCAACACCCAAGACATTTTATATGTTTACACAAATTTACGGAAAAATTTGACTTAAAATTTACCAAGATTGTATTTAAAAGAATGAAACTTGTAATATACTTCGGTAATACTTGTTTAGTTATAATTTCCCACAAAAATTTTCTTTAACCATATCCAATAAACACACGATGTTGTTCTCTCTTCGTTACTCCATCAATAGTGTAATTCCTACAATGAATATCCGAATAAATCAATGACATAAGCAGATAATTCTACAACATGTGTTTGGTGTAAGCAGGGGCGGAGGATTAGAAGGACCCGGGGTGCCTCGACCCCCCCCTGTTTTTTCGCTCAGAAGTGTTGAATAATAGTATATCGTTCGAAAATCCTTCGGTTCCCTTCTTTTTCTTCCTAAAAATCCTTCGGTCCCCTTCGTTTTCATCCTAAAAATCCTTCAGCTCTCTCTGTTTTCTTCCTAAAAATCCTTCGGCCCCCTCCGAACTTTTTTCCAAGCTCCGCCACTGGGTGTAAGTTGGGTAACTTATCTTTGCACTATTGCTTATTTGGTTCTATCTGTGTTTTCCTTCTCTTAGGTTCTCTTTTGAATATCCACTATCGTCACCTGATACACACATATCCAATTTTATTAAAATTAACATTCTAGTTAAGATTAATAGTTCATCCAAATTGACCCATGCGCTATCTAATTCTCATGTGTTTATGATGATAACCAATTTTTCATCAAGTTTGTGAATCTTTTAACCAAATTGACCAAAAGTTTAACCTTTGATATTTTCAACAAAACACTTGGTGAGTAGAATTCCCCCTACACATCATAACTATTTTCAAATCCCTAAATATTTATTTTAATCCAAATAAAATTTGAATTTTTATAAAATTTAGCAAATCCAGAATTAAATTCAGTATTCTCTTTTGAAAACATCAAAGTTAAACATCAAGTACATAATTCTTGATCATACAAGTTCTAAAGTACTTCCATAACCAAATATACATTTTCTAATTATCATCATAACATAAAATTTAAAGTTTTTATGCCTTTTATTAGTGATTCCTAAGATCAAACATACACAACGACACTCGAGAAGCACACAAATTATAGGTTTCTTAATCAACACTCAAACACCCATGAAAATCATAACCAAAATCACAAAACCTTTCAATGTAGATTAGTAAGAGGGATTCAATTCAATGTTTGTAAGAGAGTCCAAGCTCAAGAGGGGTTGATTTGGAGCAAAGTCTGAAATTTTCTTGGTTTAGGTCTCCTGCTCGTTGATGGTATCCAGAGAAAAAAGGGGATAGATGAGTTTGACCTTGGTCAAACATCAATGTATTAAACCATCTTTGTTCTATTAACAGATTTAGTCCCTCATTTTCAACATTATATTTAACTAGGTTATCTAACTTACTAAAGTAATTTACCATATTAATTCTAGTCAATTAATTAGTTATATAATATTTAACTTCAAAAATCACCCAATGCGTTACAAAATAAAGTAAACCTATTAAAAATATAGTAAAATCATCTCATTGCAAATTGTGTTAAAGTATCTTAATACTAATAAATAACAATAATTGGTGACATTTGTTATTATTTTAGGCCATCTATCTCTTTTATTTAATTTAAATATGAATTATGGATAATAAACTATAAGGAAAATAACTAATATATCATTCACAAAATGAATTTAACTTGAAAGTAATTATTAAGTTTCTAAATATTCTTAAATTTTAATTAAAAGTTTCTCTAAAAAAAACCATTAAGTTCAAATTATATTTATTGAAATATTTAAAAAAAATAAAGAATACTAATATTAATTGTTTTTTTTACTAATGACTCTTAAAAAATTTCAAATAAATGTTGTTGGATAATTTAAATAGTAAAAATAAAATGTGTCAAATAATAGAAAAATAGGTTATGTTTAAAAAACAAGTTTTTGTTTTTAATTTTTAATATATTAATACAATCGTAATTTAAGTTAATTAACTTTATATGTTTAAAGTGTATTTAAAGAACCAAGTATATTTAAATTGAATTAATATTTATCATGTGTTAATCAACAATACATGCATTTTTTAAAGGAGTAAATTATGGTTTTGACCTCTGTGGTTTACGTTTTTTTAACAATTTAACTCAAAATAGAATCTTATAAAAAGGAATCCCGTGTCGTTTAAACAAGAATTAACGATTTTGGCCATGGGATAAATTTTAAACGATAGGGGTTTCATTGTTAAAAAAATTATAATTTGGGGTGAATATGTTAAAAAACTTAGACCACATGAGACAAAATCGTAATTTAAAGATAAAAGGCATTTTTATTTAAGTACTAATAACATTTATTTATTTAATTCTTTTAAAACACAAGATTCAAATATTATATATAGAGAGGTAGAGGTTGGAAAAATGATGATTCTCCAACCAAAATCAACTATCCAAAATTGGAACCAGAACCAAAACTGGTCTTACTTGAACCAACGGGTTCATGCGATTGTGATTTCTGAGATAAATCATAATTAGAACAAGAATTACCATTTGTTTCCACTTTTACCCGATCAAAAACAGAACCAAAATTGTCCATAAACCAATAAAAACCAATCAAAACCCGATTAAAAACTTAAACCTAATTGAAACCGTTTCAAAAAAATTGGTGTGTACAATGTACACCTTTATGGAGAGGTAATCAGGCGTGTACAACCAAACCGGTTTCTAAACCGACCCGGCCCCGGTCTCAAAACCGGTTTGGCTAAAACCGGCCCCAAACCGATCCAAATTGCCGGTTTGATAACAAGTTTGATATGTTACCGTTGTGAACCGGTTCGAAACCTATCCGAACCGGTTCCATAGGTTTGGTCCATTCTTGCTATAAACCCGGTTTGGGGCCAAACCGGTTTCCATGTCAACTTTTGGAACCGGACCGGTTCCTGAGGAAAAAAACCGATTTGTACACCACTAGAGGTAATAGTAGGTGTGTTCAATATATCCAAAATCCGAATCATATCTGAAATCCAAAAAAAACTCATCGAAAATCTAATTCGGGTTGTTCCGTTGTTCGGGTCGGATAATACAACATTATTACATTACCTAATATCCTTTCACGATAAGCCCAATATTTATATTACCGACACAAATGTGTGAAGCCCAAAATCTTGCAAGTACATACATTGAAATAGATAGACCTACAAAAGTGTTTCGTACAGCATTACATGGTAGTAGAATTATATTATATATATATATATATTAAAATGGATGAAAAATGAATAGTGAATATATTTATATTATATTGAACAGTAAATTTAATATATATATATATATATATTAATAGTAATGCATAGAAAAATAAATAGTAATGCGTAGGTATCTGATCCATGTGATGTTTTGAAAATTTAGATTTGGATCATCAGAAATTTTTTTAACTTTGAAAAGTAGTAAACAAAGATGAATGTATTAAATTTGAGACATTTGCCTAAAGATCTAGATTTTTATTAAATTTGAAAGATTTATTTAGAGATTTGGGTCTAGGTATAGGGTTTAAGTTTTTTTTATAACCGTGGGAACCCACTTGCGTGGTAAACCCCCGACTCCCCCAATACCCGACTAACCGTGAGGAAACATGTAAAGCGGGCCCACAAGCAACCGGGTCGATGACCTCCAAAGAAAATTGCTTTAAGTGGGATTGAACTTGGGATCACTAGGTTGTCTCTCATCCACTACACCACTTCCTTAGAGGTTAGGGGTTAGGGTTTAGTTCGTGAATAAAGATTTAATTTTGCTATGTAACTTATGCTTCTGCAAATGATATATAATACCCGTTCTCGAGAGTGTACTGTGATAACCCGCCGTAACGCGCGGGGGAAATAAACCTAGTTAGAAATAAAATATAGCTGTTAAAAACAGATATTAATAAAAATTCAAACCAATTCAATATTATTTTTCTAAAGCTGCATTTATTATTATTATTATTAGTAAAAATAAAAAAGTAAAAAAATAAATAAATAACTATGGTTAAAAATTAGGGCCGTAAACGAACCGAACGAACACGAACAAGCCCTTGTTCATGTTCGTTCATTTAACTTTTAACTTGTTCACGAACGGTTCACGAACGCTAATCGAACGAAAATTCTTGTTCGTGTTCGTTCATTAAGGAATTTACCTTGTTCACAAACGGTTCACGAACGCTAACGACCACATATTATTTAAATAATAAAAATTAACATTATTAATCTTAACCATTGGAAATAATCATTTATAAATATAAAAATTAAAATATTATAGCATTAAACTAAAAATAACTTAAATATTATGGTATTAAACTAAAAATTAAAAATATACAACACATTTAATAAATAAATATAATAAAAAAAATTACCGAACATAAACGAACATGTTTCCGAACGTTCACGAACACAAATGAACGAACACGACCTTTGTTCATGTTCGTTCATTTAACTAAACGAACGGAATTTTTCTTGTTCGTGTTCGTTCCTTTATTAAACGAACGAACATAAACGAACTTTCCGCCGAACAGTTCACGAACTGTTCGCTGAACGTTTGGTTCGTTTACAACCCTGTTAAAAACCCAAACTGTTTAACTAATTTCAACCAAACAAAAAAATAGTTTCAACCCAATACAACCCAAAGGTTCTGAACCAATTTAGTTATGTTTTTTTTCAAAGAACCGGTTTGTAAATGGATTTTTCTAACTAGTTTTTAACTAAGTTTGAACCAATGAAAACAAATTGTACCTTTTAAAATGACTATTTGTCGTTGTATAAAATTTTATTTTGAACTCATTATTAGTATTAATAAATTTTGGTTTAATCGCAACACCTCTCTAGCTTTTAAAAACTAAAAAAGCTCACAAACTATCAAGTCTCTAAACGTTCATATGCCAAACTTACGTGATCAAAGTTCTGTTGGTTAGAGATGCACAAGAAAACCGGTTAACCGAACCGGTTATTCGTATCAGTTATAGGTTTTTGAAAAAACCGGCGGTTTAGGACCGGTTTTAGGTTTCAATGGACGTAACCAGTTATTAACCGGTTTTTCAAACCGGTTAACCGGTCCATCTTACTAAAAAATCGGTTATTTTGTGGTTAACCGGTTTCGGTTTTAAAGGTTGAAAAACCGGTTACTAGAGTTTGACCGGTTAACCGGTTTGTGCACCTCTACTGTTGGTGCACCAACACCATGATATGGTCATACAAACATATAGAAACCAACTTTACATTTTGATTTATGTGAAATGTATTTTGATTTCATGTGTTTATTTTTATAGTGAATTTATGTTTTGTTGTCTTTAATGTTTCAAACATAATTAAAAAGAATTTTGAAGTTTATTTTACACTAATTAATATTTAACTTCAAATTTTTATAAATTATATATTGAAAAAATTGTCGCTTTGATTATCACCCAATTCAGTTTTACCTAATAGTGTTTCATGGTTCCCAAAAGTGAATTCAACCCAAACAATTCTTTCTTTATTTATTTTTCATAAACCGATTCTGACCAAGTAAACCAAAACTTAGTTCGTTAAAACCCTAAAAATATTCGATTTGTACACAACTATTAGGTATTTCAATCTATCAAAGAAGATGATGTAATAGTACAAGTACTGGAAGGACAATCTAAAGGCCTTAAAGCGGGCGAGTTTCTCTCCGGCCCTACACAAAGCGAAAGATACATCAAGCACCGGGTACGTTTTTTTCTTTTTTATTAGTTAATCTTAATATAAATGGAACTAAGTGGAAAAATTTTAAAAATAAACATTGTCATGAAACTATACAAAGTTTATTTCTAAATTAAAGTTTATAAGTACTAATAATTATAAAAGCTTTATGTTTTAACCTAATATTAGTATGACTAAAACCTTTATGCATTAGCATCTTGATATACTAACTCACTATGAACCTCTACAATACACATCAAGATCTTTCTCTTTTGTGTTACTACAATAAACTATGTTTTAACAACTGAAAACATAGCTTGTGTTCTAAAAAAGACATTGTTAGTAGAATAAGAAACAAACATGTAACATTTTTGCTTATCATGCATATGCTATAAATAAGAAACCATATCTTATAACAATCACAATACTTATGAGTCCTCTATTTAACTTTAATTTATCTAAAGTAAATACAAGCATTAATTCGCTCGATTTCACCAATGGCATAGCTTGAACGTTTTGAAAGGAGGAGTGGAAATTTACGGGACCAATAATACATGTTAATTTTTGAAACGAGGCGGTTGGCCCCCCGACCCTATAAAATCTTCGTCCATGGATTTCGCCATAAATCGAGACACATGATTTGAAAAACGATAAATTGTTATTGTCACATATAATAATAATATATCACTTTTTTTTTTCATTAAAATTGACACAAACCTAACCTTTTAACTTTTTAAGCAATGAATGTTTGCATTCATTTGTGCAACATCAATTCACGTTTGTACCTTGCAATTTCCAACCCTTAAAGTCGTGTCACTAGATTATTATATAATTTACTAGTACAAGTGAAGTTAATGAAGAATTTGGTATACGTATTCACCAAAAATAAAATTCTTTTTCCAGAGTTAAAATCACTAAATTTTCTCTCATGAGTCATCCACCACATAACAAAAAATTGTACTTAAATGGAGTAAATTACCAAGATGGTTTATGTGGTTTGATAATCTTTCACTATTGGTCAATAGATTTTATAAATTATCCATATGATCCCAAACTTTAAACATTTGTAACACACGTAGTCCTTAGGTGAGGTAATTTGGTCAACTTAAAGACTGTATGTGTTACAAAAGTTTAAAGTCTGTAACAACATGACTAATTTATGAAACCTAAGAATAAGAGTAAAATACTAGCATAACACATAAACCATCTCGACAATTTACTCATTTAAATATGAATTTCACGAGTTTAGCTAAAGAAAGAAAACACCTATGTTTATTTGTGGCAAATTATTTAATACGCCAAACGAAAATTAGAAATTGGTAGTCTATCTGGCCCAGCCCATTAAATAACCCAATTAAATTGCCATATTCATTTAAGAAACCAACCAACAAAAATAACTCAAGAAAAACATGATGGTTCAAAACTAGAGGTTCAATGTGAAAGGAGGACAAATGGCGGTGAATTAAAATAAAAATATTAATTAATAATTTTTTATTATATAAATTAATCGTGTTTTTATCTCCAAATTAATCATCTATGAAAGTTAATTGCTTCAAATTTGTTGAAGTGAAACAAATGATAAATCTATTTGATTGAGTTTATGATTGTAAATGATTAAAACCGAAACAATAATGAAAACAAAAGATGTTTTAGAAATACAATCAAGTTTCTCAACTTTTTTTAATTAATTCGCTGAAATTTTGTTTGTCATTTAAAAGTAGTTAAACTCTAATTTATCGTTTTGATATTGTGTAATTACAATGTCACCAAGTTACTACTTTTTACCTTAATTTTTTAATTAATGTTTTATAATACTAATTATAATTTAAAACATAAAAAGTACAAATACAATTTTAATGAATAAAAATGTGTTTCTTATTTTTATTATTACAAACTAAAATGATAATTATATAATTTAAAAAATTAAAAATATTTTTGTAAACTAAAAATCATTATTTTATCAATTTTAGAATAAAAAGGCTCTTTTTAATTGGAAAATCTATGTAAATTTTTACTAAAAATTTTATTTTATATTTTCTACATCATCTTAAAGGTAAAAAATATCTAATATAACACGACACGTCATCATTGTTAACATAGTAATCTGCTACTTATATAGTATTAGAGCAAAAAATAAACTTTATTGACTTTAAAAAAAGAAATAACTCTTAGGGGCGTGTTTGGATTGCTTATTAAGCATAAAATGATTTTTTGTCAATACTTCTTATTAACTTATGACTTTTTGAAAGAAATTTTTTAAAAATACGTTTGGATGATCTTTTGTATATGAAAAACTCAAAAATGACCTTTTAATCATAAAAAGTTAAAAAACACTTCTAAAAGATACGAAAAGTAGCTTCTTAAAAATGATTTTTTAACAGCACTCAAAAAGTTAAAACTAAAAGTGCTTTTAAAATTACCAAACATTTTTTTAACATATTAACTTTTTCATCAAATCAATAAATTAAAAGGTTAATTTCAAGTAAAATCCCAAACATTCACTTAGGGACTTAATTACAACAGTTATAAACTTGGTTGCATTTATATAAAGCTGCCCCAAATAAAATAATGATTGTTCACTTGCGTGTTATGTAGAGTTTAAACTTTAAACATATATTTTGAATGCCATTATGAAATCTGGTTGATCTTTTAGTTACATTTAATAAATCATTCAAATTTGGTTCACCATCTCTATCTTTGTCATTGAACTTTATATACTTCCTATATTTTGCATTATTACTAGAATCTTTTATCTATGATATTTAGAGATTTATGAATAATGATGTTCTATGTACTATTTGTTATATATATATATATATATATATATATATATATATATATATAGGGAAGGGTATAAAAAATAACCCTCATCTTTTGCTACAACTACATAACCCATTTCAACCAATCATAAACTTACACATAAGCTTTTCATTAAAATATTAAAAAGGGCATCCTAGTTATTTTACCTTTATAAGTTTTTCCCCCCATCTTTTTTAAATATTAATAACTTTTTTATAATATATTATTTTTTTAAAAAAATTGCACCACTATATTCGTCTCATTTTTCTCTTTAATTCCGTTATAGTCTCGACTAATTTTTTTTACTTTTTTTAGATGCCCTATATTTACATCATTGTAACGAGCTTAAATATAACAAATTTATTTGAAACTTTTTTAAAAATGATAAATTACAGTGATGTAATTTACATTGACGTAATTTATCGTGATGTAATTTACATTGACGTAAAATTTGGTTTCGGTTTTTTCGGTTAATTTGGTTCCGGTGCGGTTTTTTCGGTTAATTCGGTTTCGGTTCGGTTTTTTTTTTGCTTTTTGCTCATCCCTAATTTGTAACGAGCCTAAATACAACAAATTAGTTTGAATTGTTTTCGAACAATGATAAATTACATCACTATAATTATTATTGTTAGAGAAAAAAAATCAAAATAATGTGTTATATTACATCACTGTAATTTATCATTGTAATTATCATTGTTATGTAATTTATCATTGTAATTATCATTGTTAGAGAAAAAGTAAAATAATGTGTTATATTAATTACATCACTGTAATTTATCATTGTTAGAAAAAAATTCAAAATAATGTGTTATATTTATGCTCGTTATATCGATGTTAATAATGAGCAATGAGAAAAAAAATTAAAAAAACTAGTCAACATTATAACGGGAATTAAAGAGAAAATTACATCACTGTAAATAATGTGTTACGTCACCGTTAATTATGTCATTGTAAATTACTTCATTTTGTGTTACATTATTGTAATTACCATTGTTAGAAAAAATTTTAATTAATTTGCTATCGTTAAGCTCGTTAGAATAATGTAAATACATGACATCAAAAAAATAAAAAAAAACTAGTCGAGACTATAACGAAATTAAAGAGAAAAATGAGACGAGTATAATGGTGCAATTTTTAAAAAAAAATAATATAGTATAAAAAAGTTATGAATGTTTAAAAAAAAGGGGTAAACTTTATATAAATTACAAATGTCCTAAATGCCCTTCATACTAAAGACAAAGGAATTGACACGTGGCACGATCCTATACATTTACCTTTTTCAAGTAACCATTGGATGATGGTTAATGGGTTGTAACAAAAGATGATGGTTATCAAAAATTCCATGCCCTATATATATATGAACAAATTCCATTGAGAACCATTAAATATCAAAGAGCCATAAGAACTAATTTTGAACCACATATTTTATGGGGTATAAAAGTAATTTTCTTTCAAAATAGTGGAAGTTACTTTTATACCCTTATAAACTTGTGGCTAAAATTGGTTATTTTAGTTCTCAAGTTTAAATAGCTCTTATTTGAACATCTCCCTACATATATATATTGAGTATATAAGAAAAATAAAAAGAAAAAAAATAATTATTTGTTGGTAAGACATGAATATAAATGAAAACCTAATTGTGGTAGGTTAAACAAAATTTAAAGAAATATAGTAATTAGTTAAATTATAAAGGTATAGATTAAGATTCTAATGTTAATACCATAAAAAGATATTTATAAATTGTCTCAAATGGCCAACCAACGAACGTGCTATCAATAAGGTGACCTGATTTCAACTGGAACATACGTAGTTCAAAACAAAACAAATAATAATAAAAGTGACACATCAGCTGATACACATGAACGACATGTGTTCATGTTTGTAATATTTTAAAGCGAAAATGTTATATAAACATAATTAACTTTTGATTTTGTTCCAATTAAATCATTGAAACTTTGTTTTGTTTCAATTATGTAACTTAAGTTTGATTTATGTTCTAATATTAGATAAAAAACCTGAATAACATGTAATTTTGGTTCGTTTAGACTTTATAAGTGAATTTTAAGATGAATTTACGATCCGTTTGAATGTTTTAGACGTATTTTTGACCCATTTTGGCATTTTGTGTTCTTCTAATCAACTAAATGTTTTTTACAATTTTTAAAAAAAATTCACAAATTTTTAAAATTTTTAATTTTAAATTTTTTTTTTGCAGTTTTAAAAATATTTTGAGAATTTTTTTTTTCAAAATACATGTTATTTTCATGTTATTATACAATAAAAATTAAAAAATTAAAAAATAAAAATATAAAAATTATGGTTACAAGTTATATAGGTCACATATCTAAGATTGAAACATAAAAATAAATTTAAGTTGTCAAATTGAAACAAAACAAAGTTTGAGTGACTTGATTGGAACAAAATTAAAGCTTGGTTATGTTTCTACAAATTTTTCCCTATTTTAAACGAACGAATATAAATGAATTTTTTGCCTAATGGTTCACAAACTGTTCGTTGAATGCTGGTCCATTTACAACCGTACTAGACAAGTTAGACATAGGTTGTCTCACAACACGGCCAACATCGCATATATGTCCACGTATTTAACCTAAGGCATGTTCAACACACTCAAGCTAATTAACTGATGACAAATCACAAGACTCATGAGCAATGTTTTCATAACCGGACCGGACGTTGAACTGGTCTCCTTACCGGCGGTCGGACCGGTCGAACCGGATTTAAGAACCGGATGATTTTATATACATTTTATAAATATATATATAAAATTTAAAAAATTTTTAAAAAAAAAAACCGGTCCAACCACAACCACCGGCCCGACCACCGGTCTCCGGTTCAACCGGCCGGTTATCACAAAAACGGTTTTGAACGTAGAACCGGACCGTTATACCTTACAAATCCCGGTCCGACCGATCCGACCGGCCGGTCCGGTCCGGGTTTGAAAACATTGCTCATGAGAAAATCTTCTAAATCTTCTAACATCATCTCCTGAGTTAAACAATACAACAAATATATAATCATTTTTTACTGTAATTCAACCTCCATAAATTAAACAATACAACAAATAAATAATTAATATTTACTAGAATCTGACACCATAACTGCTATAAAATGGATAACCAACCTGAGTTAAACAACACAACAAATATACAATCAATATTTATTAAAATTTGACAACATAGCTACTATAAATGGAAAACCAAACTTATTTAAACCATACAACAAATATACATTCAATTTTTGCTAAAATTCAAAAACATAACTGCTATAAAATAGATAACCAACCTGATTAAAACAATACAATAAGTATACAATCAATAATATCAATAAATACTAGCAATAATATAAAAATTTAAGTATATTAGAATGGGTTCAGATCACACTGACTCATTCAAATGAGTTTGGGTTATTTTGATTTGTTTTAACAAACAAAATATTAGATCATACAACTAAATGTTTTTACAAACGTAGTCTGATTTTGCAATCTCATTTGCCCATCTTTTCTCGAGCTTATAGTGAGTCTTATCAAAAACTTCAATACCACTAGTCTCCTGTAAACAACAAAAAAAAAATACAACTTAGATTTCAATGTGATATATATTACCACTTTTACCAATGTTAATAGTTGTATATCTTTCCTTCATATGTTGCCTCTTTGCATATGATTGGCTGATTGCTACCATGAAAACTTTTATAACATTGTTTAGATCTATTTCTTTTTTTCCCTATGATCTACGCATAAAAGCAGCACTTAAAAACAATTGATCAATGAGTTATTCACCCTATTCCAATGTTGAATCCAAAATTTAGCGAGTAGGGACATAGTAACGGATTCCATTAGTACAAAGAATGAAAGCACGCAACAAGTGCTAAGTAGAAAACATCCTTACAGCCATCTTTATTACATTCATTTCCCTCCTTACATAGAACTTGTCACACCCCCACCTCTCGTCACCTGTTAATGATGTCACTGAATACACTGAGAAGGTCGCGGAAGCATAGTGATGATGTCTCAGAGATGGGGTGTAACTTACTTGTTTCGGTATCACAACACACAGATTAACTTAAAGATAATGTATTACAAGGGTATCATTATCACAACCATGGTTATAGTGTACAAACTAAACTTATTATATAAACCAAATTATTTAATTACAAGTGCATAAACATGCAACATCGCCGGTGTCACTGTCTACCTGCAAAAACGTTTGAGTTTGAAAAATCAGCACAAAGCTGGTAAGTTTGTAATGTTTTAGTTAAACAATATGATATGATATGCAAGTTTTCGATATACAGTGTTCAAGATAACCATGGGACCCATATCTAGTTCTTTTCGAACAATTCTACGTTTTTACGAAGATACTACCCGTCGGTAAATATCTTGATTCCTCATTATCTTAATGTCTATCACTAACATTAAGAGAGAGTTTCGGAAACATGTAACAAACATTCACACCAGGGGAGAAGCAAGCCTCCCGGTGAATGGGTTGTCAACCGATAGTACTATCATTGATCCCTGTTCGGCCCTACATGGGTTCACTATATACAGTTTCGAGAGATGAGGACTTTTCGATAATGTGATAACGAGCTAATGGGAAAATCCCATGAAATCTTACGAAAGTCACATGAAATCACACAGATAACAGTGATACATATCATATGTTTAAGACATGATTTCACAATGATATCTCGATGTTTGTAAAACATTAGAAATAAAAATGGGTTGTACGAAACTCACCTGAAGTCTCAAAGATAGCAGAATATCGTACAGACTGGTAATAATAGCTTAATTCTGCATTAGTTTATGTTTAATAAGTTATTTATGAAAGTCACCAAACTGATATTAAGTCTTTAATTAGTTGTTTTAACGTAATATCATACAATGTATGATAATGTAGGAACCTATAATGATTCAGGTTCCTAATTCAAGGTTGATGACTCATTAGATTAATCAGGATATTCTCAGATTAACCAAATATGTATTGTTGTTGATTATAATACTGAAACAATTTTCAGATGAATTTTTGGCTTAGGAATGGTCAATCCTTGTTATTGATTATCCAGAGATCATGAAACATAAGAATGTAACATTGGAATAGGTTAAATAACCATGCAATGTAATAATCTGACTGTTATCATAAACATCAGATTGTTATTCCAATGATTATCTTAATGATTTTCAGTTTGAAACACTTGGATTTAACCTAGCATTCCAAAGAATGATCAAGACAATCACACACATTATTACAATCAAATGGTTTAAACCATTATAATTTAAGACATAGTTTCTTGATAACCGGGCATTACAACGGATCAAAACAAGAATTTAATCGTTAATATATCAAGTTCTTCGTTTATAACCATTTCTAGCCATCATCTAGGCAATAATCAACAATCCTAACTATTGCATTATGTTCAAAAACAAGATCTAATCAAACCATTATCAAGCTAGTAAGATGAAACGACTCGTTACCTAATCAGACGGATTTCTCGGACAGAAATGATGACCAGCACTTGTAGAATCAATCCCTAGCGCGATCCGGACGTTCTCGTAGCTTTAGAACTGAGATTTGAGAGCTTAAAATTTGAAATTTTCGTTTCTGGGATAAGTATGTTCGAGAAAAAGAGTATAGAACTCTTCTGCATGTAATCTGATACAGAATTTTGATTTTTAAAACCGACCTAAGCCTCGCGTACCGCCTATTGGGGCAAGTTGGGGCTAGGCATACCGCGAAGGATTACGGAGGCCTCAGATTTTTTTGATTCCGCGCGTATCACCTAGAGTGGCGAAATGGAGCTAGGCGTACCGCATACTCCTAGATTGCAATATTTTTGAATTTTTCTTCGTTTTACGATTCCGGAGAATCTGGAACTTCGTTTCACGCACGGTTTTCGCCCACGTTCACGATTTCTCACATACTTTCAACTCGTAATAATCACAATTGCTAAATTAACGTGGATTTCAAGCACGAAGATATGTGCTTTCAGTTACTAATGACGTAATCATCAAACGTAATTGTCACAGAATTAAACTCTCCTTTTTTCCTGGTTGTTGGTTCACATTGATTGCCCTTAACTCTTTGGACCTTCCTCTTTTATTTGCTCTCCCACCGTTTGCCTTTTTTCACGCGTCTTATCTTCCCTAGATGATAGATGTCATCCGTCTATTTGTAGCTGGTCCTTACCTATTAGGTAAGGATCGAACTCCTGCTTCCTTTGCTTGGACCGCTGTTTCACTAGCTTCTTGCAATCTTTGCATTTAATGCATGTTATCTTGAATTAAATGTCCAGGTATCATTGACGGCTTGCATTAAATGCATGCCATGTCTTTTACTAATTATCTTTTATTTACCATTGTGCCATCTCATTATTTACCATTATGTCATTTCTCATAATACTCTTCATCCAACTCGTCAGGGTGACTTCTCCTTGCTCTCTCAATTTCCTTTTAATCTCTAATAGAATCAAAATGTTTTTTGAATTCTTGTTCGTATTCCCTATAAACTCTTTCAAACTCGGCTTGGATTTCGAATCTTATGCTATCCCACTGATCTCTGTTTCTGAAACTTTAGAGATCAAAATATTCTTATAAAACAAAGTAACTATAAGACACATAATAATTATAATATTAAAATACAAGTATAAGATTACAATATATAAATGCAAAAAGTGTCAAATATGACCCTATCAAACTGCTTAGGAACATATTGCTAACTAATATAATGAAAATGAGCAATCTTTCCAATCTCATTAGAGATTAGCTTTATATAGTCGGAGCGGCTCCCTCCCACAAGCATGTATTGTCCCCTCGCATCTTCAACCTTAGTAGGTAGCGGCTTACATTGGTTATTTTTAAACCTTTTTTATTAGTTTAATCATTTTTCTTTAGAACTCCTCTTGGGTTGTTCTACATCAATACATTATATTGAAAAGTTAGCAATTGAAAAGAGATATATTTAACGTGAACAAGCAACTAACAAGCAACTTACAAGACTCGCAACCCGTAGGAAGCCTATATGGATTCCCATGAGGGGGTTGATCCCACCATTTCCACCGTGTTCTCTAACAATATGTGTTGTCATTCCTAAAAAATAATAATAAATAGTATATTTATATATATATTCACATAATAAACATAAATAATATGTGTTTACAAATTCAAAGAAATATATAATAAACATATCTCATCAGCATCATCACTAGAATAAGTCTAATATATCCTAATATTCTTCCACATCACTCTCATTTATGTCATCTTCTTTATCTGAATTGTCGTCTTTTTTATTATCATCTCCTTTATAATCATCTTCATCATCATCTTTATTAATGTAACTATCATTTACAGTCGTTCACATGGTCAAGTCGCCTAAATTGACAACTAATTTAACAAAAGAGGGCTAAGGGACATACTCATTTTCTCATTTCTGTTGAGAAAAGTCTCCTCAATTTTTGCCGGGGAAAAAAATGTTAAATTACTATATAATTAGCCTATCCCGACGAAAAGTCGTCGAGACAAGTTTGGTAAAATGACACGCATTTTCTCTTCAAATCTTTTAACTAATATCAACGGTTTGTCATCAGGATAGGGTTTAATTCCTCAAAATCTGAGACATACCCATACAGACGAGGTGTTGTCGGGACAAAAATTACAATAACAATCAGGTTTCCATAGGACACTTATTTTCTTGTAGTGTTCTAAAAAATGGTGACAAAACTCATACCCTGTTATCATTTATTATATCTTGCAAAAAAGCTGAAAATATAGAGTCAACATTGCTGTCTTTTTGACATTTTCACTCAAGTCTCTTGTAACAACTGTGCCGGAAACGTCGCCGGAACAGTGAACGACACAGTAACTCAGGTACAAACTATGCAAACTATCGATAGACTATCAACAACGTGATGCTTAACAGTAAACTATTATGCTATTGTTTCTGAAACCTGATTAAACGTAACAGTTTATCAGTCAGAAACACATCAGACAACATTGAACGGTGATACAAATGTTTATCGATGTATTATTTTGTTTAAACGTATGTGAGGTGAAACAAAACAAAACGATAACGGTTGTTGTTACGGTATGCTAAACCGATGAGTTATTCGAATAGGTGACGATCTGTACGAATGATTCTGATAGTTTAACGTTCTGAAATAATAACTGAAAAGTAGAAAACAAAAGTCGGAAAGCAAAACCAATGTCGTGTTCGTTCGAATGACGATTCGAACGAATACGCGCGATGGTGACGCGTTCTGACGAAACGAAAACGAAAACGATAAAAGATACGAACGATCATAAATTCAAAGAAATAAAATATTTCTTATTTTACAATTTTGAAACTCATCATTTTGAGAATTTAATTAAACTATTTTAACAAATCGCGAACAAATTTAATAAACGCGTAAAAATACTAAATTTGTTAAATAAATTATTTAAACGATACTTAAATTATTTTTGAGGTAAATAAATAAATACCGCGATATTTAAAATATATCTGTATTTAAAACATCATGAAATAATTCTTGTTTTAATTTAAACGCGAAAAATTACGCGTTACGTTCCGGAAACGTAACGAAAACCCGAACCGAGCAACGAAAACGAACCCGAACTCACTCGGGGTATAAATACCCTTAATGAGTTCAACAACCTCATTTTTCTTCTCCTTCTTCTCTCTCTTGAAACCCTATTTCCGGATTTAAGCCTCCATCACCATTTTTGAAGCTTAAAAGCTTCATATCTTGGTCAATACTCCACCAAATCGTTCCATTTTTGAACCCACATGAAGCTCTCATCATCCTCTATGTGAAAGTACAACAGATCTAGAGAGAAACCCACAAAATCGAAGGTAAAACGAGCTCAAAGTATGCGGTTTTTAGGGTTTTCACCCACCTAGCTCGAACCTCACTCAAAACCGGTTCTAAACCTTTCCCTTCGAACCATAGGACCACGATGACCAGCTCCTTCGAACACACCACAACAGCTTGAGATGGGGAGTGACCATGAGCCTAACCCTACGGTGGCCGAATGAGAAGCACAGCCTGTCGAATGACCTACGGCCGAATGACAGCCTCCCTACCGAACCACCACCATTCGCCAGTCACATTCGCCCCTACCCACGCCCATGCGGCCACTTCTCATTCGGCAGCTCCCATTCGCCACCTCAGCTTCAGTCGAGCCACCATTCCCCGGCCACTGCTCCTTCGGCCGTTACACTCAGTCGGCCCACCCACATTCGCTCGGACAACAGTCTCATTCGGTAAAGTTGATGGCTGTTTCATTCGATGGCTATCCCTCATTCGGCCAGTTATGCCCACATTCGAACACCATCAACCCTCGGCCAAGAACCCTAAGCCAACCGCCATCTACTCACAGACCCCGTTCAAATCAACTGTTGGGCCCAGACATCCAAACATGATATTTCTCTCGGCCCAGCAAGGGCCCAACAGCCCTTTATTCGGCCCATGGTCTTTTGTTGAGGCCCAACTCATTCGGCTCCTTTGCTAGCCCAAACCAGAAAAAACCAATAACATCAAGCCCACAGTAATTATTCAGCCCATCTGGGTGGCCCACTCACATACAATTGGCCTAAGGTCCACCCTACAGGCCCAACAGATTCCTTGGCCCAGAACATAGTTGAGTCAGGCCCACCATTGCCCTAAGGCCCAAGGCCTGTTGTCTAGGCCATGATGCTTACATTCGGCCCAATGTGGTCCAAGAGATGGTCACGGCCCATCATATGTCTAAATAGGCCACCATGGATCAGTTCGGCCCAATAACTCTGCCCAGGGTGTTGGTTCGGCCCATGGTTAACTGATTTGGCCCAAGACACACACACTCGGGCCATGTCATGGTTTACGAGCTAACATGTGGAACCAACTAGAAATCTATAACATACATGGAAAATTATGAAATTTTACTACAAAGGTGGCAAGGAACTTAAGGATTAATAAAGAAGCAAGAAATCTCATTAAAAACGTGTGAAGCTTTAAAGTGTAAAATTAGGGTTTTATACTTAGAATTTATTGAAATCTCAACTTTTACAACGTGGCATAGTTCATGGTAGCTATGTGACTAATTATTTCAGGAGGGCTTTAAGTCAACAACACTAAATACTAAATTTAACTTAACAAGATTATGGGACAGTATAAACTACCACTGTTAAATCAGGGCCGGATGTTAACCGCGGCTCACGGATGTTAGCCAAACTTTATGGCTAACACACACCTACACACACACGCTTAAACATATACGACTTATACTTACAAGTTATAAACAACGTGAAATCAATACAGGATCGTGAAAACAATATCAATTACAACAAAGAGCGCGTGCATTCCTGATTGTAGGCTAAGTCAACTACCACAACTGCAAGGTGAGTTCATTGTCCCTTTTCAAACTATTTTGGTTTTTAACTCGGGACTGAGAAGCATGTTATACATTTTAAAACAAATGTTTTAAATTTAACGAAATGCTTTTATACTATTGATTATGCCAAGTGCTAAAGGCATAAGATACTATTCAAACTAAAAGCTATTTGATTATGCCAAGTGCTAAAGGCATAAGACACTATTCAAACTAAATGCTATTTGATTATGCCAAGTGCTAAAGGCATAAGACACTATTCAAACTAAATGCTATTTGATTATGCCAAGTGCTAAAGGCATAAGACACTATTCAAACTAAATGCTATTTGATTATGCCAAGTGCTAAAGGCATAAGACACTATTCAAACTAAATGCTATTTGATTATGCCAAGTGCTAAAGGCATAATACACTATTCAAACTAAATGCTATTTGATTATGCCAAGTGCTAAAGGCATAAGCTACTTGCTAATACTAAAGCTATGTGTTAATACCAAGTGCTAAGGGTATTTGCTATCTGATGATGCTATACTGGATGCTAATTCTATGAGGTTATGCTACAAACTAATACTATGAGTTATGCTAAATACTAAGACTACGGGTTAAACTAAATGCTAATACTACGGGTTTATGCTACAAACTAACACTACGGGTTATGCTTAATACTAATGCTATGAGACTATGCCACTTGTTAATGCTATGGGTTATGCTAGAGACTAATGTAAACACTAAATGCTAATGATGCTATGATGCTATGGGGATACTAAATATAAACATACATGCATACATACACATTGAATACTTGAAACTATGGATACTATAAACTCTTGAATGCTATGTGATTGCCATGCTCAAACAACGGTTTGGCCTCTCAGTGCTTGCCTTACCTGTTGTAAAGCTAGTTCTTGTGCACAAGTTAAGTAAATGCTGGACTCTTTGTATGCTAAAACTATTGGCTATGGAAGAACAATAGTTGGTCTCTCAGTGCTTGCCTTCAGGTGTTCTTCCTAGTCGGGACTGTAAGAACAATAGTTGGTCTCTTAGTGCTTGCCTTCATGTGTTCTTCACAGTCGGGACTAGAAGGCATCTACTATGGTCACTCAGTGCTTGCCATAGGGTGTCCTTCATGGTCTCAATCGAGGAAATGGACTGATGGCCTCTCAGTGCTTGCCATGCAGTGTTTCCCACAACTATTTACCTGGGTGATCAGTAACTAGGACGATATTGGTGATCCTTGGTTGACTTTGTGTCGACCTGGAAATCCTCTATCTCCCCCTGAGTTGCTAATTATACCTGGGGCTGGTCTGGATTGATACTGGATTCCTTCGGGCATTCGGTTATCCATACCGGTAACTACCTGGTTAAACTCACGGATGCTATGGGTAAACTTACAAACGAAAGGTTTAAACTATATTGGAGAAACGGAATAGATGGGTAGGTAAAAGGCTTAATTATTATTAATAACAGTGTCATATCCGGGTTAGTATGTGGTGGGATGTTGGCTAGGGCTAGTTCCCTTACATATGCCCTATATATAAGCATACCGACTTGGATGTTACATGTGAAGTTAATAAGGTTAAGGTTTTACCGTAAGGAGTTTGATAAAGCTATTTAAACTTATAATCTACATGAACTCACCAACCATTGCGTTGACTTTGTTTTCTTACATGCTTTCTCAGGTGATGCACAGGTTTAAGCTTAAGCTATTGGATTTCATGCTAGGCAGCCCAACTAGAGGACCTAGCAGACTTTTGAAAGCACATATTTTGTAGTTAATACGAATCTCTTTTGTTATCTTGTACAGATACAAGATAGAAACATTTGATTCTTTTGGATAGGTTTACTTAGTTAAATTATCAAACATTGACATTGTAATTTAACTCTGTAATCTTATTTTAATGCTTTATTGTGCTTTAGATATTCCTAACATTGATGCTATGCAAACAATCTGATCAACCCGATTATCACCCGCGATATCGCACCCCGGGAACCTTCCGCCCGACGGGGACTCCGATCCAACCCCGCCGGCCTGGGGTGTGACAGATTGGTATCAGAGCTCAAGGTTATAGAGAATAATAGGTCATTTACTTATACGGTTTGACCTAGACTATAACTTAGGGACCCTTCATGTAGAGAACATAGGAATTAGGGAGATACTTGCATTATGTCTTCTGCATTCGATCATTGCACTAACTGATGTCCTATTGGTTACAATTAGAATGTCACCAAGAAGACAACTGTCACCATCTCTACCTTCACAGGAGATGGGTCCAAAAGTCGATGCACTCGCAACTCTGATTACTGAAGAGTTGATGTCGGTTCTTCCTAGAATCATCAACCGGATCAGGAACAGTGAGGAGTTTACTTGGAACTTCCCACTACCTTCTGAAAAGAAGAAGGAACCAGAGGCAGGAGAAAACAACAACAAACCTAAACGTCGTGCTGCAAAAAGACGAAAGAGAACTGTGAACTACACTAACGCTACACCCATCAGGCAAATCCTGCCTTTTCCGACTACAAGAGTGAGTGTGCAATACGAGGGAAAAACCCCTCACTGCCCAGTTTGTCGTAATTATCATCGAGCTGAACTCCCATGTGTGCAATGCACACGCTGTGGGAAGACGAGTCACTGGGTGCAACAATGTAGGTCATCTGTAGCCTACATTCCCCCTCAATATGTTGGTAAGCACCCTGAATGTGATGAATGTGGGTATCACCATGGTAAAGATAAACCTTGTAGACACTGTCTGAATTGTGGGAAATACGGACACTGGATCCACCAGTGTCGGTTTATTCCCACCAGGAAACAAGAACAAAGAGCAAGTACCTCTACTCCCTCTCAACATAACCACAACTGCTATACGTGCGGAATGCTTGGACATTTCGCGAGGGACTGCCCTAGAAGGATGCCTCCAGCAGATCCAGTAATCACAGAGGAATTACTTGCTTTACCAGCCCCTGGAGATCACTCGGAGTCCGATGACTCCATAGGTATGCAAATTTCATCATGATATGATGAATTATTTATTGATGTATAAACTAGAAATGCATGATCTGTGGTGATTTTAGAAACAATAAATCTCAGGTAACTGTAAACAAACTCGGTGCCGAAAAGATAACCAAAATAGTAACCTAAGAAATTCTTAGGTCAAATAAACATCAAATGACTAAGTAAAGGATAGGGTAATTCTTGATTATAGTTTAAATATTGTAACTAGAAAGTGAACCTTATCTATTTGGAACACTAAAATCTATAGAAAGTCAAGATGCTAAAACTAGTGTGTGAGCTGTCACTTTGCACCTAGACCATATAGAACTCAAGTTACTTAATTCTTTTATTACGATAGAAACAATGAAAGGATCTGTGGTTAACGCACATAACACACGTAGGAAACCATAGCTAACACTAAGGTTATGTAACAATTGGTGCTCATAGCATCAGTTAGTTTGAATAATAAGGTGTTAGAGTCATACAGAGAATAAGCAAGCCATGACAATAAGACAACCAGGAGCAATAAGACTAGCAAAACTCTGAGGCAATACTTGGCGACTCATACGTAAGGCAATGACACCGGGAGACGAAAACCAGATACATCTGACTCATGAAGAATAAGTCAACAGAAAAGACTCATTATACGTGGGACCAGATGGTATAAAGAACATAGAACTAAACATGATGGGACTTAGAGGATAGACCACGAAAGTCTACAACACATGTTTGATCAGAAGAAACTCAACATACGACAGCGATGTTGGGTTGAGCTTTTGAATGATTACGAATGTGTAATCAGGTACCATCCGGGCCAGGCAAACGCTGTTGCTGATGCCTTGAGCCGGAAGGAACGAGTCGAACCCTTGCGCGTTAGAGCAATGGGAATGACTGTGCAGACAAGCTTACACGACCACATTATACAAGCACAACAAGAGGCGATTAAACGAGGGAACTTGAAGAAAGACTTAGATTGTGGAATGGAGAAATACTTGGAAACAAAACCCGATGGACTTGTTTACTTTAAGGATCGTGTATGGATTCCTGCAGTGGACGAGTTAAGGAAGCTTATTTTTGATGAAGCACACAAAACCAAGTACTCTGTGCATCCCGGTGCTGATAAAATGTACCAAGACTTATGTGCATTTTATTGGTGGCCAGGTATGAAGAAAGACATAGCGGAGTATGTTGGTAGATGCCTTATGTGTGCTAAAGTAAAGGCAGAACACCAGAAACCGTCAGGTTTACTGGAACAGCCTGAAATTCCACTTTGGAAGTGGGAACAAATAGCTATGGACTTTGTTACCAAGCTGCCCCGCACTTCCAGTGGACATGACACTATTTGGGTTATTGTTGATCGATTAACGAAATCTGCTCATTTCTTGCCAATGCGAGAAACCTACACGATGGATAAACTAGCGAAGCTTTACATTGACGAGATAGTGGTACGCCATGGTGTGCCATTGTCTATCATCTCAGATCGTGATAGCAGATTTACATCAAGGTTCTGGCAATCGTTACAGAAATCTCTAGGGACACAATTGAACTTGAGTACAGCTTATCATCCACAAACGGATGGTCAGAGCGAACGTACTATACAAACCCTGGAGGATATGTTGAGAACTTGTGTTCTAGACTTTGGTGGTAATTGGGATTCTCACTTGCCACTAATCGAGTTCTCCTACAACAACAGTTATCACAGCAGCATCGGCTGTGCCCCATTCGAGGCTCTCTATGGTCGGAAATGTCGGTCACCGATTTGTTGGTCAGAAGTGGGAGATAATCGAATCACAGGGCCAGAACTTATACAAGAAACTACAGACAAGATTGCTCAGATACAACAAAGGTTACAAGCAACACGAAGCAGACAAAAGAGCCATGCCGATAAACGGCGTAAGCCGTTGGAATTCCAAGTGGGAGACCGTGTCATGTTGAAGGTTTCCCCATGGAAGGGCGTAGTTTGATTCGCAAGGAAAGGCAAACTAACACCACGATATGTGGGACCGTTCGAAATCATCGAACGTATTGGTCCTGTAGCATACAGATTGAGCTTACCGGATGAACTTAGTGGTTTACACGACGTGTTTCACGTCTCAAACTTGAAGAAATGCCTTACTGATGACACTCTTATGATACCAATTGAAGAAATTCAATTGGATGAACACTTACGTTTTGTTGAGGAACCGTTAGAGATCATGGATCGCAAGGTTAAGCAACTAAGGCGAAGCCGTATTCCTATTGTCAAAGTGCGTTGGAACTCAAGGCGCGGACCCGAGTTTACTTGGAAACGCGAAGATCACATGAGAAACAAATATCCCCAACTGTTCACAGAGGAAGCCGTACCCGATAGCAATGCTTAAATTTCGGAACGAAATTTCTCTAACAAGGGGAGACTGTAACAACTGTGCCGGAAACGTCGCCGGAAACGTCGCCGGAACAGTGAACGACACAGTAACTCAGGTACAAACTATGCAAACTATCGATAGACTATCAACAACGTGATGCTTAACAGTAAACTATTATGCTATTGTTTCTGAAACCTGATTAAACGTAACAGTTTATCAGTCAGAAACACATCAGACAACATTGAACGGTGATACAAATGTTTATCGATGTATTATTTTGTTTAAACGTATGTGAGGTGAAACAAAACAAAACGATAACGGTTGTTGTTACAGTATGCTAAACCGATGAGTTATTCGAATAGGTGACGATCTGTACGAATGATTCTGATAGTTTAACGTTCTGAAATAATAACTGAAAAGTAGAAAACAAAAGTCGGAAAGCAAAACCATTGTCGTGTTCGTTCGAATGACGATTCGAACGAATACGCGCGATGGTGACGCGTTCTGACGAAACGAAAACGAAAACGATAAAAGATACGAACGATCATAAATTCAAAGAAATAAAATATTTCTTATTTTACAATTTTGAAACTCATCATTTTGAGAATTTAATTAAACTATTTTAACAAATCGCGAACAAATTTAATAAACGCGTAAAAATACTAAATTTGTTAAATAAATTATTTAAACGATACTTAAATTATTTTTGAGGTAAATAAATAAATACCGCGATATTTAAAAATATATCTGTATTTAAAACATCATGAAATAATTCTTGTTTTAATTTAAACGCGAAAAATTACGCGTTACGTTCCGGAAACGTAACGAAAACCCGAACCGAGCAACGAAAACGAACCCGAACTCACTCGGGGTATAAATACCCTTAATGAGTTCAACAACCTCATTTTTCTTCTCCTTCTTCTCTCTCTTGAAACCCTATTTCCGGATTTAAGCCTCCATCACCATTTTTGAAGCTTAAAAGCTTCATATCTTGGTCAATACTCCACCAAATCGTTCCATTTTTGAACCCACATGAAGCTCTCATCATCCTCTATGTGAAAGTACAACAGATCTAGAGAGAAACCCACAAAATCGAAGGTAAAACGAGCTCAAAGTATGCGGTTTTTAGGGTTTTCACCCACCTAGCTCGAACCTCACTCAAAACCGGTTCTAAACCTTTCCCCTTCGAACCATAGGACCACGATGACCAGCTCCTTCGAACACACCACAACAGCTTGAGATGGGGAGTGACCATGAGCCTAACCCTACGGTGGCCGAATGAGAAGCACAGCCTGTCGAATGACCTACGGCCGAATGACAGCCTCCCTACCGAACCACCACCATTCGCCAGTCACATTCGCCCCTACCCACGCCCATGCGGCCACTTCTCATTCGGCAGCTCCCATTCGCCACCTCAGCTTCAGTCGAGCCACCATTCCCCGGCCACTGCTCCTTCGGCCGTTACACTCAGTCGGCCCACCCACATTCGCTCGGACAACAGTCTCATTCGGTAAAGTTGATGGCTGTTTCATTCGATGGCTATCCCTCATTCGGCCAGTTATGCCCACATTCGAACACCATCAACCCTCGGCCAAGAACCCTAAGCCAACCGCCATCTACTCACAGACCCCGTTCAAATCAACTGTTGGGCCCAGACATCCAAACATGATATTTCTCTCGGCCCAGCAAGGGCCCAACAGCCCTTTATTCGGCCCATGGTCTTTTGTTGAGGCCCAACTCATTCGGCTCCTTTGCTAGCCCAAACCAGAAAAACCAATAACATCAAGCCCACAGTAATTATTCAGCCCATCTGGGTGGCCCACTCACATACAATTGGCCTAAGGTCCACCCTACAGGCCCAACAGATTCCTTGGCCCAGAACATAGTTGAGTCAGGCCCACCATTGCCCTAAGGCCCAAGGCCTGTTGTCTAGGCCATGATGCTTACATTCGGCCCAATGTGGTCCAAGAGATGGTCACGGCCCATCATATGTCTAAATAGGCCACCATGGATCAGTTCGGCCCAATAACTCCGCCCAGGGTGTTGGTTCGGCCCATGGTTAACTGATTTGGCCCAAGACACACACACTCGGGCCATGTCATGGTTTACGAGCTAACATGTGGAACCAACTAGAAATCTATAACATACATGGAAAATTATGAAATTTTACTACAAAGGTGGCAAGGAACTTAAGGATTAACAAAGAAGCAAGAAATCTCATTAAAAACGTCTGAAGCTTTAAAGTGTAAAATTAGGGTTTTATACTTAGAATTTATTGAAATCTCAACTTTTACAACGTGGCATAGTTCATGGTAGCTATGTGACTAATTATTTCAGGAGGGCTTTAAGTCAACAACACTAAATACTAAATTTAACTTAACAAGATTATGGGACAGTATAAACTACCACTGTTAAATCAGGGCCGGATGTTAACCGCGACTCACGGATGTTAGCCAAACTTTATGGCTAACACACACCTACACACACACGCTTAAACATATACGACTTATACTTACAAGTTATAAACAACGTGAAATCAATACAGGATCGTGAAAACAATATCAATTACAACAAAGAGCGCGTGCATTCCTGATTGTAGGCTAAGTCAACTACCACAACTGCAAGGTGAGTTCATTGTCCCTTTTCAAACTATTTTGGTTTATAACTCGGGACTGAGAAGCATGTTATACATTTTAAAACAAATGTTTTAAATTTAACGAAATGCTTTTATACTATTGATTATGCCAAGTGCTAAAGGCATAAGATACTATTCAAACTAAAAGCTATTTGATTATGCCAAGTGCTAAAGGCATAAGACACTATTCAAACTAAATGCTATTTGATTATGCCAAGTGCTAAAGGCATAAGACACTATTCAAACTAAATGCTATTTGATTATGCCAAGTGCTAAAGGCATAAGACACTATTCAAACTAAATGCTATTTGATTATGCCAAGTGCTAAAGGCATAAGACACTATTCAAACTAAATGCTATTTGATTATGCCAAGTGCTAAAGGCATAATACACTATTCAAACTAAATGCTATTTGATTATGCCAAGTGCTAAAGGCATAAGCTACTTGCTAATACTAAAGCTATGTGTTAATACCAAGTGCTAAGGGTATTTGCTATCTGATGATGCTATACTGGATGCTAATTCTATGAGGTTATGCTACAAACTAATACTATGAGTTATGCTAAATACTAAGACTACGGGTTAAACTAAATGCTAATACTACGGGTTTATGCTACAAACTAACACTACGGGTTATGCTTAATACTAATGCTATGAGACTATGCCACTTGTTAATGCTATGGGTTATGCTAGAGACTAATGTAAACACTAAATGCTAATGATGCTATGATGCTATGGGGATACTAAATATAAACATACATGCATACATACACATTGAATACTTGAAACTATGGATACTATAAACTCTTGAATGCTATGTGATTGCCATGCTCAAACAACGGTTTGGCCTCTCAGTGCTTGCCTTACCTGTTGTAAAGCTAGTTCTTGTGCACAAGTTAAGTAAATGCTGGACTCTTTGTATGCTAAAACTATTGGCTATGGAAGAACAATAGTTGGTCTCTCAGTGCTTGCCTTCAGGTGTTCTTCCTAGTCGGGACTGTAAGAACAATAGTTGGTCTCTTAGTGCTTGCCTTCATGTGTTCTTCACAGTCGGGACTAGAAGGCATCTACTATGGTCACTCAGTGCTTGCCATAGGGTGTCCTTCATGGTCTCAATCGAGGAAATGGACTGATGGCCTCTCAGTGCTTGCCATGCAGTGTTTCCCACAACTATTTACCTGGATGATCAGTAACTAGGACGATATTGGTGATCCTTGGTTGACTTTGTGTCGACCTGGAAATCCTCTATCTCCCCCTGAGTTGCTAATTATACCTGGGGCTGGTCTGGATTGATACTGGATTCCTTCGGGCATTCGGTTATCCATACCGGTAACTACCTGGTTAAACTCACGGATGCTATGGGTAAACTTACAAACGAAAGGTTTAAACTATATTGGAGAAACGGAATAGATGGGTAGGTAAAAGGCTTAATTATTATTAATAACAGTGTCATATCCGGGTTAGTATGTGGTGGGATGTTGGCTAGGGCTAGTTCCCTTACATATGCCCTATATATAAGCATACCGACTTGGATGTTACATGTGAAGTTAATAAGGTTAAGGTTTTACCGAAAGGAGTTTGATAAAGCTATATAAACTTATAATCTACATGAACTCACCAACCATTGCGTTGACTTTGTTTTCTTACATGCTTTCTCAGGTGATGCACAGGTTTAAGCTTAAGCTATTGGATTTCATGCTAGGCAGCCCAACTAGAGGACCTAGCAGACTTTTGAAAGCACATCTTTTGTAGTTAATACGAATCTCTTTTGTTATCTTGTACAGATACAAGATAGAAACATTTGATTCTTTTGGATAGGTTTACTTAGTTAAATTATCAAACATTGACATTGTAATTTAACTCTGTAATCTTATTTTAATGCTTTATTGTGCTTTAGATATTCCTAACATTGATGCTATGTAAACAATCTGATCAACCCGATTATCACCCGCGATATCGCACCCCGGGAACCTTCCGCCCGACGGGGACTCCGATCCAACCCCGCCGGCCTGGGGTGTGACATCTCTAAGTAATTCTTGAACGGATCGTGAAATTTGACCTTCAACAAATCATCCCTAAGGCCATGTGTTATCCACCGTGACCCAGGCGTGATGCCTCTGGGTCACGTCCTGGTCGCGCTCCACCCCCATTACACAGGGGCGTGAGAGTGGCGTGAGCAGTGGCGGATCCGGGAAAAATTTTCAGTGGGTTCACCAGTTATAAACACTTCAATTAGATAGAACCGGACACAAAAAATTTCGGGTCGGTTTGACGGTTCGAGTCTTGTAATGTTTATCACGTAATAACAATGCAATATATTAAGTCAATAACTAAAAAGATATCGTCATTAATTAAAGAGTTCGAAGGTGCGAAGTGTACGCTCGTTTAAGATTTCTGAGCTCCGGACTAAACGAGAGTCAAAGGGGTCGCGCCCCTTGTGGGGTTCGGGGCAACGCCCCGAAACATAAACGAAATTTAGGAAAAAATATTAATTTCGGAAAGTGATTTAACACGATTCTATATAAATTCATGCATTGATTATCGAGAATTATCTAACAAAAATCACTTAATCCATTCGTAACGCTTTCAAGTGCTTCCTTTTCAACCGCACATTTGTCTTTACGATCTTCACTGCCAAAAAAAATCTCTCAACTGTCGCGGTTGAAACCATATGGGCCTTAAAATAAATTCCAAGGGTGCCTAATTGTTTTATTTAATCAACATTAATATAAATTACATGGTTTTTAAGAAGTTGAGTGGGATCCTTGCCACCCACTAACCTCTTCTTGCATCCGCCCCTGGACTTACTCCTGAACAAGTGATTCTCCAAGCTGCCTCGTGGCATAAATTCATAAACCAGAAGCCTATGTTCATCTTCCAAACAATACCCAATCAAATTCACCAGATTTTGGTGCGAAAATTGCCCTAAATAATTCACTTCCACCTGCAATAATCAAGATTTTCTCTAACAAATATCACTTGTATCAATCAAGTTGATAAATTACTGTGAAAATTTCATTAATAATTCACTCTTAAAAATCTTAATGGTTCACTTCAGGATTCACCCCTAAAATATCAATGGGTTCACCCTATTGTTAAACTCCTTCGAAATTTTTTTTTCCTACTAACGAGCCGAAGCTCGGTGGGTTCCTGTGAACCCATTTTTTGTATGTACATCCGCCATTGGGCGTGAGTGGCAGAGGCGTGAGCCTCCTCACAGGGTGATGGCCTTGGGGAGGAGAAAAAAAATAAAAATAAAAATAAAAGTTTACAACGGTAGTATTACCGTTAAAACCATAAAAAAAATTATACCCTATATAAACTCATTCAACCCACTCAAATTTCTTCAAAAATTTTCCAAAAATCATTCAAATTATCAAAAAATCTTCAAATCTTTAAAAACTTCAACACTACCATGGATCCAAACAACCAAAACAACCCATACTTTAACCCGTTTTTGAATTGTTACCGATCTCAAGTCGATCCAAACAATCCAAACAACCCGAACCAATTTCTAACCTTCTCAAATTGGTTTCCACAACAACCTTTATTCAACTAAGCCAACTCACCCGTCTTTAACAACGTTTCTGAGAATCAACTCGATCCCAATGTTGACACGGATTTTGAAACGATACAATATAGATTAATTTTTTTATTGTATTTTTTTATGTAGTTTAATTTTTTTTATCATGTAATTTTTTTTATTTTAGTTTGTAATATTAATATTTTTAATAATATTATGTGTTTTTTTAATTTAATTTATAATTGAAAAAATAAAATTCAAATAATAAAATATTGAATAAAGGTGGTGATGACGTGGAGTGATGGAGAAGTGATTGATAACATAGGAAAATATGATGTGGAGTGGTAAGGGATGATGATGTTGGTTGATTATGTGACGCCTACGTAAAGTGAGGAGGTGATGGATAACACATAGTCTAACGGAATCCTAGTTCAACCTTCCTATCATTTTTTTTCATTACACTATCTATATTTGTATTATGAGATATACATATGATGCACATGCTATATGAGATTTGACGCTCAAGGAATCTCACTAATCAGTTATTCTCTTTGTTAACTATATAACATTTCCCGATTTCACTGCTGTTTATAGTTGGAGAAGTGGTTATGCGCTACTAGAAAGCTTGAATTGGGAGTTGCGAGTATTCGGCATAGGCGGAGAGTACTTAGGGAGCATTTGGATATGATAAATTATAAAGAATAACTTTTAGAAAATTATATATATGCCAAATATCATTTGTTTACTAATATTTATAACATATAAAGTGAATATCAATACAAATAAAAAAAAATGCTCAAATTATAAAATATTTTGAAAATTGATATTTTTTATATAATATTATCAATGTTTTCAGAACTGGACCAGGCGTCTAACCGGACGATTTACTGGTTACTGGTCGGGCAGGTCGGACTGGTTGGACCGGATTCAAGAACCGGATGACATAATAAATATATAAAAAATTCCAAAAAATTTATAAAATTATAAACACATTTAAACAAACATAAATAATGTTCAAACAAACATAATCATGATAAAAAAATACAAGGTTTGATTTTAATATTTAAATCTCTGGATTTTAGTTAAAAAAAACTTGAAATCTGGTCTGACTGGTGAACCGGTCCCCTGTCCGACCGGTGAACCGGCTCAACCGTCCGGTTCCCTTGAGGGCAGTTCATATATGATTTTTGGGCCGGTCGACCTCCCGGTTCCCGGTCCGGCCGGCTGGTCCGATCCGGTTCTGACAACATTGAATATTATAAACTTAGTAATAATTTAAATCTCGTCTTCTAAGGCGTCTCCACAAAACAAGAGTAATATCAACTATTAGTTGAAAATATAAATTAGTAAAAAATGGCGAAAATTAATCAAAAACAGTGAAAATAGGTCAAAGACAATAAAAATAGGTCAAGAATAGCAAAAATTGGACTTGTCCGAGTTTTGCCGAGTAGACCGCGTATATCCGAGGTTGATCGCGTCCGAGTAACTGTGACCGACATGCAAGAAATCGCTTCGAAAGATGTCGAATTCCCAAATACTAGGTAGAGGAGACGGATTTTTGCACCATTGCTCTTGTCTAACAATAATCAGTCATAGCATCTGTTCATGGTACTAATGTTCTGTATACTCAAAGTCTTGATTTGACTATGCAGTTTGCACAAGTACAATTTAAGTCATGTTAGCAACCCATCACTATCTTTTTCACGTAAACAAAGGAATGTTAGAATAATCAAATAAAAATATATATTTCTAGAAGAGGTTAATGAGACCTTATTTTAATGCTCTTTTGATATTTTTGATTTTATCCTTTTTTATTTATGGATCTTTAAGAAGAATTATGTCAATTGAACCGTTTACTACTATAAATCCATGTATAACTTTAAAATGAACGTGAAATTAGTCTTTATTATTTATGGATCCCTTCACTGTTTGATATTTTTCTTATTCAACCCGTGTTATATACGGGTTTCTAACCTAGTGTTAGAATAATCAAAGAAAAACATATATTTCTAGAAGAGGTTTGAATTCGATTATGTGAACCATACACAAGTCAATGAGATGGGAATATCACACCAGTCATAAACTGGTTCACTTAACATTCGAACTCTGAAAAAATTAAAAATTAAAAAAAATTACTTTGAGTATCTAAATATTTGAAAAGTACCCGAAATATCCGAAAATTATCCAAATATGGGGAAAGTTATCAGAAATATCTGGAAAATATCTAAATATTCAAAAATTATCTGAAAATAATAATATTTCGAATAGTTCGGGTATCCGATGACTATTCGAAATTTTTCAATATAGGTGTCCAAATTAATATATTCCAGATACCTAAATTTTCGGATATTCAATTTTCAGATATTTCGGGTTCAGATTTTAAAATATTTCATTTCAAGATTCGGATTCGAAAATTTTCAAAATAGGTATCTGAATCAGAATTTCCGGATATCTGAATTTTCGGATATTTTGAGTTCAGATTTTCATATATTTCAGCTTTTGATTCGGTTTTAGATACGGATTTTTTTGAACACCCGTACGAATTTGTATACTCAAGTCAAGTGCAATTTAACTCATGTTAGCAATCCATCACAATCTTTTTCACATAAACATATGAATGTTAGACTAATCAAGAAAAATATATATTTCTAGACGAGGTTTGAATTCAATTATGTGAACCATACACAAGTCAATGAGATGGTAATATCTCACGTGTCATGACCTATTTCACTGAGCATAAGATTTGTGTACCTATAATTGTCGAGACAAACTATGTATGAAACTCATATCTAACTGGTTCACTTATATTTTTTAGCAAACAATTTGAGTTAAATATCTATTTTCAAACTAGTCAGCATCAAAACGATATGCTCATACGCACTTTGTATCTAATCGCTTGATACTATGAGGATACATTATGATCACCATGGTGGTGATTGCATCTTCTAAGTCTCACATATCACTAGGGGCAACTACTTTACATATTAGAGTTCTAGGTGTTGAATAAAAATATTTTCTCCAAGAAAATATTCAATAATTCTTCTCTTGCTATTTTTTTTTAATTTTTTTTCTAATATAGAAATACTTAAGTAGTTCTTTCTTCAAAGAACAAGTACAATTCTCTTAAATTCTTGTCACAAACCTAATTATGCAGATTGAAGAAGGACAATTGCAAAATATTAAAAACGGTTGGAATTTTAACATATATATACTATAGAATAAAAAATTCTCAAAGACGATGCCTGTCCCCAACCCAAAGTATGGGTACGCCACAAACTATTGTTTATATAACCTAAAATGTTCATTTAATAATAATAATAATAATAATAATAATAATAATAATAATTATAATTATAATTATTATTATTATTATTATTATTATTTTGAATTTTACAAGTAATTTCTCAAAGCATTTGAGTGAAAATTAACATTTTTTATAACAATAATGAAAACCCCTTATTTGGAAAATATTTTTTATAGTTTTGTTGGGTATAATTAAAATTAAAATGTTTTATTACAACATGAAGACTTTAGAACAAGCTGGAAGACTTCTTTTTATGAAAGATTCTTTCAACCATACTTGTAGAAAAAGTTAAATCTTTAAAACAATAAGTTGATTTAATCATATAATGTGTCATTTCAAGAGGGCCTTTTTAGTTGTAATATTAGACATTATTATGCTTTACCTCTGTAGCCATTTTCTCATGCGAGCATTCTCGAACGGTTCTAATATTTATATATCACCTCCATTATTTATATATCATACTCAGATTAAATCAATCACATCATAATCACATAACTTTTACTCATACATATTTTGAAATATTAAAAATACAAAAAGTATCGTTATTCGTACGTAAGTGTACAAATATCTCAACCCTTCTCTTCTTGAAAGTCCTACAAAACCATTGCATATTTGTACGCGCCCGACTCAATCATTTATAGGGAGAACTAAAGTACGAGTTATTTTCAAAGGGTTACTGTTAAAATCATTATTTATTTTTTTGATTTCTATCATAAAATCAACTACATCACTAATCCAAATTAAACTCCAAGTAATAATCTACTGAATATATCAATAATACAAGTAATAATATAACAAAATAATCGACAATTCCATTACTATAATCTAATAATTAACCAGTAAAACAAGAGTCTAGGTAGGGCTGTCATAACGGGTCAGACACAACCTGTTAAGACGCGAAACACAAACTAGGTATACACGAACATGACACGAATTCTTATCGTGTCTGTTTTTCAAACACGAACACGACCTATTAAAAACACGTAAACACGAAATGACCCGTTAAAGAATTTGTTAATAGTTAACACTATAAATGACCTGTTAAAAACCTGTTAAGGAATTCGTTAAAGAACTAGGATATTAGAAATTTTTTGAAGCTAATCGGTTAAACACCTAATTTATTATAGTATTTATTTTAAATTTTACAGGTCATAACATGTTGACCTGATTTAGACACGAAACATGATAAGGGTAAACATGATAAGGGTAAACACGATAAGGGTAAACACGATAAATGTTATAATCGTGTCGTGTCATGCTAATGTGTTCGTGTCTGAAATTGCCAAGCCTAGGAAGTAGGAATTTTAAAAGACAGGTCGTCATTGAGTTGAAGGGCAAGTGGAAAATACTATCCCAAATATCCGAAAACTATCAGAAAAATATCCGAAATATTCGAAAAATTATCCTGAAAAAAATTATTATGGATATCGGATACTTGAACTATTCGAAAAATTTCAAAATAGGTATACGAACTTCCAGATATCCGAAATTCCGGATATCCAAATTTTTCGGATTCCAATTTTCGGATAATTTGGATTAGGATTCGGATGCGGATGTGAATTTTTTTGAACACCCATTGTATAATGTATAAAAAAACTAAAAGAGATGATTAAAGATTAAACCCATATTACATTGATCAAATACACCATTATATATCAACACATATAACTCAAACATTTTTTTTACAGAATAGCTAAGCAACCAGTAATGATGTTTGTTCTCTTTTAGAGATAAGTTATAATAGGGAGTATGTCATCTCCATTAGTTTTGGTTGATTGGTTAAATGATATGCTCTGCGGCATGATCGCATGTCAAAATTTGGTAATTTATATCCCATCTAGAATAGTTTGCTTGTTGATTCAATGAAAAAAAAGGAAAGAATTCTCTGCCAAACGTTGGTGTCAAATGCCACAAGCTATGTTGGAATATGAGTTGGATATGCAAAGGAATATTTGATTATTCTGAAACAATGTTAATTAGTTGTAGATCGTCTTATTTCCTTAAATGGGTTTTTGATTTGAGTCACCTAACACTTCGTAGAAGTTGTAATGTTTGGTGGTACATGGTTGAGGGATCAAGAATGAAGAGAATCATGAGCTAGAATGATGAATCCAGGAGCTAAAATGGTTTTTTGCATCATTAAGGCTCTTAGATAGAGCACTATGTTGGTATAATGTAGGGGTGTTCAAAACTAGTTATCCGAACTTACGGATATCTAAACTTAGGAAGAATTAAAATTTTTTAAAAGTATATATTTCAGATTTCCGAATAACCGACATATCTGAAAAATATTCAAAATATCCATAAATTAACAGAACTATCCAGAAACTATCGGAAATATCCGAAAACAATCAAAATAATTTCCGAAAAAGTATTCGGAATATCCGAAAAACAATCCAAGAAAAAAGTATTTCAGATATCATATTTCCGAACTATCTTAAAAGTTTCAAAATATGTATTCGAATCCGAATCTGAATTTACAGGTATTTGAACTTCCGGACGTCTGAACTTACGGATTTCCGAACTTTCGGATATCCAAATTTTTTAATATTTCGGATTCGATTATGGATTTTTTTGAACACCTTTGGGATAATGTATAAAAACTAAAAGAGATGATCAAAGATCAAACCCATATTTCATTGATCAAATACACCATTATATATAAGCACATACAACTAAAATATTTACTAAAGAAAAACTAAGCAACTAGTAATAATTATTACTATTATTCTCTTCTAGACAAAAGTTGTAATAGGGAGTATTTGTGATCTCCATTAGTTTTTTGATTGGTTAAATGATATGCCGAATGCATGACCTCATTTCAAAGATTGCTATGTAAGACTAAATATATTTAATATGTGGCCCTTATGATTATTTATCTAATTGATCAATTAAATTAAATACTCATTTAGATAGGTAATTATATGATGGACGTAATTACCCTTACTATCCTAATTAGGGTTTCCCTTGGGTGTATATATAAGGAGATAAAGGCTCTCATTATTGACTAATGTTAACATCACAACCGAATCCCTAATCCTTTGGATTCGAGAACTTCTCTAGCCTCTCCATCTCATTCCATCCTAACCGTACACCCTAAACGGGAACCCATTTGATCGGGTCAAGATTCGTCTCAAGAAACATGTTAGGAATCAACAACACATTCGCTGGATTCACAGGTTTCATCTAATCTCATATATACTGTTATGTTTCGTATGTATGCATGTTTATAATCAAAGGAATCGATCAACATGTGGTATCAGAGCGATATGTTGATTAATCGATTCCTACATATCACGTTTATATGAACATTCAAGAATTTTTGATGAATGTTCTTCGTGTTCTTCAAATGTTTTTATAAAAAAAACCCCTTATTTTGGGATAAAAACGAATTTTAATTGTGTTTTCCTAAGATTTTGGAAACTTGCATTATTTTTTTTTGAAATCTGTTAAAAAAATTCAAAGATTCTTATCCTAAATTAATGTTTTCAGCTAAAAATAGAGAAACCCATGTTCTCTACCGAGAACTCGGCTTAAAACCGAGAACTAAGGTTCTCACCGAGAACTCGGCTTAAAACCGAGAACTAAGGTTCTACCGAGAATTGTTCTCTACTGAGAATTGTTCTCCTTAACCAAGAACAAGTTCCTTACCCGAGAACAATTTCCTTAACAGAAAACACTTCCTTCCACGAGAACAAATTTTTTCTTACCGAAAACTAACCCTTAATTTTTTTTTTCCGACGAACTCACCGCGGAGTTTGATTCGAGCTAATTGTGGGCTAAGCTATAATAAATTGTTTTTGTTAAAACCTTACCTTAAGTTTTGTTAAAATCACTAATCTAGGTTACCCCATAAGATCACTCTAAGTTCTTCTATAGCCTTAGTATATTACTCATTCTCATCTAATTTGATTCATAGCTCCTAATATGGGAATTGAAACCCTTACCGGTGCAAACTACTCTGCTTGGAAAGATTCACTGATGCTTACCCTTGGGATTACTGAGTTCGACTACGCACTAAGAGAGCCTGCACCTCCTGCCCTCACTGAAAAGAGCATTGTTGAAGCTAAGCTTGATGTATGAGAAATGGGAGAAGGCTAATCGGATGGCTCTCATGTTTATCAAGAACTCCATTAGCCCAATCATCAAATGAGCTATTCCTGACTTGGCTAATGTGAAAGCTTACCTTACTTAAGTGGATGAGCAATTCAAAGGAACCTCCAAGGTGCATGCTAGCACCCTGATCATGAAACTGGCGTCTGCAAAGTATGATGGAGTCAGTGACATTCGTGAGCACATCATGATGATGAACGACATGGCCCATAAACTTAAAGGATTAGACATGGAGATCAGTGATGGTTTCTTAGTTCACTTCATTATGACTTCTCTTCTTGCATCTTATGAGGCTTTCAAAATCAACTACAACACTCGGAAAGAGAAGTGGATGATGAACGAGTTGATTGCCATGTGCATACAAAAGGAAGAGCGTTAGAAGCTAGAGAAACCTGACGTTGCTTACCTGATGGCTGCTGGTTCGAAGAAAAGGAAGAACAATACTCATAGGGAAGCTTCTAAGGTCCCTAAGTCCAATGCAGGTGTGTCACACCCCGAGCCGGCGGGCTGTATCGACTTTCCCGTCGGGCGGAAGGTTCTTGGGGCGCGATATCGTGTGATAATCGAAATGATCAGATTGTTTACAATGCACATGATATATAATGAGAAATGCTAAATGACATAGATATAGAATTACAAAGTTCAATTAAATTGTCATGTTCATAATTTAACTAAGTAAATCTACCAAAAAGAATCATAGAGTAGCTATCTTGTATCCGCACAAGAGTTGCAAAAGATGATTCAAAGTTTTGTCATTCCAAAAATATGCACAACACACAATGAAGCTAGATCTTCTAAAAGTCCTCTAGCTTAAGTCCTGAATGCTGGGTGACTAAACATGTTCGTCACCTGAGAAAAACATGCATTTAAACAAGTCAACACTAGGTTGGTGAGTTCATAAGTTTAGTAATTGAAAACAATTGATTTATTGTCATTCACAATCACAATGTCATACACAAGTCTTATTGATAAATGTCTCACCCGTCTCACACAATGTCCTCTCCATAGTTATACTTACAAATAGTATTTCATCCAAATCAAGCATGCTTATATATAAGGCATACGTAGGGGACAAGCGCCAGCCGAATTCAACACCACTTATAAATATAACTATGGATACTCATTTCTATCTCACATGTGTTCCTTCCATTTGATATTCAACCCATATGCATTCATCACCCACATTGTTATAAGTATAGAGTAAAAGTGTATGAGGGTAATCGGTTATCATGACCTAAGTTATGACAATCCCTCAATGATTTAAAGAAAATAGATTTATTACTCTTATCCTTATTATTATACTCTCCATTTAAGGGTTAACTGTGATTTTGCTTCTAATTAAAGAAGTAACGGTTAACTCTTTGATATTGATCTCATTTGAATGTATAGAGCATAAATTGGACCCATTGTAATCCTCACGTAATCAGATCACAATGCCTCCAATTCACCTCTATCCCATTTGTGTTCCCATAGAATCAGTTCCTTCAACGAGACTATTACTAGTAATGTGACTAGAGAGAAAATTAATTCCTCAGTCTACCGGTTAATAGAATAGAAGGATTTTAATTACATCAGTGTCTATAGATTAATATCACCATGTGTCGTTTACCAAACCTGACTGATGCAGCCCTGTTACCGGTCATACGATACCGGCCAATGATAACAAATACGAATAACGTACCGGCCTCACTCACTGGCGGTTTGTCAAACCTATGGTACCACTATTCTATCGTCGGTTTAGTCACACTAAATCAATGGTAAACGATTTACTTGTAAGGGACTTACGACTGGACATGAACTCATGAACACATGATTGTTGTGATATAATGCAAACATGATTGATAGTAATAAGTTGATATTATATGTTCTCCCATTGTTATTATCTCAATGTATTTAACAAAGTGTTATAAGAACTAGTCTTATTGCACAGTGTTAGCAATTGTAGTGAATGATATTATCATGAAATTTTATTATCATGAGTATCATTCTTGTTACCTTTTGTACTTGTCTCAGGGTTGTCTCAATGTCACCTCAGTGTTAATAACAGAGTGTTATAAGATCACATATTAAATACACTTATGTTATTTCAGTGATTGGATGATATCAGGAAATTATGTTATTGTGACATCATCCTTGATATATTCTAATGGTGTGATCAAAATGAAATGAACACAATGCTATGATCTTTAGTCTTTAACATTGTCTTATAAGATCTTGTCTTATTATACAATGTTAGCATATGTGGGGGATGACAACTTGAAACTATGTTACCATGATGTCATCCTTGATATCTCAAGTGATTGTCTCAAATGTTATCTCAATGTTATGTATTCTCAATGATTTTAACAACGTGTTGTAAGAGCTCGTCTTAATACACAATGTTAATAAATGTGGTGAATGATGTCATCATGAAATCATGTTATCATGAGCATCACTCTTGTTGTCTCAATGTCATAAATCCATTGATATGAGATCAAGCCTTGATGCATTGTGTCCTTCATTTTGATGGGATGGTATCATGAAATTATTTTATCATGATATCATACCTGATATGTTTTACTTGTTATTTCACACACAAGCACACATAATGATAATGATATGATAAAAATATGATAATAAAGATAAAATTATTATTATTTTAATCACATGATATTTGAATAATATACTAAAACTTTTAATAAAAGAGTTAGCATGTTTCTCAGCCCGGCAATTTAAAATCAAAAGATTAGAAAAGAGGCATATGAACTCACCTGGTAGTTGAAGTGGTTGACTGATACTCGATTGAATGCACACGCTCACTTGTTGTATTTGATATTGTATTTATGGCCCTGTGTTTGATTCCAAGTTGTGTGTAACTTATGAGTATAAGTTATTGTTTTGTGAATTAACCCTAAAGTTGGTTAACACTTATAAGTCTTGTTATTTGTTTAGCCCTAGTCTCCTTGTGCTGTAATACACTAATACTTAACCAATACTAGTTTAAACATTAGCGTATTATGCATTATTGGTTTATGTGTTGAACTTGACTTAAACCTTTAACATGTTGTAAAAGTTTAAAAATCATAAAAATTTCTGAGTATAAAACTAAGGTTTATTAACTAACTTAGTTATTACACTTATATTAATTTGAAATGCTCATCATTATTTGAATGTGTTAATAATAGAGTTAATTTACAAAACTTAACTATTTAACCCATTACAAAAGAATTTATATGATATTAAGTTAGTTTAGTAAAACACTTCATCAACTTTGTAGTAAAACTTGTTATCACCTTTTAGTATAACCCTAAGGTTACTTAATCAAAATATGTTTCATTTAACAATCTTTGTTATATCATAAAACACTTGATTCTGGTTGGCCTCATTTATATTAAGTCAAGTGATTAATATCGATGGATTGGTGTTATTATCGATGGCTCCACTTAATCGATTTCCCATTTCCCAAACTCAATAGCTACCATTGATATTACTATCCCTGCACCCCTTTGTCGATCTTGTTTCTGTTATTCTTTGTTTGACCTGAAGTTCAACACACTTGAAGAGGGCAAGAGGGCTAGTATCGATGGCACCTATGATAGGATCGATGAACCATGCCAACCGTTAACCCTAATCGGCTTGTCACCGACCCTTCCTTGTTTCCATCGACATTGTGATCTTGATTCTTAACCATTTAGTTTAATTTTAAGTTCATGTTGCTTGGATGGTGCCAGGGTGTTAGCATCGACAGGTTTCCCGCTCTACCGAGTCATTGAGAATGCTAGTATCGACCAACAACTCAACACAGCCCCACATCGACACTATCAGCGTCGATGCTGGCCCTTCATCGATATTATAGCTCCGATACTAAGTTGTATCGATGGGATTTTGGCTCTGAATCCCTAGGATCATCCGACACTATCAGTATCGACGAATGGTAGAAGCTGGAGTTCTTCGATCTTATCAGAATCGATGGGAAAAAGGGCAGAAACATATGAACAGCATCGATACCAAGGACTTAGTTGCTTCTGTCGATACTAAGGATTTCTTATGTCGATATGTCTCCAGGTTTTCCGGATCTTCATTCTAGTGAAATCCAAGCATGGCAAACTTGTTTTTATACAAATCTAACATATTTTAATGGGTAGAATCGAGCTGAAAACTCAGCAACTCGTTGGGTGGACAAAAACCCAGAAAAACCGTGACTTTGAGCTCACATTACCTTTGATTTAGCTGGTTTCAAGCCCGATCCTTGGTACTTTCGTGTTCTACTCGTGGAGAGGGTCGTTTAGACACCAAAATCACCAAATTTGGTGAAGGTTTAAGGTACCTTAGCTATGGAGTTCTAGAGAGAGAGAGTTTAGAGAGAGAAAGAGCTCTCATCAGCTTTCTAGAGAGAGAGGGAGCTGAATTATGAAGAAGAAAGAAGGAAAAGTGGGGTTTTATACCTCGGGTGTTTACCCGCGTGTTTGGTCTTGATCTGTCGCGTTAAGTTACGGTTTCTCGTAACGTACATTAATCACGCATAATTTTATAAATATAATTTAACTTAAATCTTTTTAGGTTGTGATTCCCAATAAATATTATTTTTATTTTATTTTAATTATTTTAAGGTTCGAAATCGTTTATTTTTTCCGTTTCGTCAGAAAACATCACTTACGCGTGTGTTTCGTACAGAGCGCTAACTGTACGAATACGATCGTACGTTTCACTTTCTGATTTGGTTTTCTATTTGTCAGATGTCGTTCAGAACGTTAAACCCACAGATATGTTTGTGTGAATCGTCACCCACACAAACACACTGTCAGTTTATTATTCGTAAACGATACTGAGTTGTTGTTTTGAATTGGACTATCTCACAGACGAACTCAACTAACCCAACTGTTTTCACCCTGTTATAATTTAATTCACATTGTTTTCTCACTGAATTGTCGGCCATCTGATTCTTGTTATTCGTGGATATCAGATCACAACCGACTGTATTTGTCGTTTGTTTTTCACAACGGTTACTTCAGTTTGTGCTGTTGTATATTTATATTTCAATTCTCATCGAAATAAATACAACTGTTAATTGTTTCCACTAAATTGTTATCACATACTGTTCATCACATAGTGTTCACACATAGTTTAGGTGTAAGTACACACACCGTACGGATTTGCCGGACGGTCAGGTACTAGTTGTCACAAGGTGCTTCTTCCAGCTCTAATAATTCCAATGGCAAGCCTTACTGCAAGTTCTGCCGAAAGGTAGGACATAAGCAAAAAGATTGCCTGATTTCAAGGAATTGTTGGCTAAAAGAGGTAATCATCTTAATATGACAATTGAGTCCTTTGATTTAAATTTTCCAACTAACACATGGTGGTTTGACTCTGGTTCTATGGTTCATGTGACCAATTCTACTCAGGGATTCCTTACAATCCAGAAGCTAGAAAGAAACCAAAGAACACTTAAACTTGGGGATGGAAAAGAACTATCTGTTGCTGCCATGGGAACCTTTGAATTAATAATGAAAACTGGTCTATGTATGAAACTTTATGGTATCTTATATATTCCTGAATTTTCTAGGAATCTTGTATCAGGACCAAAGTTAGACATGGATGGTTTTTATGTTTCTCATGGTAATGACAGACTTACTATTAGTTCTAATTCTCAAGTATTTGGTACTGGTCTTCTAGATGGTGGTCGCTATAAATTAGAACTAGATGGTGATTTCTCTAGATCTTTTTTGTCATATAACATTAATGAGAACTCAACAAAGACTAAAAGAAAAAGAGACTTAGAAACTTCATCCATGTTGTGGCATCAACGTTTAGGCCACATCTCACGAGATCGCTTATCTCAACTTGTGAAGGATGAAGTTTTACCTTCTCTTAATTTCACTGATTTTGGAACATGTGTCAAATGCCTTAAAGGCAAAATGACAACAACAACTAAGAAAGGTGACACTAGGAGTTCTAATTTATTAGAAATTATTCACATTGATATTAGTGGCACTTACACCATTGCTGGAATAGCTGGACATACTTCTTTTATCACTTTCATTAATGATTATTCTCGTTACATGTACTTGTATCTAATTAAGGATAAATATTAATCACTTACAACTTTTAAAGATTATAAAACTGAAGTTGAAAATCAACTAAATCTTAAAATTAAAGTTGTGAGATCAGATAGAAGAGGTGAATATTATGATATACATACTGATGTGGGTCAGGCTCCTAGTCCATTTTATGAGTTTTGTAAAGGCCATGGATCGTGAACCAGTACACCATGCCCGGTACTCCTCAACAAAATGGTGTTGCTGAAAGGAGAAATAGAGCCCTAATGAACATGGTGCGAAGTATGTTAGCCAACTCAGATTTACCCTCATTCCTCTTGATCGAGGCCTTAAAGACAACAGTTCATATACTTAATAGATTTCCTTCGAAATTTGTCCCTAAAACTCCTTATGAACTTTGGCAGGAAGGAAACCGAGTCTTAGATATATGAAAGTATGGTGTTGTCTTGCCAAAGCTAAACTTCATAATCCCTTCTTAAAGAAGCTTGACATGAAAACTGTTACATGTTATAATCCCTTCTTAAAGAAGCTTGACATGAAAACTGTTACATGTTACTTCATCGGGTATCCCGATCACTCAAAAGGTTATAGATTCTATTGTCCTTCCCGTGTCACTCGAATTGTAGAAACAAAGCATGCTCATTTTCTTGAGGATTCTAAGGTCGGTGGGACAGCGAAAATCCTAATTCTGATTTGCAAGAAGTACAAGACATGGGGGGAGACACTCGTCGACTAACTTACCTTTGATTACTCCTCTTGTACACCATGCTACTCCGAACTTCATTGCACCAACTCCGACACAATGAGGGCTTACTATGACTCCAAATGTTACCGAGAATGAATGCACCTCAATTGATCAACATCAAAACAATACCAGCCGTGCTGAACCCGCTAATCAACTCAGGAGGTCATCTAGGCCTAAAGTGCCTACTAACTTTGATGATTATGTAACCTACCTGACTGAAGCTGAAATGGATGCCGGAAAGTTTTCTGATCCTACCTCTTATCATGAAGCCATTACTAGTGATCAGTCTTATGAATGGAAGAAAGCTATGACTGATGAGCTTGATTCCATGAAGAAAAACGATGTTTGGGATTTTGTAGAACTGCCCAACGGAGTAAAACCCGTAGTATGTAAATGAGTGTTAAAAACAAAACTGGATCCGAATGGGAACATTGAACACTTCAAAGCAAGATTGTTGCAAAAGGTTTCACTTAGAAAGAGGGAATTGACTATCAAGAGACCTTCTCTCCTGTCTCTCGAAAGGATTCCTTAAGGATCATGATGGCCCTCGTAGCTTATTTTGATTTGGAGCTACATCAGATGGACATCAAAACTGCTTTCCTAAACGGCGACTTGTATGAAAAAGTGTTCATGAAATAGCCTGAGGGCTTTATGCCTGAAGGTCAAGAGCATTTAGTCTGCAAGCTAAAGAAATCCATATACGGGTTGAAGCAAGCCTCACGTACTTGGTATCTAAAGTTTGATGAAGTGATGAAAAAGCACGGTTTCATGAAGAATCAAGTGGATCAATGCACCTACCTCAAGATGGGTGGGAGCAACTTTACTATACTTGTCCTTTATGTCGATGACATTGTTTTGGCAAGTAATAGCTTAGATATGTTGCATAAGTCGAAGTGCTTACTTTCGCATAATTTCGACATGAAGGATCTCGGAGAGGCCTATTACGTTCTTGGCATCGAAATACACCGAGATAGGGTTAATGGACTTTTGGGTTTATCTCAGAAGGCTTACATTGAACGGGTCCTCACACGCTACAACATGCAACACTGCTCTCCCTCTGTAGCTACAGTAGTTAAAGGAGATGTCTTCGGTTCCTTTTAGTGTCCGAAGACTGAGGCTGAAAAGGCGCAAATGAGAATAATACCTTATGCATCAGTAGTCAGGAGCCAGGAGCCTTATGTATGCTCTAGTCTGTACTTGTCCTGATATCGCTTACATTGCTGGAATGCTTGGCCGTTATCAAACTAATCATGGCCTTGATCACTAGAAAGCAGCTAAGAAAGGGCTTCGATATCTTAAAGGGACAAATGACTTCAAGCTGACTTATAGAAGAAGTGATAATTTGGAAGTGGTTGGTTACTCTGATTCTGACTTTGCTAAATGCAAAAATGACAAGAAATCCACTTCGGGGCACATCTTTATGTTAGCAGGCGGACCGATCTCATGGAAGAGTCATAAGCAGCAACTGACAACAACTTCAACTATGATGGCTGAATATGTTGTAGTGTACAATGCAACCTGTCATGGAATGTTGTTGAGAAAACCTTATTGCTGGACTCAAAATCGTTAACTCTATCTCTAGATCATTGAAGCTTTATTGTGATAACTCAGCAACCGTTAATTTCTCAAACAGTAACAGTTCGACCGGTGCTGGTTTATATCTTGATACAAAGTACTTGTTCGCGAGCGAGCGAGTTGAGGAAAAATAACCTTTTTATTGAGTATATAAGTACTAAAGTTATGCTTGCGGATCCAATGACTAAAGGTCTCCCTCCTAAGATATTCGAAGAACATGTTTCAAAGATGTGCTTATGTAAAGACCTTATTGCATAATGTACTTACTTATGATTAATGAAATTTCCTCACTTATTTGATTTGTTTGTCTCTAAGTATATGTTTATGCATGCCTAATGGCATATAGACACTAATAGCGTAAATCATTCGTTAAAGGGCTTACTTGTTAATTGATTCTAACTTAAGTTTTAAATTTGTATTGTAGTATGATTAATGGGGGTCTTGAATTGAATAACTGATTTAATGATTGTATTTCTCTGCTATGATTACAATTTAGAACTAAAATGAGTATCATCAATCTGCAGACTTATTTGATGCTCATAATAAATAAACACTTGGCCAAGTAGGAGAATGTAAGACTAAATATATTTAATATGTGGCCCTTATGATTATTTATCTAATTGATCAATTAAATTAAATACCCATTTAGATAGGTAATGATGGACGTAATTACCCTTACTATCCTAATTAGGTTTTCCCCTTGGGTGTATATATAAGGAGGTAAAGGCTCTTATTATTGACTAATGTTAACATCACAACCGAATCCCTAACCCTCTGGATTCGAGAACTTCTCTAACCTCTCCATCTCATTCCATCCTAACCGTACACCCTAAACGGGAACCCATTCGATCCGGTCAAGATTCGTCTCAAGAAACATGTCAGGAATCAACAACACATTCACCGAATTCACATGTTTCATCTAATCTCATATTTACCGTTATGTTTCGTATGTATGCATGTTTATAATCAAAGGAATCGATCAACATGCTAATTTCTATCCCATCGAGAATAATGTGCTTGTTGATTCAATGTAAAAAAAGAGAGAAAATAATTCAGTGACAAACGTTGGTGTCAGATGCCACAAGCTATCTCGGAATATGAGTAGGATATTCAAAGGAACGTTTGGTTATTTTGAAATAATGTTAATTATTTGTAGATCGTCTTATTTTCTTGAATGGGTTTTTGATTTGAGTAACCTAACACTTCATAGAAGCTGAAGTGAGTTTGGGAGCTAGAAATGGTGATTTTGGGAGCTAGAATGGTTTTCTTCATTAGTTTGGGCTCTTCAATATCCGAACACGTATCCAAAATTTTGGATAGTCAGATCTCCGAACTCAGGAAAAAAAATTAAATTTTCTTAAAGGAAATATTTCGGATATTCGAGTATCCGAAAAATATTCAAAATATACGAAAATTATCAGAAGTATTCAGTAACTATGTGAAATATTTGAAAACTTCTTTTTAAAGAAAATATTTCGGGTATTCGATTATCCGAAATATCCGAAAAATATTCAAAATATACGAAATTATCGGAAGTAACTGGAAACTATGTGAAATATCTGAAAACTATCATAAAAGTATCCGAAAATTTTGAAATATTCGAAAATTATCCGGAAGAAAATTATTTCAAATATCTTGTATCCAAACTATCTGAAAATTTTCAAAATAGGCATTCGAATCCTAATCCGAATTTTTGGATTTTCGAACTTCCGGATATCCGAACTTTCGTATATCCAAATTTCTCGGATATTTCGGATTTGGATTTTCGGATATTTCGGATATTTCGGATTTGGATTCAAATACATGTACTTTAAACACCCCTAGCATAATGTATAAAAAACTAAAAGAGATGATCAAAGATTACATCCAAATTTCATTGATCAAATACACCGTTATATATAAGCACATATTACTTAAACATTTATTTAAGAAAAACTAAGCAACTAGTAATAATATTTGATCTCTTTTAGAGATAAGTTATACAAGGGAGTATTTGTGATCTCCATTAGTTTTATTTGATTGGTTAAATGCAATGTTTTGAAACCCGGACTGGACCGGCCGGTCGGACCAGGATTAGGTGTTAAGGGCGGACCGGTTATGTGCTCGGAACCGTTTTTTAAAGAAACTGGCCGGTCGAACCGGTGGGTCGGCGGTCGAACCGGTTTTTTAAAAATAATTTATATTTTTCTTATATATATGTATTTATATAATATTTATGACATTATCCGGTTCTTAAATCTGGTCCAATCGGTCCGACCGCTGACCAGTAAAGAGACCGGTTCGACGTCCGGTCCAGTCCGGGTTTGATGTTAAACGAGAGGAATACATAACACCAACAAGTTTTCTGGTAATATATTTTTCTATTTAAATAAAATTAACTTATCAATTATTATAATAAAGTTAAATTTGTTAAACAAAAATTTAATGTTAGTCTAATTGTTCAATAATTGAAAAAATAATGATATCCACCTTATGTTCTTTTGAAATATGCGGTCCAAGTTTCCTAGGTGATGCATGTTGCTTTTAATTTTAGTTAGAGACCATATAGATTATCCTTAAATCGAGTATCTTTTTTCTTGAAAAGGATAAATTAAAAAATTTTAACTCAACCAATATAATAAAGTCATCCACAAATGTGATTAAAAGACAAAAACATGAAAAAGACAAAATCAAAAGAAAATGTTGGTTACATGGTATGATGATTAAATGTTTATACTTTTACTAAAAGAAAATAAAGCTTTAGAATTTCTATAAAATGTTGTATGTATATAGCTAGTGGGTTTCCAGCTCACTGTCGCGGGTAATCTATCACAATTCCTAATATCAAAACGTAAATATGCGGTGTTATATGACGTAAAGCCTTAAAGAGTAGCTATTGTAAATGTGTTTGCTTGGCTGACATAAGTATTCGATCATGAGAATTCAAGTGTCCCGGACGTAATAAGAAAAAAGGCACCTAACAAATCATAAATTTGTGTTTTTTCGGTTTTGTATTTGTAGATATAAGTAAATATATAGAATTTAAAAATTATTTTTTAAAATTTTTGTGCCCTTGCAAAAAATAGGCTCTGGACGTTGGTCGGGTTTGCCCCTCCCCAATGCATCCCATGTATTCGATCATGGTATTATACTCCTAATGTACGGACACATTATAAACCTTTAGATAACACCCACGATTTCTTCAACAATTTAGGTTCGAAACTTATATAAATGTTAGTGAGGTAATTGCGACCAAATTAGTGTATTCATGACTATCATCTGAACATTTTGCAGCATTTCATTTCTTGCTCCATATCTTTTGAAGCGGTTCCGTGTGTAAATTTGAGCCGGTGCGGCTCATGCTTTTTATAAAAGGGCGTGGCTAAATGTACCCCTCTTTTGAACTTGTCATACCCCCTCCCTTAAAATATTAAATATAAATTTCTTAAAATCAACCCTTCAACTATATAACACAACCAAAATGCACCAAATATTATTTTTACTTTAAATTCTACTAAACGTATCATCTCTTACTTGTCATACCCTATACAAAATATAAAATTAAATTCATCCAAAATCAGATTTAATTGTATGAACCCTAGTTCCTCTTTGTTCAAATTCGATTGAACTGAGGCCCGATTGTTGTTACAAACATAGGGCTTTCATTCCTCGAACAAAAACGAGTGTAATTGCATATGAAACACCTACCTTAGCTAACTAATTCATGTTCGTTGCTTGATGAACCGAAGTCGAACCTCCGGGTTCTTACATGCCTTTTTCTTGATTTGTTTGAGATTGTGTATAGCTTTTGTTTACGCAGAGAGTTTCGCAGAGGTTAAAGGATTGTTTGGGTTCAATTAATTTTGAGTTTTATGCTCGTTTTAATAGACTTTGAGTTTGAGTTCGACTATGGTTATTTAGGCTTAGATTTCGTATTGATTTGATTTTTAAACGATGAATTGATGATGGTAATGATTCCGTGATATTTGAGTTTTGTAAAAACAGTCCCTCACGTTTTTGTTTAAAGGTTTATAGATCTTTTTAGTTAACTAAAAACACAAGGCTTACTTGTATATATTTAAAAAACTTAAGGAGGGGGTACGACAAGTAAAAAAAAATACAAAGGGGGTATATTTAGCATAACCCTTTATAAAATTGTACATAATGCAAATAATGTTATAAATTATGTACGGTAAATGCATTTTGTATTGTTAAATAATATGTTGACTTTTTGTGTAAGAAAAACTTACAAATTATTAGCACACCATAAAACAATGGTAAATATAACTTCTCATCATATTTTACTAATTATTAAATTACATCGATGCTGCATACTTACTATATTAGTTTTTCGTTAAATGTATTTAAGTTTCATAACTAACGAGCAAAAGAGACCCGTGCGTTGCAGGGGAGTGGTACGATTAAAAGACGCGTGTTACAGCATCACAATGCGATTAAACTAAACATTAGAAGTGACAGTGAATTAATTATAGATATTAAATCAATATAAGAATTATAAGAATGTCAATATTTAAAAAGGATATAAATAAAATTTACATATAATTTTACCCGATGTGTGTTCCGGTTGAATAAAAACGTATTATATTTTACCCAACTCGTTTCCAAACGAAATTTATATCGAAACTTAGAGAAACTAAAAATGAATATAAAATAAGCACGAAAACATATTTTTTTGACCCAAATTATTTCGGAAAAAAATTACATCAATATGCCAAACAAACGTGAATTTATACCGACACATAAATAAAACTAAGCGTGTAATAAATTAAGAAATTCACTTTTTTTGAATTAAAGAACGAAATGGGTAAATTCGAAACTTTAAAATCTCATATGGGACAAAATGATATTTTATAAAAGTTGATGAATGAAAGCCTCAACTCATAAAGCAAAGGTTTAACAATTAAAAACTTATGTAAATCTGAAACTTTAAAAACTCCAATGGATAAAAATGATTCCAATGGATAAAAATGATACTTTATAAATTTTTAAAAAACTTAATAAACTAAAATTGCAAACTTGAAATGCTGAGGATCCACTTCAAATATTATTATAAAGTTAATTACGCGGATAGTCGTTGTGGTATGCTCGGATTGCACCAGTGATCCCTAACTTCGAGAAAATATGACGGCCGAACAGTTTGCAAAAACGTAACACTGATGGTCTCTGTAACGGATAATCGTTAATAATGTCGTTAAGTGTGTATGAAATGACTAAAATGCCCTTCTTATCACCAAAAAACAAAAAAAGATAAATGTATACACACACAAACACATATATATACACTTACACCACAGTCCACCTCCAGCAACCGCCACCACTGGCCACCTCCATCAATAACCACCACCACCGAAGATCTATCTTCATCAGACGACAACATCCTAACCCAACTCAAACTGGGTTCACTGTTACGATCGTTGGTTCTGACACCAAGACTTGACCAACTCGATATCTTGATACAAAAAGCCAATAACATCAACGGTTATGTGGAGTTCTCGGAGTTCGTGGCGCTGGTGGCGCCGGAGCTTGTTCTGACGAAGTCACCATACACGGATGACCAGATGAAGTAGCTGTTTATGTGACACCCAAAAACTCTACGTGATTACACGTGTTCAAAATATGGTCCCAGAAAATTTCGACTTAATTTTCACAAAACATTTCATTCGGAAGCGTAAAAACTAATTACAAATGTTAAACGTACTTTTTTTGTTACTAGCAACAACATAAAATCATCAATACTTAGTTTGTATGGGATTTACAAACTTCTCCAATGCATAACGTTTGATTATTCACAAGGCACTCCCGATCATGATCTTCGAATCGTACCTAATTATGACCTGAAAAACACCACAATTAATCAAGTGTTAGTTCATAAGAACTAAGTGAGTTAACCCCTTTGACCCCCGGAATCAAATTCACCACAAAAATTGAAATCCGAGAATTTTACACAGCCCCGCGTATGGTACTCCAGCCCCGGCATACCATACGCCAGACCACCAGTGTACAACAGAATGCTTTCAGTGTACCATATTGTGGCCGGCATACAGTACGCCCCCAGCAGCGTACGGTACGCCCCCTACAGCAATTTTTCAACTTTTTCACGTTTTAATCACCCAAAACCATTTCTAAACATTCCGGGGTGTTAAGATACATTCAAAACTTAATATATCACATTTCTAATCATATCTATGATTATAATTTCATCATTTTCAAAGTAATCAATCACAATTGATTTCCAAAACACTCACCAATGGGTCAATTTTACCCAATCCAATTTCCGCTCCATGACGCTACATGGAAACTAACTAAGTCTCAAACCTTCCGTGGTGACTTATCATCATTTTATCAACCAAATTACATTATCAAACAAATGGTTATCAAATTTTTTAAACAAACATTAGGATATGGGTTATCTCACCCAAGCCTCAATTTGTCAATTCAACTCTATTGCAATTTATCATTCATTTGAATACCTGCAACAATTTGTTTATCCAATATTCATATCAATAATTGTTTAATCATACTTTCAAGTTAATTTTTCACTAACAGGTAAAAACCCATGTTAATTAACTTATCATTTAAACCCACCCATACGTGGATTACCCCCAACTCCACAACAATGTGGACTTACATGACAAACCCAATGCCACACACGAGTGGTCTTACATGATAATTCCAATGCCATTTCATTATGGACTTACATTACAAACACCAACGCCATATCATTATGGACTTACATGACAAACCCCAACGCCATTTCATTATGGACTTACATATTCCTCCACACGAATGTGGCTTATCTCCAAATGCCATATATCATAGTCTTACATTAGTTTCACACGAATGTGAATCCTCTTCAATTATCCGTGTCAGTTATTCAAAACATATAATGAAACTTTCATTAGTCATGCAATTATATCATAACCTTATCCAATTTCAACAAAACTCAAATTCTTACATCCAATATTTGATTCAACAATCCAAATACCACCCCATGTGGTTTCATATTCATATACTTCCACACAATGTGGATTGTCATCATTTTCTATGTCAATTATCAATTAACATTTAATAACACTTTTAAACTTATGCAATTAACACATAACATTCATCCAATGCTACAAGACATCTATCAAGTAGTTAAATACCACCCCATGTGGTTTCATATTCATATTTTTAACATTTCATGACATATATGGTCAATTTACCATTCAATTTGTCACAATTACTACAAGTCAATTACAAGTAGTTTCAACAAACATAATCACATAATACATAAACACTAATATGTCTTATGGTTGCATATTAGTGAGTAGGTAACTCACCTTAGCCCGTAGGAAAGCTCCAAGTAACTCCTTCTTGAGTATATGAGTTGCACTCTCAATTTACTTTCCTATACAATTAATATGGCACACACAACATTTATATTTCCAAAGTCAAACAAACAACTTACTTATACAAGGGTCTTCTTTTCTACATGTATTTCCCAAATTCTCATTTTTGACCCTTAGTGTAAATATGGATCCTATCAAATTTTCAAGTATCTTAGATACTTGTAACACACCCAAGTATTTGTATATAATCTACTAGTATCATAAATTATTGTTGCAAAGCATATCTAGTCATTTTCACATTTTAAATCAGATTTTGAAAAGTCACAATTTAGTGCAACAACTTTCTAAGTTGCTGCTGTAAATGCCAAATTTGACCAACGTATGATCTTATTCAGCCTTTGGTGTTCAAATATGGATTGTAGTAGACTCAAAGAGCTTTCCAACCATATAAGATACATTTTATACTGATTTTTATACAATTTTATGTGATTTTTCTAAGAATAGGACAGATTCACCATTTACCCAAAAGTTCAGCTTTTTACAAAAATCTGTTAAGTTGTTTTCAACTACAGTTTTTCGTGTACTTAGTGTCCATATATTTTCTCATTCTAGAAATATGTAGAAAGTATATTCAATAAGCTTTCCAACGATATATTATACATCTCAAACCGATTATCGGTTGATTTATATGATTTTTCAAAAATCAGCACAACAACAAAAAGAAATTCTATCAGCATGCTGAACTTACTGTAATGCTATAAAAATCGATCATTTTGACTCCCTTATAACCCGAATCAGTTTATGAGTTTCAAAGAAAAAATGTAGTACTCTCAAATACCTTTCAAACCATATAAAATACACCTCAATCGGAGGTTCACTTGATTTTATATGAATTTTCAAAAACAGTGTAGAAATCAATATAGTTTCAATCTGCACTTATCCAACTTTTTATTCTAGCATTTTAACAAACATCTTGTGTGCATAACTTTTTCAGACTTGTTAAAAATGCTTATTAGAATCTTCTATTTGCCCATGCATCATTATTCAACATCAAAGTAGGTAAGTTTCAAGTCCATATAGTTACATGAAAATTTCTAACTTTTTCATCATATTACACCAATTTTCAGATTTGCACCCATCCTAATCAATCCACCTACATAACCTACGAAAATTTTGATCAAAAACTCATAAAATCACTTACCAAGATGTTCTATGTTGCAAGAAGAATCATTGTATGTGATTGCATTCAAGATCCACCCAAGAATGACAAGAGATTTGATCAAATAAGCACCCCCAAACACACACAAACAAATCTGAATTTTGACTTTATTGACCAAGAATTTTCCTTATTAACCCATGTAAATAAGTTTTAAACATTGGCAATTCAACCCCTCAACTTTTAGTTAGGTCTTATGTAGTTCTCATCTAACATAACTAATTTATTTGCTAGTTTAAATGATTAGTTAGTTGTTAACCAAGTTAACTCATTTACTAATAACAAATTTAAATAACATTTAACTTTAAAATAGGATCCCGATCGATTAAAATATAATTAATCGCGAAATGGGTCGTTACAGTTTAAGATGTTTAATTAGATGGTAACGGCTTTTTCACGTTGGCAGAGTTGGCTCACTCGATGGCAAAGCTGGGAGGCTAGTGGCAGCTGAAGGTGTATGAACCGTGGTGTGATGGACGATGGTGGGTGTCATCTAATAATAGTGGTGTCGTGTTGGTGTAATTAGGGACTTAAAATTTTAACCTTAGAATTTAACATCCATTCACTACATGGACCACCTGTGTTATATTTTTGTAAATTATTCGGTCACCGTTGTAATTTCTCGAAGTTAGGGACCACCGGTGCAAGCTGGTATACCACATGAACCATCCATGTAATTAACTATATTATTATATTTTATAATATACTATTATTATGAAAACAGCTCAAGGCAAATTTATACTAATATAAACATAAAAATAAACATATAAGAAATTTTTTTTAAGTTAAGGAACAAAATGAATAAATTCAAAACTTTAGAAACTCATGAGGATCAAAATAATATTTTACAAATATCTTACAAAGTTGATGGGTGAAAAGTGTCAACCTTTAAAGCAGATGTGGAACAATTAAACATTAAAAAGCGATAATCCAAAACGTTAAAACTCGAATGAATAAAATGACATTTTATAAATTTTTTTAAAAATTTAACAGAATTAAAGTACACACTTGAAAGGTTGATAGAAACTAAAATGTATAACTTAATTAAACTCGTCATTTTCCTTCCTAATGAGCAACTCTATCGTTTGGCCAAGAGAGATTAATTGTGATTTTTTGTTTTATTTATCATGTATATAGAAACTATAATTGTACACGAGGCTTGTATGAACAATAACATTTGTGAGATGCGTCAACTTTGCCTTTTGACATATATATAATTTTATTTTTTTTCATTTGTTTTATTTTTTTTCTTTATTACATTTTAGTATTTCATTTTTATTTTCTTATTATATTTTCTTAGTTTTTAGTTATCATTTTTTTATTAATTTATTTTTTTAGTTTTTTCTTTCAGTCTTCACCTTTCTTTCTTTGTAGTATTTTTCTTTCTTTTGTTCTTTTACATCGGTAGACTCTCTATCATAAGTTTTACGGTTCATGTTTAAACTTTGTAGAATGTTGTTTTGAAGGTTTTAAGTTTAGAGTTTATCTTTATATTTAACTAGGTTATAACCCATGTATAATACGGGTAGAGTCATAAAAAATATGTAATTTATTATAATTTACAAAACATTGTTGGATATCAAATGAAATAAAGATAATAAACATTTGATATATTACGAAGATAAATTGCGTACAAATACTTTAAATAATCTACAAATATCCAAAAATTTACTTGTATACAACATTCGACATCTTATTCTCACATGTCACATGTTTATCTAATATTAATAATTTAGTGTGCATCTATGTTTTTTTAAGATAACTTGTTTTTTAAATATATTTTTTTTTTTTGAAAATAATTTATTTCTTACTTTTAAAAATTGTGATTTCAAAATTTTCATATTTTATAAAAAATTTTAAGTGTATTTTATATAATAAAAAGATAAATAATATATTAGTTATTTGTATTATAATTATTTAATAAAAGAAAGAATTTATTTAATAAGAGAGAAAACGTAGTTAATTAATAAGAAAAATAATTAAGTGGAATGATAAGAAATTGACAAGTGTCAATAATGTTGTAAAAATGTGACATATGACAGTATTCGTATAAAAATGTGACAAGTGGCAAAATTGTTACTTTTTTATTATATAGTATAGAAATATATATATAGATATTGTAACCTTTAAGTTTTACTTTTAAACTTTCAAATTTCATATAAAAACTTTTAATCATTTAAGTTTCAAAAATTTCACTCATAAACGTGTATGTATCCTTGAACTTTGTAGAATTTCACTTTTAAGACATTAAATTTCATTTCTAGCATTTCTTGTCCTCTAATTTCTAAAACTTTTAGGTTTTACTTATAAACTATTAGGTATTATTATTATTATAAAATGTCATCTTAAATCTTTTATGTTTTTAGACTTTAGAGTTAAACCATCTCTAAAATTTACAAAATGTAACCTTTAATTAGTTACTTTTTGATACTAATACACTACTCAAAATGAGTTACAACTAAGTAAAATTACTATTATCTTAATATTGTAATAAAATAATAATATATTTGTTTTCTTATAATAATTCTTAAGATATGTGTTTTACAAAATTCAGAATGCATAGTTGCGTTGTGCGTATTTTAAACTATGTTTTGATTTGATATTGTTTCAAATAGACCCAGGTACATTTTCTCCAGGCACAAGGATGCAATGTCTCAAAATTATTATTATTTTAATACTTTTTCTCACTTTAAAATTCAAAAACATAATGCCTTAATAATAAAGAATGCACTGTCATAATATGTTTACCTTTTATAACATTTCGATAGAACTTTATCTATATTAAGTTTAACTATGTCAAATACGATATTTTTTATTTCTCTTAGAATCTGTCAAATACGATTGTGGGAATCCACTTATGTTGTAAGGAAACTATAAGAAATTCTGACCAGTATATGACCAACATTTTAAATATTTACTATTTACTCATATTTATTTTTATTTATTAGAACTAATAGATTAAAATTGAACTTATATTAGTTCAGTTTATATTTTTATTGTTGAACATCAACATTTGGATTTAGTTTAGCTTATGAATTAGAATTGCATTGATATTTTAGATATTTCCTTTATTCTTAACAAAAAAAATCAAAATTTTTTTTATTTAATTTATTAAATATATATATTTTTTTGGAAACCTTTCAGAAAAGAATAACTAAGATAAATCTTATCATAAATAGTACGCAAATGTAAAATATTAAAACTAGAATTAAAATTATTGTTGAAAAGTTGTTGGAAATAATAAACATATTATTAAATTTAAATATTTTTTTTACACAATAGAGCCAGAGAAATAAAAAATCTTGTAGCAAAATATTATTTTATATATAAACTCAGAATACGTTCTTAAAATAGAGTGACATAATTCACCCTTTAATCTACTTATTATTATAAATCAAAATTTTTAAGTACAATAACATGTTTCTAAAATACTTTAACTTTGGTTTTCCACATCTTTTTGCCATTAAATACATCACATATCAAATAATAGTATTAATTATTAAATATACATTCAATACATTTTTCTAAATTATTTTTTAATACAATTAAAATATATGAATAATAAAAAAAACACTTAATAAAAATTATTTTAAATATAAAATTTTCAGAAATAATTTATTAAATTGAATATTAAAAGAAATAAAATTTGAAAAATAGTGTTTAAAAATAATATAATTATTATTTAAAGTATTAAATTATATAAAATTTTAGTCATATTTTATATTAAAAAATATCTAATATTGTCTAAATTTTCATTATTGACTATTTATTATATTATTTTATTAAAACTGTATAATAGACGAGGTACTAACGTAGCATTGTAAACATGATTAAAATTTACTATTTATACGAAGAATAATCTAAAGTTTCAAAACTTTGTAGCCCTTGTTTGCAATAAAGTGACATTAAGTCATTAACAAAGAGGGTTTATTTGAAAAGTTTAGAGTGGGTGTTACTATTAATGTATTATTATTTATCTTTTCTGTTGAAAACCTAATAAATGACTTAAGTGACAACTTTAATAATGTTTTGGCTTTTACATATCAAACCAAAAACTTTTCTAAACCAACTTTAAGGCCAAGCTCAGATCACAATTAAAAGAAAACTAGAAAAGTTCGAAGTAAGATAATTAATATTTCATTATTATCGATAAAATATATTGTAAATGAGACATATGTAGGAGTGGGTGCTACTATTAGTTTTGAAAGGTGGATCGGATGTGACTATATAAATATTTGATTAAACTCGAATCTAATGGTGAAAGTTGAGATGGGCATAATAGCTGGTTCTGGGACTGGAACCGACAATTCGAACCGGTCCTTCTTGAACCGGCATATACAAGCGGTTTAGTTTCTCTAGGAAATCGCAACGAGAACCGATTCCACCTTTACCCGACCAAAACCGGAACCAGTCAAAAACCAACCCGAACCTAGGGGTGTGCATGAAACCATAAAAACCGACCCAAAACCCAAAAACTGAAAATTCCAGATTAAAATAACCAAACCCAAAATAAACTGACGGTTTTGGTATAAATTTTCTAAAAAACCTAAGGATGGTTAGATATTTCCTTTACTTTGTTAGGAACTTATTTGAGACACTTTATATCTATTACAAACATTGTGTTATTGTTGGATCGGGTTGTTTACTCTAAACAACACTTCACAAGTATTTCTCTCTTTCAATCTAACAGATGCAGAATATCTGTTAGAAGGATCTCTCAAACACTCAATGGTGAACAAATAATCTTTGAATAACAATAAGAACACAAGAATAAATTCAAGCTCAAAGATATATTTCTCTCAAAGTATTACAAGTGTAAGCAGACTAGCACACGCACACCCAGCTTTCTCACAAGTTTACAATGAGAGGTTATATAGCCAAGGCTACAACCGTATACTCGTAGGAATACTAGTTGGGTATACTAGACAATACATAAAGTAAAGCTTATTCTAGTATGTAAAGTGTCTTAACAGGCTAAGACACTCAATTACAATTATTACAAATATAGACATTGACTTAACCAAAGACTACAAAATGCATTTAATGTTGTTGATCTTCAAGGCTTCAGATAATCTTTTGTATTTAATGCAGCTGCGAAGAAGTAAGGTGTTGTCTGACTTTAGGTATGTTTATCCTTGATGTCCTCAGACCAGCATGTCTGTTGTCAGCTCCTTTTGTACTATAAAAGTACTCAGCTAAAGTCTTTGTCAGAATATAAACCTCGGAAGTCTTTGTCTTTGTCTTTGGGTGCAGAAGAGAATCTTCGGAAGCTGTTAGTCTTCGGAAGCCTTTAGTTCATCAGAAGCTTTAAGTCTTCAGAAGCTTTGGAGCTTTAACTCTAAGTGTTGGCCTTCCGAAGAGTTTGTCTTGTACAGCCTTCAGTAGGAGTGAGTTACCCTTCGGAAGCAATGTTGCTTCCGAAGAGGAACTCCTTCCTTTCGAAGGCTGTTTGTCTGTGTAGTCTCTGATACTTAGACAAAATAGAAGTTTGGTGAGCATCAACCTTTATTAGTCTTTACAGTCTCCCGTAGGTAGATGCTACCAAAACTTCTTAGTTGATTCTTCTTGTCACCCTTTCTCCCCTCAGGACCTCAGCCCTAGCCTTCACCCATTTAGAGGCAATTCTTCCATCTGATCCATCATCTGGATTTTCCAGTGGAAGTCTTTCAAGATCAAAAATGAAGGGCTCAGCCAACACCATCAGATTCATTATATCCAGAACCTTTATCCCTCCATTGACCTGAGTGAGTGTGAACATCTTATGAAGTGCATCAAAGCTCCATTTCACAATAGGGATGTAAGTGTGATGATGGATCAGGCCATGGAGGTCTCTAGGATGTTCTTTAGGTTCTGTAACATCTGGTGTGGTTTTTGGTTCTGAGGGATCAGACTCTGGCTCAGAGTCAGAGGAGATGGCAGTTGTTCTCTTTTTCCTTTTAGCCATGCTCTTTCTTGTTCTGAATCTTGGTCTATCTTGGGCAATGGCTTGACTCCTCTGTTTTCTGGCCTGTTCATCTTGCACATTGGAGCCCACTGCTTCATCTGTTCTTGAAATGAGCTCTGGGCCTGCATCCTCAGTTCTAGGATGCTTTGTACTCCTCTCATCAGCCTTTGAGTTTCTCTCAGGATCAGGGTTTGTTGATTGTTGCTTCCTTGCAGGCTTTTTACCCTTCTTGATCTTGATCACTGAAGAGATTGGAATGTTGTCCAAAGAAGGACTTGATAGAGGAGCTTCTGCTTCTTCTTTAGGATTTAGGGGGAACATATTGGGGAACATAGCTTTTGTAGCTTCCCCACACATGACTTCTTCACCTTCTCTGATCCTAGATCCAGAGATGGGAATTTCAATTGTTGCTCTTCCCCCTAAACCTAAGCCTAAATTTAGGCTTGCCCTTTGAGCTTGCATCTGCTCAATTGAAGGCAACTCACCTCTGGCTACTTTAGCCTTGATATCTCTGACATGCATATCCATGGTTGAGTTCTTCATAGGGCCTAACTGCCGAGCATGGAAGCCATATTGTAAGAGGAAGGCTTTCAGTTTGTCTCTGTAGGCCTTCTCCTTTTGTTTCTTTGTAAGCACAACTATTGCTTTTGATGCAGCAGCTGCCTGTTCTTGCTGCTGCACTTTCTCCAGCTCAGCAGCCATCTCAGGAACCGACCAGAGCAGCACCTCATCAAGATCATATCCCTTCTCTTGGAGTTGAGCAGAGAACTTGATAAGATCATCATCCATGGAGGTGTCTGGTCGGCCCTTCATCTTCTCTGGCCTCCTCTCCTCTATTTCAGCTTCCTCCTCTGGGGTTAGTTTCCTTTTTTCCTTTGTCCATTAACTTTGCCCTAGAGGAGATGGATCCTGTAGCCTCACCAGTTGGTTCATCGGCAAGTAGCTCCTCTATGGAGGAATCATCAATAACGACTGGGCCTTCGGAAGCAGCTGCAGCTTCGGAGTTAACCTTAGCATTCACTGCCTCCTCCAGTTGACCAACCATCTTGGGTGGTTCCTTAGCAGTATCCACATAGTGCTCAGGAATGGAGGAGAGGTCTTCAGGAGCCTTTGTCCTAGAAGGGGACACAGGCTCCATGGAGATAGGTTGTTCTTCTTGAATGGTATCCTCTATGGCAGCCTGGGCTATAGTCTCAGGAGGAGACTTAGTCCCAGAAGGGGACTGTTGAGCCCCAGTAGGGGACTTAGGCTCCATAGAGACATTTGATGCTGTGAGCTCTTGCTCTTTCTCTTTGGTAGCCTCTGTTGCCTTAGAAGAAGAGGAAGAGGAAGTGGTGGAATCATGGAAGTAAATGCCCAAGAAGTCATCCCATTCATTAGTCAAAGTGACTATGGATGGGTTAACATCTTGTACAACTTCCTCTTCTCTTACTTTTTGTCCTGACCCTGTTACAGATGGTGCCTTCTCCCCCTTTTTGGTAGCCTCAGGGGAGACAAAAGTAGTGGTAACAGGATCAGGATGAAAGGGAGTAAGGATCACTGGGGGGCGCCTCCTGAGGTCCAAGATTGTGGCCTCCTTGGTTTGGACCTCTAGCCGCAGGGTAGCAACCTCAGCTTCCAGGTGAGCTACCCTGGCTTGGAGGGATGTAATTGTGGTCGTCAATTCCTGTGTGTTGGTGCCCTCATCCACATGAGTGGAGTCATTGGGCGATGGAGTCCTGAGCCTGGCTCCTGCACCTCCACCACCAGATGTGGTTTCTTGGAACCCTGGGTTCCCCTCATTGAGAAGGGCTTCAAAGAAGTCCTCCCCATTGTGGGTTGCCGTAGGTGAGGTCCTATTTCCAGTACCACTGTCCTGAAGAACCTGAGAAGGTTTAGCAGTAGTGGCAGCCTCACCTGCATTGACCCCTTCTGAACTCCTGGGGTCAACCTCTGAAGTGGTAGGCTCTGGGTCAGGAAACCTGGCTTGTAGCTGTGTCACCTCTCATAAGTGTTTGGGTAGTGGGAGAGAGTGGTTCCTCCACAGGAACATCAGAGGTTCTTTAAGCCTGGGTTGTAACACCCCGACCGATGGCGGAAACGTCGGGATGCCACGAGGGATGTGTAGATTGTTCATAAGCTCGTTGGCATCTAATTAAATCATCACATAAAAATTAATCAACAAAATTAATTACATCAAAAATCATGTTCAGCATGAATTAGTTACATCAAATACAAAAGAGATTTAGTTATCTAACTAAATTCTAGTCTTCAGAATTTCAGTTATTTAGCTAAGTCCAAGAACCTAAGTGATGATGTCCCCAAAAGGTGTAGAGCTACCCTGCTCTACCTACTTCTCTTCATTTCCTGAAACATGTATAAAAATCTAGTATCAACTACGAAGTAGTTGGTGAGTAATCATAAGTTTTAAATTTTAAAAATGTTTTTCAAAATGATTATAAAAGTTCAAGGTTTCTTGAGAAAATCCACATGAGCACCTGCGAGATAATCCAACACAAAACCCAACACAATCACAAACATACAATCACATCTATCAAAGAATCAAAGATAATCATAGATAATCATAGATAATCAATCACATAAACAGTCAACCAATCTCAATCATGGCCAAAGGTTCGCTGGTTTCCCACTCCAAACCCTAGGGTTCGTTCCCCATAGGTTCAGCCAACACGTGGTTTCTTTTAATACAAGGTTCACTGCATGCTGTCCACGAACCATTTGGTTCGGCTGAGTTGTAGGGGTTCGCCAACCAGGAGCAGGTTCGTGAGTCCCCTGGGTTCGCCACTTCAAGGAAGGTTCGTTCGGGCGTAGGTTCGTCCCATAAGGATGGTTCGTAGCTTCCAAGTCTGGCCCATCAAGGTTCAGTGGCCCTAGTCTAGGTTCGCGCATCATGGTTCTATTCTACCCAGGTTCGGCTAATGGTTCGCTGGCCAAGGGTGTAGGGTTCGGCTGATGAAAAGGTTTGGCCGATACACTAGGGTTCGTGTATAGGAAAAAGGTTCGGCCACCCTTGTTTTTTTCCCGCCCATACAGGTTCGTGAGGCCAAGGTTCGGCCACCTGGTTCATGGCTAGCAACACCTGTTACTGTTCATCGCCATCTCCCCTTGAACCTCACTTGTTGCAGCCCGTTACCCTCACCAACTCCAGCTCGTATATGTACAATTTAGTGTTCCTAGGGTAATAGAGATTCGGTTGACAACAAGAACCCAACCCGTTTAGTGTTCAAAGAAGGAAAGCAAGAAAAAATTCAAGATTTACCTCGAAATATTGATCCAACGTTGGGTTTCTTCGTGCAGCCTTGATCTACTCAGTTAGGTGGACGAATTGAGACAAGAATCATCAAAAATGGTTGAGAAATGGTGAAGAAATCCTAGTGAGAAGTTTTAGAGAGAGAGAGAGAGTGACGGTTTTGGTATTTTAGTGAGAGAAAGTTCTTGTTAAAAATGAAGAAGAAGAAGTGTTCCTTCACTCTTATACCCCGTATCGTTCCCACGTGCTCGGTCTCGTTTAATACGTGAAAAGAATAATTAGGTGCTCGGTTTTTATTCGTAACACATTTAAAACATATAACATATAAATAAATATGTCTCTTTTTAATAAAAATGATTTTAAATAAGTTCGTTTAAATAAAATGCCTCGTTTGCTTTCGTTAAATTAACTATTTAAATAAAACGTTTTACTCGGATTTGTTTTAAGTTGTAATTCCTAATAAACGTTTTTAATTTCCTTTTCTTATTTTATTATCGTTAAATATTATTATATTATCTCGTAGAAACGCGTTACTTACGTACGTATTCGTAAAGATCGTCACCTTTGCGAATCCGACGCTCGTATCGTATTTCAATTTGATTTACAACTTATGGAATATCGTTTCAGAATATTATTCTTAATAATTATATTCGTGTGAATCGTCACTCACGCGAATACTTTATTAAGTTAATATTTCTGAAATAACATTCGCGTTTAAATTATGCTCGTAACTTCACCATCGTGTAACCATTTTCAATATCATTTTCATTATTTAATTTCATTAATATTTTAAATCCCAATCCAATTCCCACTACACCAAATCACTGACACATCCAGATATACCGAAATATGCATATGTATAGGGCATATACAGGGGTCACTCGCAACTGCCCCAGCCTTCGTCCCACCGCTATTTCGATAAACCATGACCATGTGTCATTGACTATGTTCAACAACTAACCAGTAACAAACTCCAATTCTTTTCCATTCTAAACCATAATCCAAAATCCGTGTATCCAACTGCGATAAACTCTCTGGTTTTGTTTAGTTGGGTTACAACTAAACTTCCCAATGTTTACGCGTATAATAATATATTCTCAATGTATACCAATTATCAATAATATCATCCAATAATCCATTATCATTAATAATTATTATATCAGGTCGTAACAGTACAGTCGTACATATGTACGGACAACCCGAATTACAGTGATGTTACACGGGTAATGGTATGGGTGGGGGACATTTCTGGGTGGTAAAAGCCTGGAGACGTGGGAGACAGTCTCTGATCTAATGGAGTTGCTTCATCAGAAACTGTAACACCCCGACCGATGGCGGAAACGTCGGGATGCCATGAGGGATGTGTAGATTGTTCTTAAGCTCGTGGGCATCTAATTAATTCATCACGTAACAATTAATCAACCAAATTAACTACATCAAAAATCATGTTCATCATGAATTAGTTACATCAAATACACAAAAGATTTAGCTAACTAACTAAATTCTAAACTCCAAAATTTCAGTTATTTTAGCTAAGTCCAAGACCCTAAGTGCTAATGTCCCAAAAGATGTAGAGCTATCCTGCTCTACCTACTTCTCCTCGTTCCCTGAAACATGTAGAAAATCAAGTGTCAGCTACAAAGTAGTTTGTGAGAAATCATAAGTTTTTATGTATCAAAAACGTTTATAAAATGTTTAAGTTTATAAAGGGTTTTATAAAAGTTTATAATTTCCCCAAGAATATCAACATGTCCACCTGCGAAATAATCCAACACTGCCAAAATCCAACAAACACAACATCCAAACAATCCAAGTAATCACATACACAATAATCACAAATAATTATCCACGTATATTCAACCAATCACATCAATTAAATAATCATCAATCATCATAATCATATCAATATAAGTTACCGCGGAGGACCTCAGTCAACTCAATCAACGGCGAAATCATCGCGGAGGACCTCAGTCAACTCAACCAACAATATTCCTATAAGTGTCAATACGTGCACTACGGAGGATGAGTCCTTAGATTCAGTGTCTTCGTAGAATGCGCGCTCGCGTATACGAAATCAGAATTAACTCAACAATCTGTAATTATTGTATATTTCATATTCATAAGTATACGCGTTCTATTTTGATTTAATATCCATACTTGTTTTCCTTTGATTATTAATTGTATCATTAACTTAGTTTATTTTATCTAAGTTAAAATGATTCGCCCAATATTTTATAATTAACCACCCTAAATTTATAATCTAACTTGTTAGCTCTTTTTATTATCACATAGTGATAAACAAGTCTTGAGCTCCCATGTATACACCCATAGCTATGTATAAGGATAGGTGATAATTTTAATCATTCACATACTTATACATACATGCATGATCAATTAACGGCCACCTTATCCTAAGTTATTAAAATCACATTCAAGATTAAAGAGATTATTTTTAAGTTATTTTCATAACCATTCTCATTATATAAAAATCTCAAACTTTTAAGTTTTTATCATTAAGGAAAGATGACAACCCCTAATCCTTCATGCCTGCATGTTCATACCCCATCATGTTTATCTTAATTCACCCTAAATCATTAGTTAAACTACGTATGTTCTTGCCATTCTTAATTTCCAGCGAACCTACCCAGTTTTCCCCCTAGGTTCGGCTAGGCTCATGTCAAGGTTCGTCCAGGGTTGCATGGCTCCAGGTTCGGCCCCTTGTTGGGTTCGGCTGAAGGTTCTGCGTGGAAGTAACCCGATGATGTAGAGGTTCGGCTAAACCAGAAAACCCAGAGGTTCGCTGTTATGGTTATACAGCTACTAGGTTCACTAGCCTAGGGTTCGTAGCCCCTAGGTTCGTTGTTTAAGCTTCCAGGTTCGTCCCACACTAGGTTCGGCCATCAGGGTTTTCAAGGTTCGGTTATAGGGCCGTCAACCATGAGGTTCTTAGCTAGCTAATGCAGGTTCGGCTATTCATGCAGGGTTCGTCCCCAGGGTTCGACCCAATATTCTAGGTTCGCCATTCCCAGGTTCGCGGCTCCCATGTAGGTTCGCTTAACACTCTAGGGTTCGGCTAGGGTTTAGTGGCTGTGCAAGGTTCGGCCGGCCACCATAAAGGTTCGCCCGATTTACCCAGCCCACGTGAGGTCCGGCCATGCTTCTGGTCGCGAACCTGTAGAATCTTCAGCACCACATCCCACTTTCCTACGAATCCAAGGCCATTCATGGCTTCCATACACTCACGCACATGCATTTTAGGGTTTTCTAAGTAACAAGATCATTTAAAATGGTGTGGATAATGACCGAGTATGTTCAAGTGTAAAACAACAAGAAAAACTTGAGATTTACCCCGAAATGTGAACCAAACGTTGCGTTTCTTCGTATCTTCGCGTTCCCCTTGATCACACGAACACTTTGGCACCGAGATCTTGCAATTCCGTTAAGAAACGAGAGATATTTGCTAAAGAGAAGTTAGTGAGAGAGATGGGGCGTTTTTGCTTTCTAGAGAGAGAGGAGGGTGGAAGAATGAAGAAAATGAAGTAGGTGCCACCATTTATACCCCGCGTCTTTCTCGTGTGCTCGGTCTCTTTTATTTCGCGATAAAATATAACAAAGTGCTCGGTTTTTATCGTAAATGTATATTTAAACATAAAACATTTAAATAATTATGTTTCATTTTCTATAAAAATAGTTTCTTTAAATAAGGTTGCTTCGAAAATGATTCTTGCTTTATTTTCGTTAAATTATTATTTATATAAAACCATTTGTTTTAGATTGTGATTCCTAATAAACGTTATTAAATTTTTATTCTTATTTTAATATCATTGGATATAATTTCGTTATCTCGTCGAAACGCGTTACTCACGTACATATTCGTAAAGATCGTCACCTTTTCGAATCCGACGCTCGTACCGTATTTCAATTCGATTTATGAGTTATGGAATATTGTTTCAGAATATTATTCTTAATAATTATATTCGTATGAATCGTCACCCACGCGAATACAGTATCAAGTTATTATTTCTGAATTAATATTTGCGTTTAAGTTATGTTCGTAACCTCACCATCGCGTAATCATTTCCATTATCTTATTATCTTTAATATTATAATCTCCCAATCCAATCCCACTAAACCATATCACTGACACGTCCATGATAGACCGAAATATGCATATGTATAGGGCATATGTAGGGGTCAGTCGCAACTGCCCAAGCCACCGCCCACCGCTATTTCGATAAACCATGACCATGTGTCCTTGACCATGTTTAGAAACCAAACACTAACAACTACTACTTCTTTTCCTTTCCAAACCACAATCCATAATTTGCAAATTCAACTGTGATAAACTCTCTGGTTCTGTTTAGTTGTGTTTCAACTAAACTTCCCATGGTTTACGCATATAATAATATGTTCTCAATATGTATACCAATATCAGTAATAACATCCAAAAATTCATTATCATTAATGATTATCATAGTAGGTCGTAACAGTACAGTCGTACATGTACGGACAACCTGAAATACAGTGAGGTTACAGTCTCCCCTAGTTAAGGGAATTTATCCCGAAATTCAACTTGGAGTGACCGTAGAAAATAAATGTGGGTACTTAAGCTTCATCTGATCTTCCTGTTCCCAGGTGAATTCTGGACCACGCTTCGACTCCCAACGTACTTTGACAATTGGAATTCTACTGCGTTTGAGCTTTTTAACCTCACGATCCATTATCTCGACTGGTTTTTCAACGAAGTGCATGGTATCATCGACGCGGATGTCATCGAGTGGTACTTGAAGATCTTGATCGGCTAAGCACTTTCTTAAATTGGACACATGTAACGTCGGGTGTACATTACTAAGTTCAGGAGGAAGTTCCAACTTGTAGGCGACCTTCCTGATCCGTTCAAGGATCTTAAAAGGGCCAACATAACGTTGAGCAAGCTTACCCTTCTTCCCTAATCGTACAACGCCCTTCCAAGGCGATACTTTAAGTAATACCATATCATCAACTTCAAACTCTAAAGGTTTTCGTCGTTTGTCCGCGTAACTTTTATGTCGACTACGTGCAGCTAACATATTGTCACGGATCTGGCGGATCTTGTCAGTCGTTTCTTGAATAATCTCGGGACCAGTGATCTGCGATTCGCCGACCTCGGTCCAACAAACAGGTGACCGACATTTTCTGCCATAAAGAGCTTCAAACGACGCCATACCAATGCTCGCATGATAACTGTTGTTATACGAGAACTCGACTAATGGTAGATGGCTATCCCAATTGCCACCGAAATCGATGACATAAGCTCTCAACATATCTTCCAATGTCTGAATCGTTCGCTCCGTCTGTTCATCCGTTTGAGGATGATAAGCGGTGCTAAGATCTAATCTTGTTCCAAAAGCTTCATGAAGTGATTCCAAAAATCGTGCCGTGAAACGAACATCACGATCCGATATTATGCTTAAGGGAATTCCATGTCAGCTAACGATGTCATCAACGTAGATACGAGCTAATTTCCGCACAGGGTACTTCTCGCGTATCGGTAAGAAATGAGCCGACTTGGTTAATCTATCAACTATCATCCAAACACTATCCTTACTGCTTGCGGTTCGTGGGAGTTTGGTAATAAAATCCATGGATATATTCTCCCACTTCCACATGGGTATTTTTGGTTGTATTAGCAATCCCGAAGGTCGCTGGTGTTCTGCCTTGACTTTAGCACAGTTAAGGCACTTGGACACATACTCAGCAATATCCTTCTTCATTCCAGGCCACCAGTACAAAGCTCTAAGGTCTTGATACATCTTATCAGCGCCCGGATGGATTGAGTAACGAGACTTATGTGCTTCATCCAAAATCATCATCCTAAGATCCTCCCTGCTCGGTATCCACAACCGATTCAAGTAATACATCAAACCATCATCCTTTGTTTCCAATAGTAATTCGGCCCCGCAAGACATCTCATCTTTCAGGCTATCTTGAGCCAATGAGTGTTGTTGGGCTGTGTGAACATCATTATGGAGATTAGTGTGCACTCGGACACTATGGATCTGAACTTGACTTTTGCAATTAAGCGCATCTGCTACTACATTCGCTTTACCAGGATGGTAGCGAATTTCACAGTCATAATCATTCAACAGTTCAACCCATCTCTGTTGTCTCATATTAAGTTCTTTCTGATTGAGAATATACTGCAAACTTTTGTGGTCAGTAAAGACTACACACTTTGTGCCATAAAGATAATGTCTCCATATCTTCAAAGCAAACACGACTGCACCAAGTTCCAAGTCGTGTGTAGTGTAGTTCTTCTCGTGGATTTTTAGCTGTCTTGATGCACAGGCCACAACCTTTCCCCGCTGCATGAGAACACAACCGAGACCTAGGTTGGATGCTTCACAGTAAACTACAAAGTCATCATTTTCATTAGGCAATGTCAAGACAGGAGCATCACAAAGTTTCTGCTTCAAAGTCTGAAATGCCTCTTCTTGCTTTGGTCCCCACTCATAAGGTTTGTTCTTTTGAGTCAAAGAAGTGAGAGGGACAACAATCGTGGAGAAGTTCGAAATAAACCGCCGATAGTAACCGGCAAGTCCAAGAAACGATCGAATCTCCGTTGATGTCTTCGGTGTACTCCAATTCTTCACCACATCAATCTTCGCAGGATCCACGTGAACACCCTTTTCATTGACTATGTGTCCCAAGAATTGAACTTTCTTAAGCCAAAATTCACACTTGGAGAATTTGGCATACAGTCGCTCATCTTTTAAGATCTCCAAAACCAACTTAAGGTGTTGCTCGTGTTCTTCTTTGCTCTTTGAGTATATCAGAATATCATCAATGAATACAATCACAAATTTATCCAAGTATGGCCTGTAAACACGGTTCATGAGATCCATGAAAACCGCTGGTGCATTGGTAAGGCCGAAAGGCATTACCTGGTAAGGCCGAATGGCATTACCAAAAATTCATAATGACCATATCTTATTCTGAAAGCCGTCTTGGGAATATCATCATCATGTACACGGAGCTGATGATACCCAGACCTAAGATTGATCTTCGAAAACCATGCCGAGCCTTGGAGTTGATCGAAAAGATCGTCGATGCATGGCAGTGGATAATGATTCTTAAGAGTCAGCTTGTTCAACTCGCGGTAGTCGATGCACATTCGGAATGACCCGTCCTTCTTCTTGACAAACAGGATCGGTGCACCCCATGGTGAATGGCTCGGGCGAATGAATCTTTTATCGGTCAATTCTTGTAGTTGGCTCGCCAATTCTTGCAACTCTGAAGGCGCAAGTCTGTAAGGAGCTTTGGCGACTGGGTTCGCACCAGGTACTAAGTCAATTCGAAATTCTACTTGACGTTCTGGTGGAAGACCCGGCAAGTCATCTGGAAATACTTCAGGAAAATCTCTGATTACAGGAACGTCTTCAATGTTCTTTCCTTTCTCCTTTTTCTCCACAACGTGTGCTAAAAATGCTATACATTTCTTCCTAAGGTACTTGTGTGCTTTAGTGCATGACATCAGCTTAAGACCTTTACTAGAAGTTTCCCCAAAAACTCTTAAAGTTTCACCCGAAGGTAAGGGAATACGAATGTATTTTTCATGACAAATGATTTCCGCTTTGTGGGTGGCTAACCAATCCATGCCTATGATAACATCAAAGCTACCAAGATGCATAGGTATGAGATCAATTGGGAAAACGTGATCACTTAAGTTCACAGTACATCCATTAATAACAGTGTCAATATCAATAGTGTTTCTGTAAGCTACTTCCACATTAAACGGTTTATCTAAGTTTGTACGTGTTCTTCCAAGCATGCATTTAAAATCATATGAAACAAAACTCCTATCAGCACCAGAATCAAATTAGACAGATGCATAAGAGTTGTTGATCAGAAATGTACCGTTGACCACATCCTGGTTGGCCTGAGTAGCTGGAGCATTAAGTTGGAACGCTCTGCCTCTTGCCACCCTTTTATTGTTTCCCGTCAGTCTTAGGCATTGATTCCTGAAATGACCCACTTCGCCACACTCGTAACATGCTCTTGCCTGTACAGGTACATGGAAAATGGGTACAGCTTGAATAGGTTGAGCTTGTGGAGCTGGCAATGAAAGCGGTGCAGGTGGCATCCTTTGTGCTTGCGGTGCACTCCGAAAAACGTTAGCAAAATGTCCATACTTGCCACCGTTGTTGCAGACGCGACAAGGCAAGTTGGGCATGTGATGATATCTGCAGGTGTTACATTGAGGAACAGCCCCAACATAATTTCTGGCAGTTGAGTTGTTTGTTGACTGTTGAGTAGACTTAGCTATAGGAGCAGTAACAGCAAAGTTTCTGGCCTTTCTCTTCCGATTGTTGCTTTTAGATGAGCTGCCTTGTTCAGTATTGACTTCAGTTGAAGCCTCTTTTGCAGCTGACTTTGTATCAACTTTCTTGGATCCTTTTCTTGTGAGTGTTCCAGCTTTCACGTGATTGTTAGTGAGTGTAGCAGATAGACGGATCGCAGCCTCCAGTGTTTTAGGGTTGCTACCATAGACTGTGTCTTGAATCTGCATAGGTAGACCGCCTATGTACTTCTCGATCGCTCTCTCCAATGGTGTTACCAGATGAGGTAATAGTAGACTATACTCATGGAAGCAAGTATTTTATATTACATTCTCCCCGCTATCATGTTTGAGTTCCCAGAACTCAGTCTCAAGTTTCCTCATCTCACTGCGAGGACAGAATTCCGTGGTCATCAGGTTCTTGACCTCAGTCCATGTCAGTGCTAGGGCAGCATCAACTCCCCTAGTTCGTTTTTCGCCATTCCACAAAGTCAGTGCTCTCTTTTGGAAAACACTGGTGGCATAGCGCACCTTCAGATTCTCTGGGCAGTCACTGTTGATGAAGGTGTTTTCCATGCTCTCAAACCACTACAGCAGACCAGTGGCTGTCTCAGAACCCGTAAACTTCAGAGGATTACAGGAGTTGAAGTGTTTGAACGTGCAGACTGGTGGGTTTGCACCACCTCTGTTCTGATTGAGAGTCTGATTGGCTTGAGTCAGTTGATTCACCAATCCAGTAATCGGGGTTGCTAACCCTTGTATGTCGGTGTCAGCATTACCGTTAGCATCATCATTGTTCGTATCATCCCCGTTGTGACGGCGCGGCGGCATGTTTCTGAGGATATTAGAAACATGTTACTACCGTTTACAACGTAAGTTATACAAACAATGGTCAAATGAGTTCATTTTAACAGTTAGGATTACATACAGGAACTATATTTTTCTCCTATCTGTCATTAAACTCATAACAAAGTAATAAATTCCTAATATTACACTAACTCATCCTAGTTGGTCATATCTAATATAAACTAATTATTCCTAAGTTCCAAACATTTCCACCCTACACTAACACTGACAAACTCCCGATGCAGTGCAACAAGCTTATATATAGGGCATACGTAGAGGTCAGTCGCAATTGCCTCAGCCGACATCCCACCACCGTTGCATTGCACCACGATTATGCCCTTGTTAGTATTTAGGGTATTCTACATATCTTCCCAATTATCTCACTTCAGGAACCTTATACTAGATAGGATAATTTTGAGTGAAATGATCTCAAGTTTCCTTGGACAATTAGGTTCGCTTAATGTCTAAGTTCACCTGACATGTAGGTTTGCCTATTTCTAAGTTCACCTAATGTCTAAGTTCACCTGACATTAAAGTTCCCCTAATGTCTAAGTTCACTAAAAATCCATACTAAATCCCAATGTTCATAATTACCAATGAGTGTTCATATCATCACTGAGTGCTCTTATTGTCACTAAGTGTTCATATCCTCCATATAATTTATTCTCATCAAGTGTTCATACCATCACCAAGTGTTAGTATCGTCACTATGCGTTCATATTTTTACCAAGTGTCCATCTCAATACTCAAGTATTCAGTCTGTCACTAAGTGTTCATATCATTCATCGCGTCCATCTCAGCACTAAGTATCTATTTCGTCATTAAGTGTTCGTATCATTCGTTGTTCCAATTCACCCCACGTGTCCAATAAGTGTGCTCCATAAGTGAATTTATATGTGTCCATATAATATGATTATCCCATAAGTCAATCCAAACCAAATTCAACCAACATTCCATCAACAACTTTCCCAACACTTCCTAATAATATCCTAAGTTCCTGACACTAACAGACCCCCAATATACTACAAATAGTATATGTATAGGGCATATGTAGGGGTCAGTCGCAACTGCCCCAGCCACCGTCCCACCATCTTTGTAGTATACCACGAGTGTGTCCTTGTCTGGTGATCAAAGATCAAGCAAACAATTCCTAAAGCAAATAAATTCCTAAGCAATTACTTTCCTAAGCAATTAATTTCCCAAACGGGTAGTTCCCTTATTCTTCAATACTGACATCCACCTAATGTACCGTAAATGGTATATGTATAGGGCATATGTAGGGGTCTGTCGCAACTACTCTAGCCACTGTCCCACCACCTTTACGATACACCACGTGTATGTTCTTATCGAATCATGCGGGCACAAGTAAACAAATAATCAGTAAGTAACATATGTGAATCAAATGTATAACAGGAGTTCAGCTAACATGTAGTAAACACATAAGCATGAAATCCTGAATATACTAACTAGTGTATGAAATAATTCATACTAGGGTATCCTACTGTTATAGACTAGGTCAACCATTTCTAGTAACCTAATTCCCTATAATCCAGGCTTTGATACCAATCTGTAACACCCCGACCGATGGCAGAAACGTCGGGATGCCACGAGGGATGTGTAGATTGTTCTTAAGCTCGTGGGCATCTAATTAATTCATCACGTAACAATTAATCAACCAAATTAACTACATCAAAAATCATGTTCATCATGAATTAGTTACATCAAATACACAAAAGATTTAGCTAACTAAGTAAATTCTAAACTCCAGAATTTCAGTTATTTTAGCTAAGTCCAAGACCCTAAGTGTTGATGTCCCAAAAGATGTAGAGCTATCCTGCTCTACCTACTTCTCCTCGTTCCCTGAAACATGTAGAAAATCAAGTGTCAACTACAAAGTAGTTGGTGAGAAATCATAAGTTTTTATATATCAAAAACGTTTATAAAATGTTTAAGAAAGTTTATAAAGGGTTTTATAAAACTTTATAATTTCCCCGAGAATATCCACATGTGCACCTGCGAAATAATCCAACACTGCCAAAATCCAATAAACACAACATCCAAACAATCCAAGTAATCACATACACAATAATCACAAATAATTATCCACGTATATTCAACCAATCACATCAGTTCAATAATCATCAATCATCATAATCATATCAATATAAGTTACCGCGGAGGACCTCAGTCAAATCAACGGCGGAATCATCGCGCAGGACCTCAGTCAACTCAACCAACGATATTCCTATAAGTGTCAATACGTGCACTGCGGGGGACCGCGGTCAACTCAACCAACAGTGGAGTCTCTGAGGAGGATGTTAGTCAACTCACCAACAGTAACTCAATCATCGCGAAGGATCGAAGTCAACTCAATCAACAATGACTCACGGATAAGTAAATAATCCATCTAAATGGATAATCAATAATAATCCATTAATATGAATATCATATTGATAATCCATGTGTCACCCATGTGTTATCAAAATAATATTTAAATTGGTATACATGTTCCACCTCCGAGTTTAAAAACAAAATGGTTTTAAAAGGAGGTTATGAGAACTCACATGAGTCTTTAGATTCAGTGTCTTCGTAGAATGCGCGCTCGCGTATACGAAATCAGAATTAACTCAACAATCTGTAATTACTGTATATTTCATATTCATAAGTATACGCGTTCTATTTTGATTTAATATCCATACTTGTTTTCCTTTGATTATTAATTGTATCATTAACTTAGTTTATTTTATCTAAGTTAAAATGATTCGCCAATATTTTATAATTAACCACCCTAAATTTATAATCTAACTTGTTAGCTCTTTTTATTATCACATAGTGATAAACAAGTCTTGAGCTCCCATGTATACACCCATAGCTATGTAAAAGGAAAGGTGATAATTTTAATCATTCACATACTTATACATACATACATGCATGATCAATTAACGGCCACCTTATCCTAAGTTATTAAAATCACATTCAAGATTAAAGAGATTATTTTTAAGTTATTTTCATAACCATTCTCATTATATAAAAATCTCAAAATTTTAAGTTTCTATCATTAAGGAAAGGTGACAACCCCTAATCCTTCATGCATGCATGTTCATACCCCATCATGTTTATCTTAATTCACCCTAAATCATTAGTTAAACTACTTATGTTCTTGCCATTCTTAATTTCCAGCAAACCTACCCAGTTTTCCCCTAGGTTCGGCTAGGCTCACGTCAAGGTTCGTCCAGGGTTGCGTGGCTCCAGGTTCGGCCCCTTGTTGGGTTCGGCTGAAGGTTCTGCGTGGAAGTAACCCGATGATGTAGAGGTTCGGCTAAACCAGAAAACCCAGAGGTTCGCTGTGATGGTTATACAGCTGCTAGGTTCGCTAGCCTAGGGTTCGTAGCCCCTAGGTTCGTTGTTTAAGCTTCCAGGTTCGTCCCACACTAGGTTTGGCCATCAGGGTTTTCAAGGTTCGGTTATAGGGCCGTCAACCATGAGGTTCGTAGCTAGCTAATGCAGGTTCGGGTATTCATGCAGGGTTCGTCCCCAGGGTTCGACCCAATATTCTAGGTTCGCCATTCCCAGGTTCGCGGCTCCCATGTAGGTCCGCTTAACACTCTAGGGTTCGGCTAGGGTATAGTGGCTGTGCAAGGTTCGGCCGGCCACCATAAAGGTTCGCCCGATTTACCCAGCCCACGTGAGGTCCGGCCATGCTTCTGGTCGCGAACCTGTAGAATCTTCAGCACCACATCCCACTCTCCTACGAATCCAAGGCCATTCATGGCTTCCATACACTCATGCACATGCATTTTTGGGTTTTCTAAGTAACAAGATCATTTAAAATGGTGTGGATAAGGACCGAGTATGTTCAAGTGTAAAACAACAAGAAAAACTTGAGTTTTACCTCGAAATGTGAACCAAACGTTGCGTTTCTTCGTAATCTCGTCGAAACGCGTTACTCACGTACGTATTCGTAAAGATCGTCACCTTTGGGAATCCGACGCTCGTACCGTATTTCGATTCGATTTACGATTTCTGGAATATTGTTTCAAAAAATTATTCTAAATAATTATATTCGTATGAATCGTCACCCACGCGAATACATTATCAAGTTAATATTTCTGAATTAATATTCGCGTTTAAGTTATGTTCGTAACCTCACCATCGCGTAATCATTTCCATTATCTTATTATCTTTAATATTATAATTTCCGAATCCAATCCCACTAAACCATATCACTGACACATCAATGATAGACCAAAATATGCATATGTATAGGGCATATGCAGGGGTCACTCGCAACTGCCCCAGCCACCGTCACACCGCTATTTCGATAAATCATGACCATGTGTCCTTGACCATGTTTAGAAACCAAACACTAACAACTACTACTTCATTTCCTTTCCAAACCACAATCCATAATTTTCAAATTCAACTGCGATAAACTCTCTGGTTCTGTTTAGTTGTGTTTCAACTAAACTTCCCATGGTTTACGCATATAATAATATGTTCTCAATATGTATACCAATATCAGTAATAACATCCAAAAATTCATTATCATTAATGATTATCATTTTAGGTCGTAACAGTACAGTCGTACAAGTAAAGACAAACTGAAATACAGTGATGTTACAGAAACATACTCAAAGATGGGGGTATCCCTTTGGATATTCTCAGGTATGTGTTGTGACATACACTGAGGGCTATCAGGCTGGTTAAGAGCAGCCACAGGTTCCAGAGGAAGAACCTGTGTAATAACAAAAGGTGTGGCTTTCACCTTAGGTGGAACTGTTCCCTTGACAGTTCTTTTCACCTTTTTCTTGATGGGTTCAGAAGAAGGGGCCTAAACAGCTGTAGATAGCTGTTCATGGGTTCGACGGCGTTTGTAGGTGATTTTGATGGGATGGGGAACTGTAATGGGAGGTGTGGGTTCAGCATCTGTGGGTGCAACAGAGCTGTCACCTGCTGGAGTAGGTAACTCCATAGAAAGAAGAAGAGGAATAAAGTTCCCAGAAAACTGGTTACTCTTCTTCTTCTTCAATAGGACAAAAACCTTGGAAGTTATTGTCACACCCCGAGCCGGCGGGTAGGATCGGATTCCCCGTCGGGCAGAAGGTTCTCGGGGCGCGATATCGTGAGTGATAATCGGAATGATCAGATTGTTTACATTGCACATGATATATAAATGAGAACTGCTAAAATAAAATAGAATTACAAAGTTAAATTACATCAGTATAATTTAACAATGTAAATTTACTATCACATCATAATTCTTCTATCTTGCATCTGCACAAGATATACAAAATGAATCTGTTTAATGATGCATCAAAATATTCTGGTCCAAAAAGCTAGGTCCTCTATCTGGTAACCTAGTCCCAAAAAGAAATAACTCTTCAGTTGCCCTGTTCGTCACCTGAGAAGTCATGCAAAAATAAAGTCAACACATGGTTGGTGAGTTCATGTAATTTTATAAAACTGAGTTTGAATAACCTGAATGACAACCTTAACCTCACCATTAACCACCTATACCATCCAGTTCAGTATGCTTATATACAGGGCATATGTAGGGTCGAACTTACCGCCCGCCCTGCCACCGTCCCACCACATACTAAACCACATAATATATTGTTCCTGGTGATAATTAAGCGTTTCATCCCACAACTTTGATTTCTTAGCATCTGATTCATAGAATTTGATTACCCTGAAAATGTTTACCTTGATCCCCCAAAGTGACAACCTTAACCTCATCAACAACCACCAATGCTATCCAATCAAGTATGCTTATATACAGGGCATATGTAGGGGACAAGCCCCAGCCACCGTCCCACCACATACCGGACTGCTTAGCATATTGTTGTTAATGATAACTAAGCGTTTCACTCCATTCACCTTTGATTTAGACTTTGGTTTCCACAAATAGATTCACCTTTGATCTCTTGAGTTCACCATGTATTCATTATTACCCCAAAGCATTTGTAGAAATATAATATTAAATGTGTAATTAAATAAATAACTAAACATTTAAATACAACTAAGACATGATGATTGGGCCTTATTTGACTCAATCAATTAGACTTAGTTGTTGGTGGTTGTCCAAGTTGTACCCTCTCACACGTGGCCCATATCAGGCATGACTCACAAGGAGTCTACCTGTGTGTGCCGGGACTTTAATGATGCCCATATCAGCTTGACCCACTGGTCTTCTGTACATGCCGGGACTTTACGGATATCCTTTGATTCTTGATCGTCTGTGATTCTCTTGATTTTGTTTGATAGTTCACGTTATTGCCCGTATAGCTTGACTACAAGAGTCCACTATTTATGCCGTGACTTTATGTTTGTTACACGTGGTCTTGATTTCTATACAACTGACATCCACCTTAACTCAAGCATTAATGATTTCATTATTTCAATGATTCACACACAGTTATGATTCCCATGATTTCCTTGAGTCTCTTGATTCTTGATCTCTAGAATTCCATGATTTCTCAATGATTATAGATTTATGAGCAGGATCCTTAGTTTACTGATCACACACTGGATTTTATTTCCATTGCTTTTGATCTTTAGCTTTTGTTCTTTTGATTCCACTTTGAATTTAGATTCTTGAATTTGAGCTTGATGGACTAAGGGTTTGTTTAGAGTTTTAGCATTAAGGTATTACTCATAAGAGTAATTTAATTAACTTGATAGTTCAATCAGTATAACTGTGACACCTCGCAATTTCCAGGTCAGCATTTATTTTATTTTAATAATAATGTGTATTATTATTTCATACGTGGCACTAGAATAATTATATTTAGTGTGACACGTGGCACAACAGACCAAACACACCGATAATTTGAGGAACGTTGGTGAACGGATCAAACCACAATACACTTTCACTGCACATTAGGTTCCGAGGAACCTAAGTTAGTCGAACAATGTTCATATGTCGAGAAACGATAATCGTAATGGTGAAATTCGCAAGAATCGGTTCAAAACTACGAAATTGGGCCTATAGGGCTCTGTGTGGACCCATCGCGGTACGCGATGAACCCCAGAAATATCTATCACGATACGCGACGAGTTTCGGGAAATTTGAATCCCGAATTCCGCCTCGCTACGCGAGGAATGCCGATCCAACCCCAACCCCAACAACAACAACAACCAAAACCAAAACACTCTCAAGGGATGTTATGAATGTGGTAAACCGGGGCACATGCGGAGGGACTACCCGCAACTGAAAAAAGGTGGAGGTGGTTTGTGATTGGCTCGGGAGAAGCTAAAGATGATCCGAACGTCGTCACCGGTAAGTTTCTTTTAAATAATGTTTATGCTAGTATATTATTTGATACCGGTGCCGATAGGAGTTTCATCTCTAGTGAATTTATTAAACTGCTTAATATGACATCAACACCACTAGACTATAAGTACACCGTAGAGTTAGCAGACGGCAAGCTGATAGAAACACAACATATCATCAAAGGGTGTGTTCTGACGCTAGCAAACCACCAAATGGTGATTGACCTAATGCCGGTAACTCTCGGGAGTTTCGACGGGGTGATTGGAATGGATTGGCTATCTGCAAACCACGCTGAGATCGTGTGCCACGAGAAGATTGTGCGAATTGCGTTGCCAAGTGGAGAGCAGATCTCAATCCAGGGAGAATGACGAGGAATACCGTTAAACATTATGTCCTGCATGAAGGCAAACTAATATCTGAAGAAGGGATACACGGCTATCCTAGCCCTCATCACCGAACAACCAAAGAAGGAACGAAAGATCGAGGACATCGCTGTTGTTCGCGATTTTCCAGAAGTCTTTCCTGACGATCTGCCGGGACTACCACCAGCACGACAAGTGGAGTTTCAGATAGATCTGACACCAGGAGCAGCACCGATAGCCAAAGCACCATACCGATTGGCTCCTACTGAAATGCAAGAACTATCTAATCAACTGCAAGAGTTATTAGATAAAGGATTTATCCGACCGAGCTTCTCACCTTGGGGAACACCGGTCTTGTTCGTGAAAAAGAAAGACGGTTCATTCCATATGTGTATAGACTACCGAGAATTGAACAAAGTAACAATCAAGAATCGATACCCTCTACCTCGAATAGATGACCTGTTTGACCAACTGCAAGGGTCAAGCTACTATTCGAAAATCGATTTAAGATCCGGTTACCATCAACTTCGAATACAAGAGGAAGACATACCGAAGACAGCTTTCAGAACACGGTACGGACACTACGAGTTTCTAGTCATGCTTTCGGACTGACCAACGCACCGACAGTATTCATGGATCTCATGAATCGGGTGTGTAAACCGTACCTTGATAAGTTCGTAATCGTATTCATAGACGATATTATGATCTATTCCAAGACTCAAGAGGAACATGCCGATCACTTAAGACATGTCTTGGAACTACTGAAGAAGGAACAACTATATGCGAAATTCTCCAAATGTGATTTTTGGATTCGCGAAGTCCAGTTCCTTGGACACGTAGTGAACGAGAAGGGAATACACGTAGACCCAGCCAAGATCGAGGCCATTAAGAACTGGACAGCACCAAAGACTCCAACTGAGGTGCGATAATTTCTGGGATTGGCCGGGTACTACAGGCGATTTATCGAGGGATTCTCGAAGATCGCACAATCATTGACTTCCCTTACGCACAAAGACAAGAAATTCGAATGGGGAGAGAATCAAGAAGCTGCATTCGAACTGTTGAAACAAAAGTTGTGCAGCGCACCGATTCTGTCACTACCGGAAGGGTGCGAAGACTTTGTAGTCTACTGCGATGCATCAAAGCAAGGACTCGGTTGTGTGCTGATGCAACGCGAAAAGGTCATAGCTTATGCGTCCCGACAGTTAAAGGTGCACGAGAAGAATTACACAACCCATGATTTGGAATTGGGAGCAGTAGTGTTCGCATTAAAGATCTGGTGACACTATCTGTACGGCACCAAGTGCACAATATTCACTGATCATAAGAGCCTACAACATATCTTCGATCAGAAAGAGTTAAACATGAGACAACGCAGATGGGTCGAACTAATAGGCGATTATGACTGTGCAATCAAATATCATCCTGGAAAAGCTAACGTAGTAGCCGACGCACTGAGTCGGAAGGAAACAACCAAACGCGTACGTGCGCTACAACTCACAATTCACTCTGAGCTTCCAAATCAGATCCGAGTTGCACAACAAGAAGCTCTGAAAAAGGAAAACCTTTCCCTCGAAGCCATGCGGGGAACGGATAAACAGATGAAACAGAAGGATGACGGAGCTTACTATCTGATGGATCGGATTTGGATTCTACGCTACGGAGGATTGAGAGAAGTAATGATGGATGAAGCTCACAAGAGTCGATACTCAGTACATCCAGGTTCCGAAAAGATGTATCACGACTTAAAGGCAACTTACTGGTGGCCTAACATGAAATCAGAAATCACAACCTATGTGAGTAAGTGCCTGACTTGCTCCAAGGTTAAGGTCGAATATCAAAAACCATCAGGGTTTCTCCAACAACCGGAAATTCCAGTATGGAAATAGGAACAGATTTCCATGGATTTTATCACCAAACTGCCGAAGACAGCAAGTGGTTGCGATACCATCTGGGTTATCGTAGACCGACTCACGAAATCGGCACACTTCCTACCAATTAAGGAAACTGACAAACTGGAGAAGTTAACCCGAGTCTACTTAAAGGAAATCGTATCCAGACACGGAGTTCCAATCTCTATTATATCTGACCGAGACAGTCGTTTCACGGCACATTTTTGGAAGTCCTTACAGAAGGCACTCGGGACGAGATTGGACATGAGCACTGCTTATCACCCGCAGACGGATGGTCAGAGTGAACGAACCATCCAGACCTTGGAAGACATGCTCCGGGCATGTGTAATCGACTTCGGTAAAAGCTGGGAGACTCACTTACCTTTAGTTGAGTTCTCGTATAATAACAGTTACCACACCAGCATTAGAGCTGCACCGTTTGAAGCACTTTACGGACGTAAGTGCAGATCACCACTCTGTTGGGCAGAAGTTGGTGAAAGCCAACTGACTAGACCCGAACTTGTGCACGAAACAACAGAAAAGATTGTGCAAATACGTAACAGAATGGCAGCAGCTCGGGATCGACAAAAGAGCTATGCCGACAAGAGGCGCAAACCTTTGGAATTCCAAGTGGGAGACCGAGTACTTCTTAAGGTCTCGCCTTGGAAGGGAGTGATCTGATTCGGGAAGCGGGGGAAATTAAATCCTCGTTACATCGGACCATTCGAGATCACCAAACGAATAGGCCCCGTGGCCTACGAGTTACAGCTACCACAGGAATTGAGTAGTGTACACAATGTGTTTCACGTGTCAAACCTCAAGAAATGCTTATCAGACGAAACGCTCGCAATTCCGTTGGAGGAGATTCAGATCGATGAACAACTACACTTCGTTGAGGAACCGGTGGAAATTATGGACCGGGAAATCAAGAAGCTTAAACTCAGCAAAATACCGATAGTTAAAATACGATGGAATTCGCGACGAGGACCAGAATACACCTGGGAACGGGAGGACCAAATGAAAAAGAAATACCCTCACTTATTCTCCGACCAGACTAACACCGGCAACACGAACTGAATTTCGGGACGAAATTCCTATTAACTGGGGGATGATGTGACACCTCGCAATTTCCAGGTCAGCATTTATTTTATTTTAATAATAATGTGTATTATTATTTCATACGTGGCACTAGAATAATTATATTTAGTGTGACACGTGGCACAACAGACCAAACACACCGATAATTCGAGGAATTATCGCACGAAACTCACACGTGTCTTGAATGACGAACGTTGGTGAACGGATCAAACCACAATACACTTTCACTGCACATTAGGTTCCGAGGAACCTAAGTTAGTCGAACAATGTTCATATGTCGAGAAACGATAATCGTAATGGTGAAATTCGCAAGAATCGGTTCAAAACTACGAAATTGGGCCTATAGGGCTCTGTGTGGACCCATCGCGGTACGCGATGAACCCCAGAAATATCTATCACGATACGCGACGAGTTTCGGGAAATTTGAATCCCGAATTCCGCCGCGCTACGCGAGGAATCTTTTTGACCCCTCTTCGCGTTACGCGACGACTCCAGCACGCAAAATCTTTATAAAACCAAGACACCATCATTTCTGGCCACCCTATACCACCATTACCGAGCTCTGAGCGGCATAATCACCCCCTACCATCGTCTTCAACCTCTGGAGAGCTGAAAATACCACTAAGGAAGCCATTTTTGAAGAAAAGAAAGCTTGGAGGAAGCTTAGGGAGACCACTAGAGCACCATCTACCACCACCACCCTCTTGTGCTTGTCGAAACCAAGGAAACAGGAGGTCCAGCAGCTGCTATCATCACCATCTCAGGGACTTGGAAGCTTGGAAAGGTAGTTCTATGCTCAAAATCCATTTTCACATCGTTTACACACACATGCATGTGTTAAAACTCACATGCAAGCACCTTAGATGCACTCACACGAATTTGGTTTCTGGGTTTGTTCATTTAGATGACTATCTTGATGATCTAAAGTGTTATTATATTGATTTGTGATGATCCATGAAGTGGTGTGAAGTTATGATGCTTGATTTGTATACAAAGTGATGAGATCTTGACATGCATGCATGATCTACATCTATTTGAATGATTATATGCATTTTAATATATTTATGAATGATATAAAAGGATGATTCCATGATTAGATGATGTCGAAATAGTCAAAAATGATTTATTTATGATTATTTCCATTTTTAGTAACTTTCTAGTTACAAGATGATGATTTGGGGTTAGGGATGATCATGCATGTATATAGATATGTAGTTTGAATGATATTATGATGATTAGAGGTTTAGGAATGGGATTTGAATATTGAAAATGATCATTTGATGATTATTTCTAAATATAGTAACTTTAATGTTACAAAATGGGTGTTCTTGATGAAATGACCACATTTGCATATTTGGATCTATATGTTATGCTAGGAAATGATGCTTAGAAGTTAATATGATGATTATTGATGCATTCGGATGATTGGAATTATTAAAAATATGATTTTTATGGTTATTACTATAAATAGAAACTTTTTGTTACAATGTTGTTAGAAATTATGGATTTGAAAGATGTTATAGGATTAGTATGCTTATTTAAACTTGTTAGGATGTTAGTAAATGGTTTCATGCTCTAAAATGGGTGAAAAATATGTTTTATCACAAGTTACTATAAATAGTAACTTTATGTTTGCAAATCTAGAATAGGAGCATGCTAGACATAACGATTATGGTTAAATGTCTATTTAGGACTAAGATAATGATGTTGGATGATATTGATTGTTGAACTTGATGAATTATGCTTATTTTAGAAACTTTCTAAATATAGAAACTTTTTACGCACAACTAAGCTAAACCGGCTATGTGTAACTACGTGCTATTTGATAACATGCTCATTTAGGATAAATGCGCATGTTAGAATATTCGGAATATGATTTATTGCTTGACTTGCCTAAATTAGAAACTTTCCTAAAGTAGAAACTTACCATAAATAGTAAGTTTCCTCATAGGAATGACTTTTGGTATCCGTGCACATCACACGACACTAACACCGCACGTTACACACACACTTGATCCAAAACCGTCACCAACGGGTCGTTAGGTCAAACATGGTCAACACGGTCAAACACGGTCAACATGACCCACTTAACCACTTGGTATCGTAAAACACGAATACGGTCCTGTGAGACCCACATATGTGAGCACGAACTCATAGTACCTATGTGATATAGGTGACCACTAGCCGGCGAGCTACATTATCTCTTTTGAGCAAACGCATTACGTAACTCAGGTGAGTTTACAGCCCCACTTTTACTTATCAACTGTTTTACTCAACTTTGGGGTGAGAATATTATTGCAACTGTTTTAGATATATGACTGGTATGTTGTGAAAACCATTTTCGAGTGTAACTATTATCGCTTAAAGTCCTCACTTATCCTTACCGTTAGTTGTGTATCAAACGAGTCGTAATTACGTAGTACTACTGGGTTTGACTAACCCCACTCGGCACCAATGTTGACTGGAGGTCATAACGAGTGTAATTTCGATGGGAATGTGGGTTCAGCGATGACCTGCGGAGGCAAACGGGAACAATCTAGTTTCGGTAAGATGAACTGACACACTCCACGGATCGTAGTATCCAAACAACTAAACTTAACATACCCAGTATATGTCTGTTTACTTTTCAGTCTGTCTAAACCTGTGAACTCACCAACTTTTTAGTTGACACTTTTCGCATGTATTCTCAGGTATCTAATGGAGCACACGCTAGGACGCACTCAAGGAAGCATTAAGGAGTCTAAATGGCATATAGACTCATGTCCTAGGCTTGTGTGTGCAATTGTTGGTTTTGAAACAATTTGAACAATGTAGTGTCTGTTAAACATTTTCGCTGTAACTTATTTACTTTTAGTGTTAAACATTTCCGCTGCTTATTTATGAAAACTTGTTCTATTTAAAATTGTATGTGATTGTGAAACTCATATAGAGTCGTTCTATATGACCATGAGCTGTGATCCTGGCCACGTCACACCCACGTGGACTGACACCACGAGTGGGAATTTGGGGGTGTGACAGACTGGTATCAGAGCCTTGGTTATAGGGAACTAGGTTTGCATGTAGTAAACTTAGACTATAGCCACTGCTCTACACTAGACACTACACTTACAACTTGCACACTGATATTACTATTATTATTGAACTGTTGTTTACTAACTTGAGACATTACAGGAATGGCCAACAACAACAACGCTAACCGGAACCCGGGCAGACGCCCGGCAATAGATGACCTGACCGCAGAGAGTCGACGGCGAGTCGACGACATTGTGGCCCAGGTTGACGAGGAGATGGAAAGACGAGCTCGGCAAGAGGCGCGGGTGTGGTACTGGGGATGGTTACCCATGGTGATATGGGACTGGGTCATAGCAGAGAGGGTACCTCCGCCACGGTATCCTGGCAACGCCGCGACAGACCATAGACTGCCGCCACTGGGAGAGCCGATGGAGCGAGCATTCGCAGCACACGTAGCTTTCTCCCGACGCGAGGCCATGAGGAACGGCGAGCTATCGGACGAGGTCCGAGTTCTTCGAGAGAAGAACGATTGTCTCGAGAGGAAGAATGACCGGTTAGATGAACAGGTAGAGACTCTGCGCCTTCAGGTGTCCCAGCTGATGGGGCAACACGTACAGATGGTGGATGTCATGCAGGAGCATGACATACGCATTACAGAGAATCGAGTCGCCAACGAGGAGACTCAGGCGATGGTTCAGGCTAGCGATGCCATGCTTAACGCGTGGGTCGCACAATTTATTGAGGAACCGCCTCAGGATGATGGTCCCCAATTCGAGGCCAATGACCTCGAAGAGGGAGATTTCGACGAGGATCCCGACGAGGATCCTGAGGAGGACGAGGATGATGAAGATGCTGATAATGACGTTTCACACGTCACCATGGACTCAGACTAGCCGAGTTAATTTCATTTATGTTTCTTTTATATTTGCCTAAACGAGCGGGATGTGCTCGTACAAACTTATGTTGCTATTATCTTTTGAAAACATTGTACTTCAAGTTATTATTATTAATGAAATGATGTTTGTTTTACTTATTATGTCTTGACTATGGTTGGATGCTAACATGACACCTAACTTGACTTCTGACATGACAATCGGTTAACACTCAAGCTCATGCTAACTAACATTCTAACCCTCCCATATAGAATCGTGTCTGGAAGAGGATCCAACGCCCGCAACCTCAAGCGCAAGGCCGAGAAGGCAAGGATCAACATGATGGTCGAGCGTAAGGTCAATAAGTTGCTTGCCGAATACGAGGCAAACCGTCACACTAGCGATACTAGTGACACCAATAACGGTACAAACCCTTGTCTAACATGACTAACTTAGTATAGACAATGATGACATTAACACGTGACCTTGGACTCCTATGCACAGGATCTCAAGGGAGTGCGGCAAAGGGATGCTCGTTTAAAGCCTTCCTGAGTTGCCACCCTCACAAATTCCAAGTTACAGAAGGAGCAGTCGGACTACTCCGTTGGATTGAGAAGCTGGAATCGGTCTTTGCTATGGCCGAATGCTCGAAGGAGAACCGAGTAAAGTATGCCACTGGGACTCTTGAGGGACCCGCCCTCACCTGGTGGAATACACATGTCCAAACTCTCGGACTTGAGACTGCCAACACCATTCCGTGGGAGGAATTCACCGGATTGCTTCGCGAAGAATACTGCCCACGTGACGAGATCAGGAAGCTTGAGGAGGAATTTTGGGTGCACAAAATGGTGGGTTCGGAAATCGAGAAATACTGCACTCGATTTCATGAATTGTGCAAGCTGTGTCCGGCAATGGTGACGCCGGAATACAAGAAAATCGAGCAATTCATAAGTGGATTGCCCGAGCAGATCCAAAGTATGGTGACTGCTTCTGACGTCTCTACCATCCAACCACTAATTCGCTTGGCACACAAGCTGACAGACCAGGCAGTAGCCCAGGGGAAACTGCCTAAGAGGGGTGAACATCTGAAACCCCAGGAGACCAAGCGAAAGTGGGAACCCAGCAATAACCGTACTTTCTCACCACAACAACCAGCTCAACACCGACCAACACCCGCAAAGGTCTTTACTGCAACCCAGCCAAACACTCAAGGCAAAGGGGGATATCAGGGCAACAGCCCAAAATGCAATACCTGCAACTTCCACCACTTCGGTCATTGCAAAAGGGTCAAATGCACTAACTGTGGAAGGAACGGACACATGGCCAAGGAATGCCGATCCAACCCCAACCCCAACAACAACAACAACCAAAACACTCTCAAGGGATGTTATGAATGTGGTAAACCGGGGCACATGCGGAGGGACTACCCGCAACTGAAAAAGGGTGGAGGTGGTGCGGCAAAGGGACGAGCCTTTGTGATTGACTCGGGAGAAGCTAAAGATGATCCGAACGTCGTCACCGGTAAGTTTCTTTCAAATAATGTTTATGCTAGTATATTATTTGATACCGGTGCCGATAGGAGTTTCATCTCTAGTGAATTTATTAAACTGCTTAATATGACATCAACACCACTAGACTATAAGTACACCGTAGAGTTAGCAAACGGCAAGCTGATAGAAACACAACATATCATCAAAGGGTGTGTTCTGACGCTAGCAAACCACCAACTGGTGATTGACCTAATGCCGGTAACTCTCGGGAGTTTCGACGGGGTGATTGGAATGGATTGGCTATCTGCAAACCACGCTGAGATCGTGCGCCACGAGAAGATTGTGCGAATTGCGTTGCCAAGTGGAGAGCAGATCTCAATCCAGGGAGAATGACGAGGAATACCGTTAAACATTATGTCCTGCATGAAGGCAAACAAATATCTGAAGAAGGGATACACGGCTATCCTAGCCCTCATCACCGAACATCCAAAGAAGGAACGGAAGATCGAGGACATCGCTGTTGTTCGCGATTTTCCAGAAGTCTTTCCTGACGATCTGCCGGGACTACCACCAGCACGACAAGTGGAGTTTCAGATAGATCTGACACCAGGAGCAGCACCGATAGCCAAAGCACCATACCGATTGGCTCCTACTGAAATGCAAGAACTATCTAATCAACTGCAAGAGTTATTAGATAAAGGATTTATCCGACCGAGCTTCTCACCTTGGGGAGCACCGGTCTTGTTCGTGAAAAAGAAAGACGGTTCATTCCATATGTGTATAGACTACCGAGAATTGAACAAAGTAACAATCAAGAATCGATACCCTCTACCTCGAATAGATGACCTGTTTGACCAACTGCAAGGGTCAAGCTACTATTCGAAAATCGATTTAAGATCCGGTTACCATCAACTTCGAATACAAGAGGAAGACATACCGAAGACAGCTTTCAGAACACGGTACGGACACTACGAGTTTCTAGTCATGCCTTTCGGACTGACCAACGCACCGACAGTATTCATGGATCTCATGAATCGGGTGTGTAAACCGTACCTTGATAAGTTCGTAATCGTATTCATAGACGATATTATGATCTATTCCAAGACTCAAGAAGAACATGCCGATCACTTAAGACATGTCTTGGAACTACTGAAGAAGGAACAACTATATGCGAAATTCTCCAAATGTGATTTTTGGATTCGCGAAGTCCAGTTCCTTGGACACGTAGTGAACGAGAAGGGAATACACGTAGACCCAGCCAAGATCGAGGCCATTAAGAACTGGACAGCACCAAAGACTCCAACTGAGGTGCGACAATTTCTGGGATTGGCCGGGTACTACAGGCGATTTATCGAGGGATTCTCGAAGATCGCACAATCATTGACTTCCCTTACGCACAAAGACAAGAAATTCGAATGGGGAGAGAAACAAGAAGCTGCATTCGAACTGTTGAAACAAAAGTTGTGCAACGCACCGATTCTATCACTACCGGACGGGTGCGAAGACTTTGTAGTCTACTGCGATGCATCAAAGCAAGGACTCGGTTGTGTGCTGATGCAACGCGAAAAGGTCATAGCTTATGCGTCCCGACAGTTAAAGGTGCACGAGAAGAATTACACAACCCATGATTTGGAATTGGGAGCAGTAGTGTTCGCATTAAAGATCTGGTGACACTATCTGTACGGCACCAAGTGCACAATATTCACTGATCATAAGAGCCTACAACATATCTTCGATCAGAAAGAGTTAAACATGAGACAACGCAGATGGGTCGAACTAATAGGCGATTATGACTGTGCAATCAAATATCATCCTGGAAAAGCTAACGTAGTAGCCGACGCACTGAGTCGGAAGGAAACAACCAAACGCGTACGTGCGCTACAACTCACAATTCACTCTGAGCTTCCAAATCAGATCCGAGTTGCACAACAAGAAGCTCTGAAAAAGGAAAACCTTTCCCTCGAAGCCATGCGGGGAACGGATAAACAGATGAAACAGAAGGATGACGGAGCTTACTATCTGATGGATCGGATTTGGATTCTACGCTACGGAGGATTGAGAGAAGTAATGATGGATGAAGCTCACAAGAGTCGATACTCAGTACATCCAGGTTCCGACAAGATGTATCACGACTTAAAGGCAACTTACTGGTGGCCTAACATGAAATCAGAAATCGCAACCTATGTGAGTAAGTGCCTGACTTGCTCCAAGGTTAAGGTCGAATATCAAAAACCATCAGGGTTACTCCAACAACCGGAAATTCCAGTATGGAAATGGGAACAGATTTCCATGGATTTTATCACCAAACTGCCGAAGACAGCAAGTGGTTGCGATACCATCTGGGTTATCGTAGACCGACTCACGAAATCGGCACACTTCCTACCAATTAAGGAAACTGACAAACTGGAGAAGTTAACCCGAGTCTACTTAAAGGAAATCGTATCCAGACACGGAGTTCCAATCTCTATTATATCTGACCGAGACAGTCGTTTCACGGCACATTTTTTGGAAGTCCTTACAGAAGGCACTCGGGACGAGATTGGACATGAGCACTGCTTATCACCCGCAGACGGATGGTCAGAGTGAACGAACCATCCAGACCTTGGAAGACATGCTCCGGGCATGTGTAATCGACTTCGGTAAAAGCTGGGAGACTCACTTACCTTTAGTTGAGTTCTCGTATAATAACAGTTACCACACCAGCATTAGAGCTGCACCGTTTGAAGCACTTTACGGACGTAAGTGCAGATCACCACTCTGTTGGGCAGAAGTTGGTGAAAGCCAACTGACTAGACCCGAACTTGTGCACGAAACAACAGAAAAGATTGTGCAAATACGTAACAGAATGGCAGCAGCTCGGGATCGACAAAAGAGCTATGCCGACAAGAGGCGCAAACCTTTGGAATTCCAAGTGGGAGACCGAGTACTTCTTAAGGTCTCGCCTTGGAAGGGAGTGATCTGATTCGGGAAGCGGGGGAAATTAAATCCTCGTTACATCGGACCATTCGAGATCACCAAACGAATAGGCCCCGTGGCCTACGAGTTACAGCTACCACAGGAATTGAGTAGTGTACACAATGTGTTTCACGTGTCAAACCTCAAGAAATGCTTATCAGACGAAACGCTCGCAATTCCGTTGGAGGAGATTCAGATCGATGAACAACTACACTTCGTTGAGGAACCGGTGGAAATTATGGACCGGGAAATCAAGAAGCTTAAACTCAGCAAAATACCGATAGTTAAAATACGATGGAATTCGCGACGAGGACCAGAATACACCTGGGAACGGGAGGACCAAATGAAAAAGAAATACCCTCACTTATTCTCCGACCAGACTAACACCGGCAACACGAACTGAATTTCGGGACGAAATTCCTATTAACTGGGGGATGATGTGACACCTCGCAATTTCCAGGTCAGCATTTATTTTATTTTAATAATAATGTGTATTATTATTTCATACGTGGCACTAGAATAATTATATTTAGTGTGACACGTGGCACAACAGACCAAACACACCGATAATTCGAGGAATTATCGCACGAAACTCACACGTGTCTTGAATGACGAACGTTGGTGAACGGATCAAACCACAATACACTTTCACTGCACATTAGGTTCCGAGGAACCTAAGTTAGTCGAACAATGTTCATATGTCGAGAAACGATAATCGTAATGGTGAAATTCGCAAGAATCGGTTCAAAACTACGAAATTGGGCCTATAGGGCTCTGTGTGGACCCATCGCGGTACGCGATGAACCCCAGAAATATCTATCACGATACGCGATGAGTTTCGGGAAATTTGAATCCCGAATTCCGCCGCGCTACGCGAGGAATCTTTTTGACCCCTCTTCGCGTTACGCGACGACTCCAGCACGCAAAATCTTTATAAAACCAAGACACCATCATTTCTGGCCACCCTATACCACCATTACCGAGCTCTGAGCGGCATAATCACCCCCTACCATCGTCTTCAACCTCTGGAGAGCTGAAAATACCACTAAGGAAGCCATTTTTGAAGAAAAGAAAGCTTGGAGGAAGCTTAGGGAGACCACTAGAGCACCATCTACCACCACCACCCTCTTGTGCTTGTCGAAACCAAGGAAACAGGAGGTCCAGCAGCTGCTATCATCACCATCTCAGGGACTTGGAAGCTTGGAAAGGTAGTTCTATGCTCAAAATCCATTTTCACATCGTTTACACACACATGCATGTGTTAAAACTCACATGCAAGCACCTTAGATGCACTCACACGAATTTGGTTTCTGGGTTTGTTCATTTAGATGACTATCTTGATGATCTAAAGTGTTATTATATTGATTTGTGATGATCCATGAAGTGGTGTGAAGTTATGATGCTTGATTTGTATACAAAGTGATGAGATCTTGACATGCATGCATGATCTACATCTATTTGAATGATTATATGCATTTTAATATATTTATGAATGATATAAAAGGATGATTCCATGATTAGATGATGTCGAAATAGTCAAAAATGATTTATTTATGATTATTTCCATTTTTAGTAACTTTCTAGTTACAAGATGATGATTTGGGGTTAGGGATGATCATGCATGTATATAGATATGTAGTTTGAATGATATTATGATGATTAGAGGTTTAGGAATGGGATTTGAATATTGAAAATGATCATTTGATGATTATTTCTAAATATAGTAACTTTAATGTTACAAAATGGGTGTTCTTGATGAAATGACCACATTTGCATATTTGGATCTATATGTTATGCTAGGAAATGATGTTTAGAAGTTAATATGATGATTATTGATGCATTGGGATGATTAGAATTATTAAAAATATGATTTTTATGGTTATTACTATAAATAGAAACTTTTTGTTACAATGTTGTTAGAAATTATGGATTTGAAAGATGTTATAGGATTAGTATGCTTATTTAAACTTGTTAGGATGTTAGTAAATGGTTTCATGCTCTAAAATGCGTGAAAAATATGTTTTATCACAAGTTACTATAAATAGTAACTTTATGTTTGCAAATCTAGAATAGGAGCATGCTAGACATAACGATTATGGTTAAATGTCTATTTAGGACTAAGATAATGATGTTGGATGATATTGATTGTTGAACTTGATGAATTATGCTTATTTTAGAAACTTTCTAAATATAGAAACTTTTTACGCACAACTAAGCTAAACCGGCTATGTGTAACTACGTGCTATTTGATAACATGCTCATTTAGGATAAATGCGCATGTTAGAATATTCGGAATATGATTTATTGTTTGACTTGCCTAAATTAGAAACTTTCCTAAAGTAGAAACTTACCATAAATAGTAAGTTTCCTCATAGGAATGACTTTTGGTATCCATGCGCATCACACGACACTAACACCGCACGTTACACACACACTTGATCCAAAACCGTCACCAACGGGTCGTTAGGTCAAACACGGTCAACATGACCCACTTAACCACTTGGTATCGTAAAACACGATGTGAGACCCACATATGTGAGCACGAACTCATAGTACCTATGTGATATAGGTGACCACTAGCCGGCGAGCTACATTATCTCTTTTGAGCAAACGCATTACGTAACTCAGGTGAGTTTACAGCCCCACTTTTACTTATCAACTGTTTTACTCAACTTTGGGGTGAGAATATTATTGCAACTGTTTTAGATATATGACTGGTATGTTGGGAAAACCATTTTCGAGTGTAACTATTATCGCTTAAAGTCCTCACTTATCCTTACCGTTAGTTGTGTATCAAACGAGTCGTAATTACGTAGTACTACTGGGTTTGACTAACCCCACTCGGCACCAATGTTGACTGGAAGTCATAACGAGTGTAATTTCGATGGGAATGTGGGTTCAGCGATGACCTGCAGAGGCAAACAGGAACAGTCTAGTTTCGGTAAGATGAACTGACACACTCCACGGATCGTAGTATCCAAACAACTAAACTTAACATACCCAGTATATGTCTGTTTACTTTTCAGTCTGTCTAAACCTGTGAACTCACCAACTTTTTAGTTGACACTTTTCGCATGTATTCTCAGGTATCTAATGGATCACACACTAGGACGCACTCAAGGAAGCATTAAGGAGTCTAAATGGCATATAGACTCATGTCCTAGGCTTGTGTGTGCAATTGTTGGTTTTAAAACAATTTGAACAATGTAGTGTCTGTTAAACATTTCCGCTGTAACTTATTTACTTTTAGTGTTAAACATTTCCGCTGCTTATTTATGAAAACTTGTTCTATTTAAAATTGTATGTGATTGTGAAACTCATATAGAGTCGTTCTATATGACCATGAGTTGTGATCCTGGCCACGTCACACCCACGTGGACTGACACCACGAGTGGGAATTTGGGGGTGTGACAATAACTATTACCTAGACAGGAGTCTAGGAGTATAACAAACATATATATAAAGCATATAATAAGTAAAGCATTTACGTAAGACAATCTAAATAAAAACAGTTTACGCATGCTTCTCAGCCCCGCGGTTGAAAACAAAATGTTTAGAAAAGGGGTAATGAACTCACCTGTGTTGCTGTGCAAATGTCTATCACAAAATGCGCGCTCGTTGTTGTAGCTTAGGTTTCTTCAGTTCCTAAGTTGTTTTAGAAGAATTCGAATACGATAAGTATACGTATTAGTCGTCGTGTCTAGGATTTGGTCTCAACGTGCAACTAATTGTCCTATATTACTATTGTGCTGCTAAGATTAAATCTACTAGTCTAATTTAGTTACCCACTTGTACCCATTATCCTATAATAAATTATTACAAATCCTAAATAAACATGCTTTAAATTTAATTTACTTTAACTAACATATTAATTAAAAATCACTTATTTTAATTTAATTAAGTTTATAATCATTTTATTTCATTAAAACATCATTATCTTTAACTAAAATGGTATTTAACATATGATGGCTTAAGTTAAGCCCATTGGGCCCAATTCGGCCCAATATTAACCTTTGTATATTCCATGATTTTTAACCCATGTTTGGCATAACTAATCCTAGATAACTCGAGTGAATTATCTAAATTAGCTATCCGTTCTATAATTTTCTCAAGAATTTGGTGTTAACAATTGTATTAACACTCCGAATTTCAAGTTTTTATTTTGATCCCGTGACATTTTCCAAAATGTGTTGATTTCCAAAGTTATTGTTAACCCCTATTCTCATTAGTTGTAGGGTTTGAGAAATCCCTTCCTTAGAACCCCTAATATTCCATGCACACACATGAGGAACCTAATCCCATGCATGGTTTACACACCCATAGCCTTATAACTTGTAGATATAACCGGGTACACCTAGTTCGCCTTATAATTGATCGAGTTTAAGTCTACACAACCCAATGGTTCGATCCTCACCCTAAGTATGCTGGTGGGAACATAGATTCGCTGCCCTCCTCAAAGTTTTAAGGGTTCCCAGGTTCGGCTAAATCAATGGTTCGCCCAAGGTTCGACTAAAGTACTAGGATCGCTGCTATCCAGTGAGTTCAGAGGTTCCAGGGTTCGGCTGGTGTTAAGTATATGGTCCGGCTCTCATAGGTTCGTGGAGTTCATTTGGTTCGGCTAAGTCCTAGGGAAGCACTAGGTTCGTTCAATGAAAGGTTCGCCCAATATGGCTCAGTGCATGCAAGGTTCGTGGTCTCTAGAAGATTCGGCCATCAAGAGGAAGGTTCGTGGCCAAGGTTCGGTTCTCAGGGTTCGTTGGCTACAGGTTCATGGGGACCTTTGAAGGTTCGGTCACCAGGAGGGTTCGGCTAGGTCGAGTTCCCTGGTTCGGCCGCCTTCTTCTTCAGCTAAAAGGTTCGGCCGTCTGTATAATCCCACGAACCCTACTCCATCTTCTGCATCACTGATCTTAACCTGTGCCAAATCCATTTCTACAGTTTCCTATACTCCATCTTCTGCATCACTGATCTTAACCGGTTAAGTTCGGTTCCGCTCGGTTACGCGTAAAACGTCCTCTCTTTGTAATTCTCTTAACGAAACGATTTGATTCTAAAAATATAAGATTTATAAAATTATTTTAAGTTGTGATTCCTATAATTAGATATCTTTTGTTTATTTTAAAATTTTCAAAAATATAAAGTTTACTGTTTAAAATCGGATCGTACAGTCGTCGCGCGTATTCGTTCGAATCGTCATTCGTACGAACACGACGATAACTATACTTTCCAATATTGTTTTCTAATTATCGGACATCATTCAGAACGTTAAACTTCCAGATTTATTCGTACAGATTGTCACCTCTACGAATAATCCGGCGATTTAGCCTTCACGTAACGACATCCGTGTTGTTTTGTTCTATAAAGCCTCACGTACGTTTATACATATTAAAATCCTAACACATAATCATATGATGGTTCTGTAATATCAGATAATTATCTGACTGATGAACCATGTTTTCTGAGTTCTGTTTCTCTGAAATGATTCAGAATTCACTGTTTCATGACACGAATTGATAACAATACATGTTATGAATATGAAATACACCGAAATGCTTAGAGTTTGTACCTGATTACTGTTCATGGCACTGTTGAGATCACTGTTTCGGTACTGGTTCCGGCACTGATGTTGCAGTCTCCCCTTGTTAGAAAATTTTCGTCCCGAAATTTAAGAGTCATTATCAGGCACGACTTCCTCTGTAAATAGTTGGGGATACTTAGACCTCATGTGATCTTCGCGTTCCCAAGTAAACTCAAGTCCGCGTTTTGAGTTCCATCGAACCTTTACAATCGGAATACGGCTTCGCCTCAGTTGTTTAACCTTGCGATCCATAATCTCTAAAGTTTCTTCAATAAAATGCAGTTGTTCATACACTTGAATTTCTTCAATCGGAATGATAAGTGACTCGTCAGCAAGGCATTTCTTTAAGTTCGAGACGTGAAACACGTCATGCACACCACTGAGTTCATCTGGTAATCTCAGTCTATACGCCACAGGACCAATGCGTTCGATGATCTCGAACGGTCCCACGTATCGTGGTGCTAACTTTCCTTTCTTTCCAAAACAAACTACGACTTTCCATGGGGATACTTTCAACATTACACGGTCTCCCACTTGGAATTCCAACGGCTTGCGCAATTTGTCGGCGTAGCTCTTTTGTCTGCTCCTAGTAGCTTGTAGCCTTCGTTGAATCTGAGCAATCTTGTTAGTGGTTTCCTGAACAAGCTCTGGTCCAGTTATTCGATTTTCTCCAACTTCAGACCAACAGATCGGTGATCGACATTTTCGACCATACAAAGCCTCGAATGGTGCACATCCGATACTGCTATGGTAACTGTTGTTGTAGGAGAACTCAATCAGTGGCAAATGAGAATCCCAATTCCCACCGAAATCCAACACACAGGTTCTCAACATGTCTTCCAGGGTCTGAATCATACGCTCGCTTTGACCGTCCGTTTGTGGATAGTAAGCTGTACTCAGATTCAGGTGCGTCCCTAGAGATTTCTGTAATGATTGCCAGAACCTTGATGTGAATCTGCTGTCTCTATCAGAAATAATGGACAATGGCACACCTTGACGTACCACTATCTCGTATATGTATAACCTTGCCAATCTATCCATCGTGAAGGTCTCACGCATCGGCAAGAAGTGAGCAGATTTCGTCAAACGATCGATGATCACCCAAATCGTATCATGACCACTAAAAGTGCGGGGTAGCTTGGTAATGAAATCCATATCTATTTGTTCCCACTTCCAGAGCAGAATCTCAGGCTGTTCCAGCAAACCAGACGGTTTCTGGTGTTCCGCCTTTACTTTCGCACACGTAAGACATCGGCCGACGTACTCAGCTATGTCCTTCTTCATCCCTGGCCACCAATAAAATCCATGCAAGTCTTGGTACATTTTATCGGCACCTGGATGAACAGAGTATTTATTTTTGTGTGCTTCATCGAAGATAAGTCTTCTCAGTCCGTCTACCGCCGGGCTCCATATACGATCCTGGTAGTAGATCACTCCATCAGGCTTAGTCTCAAATTCTTTCTCTGCTCCGCAGTCTAATTCTTTCTTCAAGTTTCCTCGATCAACTGATTTTTGTTGTGCCTGAATGATCTTGTCTCGTAAGCTCGTCTGCACAGTCATTACCATTGATCTGACGCACAAGGGTTTGACCCGTTCCTTCCGGCTCAAGGCATCAGCTACAACGTTCGCCTTTCCCGGATGGTACTTGATTACACAGCCGTAATCATTTAGAAGTTCAACCCAACGTCGCTGTCGCATGTTGAGTTCCTTCTGATCAAATATATGTTGCAGACTCTTGTGATCAGTAAATATGGTACACTTGGTGCGATATAGATAATGTCTCCAAATCTTCAGTGCGAAGATTACAGCTCCCAGTTCAAGATCATGAGTAGTGTAGTTCTTCTCATGAACCTTTAACTGTCTTGATGCATAAGCGATAACTTTGTCCCGTTGCATCAGTACGCAACCAAGTCCCTGATGGGAAGCATCACAATAAACAACAAAGTCATCACAGCCTTCTGGGAGGGATAGAATTGGAGCATCACATAATTTCTGTTTCAATGTCTGGAAAGCATCTTCTTGTTTCTGCTCCTAGACAAACGGTTCACTTTTCTGGGTTAACTTGGTGAGAGGCAAAGCTATCTTAGAAAAGTTTGAGATAAACCTACTGTAATAACCTGCCAATCCCAGAAAATACCGGATCTCCGTAGGTGTCTTCGGAGTATCCCAATTCTTTATTGCTTCAATCTTGGCAGGATCTACGTGTATTCCCGCGTTGTTGACCACATGACCCAGAAATTGAACTTCTCTTAGCCAAAATTCACACTTAGAGAACTTGGCATAAAGTTTCTCTTCCTTCAACAGCTCCAAGATCTTCCTGAGATGTTGCTCATGATCAGCTTTGCTCTTCGAATAAATCAGTATGTCATCAATGAAAACAATGACAAACTGATCTAGATAGGGCTTGCACACTCGGCTCACGAGGTCCATGAAAACCGATGGTGCATTCGTCAACCCGAAAGGCATTACCATGAATTCGTAATGCCCGTATCTGGTTCGAAACGCCGTCTTCGGTACGTCTTCGTCCTGAACTCTGAGCTGATGATATCCAGACCGCAAGTCAATCTTTGAGAAGTATTGGGCTCCTTGCAGTTGGTCAAACAAATCATCAATCCTCGGCAATGGATACCGATTCTTGATGGTTAGTTTGTTTAGCTCACGGTAGTCTATGCACATTCGAAACGATCCGTCTTTCTTCTTCATGAACAGAACTGGAGCTCCCCAAGGTGAGTAGCTCGGTCTGATGAAACCTTTATCAAGTAGCTCCTGTAGCTGGTTTGACAATTCCTGCATCTCTAAAGGTGCTAGCCTGTAAGGAGATTTAGCAACAGGAGTTGCTCCAGGAACTAAGTCAATACGAAACTCTACCGGTCGCGCACGAGGCAAACCTGGTAGGTCTTCAGGAAATACTTCCGGGTACTCTTTCACTACTGGTACGTCTTGAATCTTTTTCTTGTCCTTCTCCTTTTCCACCACATGAGCCAGGAAAGCTACGCACTGGTTCTGTAGACACTTACGCGCCTTTATGCAAGAGATGATTTTGACACTTCGTTTTGCTTGATCCCCTTTAACTTCCAACACACGATCATCCGGTAATGGAACTCGAAGTAGCCTTTCTGAACAGATGACTTCCACTCGATTGGAGGACAGCCAGTCCATTCCAACAATGATGTCGAAACTACCCAACTCCATCGGTATCAAGTCGATGGTGAACGTATGACCATTAAGTGTCAAAGGGCAATTCCTATTTACTGTACTAACTGTGATCTGTTTCCTGTTAGCTACTTCTATGATGTAAGGGAAATCTAACTATTCCTCTATAGAATCTAGTTGGCATGCAAAATCAGTAGAGATAAAACTCTGATCCGCACCAGTATCAAATAGAACAGATGCATAAAAGTCATGTAAAAGAAATGTACCAGTGACCACATTAGGGTCTTGGCGTGCAGCTGGTGCTCCTATAGCAAACGCTCTTCCACGGGGTGCTTGAACTGCCTGTTGTGCTTTCTTTGGGCAGTTCTTTGCAAACTGGCCCTGTTCGCCACAGTTATAGCATCCACCGTTGTTCTCTTTGGCTGGTGGAGGGAGAGCTAAAGCAGCATTGTTGACTGCTTGATTTGGTGTCATCCTGCACTGTTGGACCCAATGGGCCTTCCTTCCACATCCCGTGCAATGAAGGCATTGGTTGGTTGCAACATGATGATACTGGCACTTGGTACACAAAGGGTGTGGGCCAGTATACTATTTCTTGGGCACATTCTGCGGTGCCATGGCTACCTGGTTGAGTGGAGTAGCCGTAGTGTAATTCTTTATGGTCTTCTGTTTCTTCTTCTGACGCTGGTGATGAGGTTTCTTGGAAAACTCTTCCTTACGTTTGCCAGTGTCAGCCTACTTCTTCAAGACTCCAGAGGCTACCATAAGATCAGTGAGTTTCCCAGACAAACTCACAGCAGACTCCACAGTGACAGGGTTTGCTGCAACAACTAAACCTTGAATGCAGGCGGGAAGTCCACCCACATATCTATCAATCCTCTTCTCTAAAGTTGGTACCATGTCTGGCACCAAAGCAACCAACTCGTGGTAACGAGTAGTATATCCCATGTGATCAGCCCCCTTCATGACATGGTTTGACGATTCAACCTCCAGTTTCTGCAATTCATTCTCGGGGCAGAATTCGGTTCTCAGTAGGGTCTTGAAGTCTTCCCAAGTCATTGACATAGCTTCTTTTCTTCCCCTTGCATTAATTTGGCCGTTCCACCAAGTCAAGGCTCGCTTGTTGAATGTTCCAGCAGATTAGCGGACCTTGTGGTGCTCTGGACAACTGTAGAGGTCCAGAGTAGTCTCAATCTTTTCAATCCATTGGATCAGACCAACGGCTCCTTCATTACCGCTAAAGTTAGGCGGCTTACATCCTACAAATGACTTGTAGGAGTAATGAGATGTACCGCCAGTGTTCCCACTAGCTTCTCCTGATGAATTTCCAGTGTTGGTGTTGTCATTCCGGAGACGGTTGAGCATCTCCGGTATCACTTCCTTCAGCTGGTTAGTCAGCTGACTGCTCAGTAATGTCGCTAGAGCAATAGTAGCAGGATCCAATAGTTGAGTCATGCTCGGACCTGGCGGTGGGTTAAGTGGAGGAGGAGGAGGTGGCGGTGGGGAATCAGGTGGTGAAGGAGTAGATGAATGTGGAGCTGAATTCTGTGGGGGAGGCACAATAGAAGGAGGTCTTCTCGGCGGCATTCTGATCATAACCAATAAAGTTATCGGTTAGTGCAATGATCGAATACAGGAGACACAATGCAATTAAAGTCTTAAGTCCTATGTTCTCTATATGCAAGGTCCCTAGGTTATAGTCTAGGCCAAACCGTTTAAATAAATGACCTATGTTTCTCTATAACCATGGCTCTGATACCAATCTGTCACACCCCGAGCCGGCGGGGTAGGATCGGATTCCACGTCGGGCAGAAGGTTCCCGAGGCGCGATATCGTGAGTGATAATCGGAATGATCAGATTGTTTACATTGCACATGATATATAAATGAGAACTGCTAAAATAAAAAAGAATTACAAAGTTAAATTACATCAGTATAATTTAACAATGTAAATCTACTATCACATCATAATTCTTCTATCTTGCATCTGCACAAGATATACAAAATGAATCTGTATAATGATGCTTCAAAATATGCTGGTCCAAAAAGCTAGGTCCTCTATCTGTTAACCTAGTCCCAAAAAGAAATAACTCTTCAGTTGACCTGTTCGTCACCTGAGAAGTCATGCAAAAATAAAGTCAACACATGGTTGGTGAGTTCATGTAATTTTATAAAAATGAGTTTGAATAACCTGAATGACAACCTTAACCTCACCATTAACCACCTATACCATCCAGTTCAGTATGCTTATATACAGGGCATATGTAGGGTCGAACTTACCGCCCGCCCAGCCACCGTCCCACCACATACTAAACCACATGATATATTGTTCCTGGTGATAATTAAGCGTTTCATCCCACAACTTTGATTTCTTAGCATCTGATTCATAGAATTTGATTACCCTGAAAATGTTTACCTTGATCCCCCGAAGTGACAACCTTAACTTCATCAACAACCACCTATGCTATCCAATCAAGTATGCTTATATATAGGGCATATGTAGGGGAGAAGCCCCAGCCACCGTCCCACCACATACCGGACTGCTTAGCATATTGTTGTTAATGATAACTAAGCGTTTCACTCCATTCACCTTTGATTTAGACTTTGGTTTCCACAAATAGATTCACCTTTGATCTCTTGAGTTCACCATGTATTCATGATTACCCCAAAGCATTTGTAGAAATATAATATTAAATGTGTAATTAAATAAATAACTAAACATTTAAATACAACTAAGACATGATGATTGGGCCTTATTTGACTCAATCAATTAGACTTAGTTGTTGGTGGTTGTCCAAGTTGTACCCTCTCACACGTGGCCCATATCAGGCATGACTCACAAGGAGTCTACCTGTGTGTGCCGGGACTTTAATGATACCCATATCATCTTGACCCACTGGTCTTCTGTACATGCCGGGACTTTACGGATATCCTTTGATTCTTGATCGTCTGTGATTCTCTTGATTTTGTTTGATAGTCATATAGCTTGACTACAAGAGTCTACTATTTATGCCGTGACTTTATGTGTGTTACACGTGGTCTTGATTTCTATACAACTGACATCCACCTTAACTCAAGCATTAATGATTTCATTAGATTTTAATGATTTCATTATTTCAATGATTCACACACAGTTATGACTCCCATGATTTCCTTGAGTCTCTTGATTCTTGATCTCTAGAATTCCATGATTTCACAATGATTATAGATTTATGAGCAGGATCCTTAGTTTACTGATCACACACTGGATTTTATTTCCATTGCTTTTGATCTTTAGCTTTTGTTCTTTTGATTCCACTTTGAATTTAGATTCTTGAATTTGAGCTTGATGGACTAAGGGTTTGTTTAGAGTTTTAGCATTAAGGTATTACTCATAAGAGTAATTTAATTAACTTGATGGTTCAATCAGTATACCTATTACCTAGACAGGAGTCTAGGAGTATAACAAACATATATATAAAGCATATAATAAGTAAAGCATTTACGTAAGACAATCTAAATAAAAACAGTTTACGCATGCTTCTCAGCCCCGCGGTTGAAAACAAAATGTTTAGAAAAGGGGTAATGAACTCACATGTGTTGCTGTGCAAATGTCTTTCACAAAATGCGCGCTCGTTGTTGTAGCTTAGGTTTCTTCAGTTCCTAAGTTGTTTTAAAAGAATTCGAATACGATAAGTATACGTATTAGTCGTCGTGTCTAGGATTTGGTCTCAACGTGCAACTAATTGTCCTATATTACTATTGTGCTGCTAAGATTAAATCTACTAGTCTAATTTAGTTACCCACTTGTACCCATTATCCCATAATAAATTATTACAAATCCTAAATAAACATGCTTTAAATTTAATTTACTTTAACTAACATATTAATTAAAAATCACTTATTTTAATTTAATTAAGTTTATAATCATTTTATTTCATTAAAACATCATTATCTTTAACTAAAATGGTATTTAACATATGATGGCTTAAGTTAAGCCCATTGGGCCCAATTCGGCCCAATATTAACCTTCGTATATTCCATGATTTTTAACCCATGTTTGGCATAACTAATCCTAGATAACTCGAGTGAATTATCTAAATTAGCTATCCGTTCTATAATTTTCTCAAGAATTTGGTGTTAACAATTGTATTAACACTCCGAATTTCAAGTTTTTATTTTGATCCCGTGACATTTTCCCAAATGTGTTGATTTCCAAAGTTATTGTTAACCCCTATTCTCATTAGTTGTAGGGTTTGAGAAATATCTTCCTTTGAACCCCTAATATTCCATGCACACACATGAGGAACCTAATCCCATGCATGGTTTACACACCCATAACCTTATAACTTGTAGATATAACCTGGTACACCTAGTTCGCCTTATAATTGATCGAGTTTAAGTCTACACAACCCAATGGTTCGATCCTCGCCCTAAGTATGCTGGTGGGAACATAGATTCGCTGCCCTCCTCAAAGTTTTAAGGGTTCCCAGGTTCGGCTAAATCAATGGTTCGCCCAAGGTTCGACTAAAGTACTAGGTTCGCTGCTATCCAGTGAGTTCAGAGGTTCCAGGGTTCGGCTGGTGTTAAGTATATGGTCCGGCTCTCATAGGTTCGTGGAGTTCATTTGGTTCGGCTAAGTCCTAGGGAAGCACTAGGTTCGTTCAATGAAAGGTTCGCCCAATATGGCTCAATGCATGCAAGGTTCGTGGTCTCTAGAAGATTCGGCCATCAAGAGGAAGGTTCGTGGCCAAGGTTCGGTTCTCAGGGTTCGTTGGCTACAGGTTCGTGGGGACCTTGAAGGTTCGGTCACCAGGAGGGTTCGGCTAGGTCGAGTTCCCTGGTTCGGCCGCCTTCTTCTTCAGCTAAAAGGTTCGGCCGTCTGTATAATCCCACGCACCCTACTCCATCTTCTGCATCACTGATCTTAACCTGTGCCAAATCCATTTCTACAGTTTCCTATAGTTTATCTAGGTGTTTTCTAGATGTTAGGTCGATTAAAACCAAAATAAGTCCAAGAATCATGGTTCACACCAAAAACCGACATAAACACTAAGATTTACCTCAAAAATAACGGATAAAAGCTCGAATAACTTGTACTTCCGTGATCTACGTGCTGAGATGAACGTTTTGACACCACGAACGCTTGAATTGGTCGAGAATGGAGCTAGATTTGGTAGAGAGAAGGTGGTTTTAGAGTTTTAGAAACAAGGAGTATGTAGAGAGAGAGTAACGAAATGGGGAGTGGTTTTTGGGTTGGTGGTGGTTGGTGGGAGGTTTAAAACCTCATTAAATAATTTAGAAACAACCGGTTAAGTTCGGTTCCCCTCGGTTACGCGTAAAACGTCCTCTCTTTGTAATTCTCTTAACGAAACGATTTGATTCTAAAAATATAAGATTTATAAAATTATTTTAAGTTGTGATTCCTATAATTAGATATCTTTTGTTTATTTTAAAATTTTCAAAAATATAAAGTTTACTGTTTAAAATCGGATCGTACAGTCGTCGCGCGTATTCGTTCGAATCGTCATTCGTACGAATACGACGATAACTATACTTTCCAATATTGTTTTCAAATTATCGGACATCATTCAGAACGTTAAACTTCCAGATTTATTCGTACAGATTGTCATCTCTACGAATAATCCGGCGATTTAGCCTTCACGTAACGACATCCGTGTTGTTTTGTTCTATAAAGCCTCACGTACGTTTATACATATTAAAATCCTAACACATAATCATATGATGGTTCTGTAATATCAGATAATTATCTGACTGATGAACCATGTTTTCTGAGTTTTGTTTCTCTGAAATGATTCAGAATTCACTGTTTCATGACACGAATTGATAACAATACATGTTATGAATATGAAATACACCGAAATGCTTAGAGTTTGTACCTGATTACTGTTCATGGCACTGTTGAGATCACTGTTTTGGTACTGGTTCCGGCACTGATGTTGCAGTCTCCCCTTGTTAGAAAATTTTCGTCCCGAAATTTAAGAGTCATTATCAGGCACGACTTCCTCTGTAAATAGTTGGGGATACTTAGACCTCATGTGATCTTCGCGTTCCCAAGTAAACTCAAGTCCGCGTTTTGAGTTCCATCGAACCTTTACAATCGGAATACGGCTTCGCCTCAGTTGTTTAGCCTTGCGATCCATAATCTCTAAAGGTTCTTCAATAAAATGCAGTTGTTCATACACTTGAATTTCTTCAATCGGAATGATAAGTGACTCGTCAGCAAGGCATTTCTTTAAGTTCGAGACGTGAAACACGTCATGCACACCACTGAGTTCATCTGGTAATCTCAGTCTATACGCCACAGGACCAATGCGTTCGATGATCTCGAACGGTCCCACGTATCGTGGTGCTAACTTTCCTTTCTTTCCAAAACAGACTACGACTTTCCATGGGGATACTTTCAACATTACACGGTCTCCCACTTGGAATTTCAACGGCTTGCGCAATTTGTCGGCGTAGCTCTTTTGTCTGCTCCTAGTAGCTTGTAGCCTTCGTTGAATCTGAGCAATCTTGTTAGTGGTTTCCTGAACAAGCTCTGGTCCAGTTATTCGATTTTCTCCAACTTCAGACCAACAGATCGATGATCGACATTTTCGACCATACAAAGCCTCGAATGGTGCACATCCGATACTGCTATGGTAACTGTTGTTGTAGGAGAACTCAATCAGTGGCAAATGAGAATCCCAATTCCCACCGAAATCCAACACACAGGTTCTCAACATGTCTTCCAGGGTCTGAATCATACGCTCGCTTTGACCGTCCGTTTGTGGATAGTAAGCTGTACTCAGATTCAGGTGCGTCCCTAGAGATTTCTGTAATGATTGCCAGAACCTTGATGTGAATCTGCTGTCTCTATCAGAAATAATGGACAATGGCACACCTTGACGTACCACTATCTCGTATATGTATAACCTTGCCAATCTATCCATCGTGAAGGTCTCACGCATCGGCAAGAAGTGAGCAGATTTCGTCAAACGATCGATGATCACCCAAATCGTATCATGACCACTAAAAGTGCGGGGTAGCTTGGTAATGAAATCCATATCTATTTGTTCCCACTTCCAGAGCAGAATCTCAGGCTGTTCCAGCAAACCAGACGGTTTCTGGTGTTCCGCCTTTACTTTCGCACACGTAAGACATCGGCCGACGTACTCAGCTATGTCCTTCTTCATCCCTGGCCACCAATAAAATCCATGCAAGTCTTGGTACATTTTATCGGCACCTGGATGAACAGAGTATTTATTTTTGTGTGCTTCATCGAAGATAAGTCTTCTCAGTCCGTCTACCGCCGGGCTCCATATACGATCCTGGTAGTAGATCACTCCATCAGGCTTAGTCTCAAATTCTTTCTCTGCTCCGCAGTCTAATTCTTTCTTCAAGTTTCCTCGATCAACTGATTTTTGTTGTGCCTGAATGATCTTGTCTCGTAAGCTCGTCTGCACAGTCATTACCATTGATCTGACGCACAAGGGTTTGACCCGTTCCTTCCGGCTCAAGGCATCAGCTACAACGTTCGCCTTTCCCGGATGGTACTTGATTACACAGCCGTAATCATTTAGAAGTTCAACCCAACGTCGCTGTCGCATGTTGAGTTCCTTCTGATCAAATATATGTTGCAGACTCTTGTGATCAGTAAATATGGTACACTTGGTGCGATATAGATAATGTCTCCAAATCTTCAGTGCGAAGATTACAGCTCCCAGTTCAAGATCATGAGTAGTGTAGTTCTTCTCATGAACCTTTAACTGTCTTGATGCATAAGCGATAACTTTGTCCCGTTGCATCAGTACGCAACCAAGTCCCTGATGGGAAGCATCACAATAAACAACAAAGTCATCACAGCCTTCTGGGAGGGATAGAATTGGAGCATCACATAATTTCTGTTTCAATGTCTGGAAAGCATCTTCTTGTTTCTGCTCCTAGACAAACGGTTCACTTTTCTGGGTTAACTTGGTGAGAGGCAAATCTATCTTAGAAAAGTTTGAGATAAACCTACTGTAATAACCTGCCAATCCCAGAAAATACCGGATCTCCGTAGGTGTCTTCGGAGTATCCCAATTCTTTATTGCTTCAATCTTGGCAGGATCTACGTGTATTCCCGCGTTGTTGACCACATGACCCAGAAATTGAACTTCTCTTAGCCAAAATTCACACTTAGAGAACTTGGCATAAAGTTTCTCTTCCTTCAACAGCTCCAAGATCTTCCTGAGATGTTGCTCATGATCAGCTTTGCTCTTCGAATAAATCAGTATGTCATCAATGAAAACAATGACAAACTGATCTAGATAGGGCTTGCACACTCGGCTCACGAGGTCCATGAAAACCGATGGTGCATTCGTCAACCCGAAAGGCATTACCATGAATTCGTAATGCCCGTATCTGGTTCGAAACGCCGTCTTCGGTACGTCTTCGTCCTGAACTCTGAGCTGATGATATCCAGACCGCAAGTCAATCTTTGAGAAGTATTGGGCTCCTTGCAGTTGGTCAAACAAATCATCAATCCTCGGCAATGGATACCGATTCTTGATGGTTAGTTTGTTTAGCTCACGGTAGTCTATGCACATTCGAAACGATCCGTCTTTCTTCTTCACGAACAGAACTGGAGCTCCCCAAGGTGAGTAGCTCGGTCTGATGAAACCTTTATCAAGTAGCTCCTGTAGCTGGTTTGACAATTCCTGCATCTCTAAAGGTGCTAGCCTGTAAGGAGATTTAGCAACAGGAGTTGCTCCAGGAACTAAGTCAATACGAAACTCTACCGGTCACGCACGAGGCAAACCTGGTAGGTCTTCAGGAAATACTTCCGGGTACTCTTTCACTACTGGTACGTCTTGAATCTTTTTCTTGTCCTTCTCCTTTTCCACCACATGAGCCAGGAAAGCTACGCACTGGTTCTGTAGACACTTACGCGCCTTTATGCAAGAGATGATTTTGACACTTCGTTTTGCTTGATCCCCTTTAACTTCCAACACACGATCATCCGGTAATGGAACTCGAAGTAGCCTTTCAGAACAGATGACTTCCACTCGATTGGAGGACAGCCAGTCCATTCCAACAATGATGTCGAAACTACCCAACTCCATCGGTATCAAGTCGATGGTGAACGTATGACCATTAAGTGTCAAAGGGCAATTCCTATTTACTGTACTAACTGTGATCTGTTTCCCGTTAGCTACTTCTATGATGTAAGGGAAATCTAACTATTCCTCTATAGAATCTAGTTGGCATGCAAAATCAGTAGAGATAAAACTCTGATCCGCACCAGTATCAAATAGAACAGATGCATAAAAGTCATGTAAAAGAAATGTACCAGTGACCACATTAGGGTCTTGGCGTGCAGCTGGTGCTCCTATAGCAAACGCTCTTCCACGGGGTGCTTGAACTGCCTGTTGTGCTTTCTTCGGGCAGTTCTTTGCAAACTGGCCCTGTTCGCCACAGTTATAGCATCCACCGTTGTTCTCGTTGGCTGGTGGAGGGAGAGCTAAAGCAGCATTGTTGACTGCTTGATTTGGTGTCATCCTGCACTGTTGGACCCAATGGGCCTTCCTTCCACATCCCGTGCAATGAAGGCATTGGTTGGTTGCAACATGATGATACTGGCACTTGGTACACAAAGGGTGTGGGCCAGTATACTATTTCTTGGGCACATTCTGCGGTGCCATGGCTACCTGGTTGAGTGGAGTAGCCATAGTGTAATTCTTTATGATCTTCTGTTTCTTCTTCTGATGCTGGTGATGAGGTTTCTTTGAAAACTCTTCCTTACGTTTGCCAGTGTCAGCCTACTTCTTCAGGACTCCAGAGGCTACCATAAGATCAGTGAGTTTCCCAGACAAACTCACAGCAGACTCCACAGTGACAGGGTTTGCTGCAACAACTAAACCTTGAATGCAGGCGGGAAGTCCACCCACATATCTATCAATCCTCTTCTCTAAAGTTGGTACCATGTCTGGCACCAAAGCAACCAACTCGTGGTAACGAGTAGTATATCCCATGTGATCAGCCCCCTTCATGACATGGTTTGACGATTCAACCTCCAGTTTCTGCAATTCATTCTTGGGGCAGAATTCGGTTCTCAGTAGGGTCTTGAAGTCTTCCCAAGTCATTGACATAGCTTCTTCTCTTCCCCTTGCATTAATTTGGCCGTTCCACCAAGTCAAGGCTCGCTTGTTGAATGTTCCAGCAGATTAGCGGACCTTGTGGTGCTCTGGACAACTGTAGAGGTCCAGAGTAGTCTCAATCTTTTCAATCCATTGGATCAGACCAACGGCTCCTTCATTACCGCTAAAGTTAGGCGGCTTACATCCTACAAATGACTTGTAGGAGTAATGAGATGTACCGCCAGTGTTCCCACTAGCTTCTCCTGATGGATTTCCAGTGTTGGTGTTGTCATTCCGGAGACGGTTGAGCATCTCCGGTATCACTTCCTTCAGCTGGTTAGTCAGCTGACTGCTCAGTAATGTCGCTAGAGCAATAGTAGCAGGATCCAATAGTTGAGTCATGCTCGGACCTGGCGGTGGGTTAAGTGGAGGAGGAGGAGGTGGCGGTGGGGAATCAGGTGGTGAAGGAGTAGATGAATGTGGAGCTGAATTCTGTGGGGGAGGCACAATAGAAGGAGGTCTTCTCGGCGGCATTCTGATCATAACCAATAAAGTTATCGGTTAGTGCAATGATCGAATACAGGAGACACAATGCAATTAAAGTCTTAAGTCCTATGTTCTCTATATGCAAGGTCCCTAGGTTATAGTCTAGGCCAAACCGTTTAAATAAATGACCTATGTTTCTCTATAACCATGGCTCTGATACCAATCTGTCACACCCCGAGCCGGCGGGGTAGGATCGGATTCCCCGTCGGGCAGAAGGTTCCCGAGGCGCGATATCGTGAGTGATAATCGGAATGATCAGATTGTTTACATTGCACATGATATATAAATAAGAACTGCTAAAATAAAAAAGAATTACAAAGTTAAATTACATCAGTATAATTTAGCAATGTAAATCTACTATCACATCATAATTCTTCTATCTTGCATCTGCACAAGATATACAAAATGAATCTGTATAATGATGCTTCGAAATATGCTGGTCCAAAAAGCTAGGTCCTCTATCTGGTAACCTAGTCCCAAAAAGAAATAACTCTTCAGTTGACCTGTTCGTCACCTGAGAAGTCATGCAAAAATAAAGTCAACACATGGTTGGTGAGTTCATGTAATTTTATAAAAATGAGTTTGAATAACCTGAATGACAACCATAACCTCACCATTAACCACCTATACCATCCAGTTCAGTATGCTTATATACAGGGCATATGTAGGGTCGAACTTACCGCCCGCCCAGCCACCGTCCCACCACATACTAAACCACATGATATATTGTTCCTGGTGATAATTAAGCGTTTCATCCCACAACTTTGATTTCTTAGCATCTGATTCATAGAATTTGATTACCCTGAAAATGTTTACCTTGATCCCCCGAAGTGACAACCTTAACTTCATCAACAACCACCTATGTTATCCAATCAAGTATGCTTATATATAGGGCATATGTAGGGGAGAAGCCCCAGCCACCGTCCCACCACATACCGGACTGCTTAGCATATTGTTGTTAATGATAACTAAGCATTTCACTCCATTCACCTTTGATTTAGACTTTGGTTTCCACAAATAGATTCACCTTTGATCTCTTGAGTTCACCATGTATTCATGATTACCCCAAAGTATTTGTAGAAATATAATATTAAATGTGTAATTAAATAAATAACTAAACATTTAAATACAACTAAGACATGATGATTGGGCCTTATTTGACTCAATCAATTAGACTTAGTTGTTGGTGGTTGTCCAAGTTGTACCCTCTCACACGTGGCCCATATCAGGCATGACTCACAAGGAGTCTACCTGTGTGTGCCGGGACTTTAATGATACCCATATCAGCTTGACCCACTGGTCTTCTGTACATGCCGGGACTTTACGGATATCCTTTGATTCTTGATCGTCTGTGATTCTCTTGATTTTGTTTGATAGTCATATAGCTTGACTACAAGAGTCTACTATTTATGCCGTGACTTTATGTGTGTTACACGTGGTCTTGATTTCTATACAACTGACATCCACCTTAACTCAAGCATTAATGATTTCATTAGATTTTAATGATTTCATTATTTCAATGATTCACACACAGTTATGACTCCCATGATTTCCTTGAGTCTCTTGATTCTTGATCTCTAGAATTCCATGATTTCACAATGATTATAGATTTATGAGCAGGATCCTTAGTTTACTGATCACACACTGGATTTTATTTCCATTGCTTTTGATCTTTAGCTTTTGTTCTTTTGATTCCACTTTGAATTTAGATTCTTGAATTTGAGCTTGATGGACTAAGGGTTTGTTTAGAGTTTTAGCATTAAGGTATTACTCATAAGAGTAATTTAATTAACTTGATGGTTCAATCAGTATACCTATTACCTAGACAGGAGTCTAGGAGTATAACAAACATATATATAAAGCATATAATAAGTAAAGCATTTACGTAAGACAATCTAAATAAAAACAGTTTACGCATGCTTCTCAGCCCCGCGGTTGAAAACAAAATGTTTAGAAAAGGGGTAATGAACTCACATGTGTTGCTGTGCAAATGTCTTTCACAAAATGCGCGCTCGTTGTTGTAGCTTAGGTTTCTTCAGTTCCTAAGTTGTTTTAAAAGAATTCGAATACGATAAGTATACGTATTAGTCGTCGTGTCTAGGATTTGGTCTCAACGTGCAACTAATTGTCCTATATTACTATTGTGCTGCTAAGATTAAATCTACTAGTCTAATTTAGTTACCCACTTGTACCCATTATCCCATAATAAATTATTACAAATCCTAAATAAACATGCTTTAAATTTAATTTACTTTAACTAACATATTAATTAAAAATCACTTATTTTAATTTAATTAAGTTTATAATCATTTTATTTCATTAAAACATCATTATCTTTAACTAAAATGGTATTTAACATATGATGGCTTAAGTTAAGCCCATTGGGCCCAATTCGGCCCAATATTAACCTTCGTATATTCCATGATTTTTAACCCATGTTTGGCATAACTAATCCTAGATAACTCGAGTGAATTATCTAAATTAGCTATCCGTTCTATAATTTTCTCAAGAATTTGGTGTTAACAATTGTATTAACACTCCGAATTTCAAGTTTTTATTTTGATCCCGTGACATTTTCCCAAATGTGTTGATTTCCAAAGTTATTGTTAACCCCTATTCTCATTAGTTGTAGGGTTTGAGAAATATCTTCCTTTGAACCCCTAATATTCCATGCACACACATGAGGAACCTAATCCCATGCATGGTTTACACACCCATAACCTTATAACTTGTAGATATAACCTGGTACACCTAGTTCGCCTTATAATTGATCGAGTTTAAGTCTACACAACCCAATGGTTCGATCCTCGCCCTAAGTATGCTGGTGGGAACATAGATTCGCTGCCCTCCTCAAAGTTTTAAGGGTTCCCAGGTTCGGCTAAATCAATGGTTCGCCCAAGGTTCGACTAAAGTACTAGGTTCGCTGCTATCCAGTGAGTTCAGAGGTTCCAGGGTTCGGCTGGTGTTAAGTATATGGTCCGGCTCTCATAGGTTCGTGGAGTTCATTTGGTTCGGCTAAGTCCTAGGGAAGCACTTGGTTCGTTCAATGAAAGGTTCGCCCAATATGGCTCAATGCATGCAAGGTTCGTGGTCTCTAGAAGATTCGGCCATCAAGAGGAAGGTTCGTGGCCAAGGTTCGGTTCTCAGGGTTCGTTGGCTACAGGTTCGTGGGGACCTTGAAGGTTCGGTCACCAGGAGGGTTCGGCTAGGTCGAGTTCCCTGGTTCGGCCGCCTTCTTCTTCAGCTAAAAGGTTCGGCCGTCTGTATAATCCCACGCACCCTACTCCATCTTCTGCATCACTGATTCTAACCTGTGCCAAATCCATTTCTACAGTTTCCTATAGTTTATCTAGGTGTTTTCTAGATGTTAGGTCGATTAAAACCAAAATAAGTCCAAGAATCATGGTTCACACCAAAAACCGACATAAACACTAAGATTTACCTCAAAAATAACGGATAAAAGCTCGAATAACTTGTACTTCCGTGATCTACGTGCTGAGATGAACGTTTTGACACCACGAACGCTTGAATTGGTCGAGAATGGAGCTAGATTTGGTAGAGAGAAGGTGGTTTTAGAGTTTTAGAAACAAGGAGTATGTAGAGAGAGAGTAACGAAATGGGGAGTGGTTTTTGGGTTGGTGGTGGTTGGTGGGAGGTTTAAAACCTCATTAAATGATTTAGAAACAACCGGTTAAGTTCGGTTCCCCTCGGTTACGCGTAAAACGTCCTCTCTTTGTAATTCTCTTAGCGAAACGATTTGATTCTAAAAATATAAGATTTATAAAATTATTTTAAGTTGTGATTCCTATAATTAGATATCTTTTGTTTATTTTAAAATTTTCAAAAATATAAAGTTTACTGTTTAAAATCGGATCGTATAGTCGTCGTGCGTATTCGGTCAAATCGTCATTCGTACGAACACGACGATAACTATACTTTCCAATATTGTTTCCTAATTATCGGATATCATTCAGAACGTTAAACTTCCAGATTTATTCGTACAGATCCTCACCTCTACGAATAATCCGGCGATTTAGCATTCACGTAACGACATCCGTGTTGTTTTGTTCTATAAAGCCTCACGTATGTTTATACATAGTAAAATCCTAACACATAATCATATGATGGTTCTGTAATATCAGATAATTATCTGACTGATGAACCATGTTTTCTGAGTTTTGTTTCTCTAAAATGATTCAGAATTCATTGTTTCATGACACGAAATGATAACAATACATGTTATGAATATGAAAACACCGAAATGCTTAGAGTTTGTACCTGATTACTGTTCATGGCACTGTTGAGATCACTGTTCCGGTACTGGTTCCGGCACTGATGTTACAGTTACCAAGGGAACTTTGTATGTATTCCCAGTGAGTGAGAGGATAGAACCCAACTCACTATCAAAGATGTGCTGCAAAAACCTGGGATACATACAAAATTTCTTTGGAGACGAAATATTGTCTACCAAATTATTGAAAATGAAATCAGAAAAGTTAAAAAGTTGGTTTGAGACCAAACCATGAATTGCCGAAGCTAGGTCAGATGGAACTTGATCCCAACCACCAGTCTTATTAGAAAGACAGTGCAAAAATAAATATATGAGGTACTTATAATTATAGGACACTCTACCCTTCAAATAAGTTGTTGTAGGGAGAGGACCTTCATACCCATTGACCTAAAGGTCAACGCTACCTCATCCTTAGTGAATGAGACCCTTCCCCCGGCATCACTGAGTAGAAGATGCCGACAGATGGTCTCCACAGTGATGGAGATAGGATGAGCATCAATGGTGGCATGCAAAATCCGACCATTGGGAGAGGAAGAAACTGAACAAGAACCCCAAAATTGTTGGTGATGCGATTCATACACCAGGGGTTGAACAGTGAGAGCAAATAAATACCTGCTCCTTCGAAGGAAGGAGATTATCGGAGCAAAATCAGCATCATTGTCTGCTGATAACTCCGCAGGAAGATTGTGAGAGGGTCTGAAGGCAAGAAATTCCATGGTGATCGACGGTTTTTAGGTTAGAATCGGAGAAAAGGACAATTTGAAATGAAACGGTGAGAGAAGGTGAATGAGCGGGAGACCTTTTATACCTTCGGATGTCAGCATTTAATATATAACCACATTAAATTTTGAGATCCGGATGCCAGAAAAAGTACTTCCGAAAACAGCTCATTTATTATTCAAAATTGACTAAGGATAGAATTGCTTCCGAGAGAATCAGACATCGGAAGTGGTTCAAGAGACCAAAGATGTTCTTCAGAAGATACTTACTTTCGAAGCATATACAAGTATATCATCAAAAGTGTATCTTCTAAAGACTTAGATAAGTTCATCAGAAGAATTGTTCTTCGGAAGACATCTTCTTCTGAATTGTAGGTTCAGAAGGTTTTGCTTCCGAAGTTATAATGTATCGGAAGTATAATACTTCAGAAGTAAAGTTATCTTCTGAAGTGTGACATCTTCCGACATAAGGAAGAAATAATGCTTCCGAAGACTTAAACTATCTTCTGAAGAGTAATTACTCATCAGAAGATACTTGAAGTTTATCTTCTGAAGAATTATTCATTCCTTATTAATTCATTTACTCAAAGTTAATCATGCCAATGGCTGTTATTAAATACCTGAATCTTCCTTCATCAAATTCCTTGGTGAAAAGATCAGCCAAAATTGTGTTCTGTATCAACTTTGACTAGATGAATCAACTTCTTCTCTACACAATCTCTGATGAAGTGATACCTGATATCAATGTGCTTGGTCTTGGAATGCTTGACAGGATTGTTAGTGATGGAGATTGCACTGGAGTTGTCTATCTGTATAGGAGTATTGATCAGCTCTACTCCATAATCCTTCATCTGATTTTGAATCCAAATAACTTGTGCACAGCAACCAGAAGCAGCTATGTATTCTGCCTCTGCAGTGGAAGTAGAAACACAAGATTGATTTTTGCATTGCCAAGACACAATTCTAGATCCAAGAAATTGACATCCTCCTGATGTGGATTTCTAGCTAATGTTGCAGCCTCCATAATCACTGTCTGTATAAGCCATGAACTGAAAATCTTCATTTCTCGGATACCATAATCCTAGACCTGGTGCTCCTTTGAGATATCTAAAAATTATTTTCATAGCAAGCATATGAGAAGCTTTTGGATAGGCCTGAAATCTTGCACACAAGCAAGTTGCAAACATTATATCAGGCCTGCTTGGTGTGAGATACATCAAGGAGCCTATCATTGCTCTGTATTGATGCTGATCAACATCCTCCCCTTCAAGGTCAGGGCTAAGAGATGTTGTCTTGGACATTGGAGTTCCCAGAGCTTTGCAATCAGTAAGCTTGAATTTTTCAAGAATGTCCTTGACATACTTTGATTGACTGATAAAAATCCCTGTAGGAGTTTGTTTCACCTGTAGTCCAAGAAAGAAAGTAAGTTCTCCCATTGAACTCGTTTCAAACTTAGACTTCATCAGTGATTCAAAGTCCTTGCAGAGAGATTCATCAGTGGAACCAAAGATAATGTCATCAACATAGATTTGCACTAGCATGATATGTTGATTGGACTTTTTGAAAAAGAGAGTTTTATCAATTGTTCCTCTCTTGAAGCTGTTAGCCAATTGAAAAGAAGACAAAGTTTCATACCATTTTCTGGGAGCTTGATGCAGCCCATACAGAGCCTTATCAAGCTTACAGACATGATCAGGAAACTTTGGATCTTCAAAACCAGGAGGTTGACACACATACACCTCCTCATCAATTCTTCCATAAAGAAAGGCACTCTTCACATCCATTTGAAACACTTTGAAGTTCTTGGCAGCTGCAAAGGCTAAAAATATTCTGATTGCTTCAATTCTTGCAACTGGAGCAAAAACTTCATCATAATCTAAGCCTTCTTCCTGAGTATACCCTTGAACCACTAACCTTGATTTGTTCTTGATAACAACACCTTTGTCATCCTTTTTGTTTCTGAACACCCATTTGGTTCCAATAGCATACTTTCCCTTAGGTAGAGAACAGATCTTCCAAACTCCTTTTCTTTCAAACTGAAGAAGCTCCTCCTGCATTGCTTCAATCCACTTGTTGTCTTTCAATGCCTCAGCAACTTTCTTTGGTTCTACTTGGGATAGAAAGCAAGAAAACAAACAGATGTTTGCTTCATGCATAGAGCTTCTTGTTCTTACTCCTTCTTCAACATTACCAATAATGTTCTCAACTGGACGGGTGTTATGGATGCGAGTTCTAGGAATCACATCCAGCTGAGAAGCTAGATCCAGATTTCTTGACTCAAGGTTAGGAAGTACCACCTCAAGCTGGATTTCTGGCATATCTTGTGGTCTTTGAGATTGGACTGTTGTGGGATCACTTTCTCTGGGAGAAGAAGTCTCCAAAGTGTTTGGTATAGCTGATGGACTCACGTCTTCTTCTTGACTCATTGGAACTGAAGTAGAGTCACTTAAAGGGACAACATGAGATGTGTTCACTGTCTCAGATTGAGAGACATCATTATGTGCTGAAGTGGATTTTGCCAAGATTTGTCTTGAAGCTATTGGCAGTTCAAAACGAAAGTCTTCTTCTCTTGTGGACTGGGAGGAGTCTGTGGTAGTTGACTGTAACTCTGGAACATACTCTTTCACAAGATTAAATGCAGATGTAAAGCTTTCAAGATCAAATAGCCAATCAGGACCAGTTCCAGGCTTATTGATAGTATGTTCATTGAACTGAACATTTGCAGACTCTTCAATAATTGAGAAAGCTTTGATGTATACTCTATATGCTTTTGTATGTGAGGAGTACCCAACAAAGTAGCCCTCTACTGATTTTTCAGCAAACTTGGCTAAGTGATCTTCGGTATTCAAGATGGTGCATTGACATCCAAATGGTTTGAGAAATCCAATAAATGGCTTTCTCTTATGCCAAATTTCATAAGGAGTCATACCATGTGTCTTAACTACCAATATTCTATTTTGGACATAACAGGCAGTGTTGATTGCTTCTGCCCAAAAAGTTATTGGAAGTTTGGCATCAGACAACATGGTTCTTGCAGCCTTAATTAGTGTCCTATTCCTTCTCTCAGCAACACCATTTTGTTGTGGAGTCCTAGGAGCACTAAATTGTCTTGTGATACCTTTAGATTCACAAAAAGAATTTAAAACATGATTCTTGAATTATGTTCCTTGATTTGATCTGATTATTTTTACATGGTGATCACTTTCATTTTCCAACCTAAGTATGAATGACTTTAGGGTCTCAGCAGTCTCATCCTTGGTACTTAAGAAAAATACCAAGGTATACCGAGAGAAATCATCAGTGACCACCAAGAAATATGATTTTATACCAAGACTTTTAACACTTGTGGGGCCAAACAAGTCCATATGAAGTAAATGCATGACTGTTGTGATTGAATTTATCTCTTTGGCATGATGGGATGTTTTGTGCTGCTTACCTTTCAAGCATGCAACACATTTATCAACACAGATGAATTCTTTTGTTGGTAAACCAGTTACTAGATTGTTTTTGAAAAGTTTACTCATCTTTTTAAGGTTTACATGACAAATTATCCTATGCCAAAGAGATGATTCATCAAGTGAAGCTTTTGAGACAAAGCAACTTATATTACTGAGTGGTGCAACTGTGCTCATGTCTAGCATGTACATGTTGTTTCTTCTTGGAGCCCTGAGTAGAATTTGATCATTTGGAACCACAAATCCTGGCTTCAGAACAATGCATTCATGCTTAGTGAACAACATGTTGTGCTTTTGATCACACACCTGTGATACACTCAGTAAATTGTAATTTAGTTCCTTTACAAAATGCACATTCTCAAAGCTTACCTTGCCATTTGTGATTGTGCCCCAACCTGTGATGTAACCTCCCACTGGATCACTTCCAAATGCAATAGACCCACCAAAGAATGGTTCATATTTGTGCAGGTAAGTCTTATTGCCTGTCATGTGCTAGAGCAGCCACTGTCAACAATCCAAAAGTTGCTCTTTGATTCCTGCTGCCCCTGCACATGACCATAAGTGAGTTAGTTTCTAATGGGAACCCAAGCCCATGTGGTCTTGGGTTTTCCATTTGCATCATTGTAAGTAAATTTCTTTGACATCATCTTAGGTGGGATAGATGATGTGCTTGCTTCTGATGGGAAGGATGGTTGAACAGTTGATTCCTTCTTCTTCCACATTTGCTTTACTTTGTGAGTTGTCGGAAGAGTTTGTTTCCTTTGATAGTCATCGGAAGCTACTTTGCCTTTTCTTTCCGATGACTTGGAAATTGGATTTTTCTTCTGATGGTTTTCTTTGGATGGTCTTCTTCCGAAGGTAGGGAATTTCCTTGGTTTGTCAGAAGTTATTTTTGCTTGAGCTTCCGATGCTTGCTTTCCATCGGAAGCCTTCTTAATATTTTTCTTCCGATTATCAGAAGTACTAGCTTCCGATACCTTCTTGACTGGGTTTCTTCCTTGTTCTTCCGAAGAAGAAGATGACTTGCTCCAACTCTTCTTTCTTTCTCTTCCTTCCTTTTCAGAGAAAATTCTGCTTCTTGGATTATAGAAGCAATCATCAGCAAAGTGACTTGTCTCTCCACACATCAAGCATATAGTCTGATTGTTGAGAGATTGTTGTTGCTTATCCTTTTTGATGAAGATTGAATTTTGATTCACAGGGGTCGAAGGTTTTGATGTTCCAACAACCTTGTTGGATTTACCTGTTTTCCTGAAAAATTGACCTTTCTCTCCTTTGATCTACCCCTTTTGGACTTGTCAGATGGACAAGTAACATAGTCATCTGAGGAGGTACTCCCAGTTTGAATGTACTTAGCTTTGATAAAAACTGATGAAAGTTTCTTAGTTTTCTTAGTCCTTTTCTTAGTTTTCAAAGCTGGTTTTTCTGTTTCTTGTTTAATGGGAGTCATGCTCGAGCTACTTGGGTTCAGATCAGAGAGATCATCACTTTGAGCCACTTTGTGTATGTCTAACTCCTCATCATACACGAGATTTGTCACTGGTTTACACCTCATCTCCACCATAGGAGTATAAGCAGATGGAGGCTCCACTTTGTTATAACCCAAACCAGCCCCCATCTTTCTTACTAGCTCAGATGTATCACTCATTCTGAAAAGTTTTTCATACTTTTCACCTTGGTTTAAAAATTGATCTCTGTGAGACTCAGCCAATACAAGTTCTGTTTTGGCGGTGGTTAGTCTTTCTAAATGATTGTTAATTTGACACTCTTTGTTAGTGTCTTCATGTTTTAAGCTTAAGGAAGTGACCGAAGAAACTTTCTGATCACATCCTGGTTCTCCATTTTGACACCTACAGCTACCAACTCATCAACAAGCTGAACATACCTGAGATATTGAGAAGTCATCTTCTCATTGTTCTGTTGACAGAAGTTCTCGAACTTCTGTTTCAGCATGTCCTTCTTGTTTTCTTTTACATCTTCAGATCCTTCATACATTTGCTGTAAGGAGTTCCACAGCTCCTGAGCGGATTTGCATTTCTTGAATGCATGTATGATTGAGTTGGGAATGGCCATCTGGATGAGCCACAAAGCCTTTGAATCCACTTCCATTCTTTTGTAGTCTTCATCTAAATAGAGAGCTGGATCCTTTGGCATAGGAGCTCCACTGGCACCAGCAGCAGGAACAGTTGGGATGAAAGGCCCTTCAAGAACTGACTTCCAGAGTTGGAAGTCCTGGTTCCTGATGAATCCTTCCATCCTAACTTTCCAAGTGTCATAGTCTTCTGGAGTGAACATTGGTGGCTTGTTGAGAGTACCATTTTTTGTATCATGTTTGTTAAGTGTGGCCATTTGAACAAACAGACAGAGTATGAGTTTTGAAGTAGTGAGATTTAAGAAAAAAATGAAACTGATAACTTAAGGGCAATTAGACACTTAAGTTTAAGAGCCAAAGCTCTGATACCACTTGTTGGATCCGGTTGTTTACTCTAAACAACACTTCACAAGTATTTCTCTCTTTCAATCTAACAGATGCGGAATATCTGTTAGAAGGATATCTCAAACACTCAATGGTGAACAAATAATCTTAGAATAACAATAAGAACACAAGAATAAATTCAAGCTCAAAGATATAATTCTCTAAAAGTATTACAAGTGTAAGCAGACTAGCACACGCACACCCAACTTTCTCACAAGTTTACAATGAGAGGTTATATAGCCAAGACTACAACCGTATACTCGTAGGAATACTAGTTGGGTATACTAGACAATACATAAAGTAAAGCTTATTCTAGTATGTAGAGTGTCTTAACAGGCTAAGACACTCAATTACAATTATTACAAATATAGACATTGACTTAACCAAAGACTACAAAATGCATTTAATGTTGTTGATCTTCAAGGCTTCAAATAATCTTTTGCATTTAATGCAGCTGCGGAGAAGTAAGGTGTTGTCTGACTTTAGGTATGTTTATCCTTGATGTCCTCAGACCAGCATGTCTGTTGTCAGCTCCTTTTGTACTATAAAAGTACTCAGCTACAGTCTTTGTCAGAATATAAACCTCGGAAGTCTTTGTCTTTGTCTTTGGGTGCAGATCAGAATCTTCGAAAGCTGTTAGTCTTCGGAAGCCTTTAGTTCATCAGAAGCTTTAAGTCTTCAGAAGCTTTGGAGCTTTAACTCTAAGTGTTGGCCTTCCGAAGAGTTTGTCTTGTACAGCCTTCAGTAGGAGTGAGTTACTCTTCGGAAGCAATGTTGCTTCCGAATAGGAACTCCTTTCCGAAGGCTGTTTGTCTGTGTAGTCTCTGATACTTAGACAAAATAGAAGTTTGGTGAGCATGAGCCTTTATTAGTCTTTACAGTTATGCATGTTTTAGTTTAAAACTTGATCAGTCTTAATTAAAATCAATGCATTGACACTTGTTTGGGATACTTTGTTGAAACTTATGTTATATGCAAACTTGTAGTTATACATGCTTAGATTAATATTATGTAGTCTAATTGTAATGCAGCATCTACTCAAACCGTATGTTATACTCACCAATTATGTAAATTATGTAAATTATGTAAATACTTGACCTAAACCTTTATATTACATAATTAAAAGATTAGGGTGAAGACTGTGATTAACACATAGGATAAGCTTTAGTGCACTTAGTTCAATTTTTAAACATTGTTTAGAATTTGATTATATATGTTTAGACTTGAATTATATAAGGAATATTATTTGATCGTTTGAATGAATATTTGTTTGGATTTTAGTAAGGAATATTTGAAGTTTCAAATACTATCATAGGCTAGAAGAATTACATGTCTCATCCGCATGCCTGGGCATCCTATTATATTGGGTAAAATAAAACTTACACTGGATTATATTTTGAGTAAATGATGCCTAAAACATTTATTGAATAGGAACTTTTATGAATAGTAAACTTAAGGGTTTTTTTCTGTTTTAACCACATATGTTTAAATATTAACTTTTTTGTTCGTTTTTGTCACAAAAGTTTGACTAATCTAACAGAGGAATTTTAATCCCTTTAATGTTTTGTTTTGGTAACAAAGATTTAGATAATAAACTTTAAAGTTTTAATCAGGAAACTTATATATATTTTTTATTTTAATCATAAAAGTTTAAATAGTAAACTTTTGGTTTTGTTTTCCCTATCAAAATTGAATTTCCTATCAGTGGAATAGTAAACTTTTGTTTTTTTGTTTGGGTCTAAAAAATTCTTACGAAAACTTTTCTTTCTTTTATTTAACCACAAATGTTTGAGTAGTAAACTTTTGACTTTTCATTTCCGTTACAAAAAGTTTGTTAATGTAGTGGTTGTTTGGTAGAATATGTATCATTAAGTGCTGAACCAGTAAGAGGTTTTAACGAATAAGAGGCTCTGAACCAGTTAAATGTTGAATCAATAATGCTGTTTGGTTGGACCTCTGAACAAATATAAAGAATGACTATTTTACCCTTCTGTACTATCTGTGCTAAATTAAATCAGCAGTTTGAGCAGAACTTTGAATAATATTGCTAAATAATAAATAATTATAATTAAAAAGAAAAAAAACATAATAAAATTCCAAATTACACAACAAACATTAAAAATCCATGAAAACATATCGGTTCTTCATTTGTTTTTTGTCCACTATGAAATTGTGTTCAATTTTCAATTTTTCTGCTACATTTTTCCATGACAACATTTTGAGGCTGCTTCCTTTACGCCCATGAATTGTTATTTCGTTAACACATGTTTCAAGAAAGGTTTTTTTACACCTTCTTGCCTCCAATTCTATGAGAACAAACACACAAAACCTCACAAATCAATGAAAAGTAGGAGAACAACACCACCTAGGAGAACAAAGTATCTACTGAAAAGCTAACCAAATTCTATGATCAAATCAACATAAAAACACCTTCAATATAAACAAGTTCATAACCACATGCTATGATAAAATTAAAGTCTAAAAAACACCATCAAATCAACAAATTCATAATAGTAAACACCTTCAAAACAAATAATCTGATGAAAACAAGAATCAAAACCTTCAAATTCAATATCCACAAAATCATAATAATAAGCACTTCAAATTCAACAAGAATCAAAACATTTTGATAACCATATTCCAGTAACCACATAATCTGATGAAAACAATAATCAAATCAAATTCTGAACCACATTCCAGAAACCACATTTTGATAACCACATTCAATGATAAAATTAAACTTCAAAACAAGAATCAAAACAATAACGGGACTGAAGGCCGGCGGTTTGAAAATCGGAGAAGGCTGGTGGCCGTCGGCTAGAAGAAGGCTGACCGTCGGTGGCCGGTGGCCGAAGGCCGTCCGAGAACAGAATATTGAGACATCGAACGGGACTGAAGCAGCGGTCTGAGAATCGGAGATTGAGCGAATGAAGAACGTACCTTTGGATACGGCGGCGGTAGAGTCACGCAGGGGCATGAGGGTGATGGCGGCGGTGGTTTAAAGCGGCGGCCGGAGGGTGATGGCGACAGTGAAAGTCCGGTCGTTCTTCAAGGAGGGAGAGCCGCAAGAGAGAGAGAGAGAGGCGTGAAATGGGAGAGGCGTGAAATGGGGGAGAAACTTTTTCCCCTATGGTTTTTTTGTTTCATTCAGACTCATTTACAAGCTGAACGGTTCAGACACCTACTGAATGATTCAGAGGCTATTTTTAAGTGAAACAAACACTCATACCTCTGACCGGTTCAAAGGTTACCTCATAGTGGAATCATTAAGAGGTAAATAAACATTCCCTTGCTCTATAACATGTAACTCTTAAACTTCTCTTTCATTTGCTTTGACACAGAGGTTTATATAATAAACTTTTGTTTTTTTTATTTTGATCATAAATTTGAAATAGGAAAGTTTGACTGCATTTGAGATTACGTAGAAATTTCTTGCACAACGTGTAACAAGGAATATAGTTTTAATTAAATGGCAGGTTTCTAGTAATATGGTAAATTCAATTGATCAAATAAATTAACACTGGTTATTAAATTGAATCATGTTTTTGGTTAACTAAAAAACTACAAGTATGTTATTTTACCAAAAAAAAATAAAATAGCAAGCCATCTAGTATTACTACCATTTAATATATTCAAATATGAGTCACATAAATATAATATTAACAAAAATAAGAAAGCACGTGGCATTTATAGTTATAACAACACATAAATTAATTGGAAGTTAACTATAATAATAATAATAATATTTGAAAACTAATAAGATATTTCAAAAAAAAAAATATCTCTTTTATTTATTTTACATTACGTAATCGTATAAAAAATTACTCTATTGTGTTAAATGTAAAATTTTGTCGAAATCAATCTAAATCATTGTATTTTTCTTTTAATATCACTATATACTAGAAAATAAGGCAATTGTCACTATAATGTACCACCAAAATAAAGTAGATTTCTCCACAAGATACAAATTAAGCGCATTTTTTATGGTATGGTAGCTAAATGGTCAAAAATTTTACTTCTTTTGGTCGCAAATTGGTTGGAGAAAATCTAAACAATGATTTAGAAAACAAATATATTAAATTTGTAACCATCTTATGGTCGCAACTTGGGGAAAAAAAAATCTAAACATGAATTAAAAAGCTCCGATAAGTTAGTGACGCTTGTACAAAAAAAAAAAGTTTTAGGTGGCAACTTTGAAATATTTTCCCCAAATTAATTATTTGTAACTCTAAAAACAAGATTGAGACTCAATTTTCATTGAGTGTAATAGAAATGTTCTTCACCGATAGTTTTGTGAGTTTGATTTTTTTTTTTTTAATTTTTCTCAATTTTTATCTCTGATTTGTTAAAGATTAGATAAGTTTTAAAAATAGTTATTGGATTTAAATACTCTCAACTTTAACTTGTTTGCTGAAAATACTCTCAACTAAGGAAATGCTTAGTGACACTCTCAACTTTCAACACATTTTCCATTGGCACTCCATTTGACACTTTCTTGATGACGTGTAATAACATAATGGAGTGCCAATGAAAAATATGTTGAAAGTTGGGAGTGCCACTAAACATTTTCTCACTTGAGAGTATTGCCGACCAACATGTTAAAATTGAGAGTAATCCAATAACCCTTTTAAAAATTGATATTTGACTTGTTTATTAACTATATGAAGGGGTTGTAAATCAAAAGTTATATGCATCACCTATCAATTCTATTATGTACATAAAAGTATAAAACTAGAATTGACTCATTATTAATTTTCATTGGTTCTTTTGTAGAGTGAAAAGTTAAACGAGTTTATCAAGGAGGTTTTGAAGTAAAAATACATATTATGGAGAAAGATGCTATGATCGAGCTATAGGACGTAAAAAATTAAAGACATGTTGAAAACTATGATCTGAAGATAAACTATAAAACACTTTCATTTGATTGTTTTAGATTTTTATTATGCTTGGAGAGTTTGTGTAATTCAACTCTTTGGATATTTAACTAGCTACTATAGTTTGAGTTATTTGGGACTAAGATGCAGTGTATATATGCAATACAGTATATGCATTATATGCAAATGGCTTTGGTAGCAAAATGGCCACAACGACAAAATAGTCAATGGACAAATGGCAGCAAAATAGTGGCAAATGGTGAAAATTCAATAACAAAATGATGACTGAATAGTAGCAAATGACAAAAATAGATATGTGTTTGGTGAGAAAATGCTCACCGTAAGTTTCCAATAGCCAATAGGCCATGATATGGTCGTCAACTAGATGGCAAAAATATGTTCATAAATTGGTCGCAAAAGTTTTGATGCTATAGTAAAAATTATAGGGGTGACAAAACGGTAGCTACAAGCCATTTGTCACGAGACTTTTTCTCACCGCATATTTGGTCGCAAGACGGTCACAAACGGGCAATTGCCACCGTTTTGTGACTAGAACTATGGTCACATATACTGTGTTATGTAGTAGCTAGTGATATATAACAATTTCTTATTTTACGTATATGTGTAAGTTTATCACCTTTTAAAATTTAAAGAAGTTTAAGTTACATTATATTAAAAATTATAAATGCTGATAATCTAACAAAAATTATACCGTTTTTTAACCTTAAACATTGATGAATTTGCATATACATATATGAAAGAAAAGTTTTGTAGATATATAAAAATAAGAGTGAATTACAGAGATGGTTTCTAACCTCTATGGTTTGGTAATATTTCACTTTTAGTGCCTAGATTACATAAATTACTCATATGATTCATTTTAAACATTTATAACACATCTAGTTCTTAGATAACCAAATAACCCTCACGTAATTGGATTGCTATTAAAGAAGTTATAAGTGTTGACACAATAAAAAACTAAACAACCCACATGTATCATGCGTAAACCTGACCTTAAAGATATAATCATAAAACCCTATCTGAGACATTAATTTGAAATCTTGAAATTAAATATATGATTCATATTAAAATTGATTAAAAAATTATATTTGGAATAAGCAAATCAATTTTAATATGTTTTAATGCGTATCACATATTTATTTTTAAGATTTCAAATGATGAATTAAATAGGTTTAAGAGTTATATTTTAAGATTGAATTTTTACAGGATATAATTTATATATAATTATTGGAGAAAAATCAAATAAAAAGAGATTTTTGCCTAAGAATAGTAACAATTAATAGGAATTTGACATAAAGCATGATAATTTAGGTATAACATCTTATTTTTTGTACTAAATTTTTATTTTTTTATGCTAGATTCTTTTTTGTTTTGTATTTTTTTGTACTGAATTTTTGTGTTTTTTGTACTGTATTTTTGTTTTTGTACTATATTTTTATTTTTTTAATTAATTTTTTATTTTTTGTACCTGGATTTTTATTTTTTATACTATATTTTTAATCTTTGTACCGCATTTTTTTTTGCTGCATTTTTTACTTAATTTTGATTTTTTACTAGATTTTTGTTTTTATATTTTTAGCATGACACATGTCAGACTCTTATTAATTTTTAATCTTATTAGACAAAAATCTTTTTTTAGTAGATTCGACCCTATAAATATATACGTGTGTGTGAATTCACACCGACAATTGTAGTTGCTTTTAGTCTCCCACCACTTGTAAACCACTCTATTTCTCTCAGTGATAAGCATCACGTTCCTTCACTTCTGTTTCTCTCTTCAAGCTTGTTTCATCTTCGGGTCGGGCTATCCATTTCAAGGGTTCTTTTCATCACAACAATGGACGAGATTTCCAATTCAATTATGTTTGCGGGTGACCCGAATACTAAAACGGGCAAACGACGGAGAGAACATGATCATAACAATAACAACAGCAAGCATCCAGTTTACCGAGGGGTTCGGATGCGTGCATGGGGTAAATGGGTATCCGAGATCCGAGAACCCAAAAAGAAGTCTCGTATCTGGCTAGGCACGTTTTCCAACCCGGAAATGGCGGCACGTGCACACGATGTGGCGGCACTAACCATAAAAGGATCGTCGGCGATCCTTAATTTTCCAGAATTGGTTGGAGTTTTACCTCGACCTGATTCATCTTCGCCACGTGACGTGCGGGCGGCAGCGACAAAAGCTGCCGCTATGAACCAGGTCAAGGTAAAACTCTCAACGTCATCATCTACATCGTCCAACTCATCCGTCCAGTCCATGTTAACCTCAACTGGCACACCGCGAACGGATGAGTTGGACGAGATAGTTGAGTTACCGAGTTTGGGAGAGTGTTTTCACTCAGCAGATTACGTGTTTGTAGACTCGGGGTGGGAATACTACTCGTCATCGGTACCATCGATGGTTGATTGCGACGGTGGAGTGAGTTATGACTCAGCTGGCTTCCTTTTTCCTGATGAGTATTCATGGCAACATTATTTATAAGACATTCAAAATAAATTTGTGCGTAATTTTCTTTTCATTAATTTTTTTTTTGTTCGTTGCAATTTTATATTATTGGAAATTTATTTAATGCAATTACATTTTTTAACGACAAGTTTATTATACTATTGAAGTAAACTACACTACTGTTTATAATTGAGTTCATGACCTCTCATTCAAGATGCAAAGTCTCTAAAAAATGGATTAGTCTCATATTGTCATTTAATGCAATTACATATACCCTCTATAAATTTCATAAATTACACATGTACGCGATTAAAATATATAAATTACATTTTTTTTTGAACGACAATTTGGATCACTGACGGGTCATAGACCCACCCGATCATATCCACACCCCATAGGAGGAAACCCACCATAGGTGAGAGAAAACTCCCTAGCCTAGCATGGAACCCCTATTTTGTCCATGTCAGGACTTGAACCCGTGACCTCCCCAATATTGAAGCCACATGGTACCTCCCCTCAACCGCTTGAGCTAAGGATCATTGGTATATAAATTACATATCTTTGTTATCTACACCTTTAAATTACATATATTTCCTTATATAAAGAATGAAAATTATAAAAAGAAAGGAATATGTGGAATTTAATTTTTTGCTTGAGTATATCTGTGATCAGAGTTATAAATAAAAGAATATGTATAACTTTTTTTTTATTTAATACATCGCAAGGGTTAAAGTATAAATTTCTATTATACTTAATAAATCAAAATAGTTGAGGGACACTTGTCACAAATCTATAGTATCCTCACACTATTTTTCCCGCTTCTATCGCCTAATAAATATGAAACTTTAATAAATACTAATTATATAATTATATATCCCTTTTTTAATCAAAAAAATTCTTAATATTAAAAAGATATATCGCTTAATAGTATTAAATATTAATTATATATATATATATATATATATATAATACTTAAAAAAGGATTTCTTAATATAACAAAAAAATTTTAATATTAAAAAACACAATTTTAAAAAATCAAGTTATTATAAAATATGAAACTTTTCCAAAAATTTATAAATCAAAAAATCTTTTTATAATTTATAAGTCATTATTATTAACTATTTATAAGTCATTATGAAACACAAATCTATTTCTATTTATAAGTCATTATTATTAACTATTTATTTTTTTCTTTATCAACTTATATAATAATAGATAACATCCTATAATGTTGTAAAAAATGACATTTTTTAAAAACAACTTTTTAAAAATAAAATGTTTAAAAACAAAAATTGAAAAGGAATTTTTTAAAATACAACATTATAAATTTATTTTCTATGTAATGTTGATCATCTTTTAAATCAAAAAAATAATTTACAATTGTTAAATTTATACTACTGAATACTTTTTAATTTTTATTCAACTCGTGTAATACACGAGATAATAACCTAGTTTATTGTATAATGCATATAATTAATAAATTCAATTTATAGTTTCAAAGTAAATAAAAGAAAACGACAAGTTTGATACCCGAATAATAGAAACCTTGGTGCAGATCATCACACGTACACCTCACGAATTCGTCTTGTTTGATAGGTAATAATCAATTGTTTGACACTATATTTATGTCTTTCAGTTCGTATGTTTCATTTATTTGTGAAATTGGTTTTTATTTAAAGTAACGTTATTATAATCTTGAAAAATTAAACATGCATGCATAATAAAACAACACACAACCAAGGGCTTCTAGCCTAATGGTTACCCCCTTGACTTTCCTATGGGAGGTCTTGGGTTCGAATCCGGGCTGAGGCATATTTGCTGAAGCAAGGTCAGGGGGTTTACCCAGTTGTGGGGTTCCTCCTGGGGTGGGCTCGGGCATACGCCCCAGAGCGTCAAATCCGAGGGGACGGTTGAAATCCCGTCTTGGGTGTCGTTGTACCAAGCCGTTCAAAAAAAAAATAAAACAACACACGTACGTACGTACGTACGTGTGTGTGTGTATACGTGCCAACTCTCGAGAGACAAAAAATAAATTGTACTAACTTTAATGTTATTATACTAAATATTTGTGAAAATAACGTTAAAAGCATTGGATTAGTCAATTAATCACTGATCATAAGCCGTGGGTCTCATTGGAAGCAGTCTTTCTATTTCTCAGACCATATCTTAGCTTTGATATTTGTGAGATATATAGAGTATGATGACCATTATGACAAACATACACACATATGCACATACATGTTTAACTTATTTCATTGAGTCAAAACCAGTTAGTCGAACCCAAACTAGAAAACCAAAAACCTAAACTCTAATATCAGTGGCCGCGATAAATTCTCAAACTAAAAATGACAAAAGTGACTGTTGCCGTATCAGTCTTCAGGGTCCTGCTAATCACCTAGCCCTGCTAAGATCACCACAAAACACACCGTTAGTCTCACCACAGGAGGGGTCTCCTGTGGTCGCGACTCCGGCGTGAGAGTAAGGACCGGTTGTAGAAGAAGATAACAACTGAATGTGTAAAAGTATTGAGAAAGTATGAGTGTAGTGTGTTGTACCGTTCGAGTCCTTGAGTCTTCCTTTTATAGTCCTCGAGCTCCAGCCTTTTCCAACGAGTATCTTCTTCTTCTGGATCTTATCTTCTATTGGTTTCATGCGCATGTGTTGGTTGTAGCAATAGTTCCAGATTGGTGTTAATGTTTGACTTGTTATCAAGGTGTCTTAGTCTTATCAAAAAGGTAGCCATATCCTGCAGTGACACTTTTGCAGGAAGTTGTATGAGAAAGGTTAGTTACTACTTTTTATGTGGAAAGGCCTTGCAGGCTTTCCTTATTTGTTTGGTCATATCCTTTTATCCGGTGGTTGTAACATCCTTCCCATGTTCCACTTTGCAAATGACGGTCTGATCTGGATATGGCCGTGCTAAACGTTGTCCGAGCTGGGCGGTAGCTGGGCTATCTCTTAGCTCGGCCAAGGGGATGTACCGACCCCCGTCATCAGCCCCCAGTCAGGTTTCTCTTTTGGCTTATCCAATGGAGATGCCTGACTTACTATCTCTTGTTGCGCGGTTTGCTCATGCATGTGTTTTATTATTATGTGTACATATATTATTTATGATATATATATTGTTTTTTTTTTTTTTTTTGTAGAAGAAAAGAGGAAAAGGGGGAAATCCGTGTTTGGACTCTTGGGTGGAGCGTTCTCGATAAGCCCGCATAGGGCGGCCCACGTCCCATCGTGGCAGTTCCATCACTTCTCCATTAATAGGGACCCAGTGTATAACCGCCATTTCTAACCATTTTTCGTTGCGAAAAATTCCAATCGGTTCTCTTCGTCGTGCGTCGTCTTCTTCGTGATCTGCAGGTTAGTGAACTGGTTCTGCCTCTTTTCGTTTCATTGTCATCACTATGTTGAGCCGTTGTGATATGAATGATCGTTACTCGGAATTGTCGAAAAAGGACTTCCGAGACTTCTGTGCGTTGTACGATATTGGGCCGGAATGGCGACCTATTCTTCCAACCAAAGATCAAACAATGTTGGATTGTCCTTCCGGGTCTGTTGGGTTGTACACTCGGTTTTTTGACTTCGCCAATTTGCGACTTCCCCTTTCGATTTTTTGTATAAATGTGCTTGAGTATTACCGTTTGAACCCTTGCCAACTAGCCCCATATGGGTTTATCAAAATTACTCATTTCGAGATGGCTTGCAAGGCTGTCGGAGCGGTTCCTACTGTAGCTCTGTTTCGTTGTTTCTATCATTTGGCTAAGAATGGTGATTGGCTAAGTATTCAACGTCGGAAAGATCCTTCGTGTCAGCTTGTCTTTCCCTCGAATCCGGCTTTGAAGAACTGGAAAAACCGCTTTTTCTGGGTTTCCTCTGCTATCCTGCCTTTTCCCCCTTTGTTCCGTAATCCTCGCGATCCTCTGTTTGAGTTGGAATTGCGTCATTCGTTGGTGAACTATATTCATTATAAATTGTTGGTAGCTAACAAGACACACATTCGTGCCTTTCCGGAAGAGGTGCTTGTGTTAGCCGGGTTAAGTGGGAAATGGTCACTGCCGGGTTCGGTGCCAGTGTGGCGACGCAATGGCCGTGGTAGGTTGTCCTTTCATAGGTGTATTTAGCTTGTTGTATGGTTGTCTTTAAATGATATGATGAATTGTGGCTTACTATGGTTTGTTGACTTGGTTTGTGCAGAAATGGGGCTGTTGGATGTCATGAAATTGGATACCAACTCTGACGTGGAAAGTTCATCTCGAGTCTTATTGGAAGGTGAGGAAGATGTGGTGACCAGCCATCTTCGCACCTGTTATACTGGTCAGGAGTACACCAGCGTGTTACCGGATGCTGGCGTGATCAGGACTGAACTGCCCTCGTTTGATCTTCCGAATGTTGAACCAGTACCTAAAAGGAAAATGGCCATTCACGATAAGGATAATGTGGGTTCTGCTGCTCCATCCAAAAGGATGAAGACCCGAGCTTCGAAAGGGAAATCGCCTATTGTGGCTAGTGATGAGGGTGTGCATAGTGTATCCTCTGGTAATACTGCTGAAAACACCATTCGTAGTGAGAAGGCGCATTCTCCTGAGAAAACCAGCGCTTCCTCCGAGCATGACACAGCCCATTTGGCCAAAAGTTTTTCTATGCAGCCTTTCACACCCTTGTGGGATATGCGCAATGGTGACTTGTATGATAATCCGAGGGTCTGTCGTGATGTGGCCACTGCTCTGCCCACTCCAGGGCAGAAAGCAGCCGTTGCCCAGCTAAGCAATACTGCTTTAACTGATGAATTGTTGACCAGCTGGGTGCAATTGGGGTCTTTTGTGACAGAAAGCCTTAACCGTTGGTCCGGGTGTCATGACAAAGCTAAGGAGAAAACTACCATTCTGCTGAATAGGTTGGATAATGAGGGTGAGCGCATTGCGGCTTTGGAAAAACAGGTAAGTTCACTGAGTGAGGAGAAAAAACAAATTGCGTTAGGTATGGAGGAGCTGAAAGAGGAGATGCGAATCAAAGAGACCCAATTGTGTGCCTCGAAAAAGGAACTAGAGAAAGAAATGGAGGTTCTGGCAGAAAACCGTGTTGCGCTTGAAAGGGAACAAGAAATGTTTAAGCTTGAGGGGAGCAAGATGAAAACCTCTTTAGATCAGCTGTCTCAAGAAAATCGATCACTAAGCGCGAGAGTTGAAGAATTGTCTCAAGATCGTGAGTGGCTTCTTGTTCGAGGTTTCAAACATGTGGTCGAATTGTTGCATCGTAGCCCCGAATATCTAGAGCCTCTCGCTGCTATCCAGAAAGCTTCTCATGCGTATGGTATGTATTCTGGTATTCGTGCAGGTTATAAGTATGCAGCTGCTGGCCGTGCCATGGATACAGTGTCCCATTATGCTCCTGATTCAAAAGCTAAGTTACATCAAGCGGTGCATACTTTTGAGGGGATGCAATTTCCTTTTTTGGATTTGGTTTCGAAAGACGCTGCTGTGCCGCTAGCGACCTTGAAGAGCTTGGTTCCACAAAACGCGGAGATTGCTGTGGCTATTGGTGGGCAGTTGAGCTCTAGCCAATTGAGTGTGATGACGTCTCCGTCCTCCATGTTACCTCCACGTTTTCCTCCAAGTACCAGTTATTCAGTGGATGTTGCTCCCATTGTTCCTGAGTCACCAGCTTCAGTTATGAAAGAAACTTCGGAGGCTGCTGGGAGGGATGTGTCTACGTAGGGGTTATGTGCAGACATCGTACTTTAAAAGTGATGAATGTATTGTTAACCGTTTGGTGTTTGTGTCTTGAACATCTGTCTAGATGATTGTTAATTTAGCATGTTTTATTTTGTATGACTGAATGGAAGTCGTGTTGGCTTTTTATCAACCTTTGTTCGTTTGCCTAATTGTGAGTTATCTGGGTTGGGACATGGAAGAAACACCAATGGTACATTCTAACCGTATCAAGATGATCAGTCTTGTGATTAGGAGTGTGTTGTGATAAATGTCATTGAGTTTGCGACATTTGTGAATTGTGGTATACCATACATGGGTAGGTCAATGCCGGACCCCACGGAGCTTAGTTAAGATCAGGAGCTCACCCTTTCTGCACGAGTAGGACAATGCCGGACCTCGTGGAATGTCTGTGCGTTGGTCGTTGACTTGTATTTTGCTTACCCTTGGTTTCTTTGTTTTGAAACGTATGATGTTGCAAGACGTGCAAGAGTGCTTGTTGGTTAGTTACACAACTGATTTTTGACAACTTGCCATTGTTATCAAGATAATACTTTAGCATGCTTTCATATATGATAATGGCCTATGGCCTTACAAAATGCCAAATAGTACAAAAGAGAGTGGACTAACTGATCATGAAAGAAACATGCTAAAATTTTGCAATAGAGTTACACATAGAAACGTTTCAGATTGCCCGCGTTCCAGTGTCTAGGCACCGGTTTTCCTTCCATCGTTTTTAACTTGTAGGAACCGCGGTTGTGAGCTTCTGCTATTTGGTATGGGCCCTCCCACTTGGGACCCATTTTTCCACCTGCTTCCTTACGGCTAGCTTCATTTTTCCTCAGAACCAAATCATTTGGTTTGAAACATTCCGGGCGAACTCTCGTGTTATAGAATTTGGCCATGGATTGCTTATAACGGGCTTCCTTGATCCTGGCTTGATCTCGTTCTTCGGTTATCAAATCTAAGTTCAAGGATAGCTCTGCATCATTGCCCTCTTCATGAAACATATGCTGCCTGGGGGAGGTGACTCCAATTTCGGCTGGGATAACTGCTTCCGAGCCGTAAACGAGGCTGAATGGAGTTTTTCCGTGGCTGGTTTTCTCCAAAGTGCGTATTGCCCATAGTACGCTTGGCAGCTCTTCTACCCAATCTTTGTCGTGCCTCCCCAATCGTGCTTTGAGACCATCAACTATGCTGCGGTTCATGCGCTCAACTTGACCGTTAGACTGCGGATGAGCTACTGATGTGAACACTTGGCGGATGTGCAACTCAGTGCACCATGACCTGAAAGGGTCCGACTCGAATTGTTTTCCATTGTCCGTGATAATTACTCCCGGTAATCCGAATCGACAAATGATGCATTCCCAAAAGAATTTGATTATTTGCTTGCCCGTGATGGTGGCTAGTGGTCGGACTTCAGGCCACTTGGTGAAATAATCGATTGCCACCACCAGAAACTTAACGCCTCCCTTGCTTGCGGGAAAGGGACCTACAATGTCCATGCCCCATTTATGGAATGGCCATGCCGCAGAGATAGTGACCAGATCATATTTTGGCGTGTGCTTTACTGGGGCGTGTAACTGACATGCTTCACACTTACGTAGCTCTGCTAAGGCGTCTCTGTGCATTGTAGGCCAATAGAAACCCATGTTCATGATCTTTGCTACTACCGTTCTAGGACCCGAATGGTTACCACAAATACCTTCATGTATCTCCCTGAGTAGGTAGGTGCTTTGCTCTGGTCCTACGCAGCGAAGCAGCGGAGCCAGGTAAGATTTTTTGAAAAGTAGGCCCTGCTCGACTGTGTAATTTGAGGCGGTCAGCTTAAGTCGTTCGGCTGCAGCTTCATCCACGGGCAGTATTCCTGATGTGAGATAAGTATAGATAGGCGTCATCCAGGAGTCTCCTTCTTCTTGTATGTCTTGCACCATCATTTCCTCGGTAGATCTTGTGTGAAGTACCTCCACCAGCACCTTTTTTGTTAAATGGGCAAAAGCCAAAGAAGCAAGCTTGCTTAAAGCATCTGCCTTTTTGTTTTGACTGCGAGAAACTTGAGTCAATGAGCAGTCTGAAAACATTGTCTTCAACCGTTTTGCTTGTTTCACGTATGCTTTCATTGTGTCTTCCTTTGCCTCATAACTACCGTTGACCTGGTTGGCCACTAGTAACGAATCCACATAGACTTGTAGATGGGAAACCCTCATGCGTAGTGCCAGGCGCAGGCCAGCCAAGAGAGCCTCATATTCGGCTTCATTGTTTGTACACGGGAAGCTTAGCCTTATGGCATAGGTGAGTTCCAGACCCTCAGGGTCAATCAGCAATAGACCTGCACCAGAGCCTTCCACACTAGAGGCCCCATCTGTGAACAACTGCCAATGTGTATGCTTTTTTGTTTCGGTCACGTCGTGTACGTGTGGCTCTGTTGGGAAGGTTCCTTCCATGATAAAATCAGCCAACACCTGACCTTTTATGGCCACACGTGGGTGGTAAGTTAAACCATGTTCTCCCAGTTCTACGGCCCATTTGGCCAAGCGACCGGAGTTTTCGGGTTTCGCCAGGATGTCTTTCAAAGGTTGGTTTGTCATAACCCGAACAGGATATGCTTGGAAATATCGGCGGAGACGCCGTGCTGTGTGTACTACTGTAAGAACTGCTTTTTCTAATGGTGGGTATTTCAGCTCTGCTTCCTTCAGTACTTTACTAACAAAGTATACTGGTTCCTGTCGGCCTTGGTGTTCTGAGATGAGGACGGAACTGATGGCCTCATTTCCAACAGCCAGGTATAGAAGGAGGTCTTCTCCTGCCCGGGGAGCCGTAAGGGGTGGCAGCTCCGCTATGTAGGCTTTCATGAGTTGAAAAGCTTGTTCTGCGTCATTAGTCCATTCAAATTTTTTAGTGCAACCCTTTAAAGTTTTAAAAAATGGCAGGGACTTCTCGGCTAATTTTGTAAGAAAACGATGTAATGCTCCGAGCTTACCGTTGAGGCTTTGAACATCCCGACGACTCCGTGGAGATACCAATTGCTGTATTGCCTTTATCTTGTCTGGATTGGCCTTGATTTCTTGCTTGCTGACGATGTGGCCGAGGAACTTGCCTTCCAAGAATCCGAATGAGCACTTCTCGGGGTTGAGCTTCATGTTGATCTTGCGCAAGTTGTCAAAAGTTTCTTGAATATCCAGCATCATAGCCTCTTCGCTGCTGCTCTTGATGACTAAGTCGTCGACATAAGCTTCCATATTTCGCCCAACCTGGGTGCCAAATGCTCTGTCAATTAGCCGCTGATACGTGGCTCCTGCATTTTTCAATCCAAAAGGCATCTTAGTGTAACAAAATATGCCCTTTGGAGTGTGAAAGGAAGTTTTTTCTTCATCTTCTGTTCGCATCTGAACCTGGTGATACCCTTTATAAGCATCAAGAAAACATTTAAAATTGTAACCTGCCAAGGAGTCCACTTTGAGGTCAATTTCTGGCAATGGGTAGCAATCCTTGGGACAAGCTTTGTTGAGGTCTTTAAAGTCGACGCACATGCGCCAACTGCCGTCTGACTTTTTAACCATCACTGGGTTGGCTACCCATGTATGGTAGTGAACTTCCTTCAGTATCCCTGCTTTGACTAACTTGTCCACTTCGTTGCATACAGCTTTGCCGCGATCTGCTGCCATGCCTCTTTTCTTCTGGACCACCGGCTGTGCCTGTACATTTATATTTAAAGAATGTTCGGAGATGTACCGTGGTACGCCTGTCATGTCATCTGGTGTCCATGCAAAAACGTCCTGGCTTCTGTGTAGGAGTTTGGCTAGGCTCTGCCGTCCCTGGGGAGTTAAGTTAGGACCGATGCGGATTAGCTGATCTGGATGTTTGCTATTGATGCTGAGCCATTGGATTGGTGCAGCTGCGTGGTTTACCTGTGCTACGAACATATGCTCTGGCTGTGACATGAGTGTGCAGATGCCAGCTTTAGTTGGGAACTTAATCATTGAGTGGGCGGTGGACACGATAGCGCCAAAAGTGCTGATGCCTGGGCGCCCCATGATGATGTTGTACCGAGATGGACACCGGACTACCAAAAATGTGATGCTTTCAGTCCGCTTGAACTTTCCTGCTCCTAGGGTCACCTGCAAGGTTATTTCTCCTAAAGGAGTGACTGTTTCTCCTGAAAATCCTACCAAGGATGTCTGATGCGGCTGTAATCGTTTATGTGTTACCTTATCCAACTGCTGAAAACAGTGTTCGTACATAAGCTCAACTGCACTTCCTCCATCCCAATATACCCGGTGGACATTTTGGCCCTCCACTTTGGCATTGATCAGAATTGGGGCGGACCGTGTTGTAACTGTTGGTGCTGGTGGAAAATCAATCTTTACCCGCATCCAAGGCTTCCACACTTGCCTGTTTTCTCTAGCATCTGTGTCTGAGTGTGCCACCATTAGTATTTCAGCCTTCTTTCCTTTATCCTTGCCAGCATCGCCCTTTTCTCCAGGTCCTTTCTTGCCTTTGATATCCTTGACTAGATGGGCCAGCTCTCCGGACTTAACCGCCGCTTCGATGCGTTTCTTTAATTGGAAACAGTCATTCGTGTGGTGACCGATTTCACCGTGGAAGTCACAAAACTTACTGGGATTCCTTTCTGCCGCAGCTTTTGGTAGGGGTTTGGGTGGTCTGAAGCTGAACCGTGCCTCCTCCGTTGCTAGAATTTCCTTGGGGGATTTTGTCAATGCAGTAAACTGCACCTTGTCTTTATCGTCGTCTTGGGCCCTTGTGTGACTGTACGATCTATGATGGTCATAGGAACGTGTATTGGACCGCCGATCAAAAGGTGTGAACCTCGAGGTACGCGACCGTGGAGGCGAGCTTTTTCGCTGTTGCGATCTCGGCTTTCTCGTAGCGTCCATTATTTGGGCTGCCTCCTTTCCACGGACAAAAGCTTCTGTTCGTTCCATAGCCTCCTCCATTGTTTTCGGGATTTTGCGGTTAAGGTCTTCCACCAGCTGTCTTGGACGAACCCCATGTATGAACCCTGAGATCCTCATCTGCTCGGTAGCACCGCCGATGCTGAGACTCTCGAGCTTGTACCGCTCCATGAAGGCTCTAAGATCTTCTTCCTCTTTTTGTTTTATATTGTGTAGCTCTACTGGGTCCCGTGTGTACCGTTTCTGTTGAACGAAGTTTGCTAAGAACTTTCTGCTGAGGTCCTCGAACTTATCGATACTGCCATCTGGCAAACTATTGAACCATAGCCGTGCCGGACCCACCAGTGTTTGTGAGAACATGTGACACCATAGAGGTAGGCACCACCTCTCTACTGTGGCCACACCGGAAAAAAGTTCCAGGTGATCATCCGGATCACCTAACCCATCGTATGTTTTGATGTTTGCAGGCATTTTGGTTTTTGGCGGGAAAGCAAAGTTTGCTATTCGTGCTGAGAACTTGGTATGTGTGGTTGGGACATACGGTTGTGAGAGGTCTTCGGTGTGAAAAATTGGCTGGGCTATAGGTTGTGTCACAGCTGGGGTAACGAACGAGGGTACACCAAAACTTTGTGTCTGGGTCTGCGGTATCCCGGCTAAACTATAGCCAGGATAGCTTGGGTATGAATAAGCCTGCCAGTACGGGTTCTGCCAAAACTGCTGAGCCATGTTTTGGACTCCGAGTTGTGCTGTCGTGGTGCCAAAGTATTGATCTCCCGCGTAACCGGTATTTGCCGGTATATGGGGTAAAGGCATGGAATAGGTGGCAAAAGGATTGGCATATGGGTTATTTAGTGGCATGGACTGTGAAGACACACCTATGCTAACAGGCACAATCTCCGTTCTGGGTGGTTCGGTGGTTACTTCTCCCAAAAGGCCTAAGAAGGTTTGGGTACTTGCTTCTGGGATTTGGGTTGGCACAAGGGTTATAGCATTGGTGGTAGTACTTACTTGAGGCAGGAAGGATGTTTGAGGGTTATTGCTGTTTGGGTGTGGCGGTGTCAAAGGCAAAGAAGAGTCTCCTTCATATGCCAACCGAACCCTCACCCCCCTGAGGCGTTCCTCTCTTATATAGTTGTTTACCAATTCTTGAAGACGAGGAAAGTTGTCACGCACTCCCTCGGGGGTAAGTTCGATCATATCGGCGATTACGGGTGAGTCCCGTAACCGATCTTCAGCATTTCCAGTTTCATCCATGCTTCGCAAGTGTGGAGGGTCTACAGTGAACTGAGAAACAAACAACGAGGTATCAAGAAGAGTAGGGTGTATCTTACTTGTGAGTTATGTAAGAGTCTGCCCCACGGTGGGCGCCAATGTTGCCGTATCAGTCTTCAGGGTCCTGCTAATCACCTAGCCCTGCTAAGATCACCACAAAACACACCGTTAGTCTCACCACAGGAGGGGTCTCCTGTGGTCGCGACTCCGGCGTGAGAGTAAGGACCGGTTGTAGAAGAAGATAACAACTGAATGTGTAAAAGTATTGAGAAAGTATGAGTGTAGTGTGTTGTACCGTTCGAGTCCTTGAGTCTTCCTTTTATAGTCCTCGAGCTCCAGCCTTTTCCAACGAGTATCTTCTTCTTCTGGATCTTATCTTCTATTGGTTTCATGCGCATGTGTTGGTTGTAGCAATAGTTCCAGATTGGTGTTAATGTTTGACTTGTTATCAAGGTGTCTTAGTCTTATCAAAAAGGTAGCCATATCCTGCAGTGACACTTTTGCAGGAAGTTGTATGAGAAAGGTTAGTTACTCCTTTTTATGTGGAAAGGCCTTGCAGGCTTTCCTTATTTGTTTGGTCATATCCTTTTATCCGGTGGTTGTAACATCCTTCCCATGTTCCACTTTGCAAATGACGGTCTGATCTGGATATGGCCGTGCTAAACGTTGTCCGAGCTGGGCGGTAGCTGGGCTATCTCTTAGCTCGGCCAAGGGGATGTACCGACCCCCGTCATCAGTGACTAAACTGTAGAGACGAAAATGACAACTTACTTTATAATTTACTACATATTTAATTATAGAATTCCTACATATATTTACTTTTCGAGCAGCTTAAAAATGCAATATATCAAAACACAAGGCACGGTTACTTACAGACTAGTCAGCCTACGCAAATTCAAAACCCAAGCCGAAATTTCAAAGTTAACACGTCTTATAATCAGGGTGTAAACGAACCAAGGCAGCTCGTGAAATGCTCGGGATCGGATCAGTAAAAGCTCGAACGAGCCGAGACTTAACGAGCCCGAGCCCAAGCTCGAGCCCAAAAGTATGGCTCGTTTAGTAATCGAGCCCGAGCTCGAGCTTTACATATCGAGCTCGACCTGCTCGCGAGCCTTAACGAGCTTTTTGAATATATAATTTTTATTTATTATATTAAGTTGTTTATTAATAAAATTAATTATTTTTATCTATAAAATTATGATAAATATATTTAAATCAAATATTTTATGTTAAATTTTGAAAATATAATTATAAATATAATTAAATTAGTAATTAAATTAAATAAATTAAATTAATTAAATCTAAACGAGCCGAGCCGAGCCGAGCTGAGCTCGAGCCTAAAAATTTTCTAACGAGCCGAGATCGAGCCTAGATCGAGACTGGTAAATAAAGCTCTTAACGAGCCGAGCTCGAGCTCGAATTTATCTAAACGAGCCTTAACGAGCTTGGGATCGGCTCGTCTCGTTTACACCCCTACTTATAATGCGCCAATTTAATCAACAATTCTCCTGCAACAGCAGCACAGATAGCGACTGCTTCATCAGGGTTGACACTATTCTTTGGTTCCACCTTCCCATTAAAGTAATCCCTGAGGAGGTGTTGAACCTTTGGAATATTTATACTCCCGCCAACAAGAAGAATGTCATCGATCTGGTGTTTCTCCAAGCAAGCATCCGTCATGGCTTTCTTCACGAGTCCTGTCAACAAGTCGTTGTTCAGCTCCTCGAATGTCAATGGCTCGGACAAGTCGTCAAAAAGCTCAACAACGACCTGGTGCTGGCTACTAAAAGCCCTCTTGACACGCTCGGCTTCGATTCTTAGCTTTGCAAGAGGCCTGCTGTCCTTGCTGATGTCTTTCCTATACTTGTTTTTAATCAACTTGATCAAGTATTCCAAGATCCTTTGGTTCATGTCCTCACCTAGAAGAAAACAGAACCAATCATTCTTACGCATTGTTAACAAACCAAGCATTAGCGAACCCGAATTTTTTTTTCATGGGGGCGAAAATTGCTTAGGGTCGTTTGAGGAACGTTATATAATAATTTTTTTCTCTTATATTTAGGTCGAATTGAGCCGTGTCGTGTCATGTTAAAAAAGACAATCAAACTAAATTTCTATATAAATTCATTATGGAAATACAATACATTTATAATTGTTCTTAACGGGGTTTTATTTTTTGAAATCTACCCAAAACAACGTATATGTAGACTTACTTAAGTAGTTCTTTCTAAAAACAAGTACAACTATCACTTAAATTATTATCACAAATCTAATTAAGGGGCGATTGCAAGATGTTATGCCCGACAAAATGGGCGGGTATGGGTGCGGATTAGGATGTGTTTTAAGTCAAATTAGTTTTGTTTTAAATGGGTTGTTTTTAAAAATATCAACTTATTTCAAGTTAAAATAAGTTGTAATGAAACAAATAGCTTATTTTAGTAATTTTTCATGATTTTACACAATAAATATATTATTAATCATTTTTACCTGTTTGAATCAATTATACTCATATATATTTTAAGTTATCCATCTCAGCCAATTCAATATTATATTGCTACCCATTTCAACTCAAACTAAACTAATTGTTTACCCATACCTACCCATTTATTTTGTTATGGGTCAAGATTGTCAGGTATACAAGATATTAAGGGGGTCTGTTGGTATGTTAACATATATATGGTACTGAAAATAAAATTTCAGAGAGGGCAGATACCACCCAATCCAAAGTGTAGGTACGCCCCTGAAAACAAGCAGAACCATTGGAAACAGGTTCGCATCTTAGTGAGGGCTGGGGGGGCGACCACCCCCTGTATTTTCGTGTAGTAGTGTATATTTTCCGATACGTAGTGTAAAAATTTTTAAAAACCTTTATTTCGCCCCCTGGAAAAAAAATTTATTTCGCCTCCCTAAAGTTTCGGTCAATCTCCGCCACTGATTGGAAATCAGTAAACCAAATCCTTACCTCCAAGATGGGTTCCGGCACAATACATAAAAACACCATACCCAATTTCCATGATAGTAACATCAAATGTTCCATCACCGAGGTCAACAACAAGAATGTTCTTATCACCAGCTACCTCATGCAGACTGTATGCATAACCAACAGCCATAGCTTCGTCAATGATTGTTCATCTTTCAAACCAGCAATCAAACAAGCATCCTTGGTAGCCTGTCGTTGCTTATCGTTAAAGTATGCTGCAAATTAAACCATCAAATCAATGTCTAAGGATAGGAATACAGCAATCAAACAAGCCCCGTTTGCGGTGCGTGAACATCTTACTACTCTAATAAACAAAAATCTTCAATTGTCACATGTCACATTCTAAGACCATCATGACACTTGTCATTTTTTCATGCATTCATTTAATCTCCTCTTATTAAATAAAAACGATATTATCTTTATTATTAAATAAATTATATTATCTATCTTATTAATTAATTATAATATTAATAACTAATGATATTATTCATCTTTTTACAAATTTGAAAATAGTTTTTGATATATTCAAAATCAAATCACTTTATTATAAAACATATTTTAAAATTTTATAAAATATAATTTTCCTAAATATCAATTTTTTTGAAAATAAGAAATATTTCAATTTGACGGTAATTCCAACTTAGTTTATTTAACTTTATTAATTACAAAATATTACTTTATCATCTTAAGTTGTAATAGTTAGTTTTTGACAAAAAACTAACTAATTAAATTTTTAATTTTAGTTAGGTTAGTGATCTTAATTATTACAAATCAAGAAAGCTAAATGATATTTCTATTTTTATTAAAAATTTTAATTATTGTTATATGATTTTAAGTAATTATTAATACACAATTTAATCAATTTATATAAAAATATTGTTGATATAATTTTTAAATTTTTGTTATTTATTATTTAATATTCAATCCCTGTGTTCACACGGGGTTATAGCCTAGTAATGTATATTTGTGTCGGCCCTTAACGGATCTTATTGGAAGTAGTCTCTCTATTCAAACTTAACGAGGTAGATATAACGCTATCTACATCTTACTTTATTCAGACCCTACATTAGCTTTCCAAATAGTAGATATAGTGATTACGATGATTATGATTATTTTTATGTCTTAATTAAACAACATGTATAGTACTACACGCAATAAAACAGTAAGATTGGAAGTATAATCATACTTACTCTCTCCCAGTAAGTCTCTTAACATCAAAGATAGTTCCTTTGGGCATTTACAGACGCCTGATTCTTGGCAGCCTCACCGATCAACGTCTCAGAGCCTGTGAAAGCCACCCATGATGGTATTGTATGGTTTCCTTCATCATTGGGTATGTTTTCAACATTGCCATTCATATAAACACAAAAACGATAAGAGCTAGTCCCAAGATCAATCCCAATAGCACTTCCTAACTTGTTGTTGGATACATATGTACGGACCCGATAAGTTAACGTAACTAACCGAGCTGTGACCCGTAAGAGTTACACCTTGTTCAACGAACATTAAATCCACTTAACTTGATTAACTAGTATTCATGAACGAATTTATAATTTATAAATGTTATAAATTTATATAAGTTTAGTTATTTATTTAATTAAACTAATGGTGTTGGACTTGCTGTTACGTATTGGACCTAAATTAACCAGATTAGGCTTTAGGGCCCAAAAGTTGGTATTATAAGATTAATAGGGATTAATCTTATACTAACTCTAACCTAATCATTTTTCTGCCGTAAGAGAAGAAAACCTAAAATTGGGTTTTTTGATTCTTGGTTTTTGAGGCTGTCGTCAAAGAAGAAAAAGGGTCCACCAATACACGTAAAATACAAAAAAGGGAAAAAAAGAGTTTTCTTTTTCTATTGGTTTTGTAGCAGTCAAGCATCAAAACAAAATAAAGAATCCGTTCGTGATCGTGTTTTAGCAATCGTTCGTTGAACCTCGGTGTCTCAAACAGTTAATTATTAACCAAAAGAGAATAATCTTTTCTCATCGGTAGATTAGATCAGTTAAAATTATATCCGTGTTTGTATGTTTGTAACCATTATCCTGATTGGAAATTTAACAGTGTTAAAGTTTGAAACCCTAATTCCGCTGCGTTATATTAAATATGGATTTAATTTACTAATTGGTCAAACTCGTTTTACCTAAAAGTCAAACCGAATACCACCATTATTCCCAACAGTTGTCCTCTTCTATTGCCATTAAAATTGCAGCAGACAGGCAGCCTGCTGTAACACGTTAATGTTTTAGGTCATCAGCCATTGAAGAAACACACCACCAGAATTGCAACCAAATTGAACGATCAAATTCACATGATTAAAAACAGACATCTTAACGCAACATTCATGACTAAATCGAACTTAACAATCAAATTCCGGTATTGCTCACTTTCATACTGAATTAATATACAAAAAAAAAAAAGATAAAACAGCATCAAGTTTAATAAACAAATTCTTGCAATGTTTACTTTCAAACAGAATTTGTCACAAAAAAGTCGAGAAAAAAGTAGCAAGTTTTATGGTCAAATTCCTGCATTGTTGACTCAATTTGAACCAAAATTTAAGTATCAAATTCACATGAATGAATATCTCGTCGCACAACTTTAACGATCAAATTTCTGCGTTCTTCACATTCATACGGAATTCATACACAAAAACAAAGAGTTTAAAAACAGTACCAAGTTACAGAAACAAATCAATATCTGAACGATAAAAAAAACATATCACATTCATACACAAAAGAAATTGAAACACAGTAGCAATAAAATATCTGAAAGAATCACCGATTAAGATGATTGCTAAAACGATGTCGGTGCGACCCATGCTTCGCCGCCGTTAATGATCCGGTGATTATCTGTCAACAAAGCTAAAATAAGCGTTTATGAAACAAGAAGTTGAAAAACTATGAACAAATCATAAAAACTTTGAAACCCTAATATGCGAACGAAGATGAAAACTCTAACGTGAGAATGCAACTACGAAGAAGTCGATAATAATCGATGTTATAAAACGACCCACTTCTTATAACGGGTTGTAACGGGTTAATATAAACCGCGTGTTATTTAGACAGAAAATGGGTCCAGTTGGGTTAGTAGACGACCACCAGCCCGGTTGCATATGACTTTCAAGTTTCAACCCAACTGCACGTCATAAACCCAACAACAAGTTCAAAATCCCAGTTACTTAGCCCACTTGTTACCAGCCATAAAATAAATAAAACCATCGCTCTAGTTGAATTGAAACATAAGACTAGTTCAATTTTTTTTTGAACAGCCTGGTACGACGACACCCGAGACGGGATTTGAACCATCCCTCGGATTTGAACCATCCCTCGGAGGAACCCCGCAACTGGGTGGAGGTGAACACAAAAACCGGTCCAATCATGATCTCAAACCGGTTTCCAAACCGGTCCGAACCGCCGGTTTGTAATAGGTTTGACATCCTTATCTCCCAAACCGGTTTCTACCCCTCCAAACTGGTTTCAAACCCTCCAAACCGTTTCTATAGGTTTGACATCCCTCATCTCCCAAACCGGTTTCCAAACCGAACCGGTTTTCACCCAAACCGGTTTTGACCATTTGTTGACCAAACCGGACCGGTTTGAAAACCGAACCGGTTTGAGCAAAAAAACCGTTTTGAGCACCTCCACAACTGGGTAAACCTCCTGACCTTACCTTAGCAAATATGTTTCAGCCCGGATTCAAGCCCAAGACCTCTCATAGAGAAGTCAAGGGAAATAAAAGTTTTTTTAAATTAGAAGAGAGGTCATTAAAATAAGCTACATGGTTAACCATCTAACTAAGTCTTTAAATATATATATTTATAGATCTTGGTCATAACAAGAGCAAGCTTAGTTAGGTTTGATAAAGTAGTTCAACAGCCTTATATAAGAACCTGACCCATAGTGAAAGCACTAATCCTGAAGCTCACAAAAGGAGAAACATCGTTAAATGTAGTTTTAACGTCCCTCATTTGGTCATTTCAACTAGTAGACACATACATCGTTGTATTGACTGACATCCGGTCCTTTTTTAAGACCGATACACACTATGATTGTTATAAGCTATTATAGGCATGATTTTAGTAATATTTCATGTTTTAAAAGTTGAGATGAAGAGTTAGAAGCATATGAGTGTTGCTTGAATTAAAAAGTGCTCTTTGTGAGGATAATCAATTATTTCAAAAAGTTTATTAATTGTATGACCAATTAAGTTACAAGTACTATTAAGTCGTTGATTCTCAATTTTTTTATATTATCTATGAACTAGGTTACAAACACATTAGCTTGATGTTTTTGTAGTAAATTTTGTTTCGCTATGTGATTCTTGAGATGAAATTGCAACACCCATGTGATATTTTAAGAACTTTCAAGTGTGATTTACAAAATGTTTGGGCCCTTGTGTTATAAAACTTAACATACCATACTTAAAGTTCACATTATATTATATTGATATGGTTATTAACAATTAACTAATACAAATGAAATTAAAATTTGAAAATATTCTTGAAAATTTTGAAATAAAAAGCTTAAGAAGAGCTCAAAGTTCTATTGGTGTTGGTTTTTCCTCCATCGAACCAACCGTTGTAAGAATCCTTTCTACAACGATGGCAACAAGCTAAAAAAGAATTAATATTAGATTTTGAATGTTTAAAACCGACATCAACTTAGCAATGAATAGTTACTCCGTACCACATGGTTTGTCTTAACTGTATCTTTGTGTAATCATGTGATTCACGTATTGGATTGATCCCAATGCATAGCAAATGATGAAATGTACTATTGCGGTCGAAATGTTTTTTTATAACTGTGGGAACCCACTTGCGTAGTAAAGTCCCGGGTCCTCCCCCTTCCCCTCATACCCGACTAATTGAGAGGAACATGTAAAGTAATGTCTCAAGCAACCGGGTCGGTGGCCTACAAGAAAAATTGCTCCAATGAACAAGAAATTTTTTTGTATCCACAAATGAGGGAATTTTTGTTTTACATGTTAGATGATGCTACTCAAAATCTTAATTTGCAAGAAAAAAATACTCAATTACTTTTGATCATGCTTCAAATAACGCAAATTTGGTTAAAAGTTAAAAATTAAATATCAACTAATATGTAAGGATAAATTTTTTTACATACTAGATGTTTTTTGCACATATCATTCATTTGATTGTGCAAGATGATCTAGTACCGGTAGTTTATCAATGAACCAATTAAAAGAAAATTTAAACAAATGTTAAAATACTTTCTTTTACTAGTCGTAAAAGATATACGAATTATCAAAAAAATTGCTCGGACACAAAAATGTCATCTTTTTAGGTATGTATTATGGTGTACCTACAAGGTGGATTTCAACTTGGCATATATTTGATAATGCTATACGAAAAAGACAAATTTTGCAAAATTTTAATGAAAATTTAGTCGAAGGCATCGAGCTAAAAGTTTTTCAAACCTATGTTAGGACGCAATTGAAAGTTAAACTAGTTTACTTGTTCTTGAAAACACAATTATTTTTTTAGGTTTCTATTATCTCACATCTTGTTGCGTATTTCAACAATTACTTATTATGTCTAGAATAATAAAAGAATATGAATCGGATTCGATTTGATGTCTATGCATGACGTGTTATATTCAACAAAGTAGCTCAAAACGATTTGATGGAGCTGCCTATCGATTGAAAGATTCGAATTTAGAGAATCAATAAGATATAAAATTTGATTGTATGTTGAGAAATAATCATATTCCTTTTAATCTTTCAACCAAGAGAATTTTTTTCTTCTGTATTTTCCAATATACTCCATTGTTTTCCATATCAATGCTTTTAATCAATAAAACAAAAGAATGGGTTTAAGCCCAACAACTGTTAAATCAAAATCAAGGCCCATGAATTAGGCCCAAATTGTAGCCGAATATTGAAGCTTATTAATATCATTCAAGCAAGCACTAATCACTATTGCATCTTCTTAACTTGTTGAAATTTAATAAAAATTACTTAGTCGACAAGTTAATCCAATAACACTAATATTTCATGGATAACATTAATATTACCAACATTTATAATATAATGATATGAATATGTGTTGATTGTCAAGATATGATTTCTTGTGTATTGGTCACTTCACCTAAGGTAGTTTTTTTTCGCAACGTCCCCCACGATGAAAGCACTAATCCTGAAGCTCACAAAAGAAGAAACTCTACTAGATATAAATTTAACATACCCCTCATTTCAACTAAAGAACACATCTGCAACTTGTTACACAACATTTCATCTCGACAAACACTCGATCCTTTATTAAACCGAGACCCTCTATGATATTTATGAGCTATTATGGGCATGGTTTACTAATTCGTTATGTTATAAAAGATTGAGTTGAAGAGTTAGAAGCATATGCAGGTCTATTATTTTCAATTGTGTTGCTTGAGTAAACTTGTGCTCTATTTTACTCATCAAATGAATTTATAACACCTATATCGTATTTCAAGAATTTTTATGTGGTGTACAATTGTTCGGACCCGTATGTTATAACACTTAACATACCATACTTATGGTTCACATTACATGGTTAGTAACATTTAACATATACAAATGTAATTAAAATAAACTAAAGTGTTTAAAGGGTATATTCACTGAACTTTGAGATTTCACTCTTCAACGTGACATAACCTGCTTCTTAATCAAAATTTTAAGAACCTGGTAATATGTATCACAATTAATTATGATAATATTAAAACTCAAATAAAACTTGAAGGATTGCACATTTTGAAGTGGTGTTTGGCATAAACAGTGGTGTAGGTGTTAGTCTTTATGATATTTATTAATTAATGTTTGTCTATTGATAAAATAAAGAGTAAACTATGAGTTTAGCCTTTAAGATTTGATCAAAATAACGTTTTCGATTAAATATTTTTAATTTTAAGGTTTTAGTCATGGTGGTTTATAATTTGTCATGTTTAACTTCAACTAACATCATCAATATTGTGGAGAAGACAATAATGGGTAGATTAAGATGGTTTAGACATACAAAGAGAAGGCAAACGACTACTCATGTTAGAGCTCGGAAACCCTCATTATGGAGGAGAGGTGGGGCATAGGTAGACCTAAATTGACCTGAATGAGTAGATTAATTAGAATTTTCTAAAATTATATTTTTAAGGACATGATCTAGGAAAGAATTTCATGAAAACGTGGACATATTGTACTAATAGTATAAAAGTATCTTAAAGACATTGAATCATATCATATTTCTAGGAGAACTTTGAATTTTTTTTTTTTGTCTCAACTTTATTCCATTTAAATGTATACGCTATATGATATTATGATATTATACTTTTATTCCAATACGATATTATATGACTACATATGTTGTCACCTGTTGTGCCATAACTTTACTTAAATTAGTAGCTACCTCTATCTCTAATATTATATTATATGACATTATGATAACTCTTCGTACATGTTTGTTTGTATTTGTGTCGAAGGTCTATCTAGAAGCAGTCTCCCTTTTTTCATAAATGGAGGTAAAGTTTATCTATATCTTACTCTTTTCAGACCCTACAAGTAACTTTGTTATGAGTGAGTTTTTTTTTTAATATGATTGATTTAATCTTTTTTATTAATTTTCTATGAAATATAACACCCTAGACAAATCTTATATCAACCGCGGACAAGAGAGATTTTTGATTCAAAAGGAATGTTTGTCCTCTAATATTATCGGCACATTTGGCCTATTGGTTGTAGATGAGAGGACAACTTCATAGTTAAACGTACTCGAATGACAACAATCCAGGATGAGTGACCTCACTGTGAAGCTTTCACCTAAGCAACCAAAAGCAAATCCGATAGTCCTGAGTTAGCAAAGCGGATAATATTGGTTGTAGATGAGGCCAGATGTTACAAATGATATCAGAGCCAGTTGTGTTTTATTCAGGATGGTGGAGCAAACCTCATTGAAGGTGATGAGTCCAAAGTAGAGGGGGAGTGTGATTGTAACAATCTAGAAAAATCTCACATCAGTCGTGTACATGAGAAATTTTTTGTTCATAAGGAATATCTTTCTTCTAATATCACCAACGTGTTTTGGGTGCACTATCTTTAGATGAGAAAAAAACACCACAGTTAAGGATGCTCGAATAATAGCAATCCATGACGAATGGCCTCTCTTTGGAAATTTTCACCCGAACAACCAAAAACAAACACATGAGCTCTGAGCGGACAAAACAGAAAATATTAGTGCTTAACGAGTTCACATGTTACAAATTAGAGTAAATTACCGAGATGATCATGTGGTTTGTAGCATTTCACTTTTGGTCCATAAGTTTCATAAATTACCCGTATAGTCCCTAACATTTGACATTTGTAACGTATATAGTCTTTATGTGAGGGTAACTTAGTCAATTATGTGAGGGTAATTTGAAGACCTTTGGACTATATGTGATACAAATGACAAAAGTTAGGAACCATATGGGTAATTTATGAAACCTAGGGATGAAGAATGAAATACTTACAAACCACAATGACCATATCGGTAATTTACTCTACAAATTATGTGATGAAAATTTTTGATGTATTGAGTGTGAGAAATGAATTTTTAAAATTAATAGATGGGATGCCTAAGGCATCCTTTTATGCAAGATGTTTCCTATCAAAGAAATGTTTGATTTTTGCTTCTCATTCTTTTATGGGAAACATATATCCTTCTATTTACTATGCAAGATTGATCCTTGCTTATTTATTCTAAGTTTTTTTGAACGACGACGATCCTACATACCACGTATGTTGTCTTAACAAGGCCTATCGGGCAGAGGTAAGATGTGGCCACATCAAATGCGCGGAACCCCCTGGAATGGTAAACCCTCGCCCCTGTTGGTCCAGAACCCAAGATTAAGCTCAAGATTCATTTCCTCACCTGAATATCTTTTAAATTGTCTCTGACAGTGCTTGAACTAGAGGTGACAATTTGTACTCATGTCAAAGGAAATAGGTTGGTTTGGGTAAACAATTGTAGTATAATGGGTTGAAATTGGTAACATCATAATATTGAATTGGTTGAGGTGGGTAGCACTTAAATACAATGCGGGTCAAGATAGGTAACAAAAAAGTATGTAAATGCAATGGATTCAAACATTTAAAAAATTATTAATAATATATCTAATGAGAAATCACTAAAAATTATCCAAATAAACTATTTGTTTACTTATAACACATATTAAGTTAAACTAAATTGATGTTTTTTAAGAACAATCCATTTAGACCTGAACTGGTTTTGCTTAAAACTTATTCTGACCCGCACCCATCCTACCCCGAACCCATACTGACCCGTTACCCAACCCAGCCATTTTGCCAGGTCTAGCTTGAACCCATGACCTCTCAGTCACAAGATAAAACTCCAACGACTAAATTCGCAGGACTTTATTCTAAGTAGTGGAAGCACACCATTATAACACATCACTCTTGTCTATATAATTAATTACTTAGATATATGATAGTTTTTTCAAGACATGTTAACCTTGAGAAGATGATTTACATGTTTTTGTTGAAAGATGCTTCTTTAACACATCAGCATTGGACCGATCATTTGTGCTTCGTGCATTGCGTATTTGCAGCTTGACTAGTTAGAATTTGATGAGTACAAAAACGAATTGATAATCATTATGACGATAAGAGTTTATGGGTACGATACGACCCTTGGTTAGGGTCACGTTACCAAGTCAATGGGTAATGGATGGGTTCTTCACGAGTAAGTGTCATAAACTAAAATTTTGAAAATGAGCTTGTATTATATTGATTTTTATCATGGTTGTTGTTACTACAACCAAAACCGGGTCAGGCTTGATTCAGGCTAAGTCGTGCCTTGTTATCCCGAGCATGGATCCTAGCTGCAACAACATAGAAAATCTATGTTAGAGGGCCCGAGGGGAAGATCTAAGTGGGCACTCCGACGCTCAAGTCGGTAATCTATATAAGATGATAAGTTAAATAATACGTAACAAGTGATTATAAAACACAAGCGATTAGAGAGTAGTTGTTGCCTCGGCTGGCAAGTAGGAATACATGGTAATGTTATTCTCGTAATTCCAAGGCCAGAACCTTCCTAAGGTCTGGCTAAGAAGTTCATGCTTATGAGAAAGAGTATAGCAGAGAATGAGAATCAAAGAGATATAACTCTTGAAGAAAGAGAGAGTGTTGAGAAGCACTGTGTGGTTTCCTTGCAAAATGAGATGGAATATGTTTTATCTCACCTGGCTACCAAGCGTCTTGGGCCTTTCTATGGTTGGCAAGGCTAATCCATTTTACATATACAAAGGCATAAAGACAAAGATCTATTGTGTTACAATTGGCTAGGCATGCCTTGTGGCAAGGCCAGCCTACTTAGGTATACCTACATCATCAGTTGTAAAAGGCGTTAGTCGGGTGATGAAATACCGACTAAAGATTAATCGACGCTAGGCGCATTGGAATTTTTATATGTTATTTTACAAATATATATTATATACACATATCAATATCAATAATTCAATATAATACTTCATATAATTTAAAAAATAAACTTAAATATACTAAGTCAAGTACTTTAAAATTCAAACTTAAATACCAAGTTCAAAGTTTAGAGATAAATTTCGATATTTCAGATGTTGGATTCGATATTTTATAGAAATAGTAAGAATTTTAGGATGTGAAATGTCTTGAATAATCATAAATATGGTCCTTTTTACCCAAAAAATGTCGAAGAAAAACTGAATAGGCCGTCTAGGCACCGGTTAGAGCCAAATCGACACTGTTGGAGAGCGCATAGGCCAATTTTTACAATATTGATTTTAATGCTTATTACTTTTAGTTAAAGCATATATATATATATATATATATATATATATATATATATATATATATATATATAGAGAGAGAGAGAGAGAGAGGAGGGTTCAAATAAAAACTCCTCACTTTGGAGAAAACCAAGAAAACTCCTACTAACCAATCAATTTTTAAATTTTTTTTTCATGATTTTTTTATTATTAGCTTAGAAATGTAATAAACAAACAAAATTTTTTAATAAAAATATGTAGATTACGAAATTACGTATATGTAACCAATAAAGTTACGTATATGTAACTCATATATGTGGTTTAGAAGTTACATATATGTAATCAATGAGTTACATATATGTAATAACATGAATTACATATATTTTTTTATTTTTTTCCTTTTGTTAACAAATATAACCTTATTATAAAACAAAATGTAAAATAAAAAACGAAAAACGAAATTGATTAATAACAATTGTGATTAGTTTTCTTAGTTTTCTCAAATATGAAGGTTTTCTATGGAACCTCCCCTATATATATATATATATATATATATATATATATATATATATATATATATATATATATATATATATATATATATATATATATATATATATATATTTCTATCTTTTAATCCTTTTGTCACATGCATGTCATTCATATGTTACATTTTAAGTTATCTTATTAACTAACATGGTATTTTAAGCATCTATTAGTTTTTCAGATAATCAAATTGAAATCCGATAAATAATTAAAAAACATTGAATTAGTAAGCTACACTATATTTCAAACTAGGTTAAAACATTTGTATTACAAAAGTTAAATATTTGAATTTTAAAATTATTTGTTTAAAATAACATACTATATATTTTTCAAATATGTTTTATAAAAAATTAAAGAATTGATTTATAATGTAACCATATTATATATCACGTTTAATAAAACTATTAATCTTAACTATGAGAAAGATAATGAAAAAATCAAAAATTAATAATAGATAACATACAAATATATATTATATACACATATCAATATCAATAATTCAATATAATACTTCAAATAATTTAAAAAATAAACTTAAACATGTTAAGTCAAGTATTTCAAAGTTCAAACTTAAACATTAAGTTCAAAGTTTAGAGATAGATTTCAATGTTTTAGATGTTGAGTTCGATATTTTAGAGACATATTAAGGATTTTAGGTTGACAAATGTCTTGAATAATCATGAATCTGGTCCTTTTTACCCGAAAAAATCAAAAAAAAAAACTGACTAAGCCGCCTAGACACCGCCTAGAACCAAATCGACACTGTTGGAGGACGCATAGGCCGATTTTTACAACACGCTTACTTTTAGTTAAAGCATATATATTTCTACCTTTTAATCCTTTTGTCACATGTCATCATATGTTACATTTTAAGTTATCTTATTAACTAACATGGTATTTAAAGCGTCTATGAGCTTTCAGGATAATCAAACTGAAATCCGATAAATAATTAAAAAACGATGAATTAGTAATCTAGAATATATTTCAAACATTTGTACTACAAAAGTTAAATATTTGAATTTTAAAATTATTTGTTTAAAATAACATCCTATATATTTGTCAAATATGTTTTATAAAAAATTAAAGAATTGATTTATAATGTAATCATATTATATATCACGTTTAATACAATTATTAATCTTAAATATGAGAAAGATGATGAAAAAATTAAAATTTAGTAAAAGATAACATACATACAAATATTTATTAGAAAAGATAGGTGAGAAAAACAATCTTTAAATGGTTTGGAAAATTGACCCGTGTCAAATCAGAACTTTTATTTATTTTTAAAAAAACATCACCTATTCATCAAGCAATTTCAATATTCTTTATAATTTGGATCAAATTTCTAGGTTTTTTTTACAGCAAAGATATTATATTTCCCTAACAAAGTTCTAGCGAGATGCTAGCTGGAATTGAAATTTCCTAACATATAATTACGAGGAATTAGATACCAATTTTGCTTAATAATTAATGATCGTATACGTGGCAAAAACTTAAACAAATGTGCATTATTAGTAGGTTGGACGTTTTGTAAGATTTGCTTAAAGTACGTAATTAATTTATATAATGGGTTGTTTAGGCTACTTTTATATAATTGACCGTAAGACGTTTGAAAATATGAATACAAAAAACTTTAGTTGGGTCTGTCTTCGAGACACGTTAGCCCGTAATAATGACACTTGACCCGTTGCCTGACCCCACTTTCTTTTTTTTTTGAACAGCAGAAAATTTTTATAAAAAACCCCCCCAACTAGCAAGACACTAGTTGAAGGCAAACCCCAAGAAAAATACAAGAGAGCTACACCTCAAAATTTACATTAAAACTCTTCCAATTGTTCCAATCCAACCGATCTAACTTTGCTCTATTTTTAACCCACAAAAACCCCAAGCTTTTCACTTCCTCCACTAGACTTCCGATTGAAGGAGATATCCCATTATGGACAATACCGTTTCGTATCTTCCAAATACACCACACTACCGTGATTATTACCGCATGTAATTGCCAAGAATCGAGACGGTGGTTTTCGTTTGCTAGTATTTTACTCTTGATTTTTAAGTTTTATAAAGTAAGCATACAACTCTAGCATTTAAACTTTTTTAACATATGTAATTCCTAGATTTTACTCTTGATCCCTAATTTCTTGTGACATAAGAAGGTTGAGACCATATATGTAAGTTATGAAACATGTTGGGGTCATATGATTAATATATAAAATCTTAATATTAATAAAATCACATAGACTATCTTGACAATTACTCTAAATTTTATTTCATAGTGAAAGTCTTTTAATGTACTGATAATATCTTAACTTTTTTTATAGAAGGTCTTGAATCAGAGTCTTTTTATAAGCAATTTTTTTTGGGTTAACAGAGTTTTTCTTGTGTGAGTTTTCTTCTCAATGGAGAGTCAAGTTATTTTTGGGTTAATAGAGTTTTTCTTGTGTGGGTTTTCTTCTCAATGGAGAGTCAAGTTATCGGTTTTTCAAATAATACTTGATTTAATTGTTAAAAGAAAACAAAAAACAAATATATATTTAATCGAACAAATTTCATGATCAAATATAAAAAAGATAAAGATCAAAGTCATCCGTTAAAAAAATTGAAGACAAAAATAAAAAACAAGATTTTTAATTAATAGAATTCCTTTTATGTCTGTTTTTAAATTCACCCCTAAATTGGAAGAACCCTAGAATTCGACTCCATATATGTAAGTTATGAAACATGTTGGGGTCATATGAGTAACATATGAAATCTTGATACCAATAGTAAAATATTAACAAAATCACATATACTATCTTGACAATTTACTCTAAATTTTATTTCATAGTGAAAGTCTTTTAATGTACCGATAATATCTTAACTTTTTTTTTATAAAAGGTTTTGAATTAGAGTCTTTTATAAGCAATTTTTTTGGGTTAACAGAGTCTTTCTAGTGTGGGTTTTTTTCTCAATGGAGAGTAGGGGTGTGCAAATGTCGGTTCAATTTGGTTGTTAGCCTCCACCGAAACTGACAATTCAGTTAATGGAATTTCGGTGACCAAACCGGTTTCGGTTATTTTGGTTATAGAGGTCGGTTTCGACTATTTTGGTTATAGAGGTCGGTTTCGGCTCAGTTTCGGTTATTTCGGTTTTTTTCGTGGTGATTATTTTTGAAGTTATAAATTTGGTTATCAAACTCGTTTTTATTGTTTTGAAGTGTTTTGAATCTCTTTCAAGCATGTATATACATGAAAACTACATCAAATATATGAAAAATACATGAAAATATGATCAAACACATGAAAATATGATTTAAATACATGAAAATATATACATCGGTTCGGTTTCGGTTATTTCGGTTATTGGAGGTTGGTAAATTGAAATCGTAACCGAATGGTTCGGTTATTGCCCTATGTTAACCGTAACCGATCGATTAGGTCGGTCTCGGTTATTTTCGGTTTGGTTTCGGTTTTTTTTGGTTTATCGGTTGGGCATGCTTACCCCTAATGGAGAGTCAAGTTATCGGTTTTTCAAATAATACTTGATTTAAATGCTAAAAGAAAACAAAAAACAAATATATCTTTAATAGAACAAATTTCATGATCAAATTTGAAAAGATAAAGATCAAAGTCATCCGTTTAAAAAAATAGAAGACAAAAATAATTAAACAAGATTTTTTAATTAATAGAATTCCTTTTATGCTTGTTTTTAAATTCACCCCTAAATTGGAAGAACCCTAGAATTCGATTCCATCCCATCCCATTCTAGCAATCACTTGTTCGTAAGCTCTAGGAAGCATTGGGCTTTTAATCGTGGCTTGATAACAATATGATAGCACATATAATTACCTATATATACTTCAAAGTTCAAATTAGTTGAGTTTGAGTTTCAGAACTAGTTCGACTCAGATGCATGTTTGACCAGAGGTGCTCAAACCGGTTTTTTTGCTCAAACCGGTTCGGTTCGGAAACCGGTTTTGGGAGATTAGGATGTCAAACCTATAGAACCGGTTTGGACCAGTTTGGAGGGGTTGAAACAGGTTTGGGAGATGAGGATGTCAAACCTCTTACAAACCGGCGGTTCGGACCGGTTTGGAAACCGGTTTGAGATCATGACGACTAGACCAGTTTGAGAACCCCAACCGGTTTTTTTGTTCACCTCTATGTTTGACCCGGAGTTTTAGAGGATTACAGAGAGGGTAACTGATGTTGTTAGAACTATAAGAATAAGACCCTCCGGTGTGCCCCCGGAGTGGGCGTGGGTGGGGCGTTTCTGGGCGTGGCACACCGCCCCCCTTGGGGCGTGATTGATTCACGGTGAGTAGAACAACGGCGTGGCCGCGTGGGTGGGGGGTTGGGTTTCGACCGTTGGACCATTTAAAAAAAAAAATTAAATAAAACCTATATATAAAATCATCACAAACCCTCTAATATTCACACACACTCTCTAAAATCTTCACATCTCACAAAAAAAAAATAAACAAAAAAGTAGTATTTTTATAAAAATGGAGTTTCTACGGGAGGATGACGATTTTAGCGAAGGAGAAGAATTTTTAATCGAAGCCGCACAACTTACTCTCGACATCATCAGACAACAAGTTGAAAGACCTGTTCTAACTAGAAGAGCACGGATTAATCGAGATCGTCTTGGAGCTCACGAACGTCTTGTTGAAGATTATTTTTCAGAAAATCCGAAATACCCCGAACATTTATGGAAAAATCGTTTTTATTAATTTTTTTTATTAGTTTGTAATTTTTTTATTAATTTGTAATTTGTTTTTATTAATTATATCTCAAATTAAATTAAAAAGGAATGATGACGTGGAGTGAGTGGGTTAATGGGGCATTTCCACCAAAATGGTGGGGTGAGTGGTTGTGGTGACTGCTTATGTGGCGCCTACGTGGCGCACACGTGGAGTGAGTGGGGCGCCTTGGCACACCCAATAGCAGGGGCGAAGGCTTCAAGGGGTCGCCCCCCCTCTTTTTTTCGCCAGTAGTGTTAATTTTCGGACCGTAAGCCAAAATTTTTTTTAAAATACTGGTTTCGCCCCCCCTAAAAAAATTAACCAAACACATTTAAAAAAAATAATCTTTCCATCCCTCTCATTTTTTACCCCATTAGCCTCCCTCTCATTTTGTTTGTTTAGACATTTAGATTTTAGTTTGAATCAATATATCATGGGAAATGTGAAAATAATTGACTAGTTTTTAAAAAGAAATGTTATTGAAAAAGAATGTGATGCTACAAATCAAGATAAATGTAAAAAATCCTCAATATATCGTGAGAAAGGTGAAAATAATTGACTCGTGAGTATTATTTATATATGTATTTAAGGGTTGATGATATATGTGTTATTCAATAAAAAATTATATATGGGATTACAATGTAATTAGTCCATCTCAAACCGTAAAAATTATATTTGGGATTACAATGTAATTAGTCCGTCTCAAACTGTAAAACGGTTAGGTTTGATTCGGTCTTAATTTTTAACGGGCTAAAAAATCCCAAAACTAGAAAGTCGAAACCTAGAAAGCTCAAATCGTAAAAACCGGACCACAAACACCCATAATAAATGGTCACCTAAGATTGCAAGAGAACGAATGAATCAAATAGACGTGTGAAAAGAATGTAAGTTTTCGAAGGGATGAAGGGCCCCGGATTTTATGTCTCCTAGGGACTTCAAATTGGTTAAGCCGGCTCTTATAATGATAATTATTAGACATTTTTAATTTTATTTGTTTGACCCGACTTGACCCGAATCACAGATCTGAACATTTAACCCAACTAACCGAGACATACAGGTCGATTGCAAAAAAAAAAATTTGATCCCGTAAGATTTCGCCCCCCCTCCCAGTTTAGTCAAGCTCCGCCACTGCCCAATAGTCTAACGTGAATGTATTTATGCATTCAGTTTGTCTATTTTTGATGTTTTCAACCGATTCTAAGTTAAATTTCTTGAATGGTTGGTCAAGGCTGTTATGAGTGATTAAAATTGAAATTAATTATGTGTTTTAGGTTGTAATCGTGTTAGGAGTATATAATCGTTAAGTATTTGAATCTTAAAAAGCTCTAAGATCGAATTCATTACGAACCGGCTGAGTGAAGCTTTGAACTCTCGACGTGTGAAGGTTTCAAATTGAGAATCTGATATTGGCATAAACAACCTTTGTGGTTTCAAATTCGTTAGGTACGTACGTACGTATGCATGTTCATAACTATATTTATATTTAGATGCAAAAATTAAATTTAGAGAATTTCCACTTGAACTTTCATTTATTCGAATTTTGACACAATTATATTTACAGATACCTTAAATGTTACACACATGACTAACTGCTGAGTAACTATCTTTGTTTCTCACTTTCCCTCGTCCATGTTGAGATAGTGATGGTTGTGGAATCAAATGACCTTAAGTGGCTAGAAGAAAACTATTAGAAAGTGGTATCGAGAAAATAAGAAAATAAACAATAAGAAAATAAACAATTATGATTTAGTAAAATGATCACGCTTCGAGTCGTGTTCCATGTTGATAAGCTTTGATTAATAAGGGATGCCATGGTTTCGAACTCAAGGAAACGGCCGGTGATTAATGGAAATCTTTGTCGGTTCTTTGTGAAATACTCGTTTGATCTATTATTAATTTGTATATCTTGTTTTTATAGATAACTAAATTTAAATATATTTAATAAAACAAGGACATCGGTAACGTGATATAAAGACTCCAACAACCTCTAACAATCATGTAAGAGTTGCTATGCATGCTTTTAACATCATATAGGTGATCTATGTGGTCTTCGAGCTTCCAACAGTATTCTTCCATGTATGAACATGTTACAAGTGTTGAGATTTGTAAGGTAATTTTCCAAAGAAGTAGCTCATGACCCTCATCATTTAAAAAGATATCTTAGGTTTTGATCCAGGAGCATCTATTAGTATTATAAATTTCAAGAACCTTGACTAGTAAATCGTCCGAAAGTGTCTCGAATATATATTGAAACACAATTGAATCAATTTCAACCCACAAGTTGCTGGCTTTGTCGGTGCAAGAAGGTAGTGGGATGTTATCAATGTAATCTTGGACCTTGTAACCTTCGGCATGAATTTGGAAAAGCTTGACCTTTGAAGTATACATGACCTTTTTTTTTCCATCAATAACCCTAACCTTATTCTAGATGTTGGTGACACCATATGCACAATTTTTATCGGTGAAGTCGTAGCATTAGTGGTCTTGGTTTTTTCATCCATTGAAAGAAAGCCTGGCCAATTGTGAACTCAACAAGATAAAACCGTCAATGAAAAAAAACAACTGGATGAGGGTATGCATAATGCTATCCAAAATAAACCTTGAAAAAAAATGATGTCTGAAGGCCGTTGGAGTTGTGATGTCCTAAATAAACCCATCAAGGTTTGTGTTGTAGTAGAGTTATGGTGGCGTGTAGAGACACGTGAGAAGGAGGCAAGATGGCGGCTTGTAGGCAATGAATGATTGGAGAGTTTTGGCCGTGTTGACGGTGACGATGAGAGATAAAGATTGGGGTTTTTAAAGTGACTTTTTTGACTGCTTGTAATTTTACCTAAAAAATATATTTATAATTGCAAGTTATTAAAAGTTCTTATGTTATAATTAATGATTAGATGATCTGTTCCATCACTATTCTAAGAAAATAGTTACAAAATCTCCCGTGTAATTTGGCTTAATATATTGGGTAGGGTTTACATATCCATCATTAATTATATAATAAATACAATTGGTTTACATATCCATTAAAGCATGTGTCAAATAAGTTTTAACGTTTATCATAAGAGCATAAATTTACAACAATTAAACATAATTTTTGCACAAATTTATATTTGAGTTGGGTTTGAATTTGAACTTTAAAAAAACATAATAATAACACCTTAAATCTATTAATTTAATCATTTTAACTCAAACTAATACTTGACTACTTTATGATAATGGGGTAGTCAAAGTCAACTTTTACATACATACATACATACATACATATTAACACCCCGACAACAATGTTTTAAAAACCGGTTCGGCCGGTTCAACCGCTTTCCGGTTGTTAATCCAGTACGAAACCATCCGGTATTATGCATGTTCCTTCGATCAATCGTGTCGGCGGTTTAGTCCGGTTTTACCGGTGTTTCCGGTTTCAAAAAAACACTAATTTCGGTTTTTTAGCTATTTTCGCCTTTTAAGTGATTATGAACTTGATGTGTTTAACACATCAATTTCATAGTCCTATTATGCACTTTGTTTTGAATGAATTTGAGTGCTTTTTAAATTGTCTTTAAATGAATTTGTATACTTTTTAGAAATTTATTTGAGTATAAGTTGCATTTCTATATAATTCTATGTTAATTAGTGTGTCCAGTTAAACCATCCGATACAACTCTACCATTTTTTGAGTTAAATCTAGTATACTTAAAATACCGAATTTTAAAACAATGCCTGACAGAATATATAATTATGGGGGTTGGATCCACTAAGAAGGGATTTTTGCCTAAGAAGAATAAGAAGCAATAGAAATTTGACACGTGTCATCATAAAACAGTAATACAGTACAAAAAACGAAATACAGTACAAAAAGAAACAAAATCCAGTACAAAAAATCAAAAATCCAGTACAAAAAATCAAAAATCCAGTACAAAAAAATCCAGTACATAAAAAATAAAATATAGTACAAACAACAAAAATCTTAAACAAAAAACCACAAAAATCGAGTATAAAAAATATATATAACAAATCTAGTATAAAAAAATAAAAATTTAGTATAAAAAATAAGATTTTATTATTAAATTATGTGACATGTGTCAAATTTTTATTAGTTCTCACTCTTCTTACACAAAAAACTCTTCTTATTTGATCATTCTTCTATAATTATGTTGTTTAAAAGTTCAATCTACAAAAATCCAAATAAATCAACGGTGGGATCCACTGAGATGACGTGTAGGGCTATTTATACACAAGTAACCTCAAAAAAATAATCACTTACAAATACAAGTAAACTACTAAATGTGGAGACACTTGATTGGTCTGTTAGCGTTGTAACAGTGCCTCCCCACGATAAAATAACATGTGTTAGTCGTAGGGGATCCGAACTCATATGCACGATACTGCACATCATTTAATATGGTCCTTGAGGAGATCTATAATTAGTGTAACAGTCCTTGTAGTTGAATAAGTCGTAAATTCACACATAAAGAGTTTATAATTGAGATTAGATCAGGAGTGTTCAGAATAACCGAATACTGTTTAAAATCGATAAGAAAACCGTATTTGTAACCGAAAAAACCGTATCCAAATTCAGAATTCAGTTTTCGGGGTTTGGTTAACGGTTTTAATTTTTTTTGAATTCCCTTTGTTCAATTTATTCAGTTAACTGATAAACCAAATTCATATTTAAATTTACATTTTTATTAATAACACATAAGGTTGAATTCGGTATTTTTTGTTGAATTCGGTTTATTCAGTTTTTAACATGTTTATTTGGTTTTTATTCAGTACTGAACAAAATTGAATTTGGTTCGGTTAATGGTTAGGGGGTTAACGATATTCAAAGGCTATCCACAACAGTCACCCCACCGAAAATCCCTCCCCATCAAAATTTCCTGTCACGTCATCGCCCCACTGAAAACCTTAAAACCTCACAGGGCCCCACCGAAAAATCTTACCCATTGTGAGAGATGAGAAAGGTGTGTGTGAAAGGGGGAGAACGGGGGACGGGGGCCGTGGAGAGGGTTCTGGCGGGGGCCACGGCATGGGGTGGCGGCGATCTCGCTTGTGGCCGCGTAAGGGCGGCACCCAGCGGAGGTGGGTGGGGTAACGACTGCGGCCGGTCTAAAAAGGCTCAAAACCTTAAATAATCTAAGAAGCCAAAATGGTGTCGTGCCCGGGGCGCATGGCCAGGCCATGAGGACGCCCGTCTCTCATGACTTTCAACTACTAGTACCCCCCTATATATACATACTGCACAAAAAGTAAATCAACTGGAACATACACTACTTTCTTCCGTAGTGCCCACAGGCCAAATTCGATAAAAACCTTGCCAATGGCCCAACAAGCTCGCAATATCCCGGAAAAATGCAACTGCAGAGGGGCCGGGGTGCGCAAGACCCCGTGTCATTGTGCCATGCGATGGGCCGCCCTTAGGCCGCTTGGCCGAGAAATGTTGCCATGCCTGGGCCGCATGGCCAGGCCATGGGGCCGCCCGTCTCCCATGGCTTTCAACTACTAGTACCCCCTATATATACATACTTCACAAAAAGTAAAGTGACTGGAACAGACACTACTTTCTTCCGTAGCCCCCACAGGCCAAATTCGATAAAAACCTTGCCAATGCCGCCCAACAAGCTCGCAATATCCGGAAAAAGGCAACCGCAGAGGGGCCGGGGTGCGCAAGACCCCGTGTTATTATGCCATGCGATGGGCCGCCCTTAGGCCGCTTGGCCGAGAAATGGTGCCGTGCTCGGGCCGCATGGCCAGGCCATGGGGCCGACCGTCTCCCATGCTTTCAACTACTAGTACCCCCTATATATACATACTGCACAAAAAGTGTAAGGGTGGCACCCGCGGAGGTGGGTGGGGTAACGACTGCGGCCGGTCTAAAAAGGCTCAAAACCTTAAAAAAATATAAGAAGCCACAAAATAATGACATGTGGATTAAAAGCCTAAGGGTATAAATGTCAAACCAAAAAATGAACATACACATGCAAATTTCTCTCATTTTTTTAAACGCTAATAACTTTTTTGTACATTAATTTTTTTTAAATTACACCATAAAATCAAGTGTTTTTTTTATTTTTCTAAAGAGTATAATATTAATATATATTTTTAAAATAAAAATAATGACTTAAACTGAGTTTCACGAACTGTTCATTTTATGATGTTTTTCGAATATTATTTAATCATGGATTTTATGGTGTTTTTTTTTGTGACGCATCTCTACTTTTATGGTGTTCATGTTTTATGATGTGTCTTTCAAGTTATTTATGGTGTTAATATTTTATGGTGCTTATGATGTTCAGACATTAATGAACTAAATCAAAGCATTTTATGGTGTTTTTTTATAACGCATATGCAAATTTTATGGCATTTTTCGAACTATTTATGATGTTTATGAAATCCATGTGTTGATGTTTTTGAATACTAAAAATACCATAAACACCTAAAGTTTGCATATGGTGTTTTCAAACTTAGCTTTATGATGTTTACATTTTATGGTGCATTTAACTCTGCTTTATAGTGTTTACGTTTTATGATATTTTTTAGATATTTTATTATGTTTATAGTGTTAACATTTTATGGTGTTTTTGTTGTTCGGATATTAATGAGATTAAAGTTGAACATTTTATGATGTTTTTTTTAGTTTAGGGTTATGAACATCATAAAAACCATAAAATGCAAAATTCATATACACCAATTCATGTTCTGTTTTTTATATAACAATATTATACTCATTGAAAAACTAAAAAATACTGAATTTTATGGTGTAAAATTTTTTTAAAAAAATAACGTATGAAAAGGTTATAAATGCTTAAAAAATAGGAGGAAAGTTGTTAAAAAGTCAACAATTGATACAATACTCATTATACCCTTCCAATTATTTAAATCCCCTTAATTTTCTCTCCAATGACATAGCACACTTACAACCATTAATCTTAAAAATCAATAGCTCAAATTTTTTGCTACACTTTTTATAGTGTTTCTCCTTTTTTAGCCTAGCCCTATATATGGTTAGGGAAAAATTTATTTGAAAACCGATTAAACAGAACTGAATAAATCGAACAAACCATTAACCGAACTAATGAACACCCTTAGATTACACCAAATGTTAGAACTACTGTCTATTAAAAGGAGAGGCCATGCGTTCAAATTCAGACAAAATAATTTAGAATATTTTAAGAGTAAAATAGATTTGTTTCTAAAAAAATGTTTATTGTTCTTTATATTTAAATCAGTATCGTAAACAAGCAAAAGAATAATTCTCACAATCTAAGTTTGATTTGGTTTTGCTTATTTGTAACAGATTACAGTGTAATTAAATGATTATAGTAAATGTAGTCGCATTGATTTTATTATATTTCTAATGTTTCATATAGTATGACTAACTAGTTATTTTGTTAGGATTATGCCTCATTATCTTTGCATACAGACAACATTTTTGATTAATTAATCATTAAGGATATATAATCGTAATTAGGCACTTTTTGGCTCTATGAAACCCTAACATAAGTGTTCATTTCATCGTGTTTATTATAAAATAGAGGATGCTTTTTTTTTTTCATTCATTCTGGTCATTCATTTTGGTTGGGGTTTTTTTGTAAGTTGCACTCATAATCTTCTTTTGGAACACAAAAATATTTACAAGACTATATAAAATCCAAAGATGAGTCAACTTACATGATTATTTAGGGTTATATATACACACACTAGATATTACCTCGTGTATTACACGGATTTAATATAAAATAATGATTAAAAAATATTTTTCAAATAAATTATTTTTCAAAAATTTAATACTAAAAATATTTCCTATTTTTATAAAAAAACTATTGTTTAAACTTTATGTTTTATAGTATATTATATTGTTAATTTTTTTTTTGAGAAAACGTGATTTTTAGAAAAATATTCTTAAATACAAGTCTAAATTATTTTTTATTTCTAAAAACTATTGATTTTTAGAAAAAATCCATATATTATAACTTTTTTAAAGTGTGTTTCTCAATAAAAAGTTTATTTTTAATTTATTTTAAAACTCTTTAGTATTAAAAGGGTAAATAATATCATTAATATTATAATTATTGAATATGAGAGATAATGTATTCATTTAATATAAGATAATAATAAAATGGGATGATAAGAGGATACCAAGTGGTAATATTAATCTAAAATTGTGACAAGTGTCAAAAAATATTTTTGTTTATTATAATGATAAGATAAGATAAGAATCATAAGATATATAGAATTTGTATCATGTGAAAACTCATTTTTAAAGATAAAACCCTTAAACCCTATCTAAGCCATTGATTTGCAATCTTTAAAATAAACATGTGATTCATATTAAACCTGAATAAAAAATTGGGTTTGAATAAACAAATATGATTTAATGTGGACACAAATTTATTTTCAATATTACAAAGACGGCTCAGATAGGTTTAAAGTTTTCTTTCTAATATTAGATATTGACATGATACAATCCATATATATATATGGAGGTATTCCATTAAGAACTAGTTTTATGTTAGGAACTTGAAAACTGCATAATACACTTGTACATTATACTTTAAGTTTTGTACATAGAGTGGTTATTTAAAAGGGTAAAATAGTAACTTCCCATACTTTAAAGGAAAATTACTTTTATACCTCTAAAAACATATGGTTCAAAATTAATTCCCTTGATTCTTTCATATTTAGTGGTTCTCAATGAAATAAGTCTCTAGGGGAAGGCTCTTTTAAAAAGTTTTTTTTCCTAAGAAGGCTAAGAAGAATTTTAAAAACTCAAAAACCGACCCAAACAAACTCCGATTGAATTCATTTTTACATCATTGGAACCGATTTTTAATTTTCTAAAATCTAAACCTTAAATCAAAAACAATAAACCCTAATAATAAAACCAAAATAAAAAAACAAACCCAAACCTAAAGATAAAACCTAAAAGCTGAAAAAGCATGCCCTAAAATCCAAACTCTAAAACTAATTGTTAAAGCTAAAACCAAAAAGCAAATATTGCAGGGTTCGATGAGACGATTCAAATGTCATCGAAATGAGTTCAATCGGAGTTCGTTCAGGTGACTTTTAGAGATTTTAAAAATCATTTTTAGCCTTCTTAGGCAAAATAGACTTTTTATTGGATCCTTGCCCTATATATATGTATGTGTGTGTGTGTGTTGATAACCATGGGAACTTATTTACATGGTTAACTCCTAGGTACCCCAATACAGTACCTGGCTAACTAGGACGAATAGATAAAGCGTGGTCGCATGCAATAAGGTTAGTGGCCTCCAAAGAAAATCTCCCCAAGTAGGAATTAAACTTCAGATATTTAGGTTGTTTACCCTCTAATTTAACACTACACCATTTCCTTTGAGGTTAGAATTGAACTTCAAGTTTTTTTTTTTTATTATGAATTGGGTATTAGGATTTTTGATATATGAAATCTATGAAAAAGCTAACATATAAATACACACACATTTTGATACAATTGAGATTAATAATTGATTAGGGTTTTTGGAATTATTTAGAGTCTCATTACACAAAACACAAATAGAATTTTTAGGTATGTGTTTAATTATGTGCATTGTATAAAAGGAAATCAATTGTACATTTCACTTTGTGTATTTGCCAAAATATTCAAACCGGTCTTTTTGTTTTTTGTTTTTTGTTTTTTTTTGTCATACAACTATGTAATTGAGATGTTGTGTTACTCATAACATGACACGAAATAAGCTAAAGGATAGTCTCCACAACAATGTGAGGTGTTAGTGTGAACAACAACAATACAACCATAAACTTCGCAAAAATACCTAAATCAGAAAAGATTCTTCATGTCATAAATAGTTTAGTAATTATAATACTCGTTTTACTATAATTAGAAAAATTAATTTTTTTTTGAACGGCAACTTTTATTAGAACACCTCCTCGGCGCGCCAACAAGACGTTGGAACACTCCCGAAAAAAGAAGTACACACCAAGGAAACAAAAAACATACATACACCAGCCAAATGGAAATATAAGATCAAAAGGAAAAACAACCCCAATCCTTCCAAGTTAAGTAATCCCATTTAGCACGTTGCTTAATCCAAAAGAAACTTTGCGTTTGCACCTCTTTGAATAAATCATGATGTGATCTTCTCTGACCGTTAAAAATGATATCATTGCGAGCCCTCCAAATGCTCCATATTGCTGTAAAGATTATTGCGTGAATCGCCTCCTTTTTCTTACCATTCCACCTGCATGATTTATGAATCTCCAGCAAATCTTTCGTCAAGATGCTTGAAAATGGTGTAGATCATACACAAACTTTAATGCTTGAAATGTGACAATATTCATCAGTGCCTTACTATGGGTTTTTATTCTTAGTTTTTTACTAGCTAAAACTCAGCCACTTAGCTTACCTTCGCAAACGGTTCACCTATGTTAAAGAGTTATGTGTGACCAAATTAGAGGTGACAATTTTTACCCATATCAAATGAAATGGGTTGGTATGGGTAAACAATTGTAGTATAATGGGTTGAAATGAGTAACATCATAATATTGAATGACTTGAGATAGGTAGCACTTAAACACAATGCGAGTCAAAATTGGTAACAAAAAACTATGTAAATGCAATTGATTCAAACATTTAAGAATGACTAATAACATATTTGATGAAGTAATCACTAAAAATTATCCAAATGAACTATTTGTTTACTTATAACGCATCTTAATTTAGACCCGAACTGATTTTGCTTAAAACTCGTTCTTACCCGCACCCATCCTGACCTAAACCCGTTTTGACCCATTACCCCAACCCTCCCATTTTGCCATACATAGACCAAACTCATACTATCTGGAAGGATATTTGTAACTTGGGAAAAAACCCTAGCTCAACATAGAACATATTTATCTAATAAAAAGTCGTAACTAAGACATTTTATTATAAACAGTAAAATGTCAATTTATTACTCGTGGTTTGGCAAATTTTGTCATTTTAGTAAAATAGTTTAAATTTTGTCATCTTTGTCATTATGGTTTCCATTGTATTGTCATTCTTGTCCCTTAGTTTGATCAATTTTGTCATTTTAGTCGAAAAGTTTAAATTTAATTGGACTAAAATGACAATAAAATGAAATTATAATAAACAAAATAACAAAATTTAAACTATTAAACTAAAATAATAAAAGTTGTTAAACTATAAGAACTAAAATGATATTTTACTATGTTATAAAAGTCAAAATAGTGCTATTAAACTAAAAACACTTTGGTCTTACTAGAGGGTTGTATATGTAAGAATTTAAATAAGAAGGATTAGTTGTGTAATTAACCATAATTTAGTCAAAAGAAACGACCCGTGGATGTGTGTGTCCTTCTTTGTATGGGCGATGATTGCGTGTGTCGTCGCCTCATGTCCCTCATATACGTGTCATCATCGCACCTTCTCTTTCACCTTCATTTTCATTTTTCATTTTATTTTAAATCACACAATCATCATTCTCCATTAACACACACAAACACCTTTTCTCCTTTCTACTGCGTGTTTTCATTTTTCACGAATGCCAATGGAGACCGACGAACCCGATGCTAACCACATCGACTCATCCGAGCTCTCGTCGACTAGTTCAACGATGTCGTCGATTTTCGGCAGCAGCGACGTCGATTTGTCAGGCAATTTCTCCATAACTAGCAGCTCCTCCGGAGAGATTTTAGCTGCGGCGGTTGTGCCGATGAAGTTAGCGGAGGAGCAGCACGGAGGTGACGCAGGTGTGAACCGGAGGTTGGAGAAATGCGTCGGGAGGAGTAAAGGAGTGACGTTCGGATTTAAATCGGTGATAGGACGACGGAAGGAGATGGAGGATGCGGTGGCGGTGGTGCCGGGATTCATGTCGAGCACGTGCAATCAAGTTGGAGGATGCACAAATCCTGGTACTAACACCTCGCTTGAGATCACGCCGATTCATTTCTTCGGTGTTTATGACGGTCATGGCGGATCACAGGTAACCTTTGATTCATAATCCGCATTATTATCAGGTTAAATTAAAATTGCATGAATAACAGACGCACTTGATCATAAATTCATAAACGAATGAGTTTTTTAATCTATTGATTATTGAATTATTGGATCTCACTAGCTTGTGTGAATCGTTTTGTAGTCGTTTACTATAGCATTTTGTTCAAAATCGTACCTTACACCATTGATTTCATTCATAGTTTATCTGGATTTAAATTGACGTTGAATGTTTAGCCTAACAAAAAGAATTTGCAAATAAGGATAATGTAATAGAATTCTTCTATCGATGAAGAATTTGAGTTCTAGCAAGTAGAAACACTTTATAACTTCAGGAATTATTTTAATCTGCTTGAATAGAAATATTTAATGATTAATTGATTATTAGTTATATATTTAAAGTTTTTTAGTAATAAATATGTTAGATATCTTTTGAGTCAATTTTTATTTTATTTTATTGATACAATAAATTTCTTGTTTAAATATATTCTGCGTAACCTAATATGATACGGTGTTCTGAATGACACACCTCATGAAATACGTTAGGTATGTTGGGTGATGTTGTACTGTATGCTGAATGTGTTGTACCATTATATCTAATTTGCCAGCATTTATAAACGTTCACACATATATAAAATGTTGATTATGACGTGTTGAGACACGTAAGATGTTAGAAGCGGTCAATATCAATATTATCTATCATTCTTCTTTTGTTTCTTGCACACGTGTTTGGTGTTTCCCTTCCAAACGACTTTAATAATAAAGATGCTTAAAGTTCTCGATAAAATATGAAAAGTTAGGAATAATTTATCTATATTCATACACTACACGGTTTTGATGATTAATAAGCCGCTTAAAATAATTTATTTTAGATGTTAGAAGTTTTAGTCGTGTTAAAACTTAAACTATCTTGGGCAAAAAAATTAGGGACAACTATTCCCTCTAAAATAATTACATATTTCCTTAAAACATCCTTTAATCTATTATACTTAATAAATCAAAATAATTGGAGACACTTGTCATTATTCTAGAGCATCCTCACACTAATTTTCCCGCTTCTCTTTCATAATAGATACACAACTTTAATAATTAGTAATAATATATTATTTATATCTTTTTAATCAAAAAAATTCTTAATATTAAAAAAATATATTACATAATAGTATAAAATACTAATTATATAATATATATACCTTTTATTATTAAAAAAGGATTTCTTAATATAATAAAAAATATTTTAATATTAAAAGCACACATTTAAAAAATCAAATTATTATAAAATATGAAAATTTTCCAATAATTTTTAACTCATAAAATATTTTTATAATTTATTAGTCATTATTATTAACTATTTTTTTTCTTTATCAACTTGTGTAATAATAGATAACATCCTATAATTTCATAAAAATGATATATTTTAAAAACAACTTTTATAAAATAAAATGTTTAAAAACAAAACTTTGAAAAAGTAATTTTTTAAAATATAATATTATTATTTTATTTACTATGTAATGATGATCATATTTTAAATAAAAAAATAATTTACAATTTTAAACTTATATTATTGAATATTTATTAATTTTAATTCAACACGTGTAATTAGGGGTGTCAATCGTGTCGGGTTGACGGGTTATCGGGTTAACAGGTCACGGGTTGGCGGGTTGGTGGGTTGAATTTTGCAACCCGAACCTGACCCATATATTTATTCGTGTCAAAGTTTTCAACCCTAACCCGGATTGACGTTAATTCAGGTCAACCCGAACATGACCCGTTTAACCCGTTTATATAAAATAATCAACAAATTTACAGATTGTAAGTTGGTTCTTGGTTGAAAGCATACACTTATGTAAATCATAATTATAAAGTATGAAATTTAAAATAAACTTATTTGTATGGTTAACTTTAAAAAAACTTAAAATATTTTTTAAATGAAAAAAATATAAATTTTGTTACTCAATCAATTAAAGTATGGTTAATAATCAAAAGAAAAACAACTAGATATATGTTGCAAAAAAGAAAAAAGAAAAAATAAAAATTTTGAAACCTTAAACGGGTTAGCGGGTCAACCCGTTTATAATTGGGTCAACCCGAACCTGACCTGCTTTATAAACGGGTCAACCCGAACACGACCCGTTTATTAAACGGGTTATAATTGCCAACCCAAAACTTGATTATTTTCGTGTCGTGTTCGGGTCGTGTTTCAGGTCGTGTCTGGAATTGCCACCCCTACGTGTAATATACGGGATACTTGTCTCAAATCTAGAGTATCCCTACAATACTTTTTCCGCTTCTCTCTCCTAATAAATATACAAATTTATTAAATGCTATTTATATAATTATATATTCTTTATATCTTTTTCAATTAAAAAAAGTTCTTAATATTAAATACCAATTATATTATATATACCTTTTATAATTGAAAAGGAATCTATTAATTAATACTAATAAATAAAAATAATTGTGTACACTTGTCACTATTTTAGGCCATCTAAATTTTGGTTTTCCTGCTTCTCTCTCCTCTTTAATTTTATGTATTTGTATTTTAATTAGAAATAGAAATTAATATATTATTAATTAATTGTATTTAAAATGAAATATTTATAAAGCTTTTAAATAAACTTGTATTTTTATTTAACAAATTTTATTTACTTATTTAAGTATCATCAAATTTTAAATTATATTTCTTAAATATGTAAAAATAAAACAGTAATGATAATATATAATTGCTTTTTATAAATGAGTTTATACTTATTTTTAACTTTTAATATAAATGATGATTTGAATGATAAAAATACACTATATTGAATAATAAAAAGTAAGCAATTTAAAAAAAAAATTCAAGTTATATGTATTAATATAATTTTTTAAGTTAATTTAATTTTGGTGTGTTAAAGAAGAATAAGTATACTTTAATTAAATTAACATTAAGTAATTACATTACATAAAAATGATAACACATAGTTAAAAAAATTAAAAATTAAAACGTAATTTATAATTATACATCAAATTTTTCCAAACATATTTTGTTGATTTTTTGTCTTAACAAATTATATTATATTTTATTCATCTTGTGTGAAACATGAGTTTACTTAAAATATACGATTTGCATGTTTTTTAGTTTCTTAAAATTTTGTTACCAGATATGTAATACACAGGACTTTACCTAGTAGTATTATATATATGCATTAAAAAACTGTAACTTGAAAAAATATGTGAGTTTTTCAAGTTTAAAAGGATATTTGTAATTCTCCTTGTATTTAAATTTGTGTACAATCACTTGATCAGTTTGATTGAATTTATATCGAGTTAATTAGATTTATATGCCTATTACTTTTATAAATATATTAATATTTAAATGGTTTATTACACAATTACATAACAAATATTTTGATATAAGAATTATGATAATAAACTAATTAAATAATTTTTTAATATATATCAAATATAATATTTAAATTAATAAACAAAAATTTTACTGAAGGCTTTTCACTTCTATTTTTATCGTATTTTTCTTTTATTGAATAATTATATTAAATAATAATTTATTGTTTCTCGCTCCTATTAACACTAATATTAAATAATAGTGATGTTCAAACTATATTTTTAAAATTAAATAATTTATTATTTTCTTTGTTAATATATACTTCATAAATATTTCATTTATTTTATATTTCATTTTTCAACTATTTAAATTGTTTTTTTCACTTATACTAATTGTTTAATATTTTATTGATTTAAATTTGTATACTACACGAGTTTATAACTTATATATAACTAATAACTAAATTTAGGTCATTTTGTCAGATTTTAGAAGTTGGGTACAAGTTCCACATATGTTTGAAACAAGTATCAGCTAAATTGTTATTTCTATAGTAAAAGTGTAAAACAAAGAAAAATAAACTAATACCAACTTCAGAATGCTCTATTTGGTCATGCAATTACTTCTCTTTCTTTTATTCAGATTTATATTATTTAATGCTATATGGCTGATTTTTAATAACTGTAGTATAAGTTAAAACTAACTTGTTTCTCAAGAAAACCAAAAGTAATATCCTATTTCCATTTTCCACCACCAACGCCACATCAATCTGACTAAATGATACAAGCAATATGTATTATGTGTTGTGATTTCTCAATCAAACCTTAGAATAAAGATTATTTAATTTTCTTGCCAGCACTACATTACTAATTAATTATGCTTGGATAATTTTGTTGGAAATTAGAGAAAAAATTCATAGCCGAAAAAGCAAACATTTGGGGTTTATAATTATAACCACAACGGGTTATGACTCCATTCTTATTATTAATTCCACACCCAAAATAAACAATTTATATAATAAACTTAGTAAATTCTAAATAACTTCAAACTGATTTTTCCCTTTACATTATCAGCTCCGATTTCTTCTCACCTTTTGAATATACTTTTAGTTTAACTAAATAAGGATTATTATGTCAAACTCTAGTTAATTATGTGTAAATATGTATGGGTCGTTGGATGCTTCACATGGGTCAATAGGTAGTTAAAATACCCACCAGTAACTGTCAAAACAGTGGGTATAAACACCATGTGTAATCAACATTTGTATGTAATCAAAATTACGTGTTTATGTTATTTCTCTGCGATCAGTGTGTGTTTTTCATCTATTACACCCAACAATATGCCCAGAGATCCTTTGATTCTTCAGTTTGATCGCATACCACTGGCGGATTCTTGGGTTCCATTGATACGAACGTAAGAAAATTGAGAATCACACAAAACACACAAATTGAATCTGATTTTAAAAGTCAATGATGGACTACTTTACAGACTGAATTAGACTCCTATTTATACACCCAATTTTGACGGTTATAAGTAAACTGTCATTAGACTAAAATTAACTGTTAATTACACTGATAGTAAACCAGTTCAGAACCTTTTCTTTTATCAAGCTTGCACAAGTTTGATGTGTCCTTTAACTGCTCCGTTACGTCGTTACTCACAACCGGTGTACAAGCTGCTTTATTTGGTACCTTTCTCTTCCCATTACAACCGTCTTTCCCGTAGATGCTGACGGCGTAGGCTTGGACATATAGCCTTTGATTCACTTCTTTCTTTAGCTTGTTCTTCTCGTAAACTTGCTTGAGAATGCACAATTCCCTAATATCGGTCTTGAAATTTAACCTAAATTTTCCTGAACTGCTGTCCCGCTTCATAAGAATAAATGGTCAGCTTCAACAAGGCTACTGCTTATGCCTGGCAAAATGGGCGGTTTGGGTCGGGTTGGGTAACGGGTCAGAACGGGTTCGGGTCGGGATGGGTGCGGGTCAGAACGAGTTTTAAGCAAAATCAGTTCGGGTCTAAATGGATTGATCTTAAAAAACACCACTTTAGTTTAACTTAAGATGTGTTATAAGTAAACAAATAATATATTTGGATAATTTTTAGTGATTTTCTCATCAAATATGTAATTAATCATTTTTAAATGTTTGAATCCATTGCATTTACATAGTTTTTTGTTTACCTATCTTGACCCGCATTATGTTTAAGTGCTACCCATGATATTACCCATTTCAACCCATTATACTCCAATTGTTAACCAAACCAAATCATTTCCTTTGATATGGGTAAAAGTTGACACCTCTACTACTGCTAGAACCAATTGTTGCCCAAGATGTGAATTAGTATGAATATATAACACCAACATTTTTAAAACACCCCGTTCTTATTAATCACTCCGATTAAACTTGATTCGTAAAAAAGTATGATGACCAAGCCTATTGTACAAATAAAGTTAAAAAATTTGAATGATAAACTTATAATTCCAAATAACTTTAATCTTAAATTTATCTTGGTTTTTCTGTTGTGAATTATCGGCTCCAACCTTTTGAATTTCGATCGTAATTATGCCAACAAATTTTCTAGTTTATTTGATGCTAATTTGATACTCACTTTGTTTATCATTAAAACTAAAAACAATGACATTCTGCAAGCAATTTTGTGAATTTAAAGGTCTATATTTTTTGCAGTTTGTCAAAATTGTTTGTAAATGTCTTTTGCAACCTAAAGGATGCCTCTGCTAAAAGTTCTGAAAGTATATGGCTTTAATGGGTAGAATAGTTTGTGAAGACCAACTGGTTGGGTAACTGGTCAAAACAAGTTTGATTCAAATGGCTCATTTCAGTACATTTCACAACTGTCAGGTCTGTATGGTCAACCACTCGGCCTGCTTATGAGTTTTATCCAATATTTTATAAATTGTGAATAGATTATGGTGTTAGTTATGATTATAGAGCAATATTATCATAATAATAATGTTAGTCTTTAAATAAAAACTTTTAGGAGCTGTATGCATGAAGAATAGACTTTAGCTGACTTTCACCTATTCGACATGTTTTACTGTTTGAGGTAAATAAATAACCACCACATATACTCATTCATAATCAAACGGGTCAAAATTAGTCTTATAATTTGTTACTATAATAATATCTTTTCATGACTTTTCTGATTGATTTTTATAACTATTGGGTTATGGACATATAGTGCATCATGTTATATTTTTAACATTATGCATATAAAAAGGTTTTTTCATTAAACAGTTGTGTACTATTACTTATCCTTTTTAATCGTATCCCTTTTTTTTGTATATTTGAGCTATTAAAAGACGGATATGGTCCCCTTCAGTCGTTATGTTGACTTTTTGTACCATTTGAGTCATTATCTTGCCAAAGTTTGGGTCATCATCAAAACACCTTGTAATGACCCAAAGTAGACACAAATCCATTTACTCAGAATAATAACGACTAAAACGTGACAAAACTTTGAAAAATCAACATCCTAAACTTATATACTTTTACATGTTAATTCCTTTTATCATTAAGAAAATTTGATATGTTTTAATTGTTAAGGTGGCAAAATTCTGTGCGGAACGAATGCATGAAGTTATAGCAGAAGAATGGAACCAAGAAGCAAATGACGAGTTTAAATGGCAGCAAAGATGGGAAGCTGTGATGTCTAGTGGCTTTGAGAGGACTGACAATGAAGTAATTACAGAGGCTGCAGCACCTGAGATTGTTGGATCGACTGCTGTTACAGTCGTTTTATCTCGTTGCCAAATTATAGTATCCAACTGCGGGGATTCACGGGCAGTGCTTTGTCGTGGCACTGAAACAATCCCTTTGACCGTTGACCAAAAGGTCAGGCTCTCAACATTATTCTTGCCAACTGCTTTCATTTTGTTGCGCACATCTTTATAAGCACCTTGCTAACAGACTAAACTAACTAGGTAGTTGATGAAACATCACATGGGTCAAAACTTTTGGATGAAAGTATATAAAACCGTCTTTGTTTATGTCAAACTAGGTTAGAAGCTTATATAGAAAAAAAATTAAAACTTATTAATTAAGATTTAAGAATTAGAAAATGATATTTTAAGTTTTAATTACCTAATAAAACAATAATATTGAAAAATAAAAGAAGCAAGAAAAAGAACTTTGAGGAGCTGTGCAATCAATTACTTATATTTTAGAGTAGAGGTGGTAATTTTTACCCGTATCAAAGGAAATGGATTTGTTTGGGTAAACAATTGTAGGATAATGGATTGAAATGGGTAACTTCATAATATTGAATGAGTTGAGATGGATAACACTTAAACACAATTCGGGTCTAAAAAACTATGTAAATGCAATGGATTCAAAGATTAAAGAATGATTAATAACATATTTGATGAGAAAATCACTAAAAATTGGCAAATGGACTACTTGTATACTTATAGCACATGTTAAGCTAAACTAAATTGATGTTTCTTAAGTTTAATCCATTTAGACCTGAACATATTTTGCTTAAAACTCATCCTGACCAACACCCATACTGACCCGAACCCGTTCTAACCCGTTACCCAACCCGACCCATCGCGCCCATTTTGCCAGGCATATTTTAGAGTAAATTACCGAGATAGTCCATGTGATTTGCTAATATTTTACTTTTTGTCTCTAGGTTTCATAAATTACTTAGTCCCAAACTTTAAACATTTGTAACACATACAATTCTTATATGAGGGTAATTTGGTGACCTAAGGACTATATGTGTTACAAACATCTAAAGTTTGTGAGCAATTGAGTAATTTTTGAAACCTAGAGACCAAAAGTGAAATACCAGCAAATCACATGATCATAATTTACTCTTTTTTACATATATGTTGGTCAAAGCATCTCAAATGACAAAAATAACCTCAATAACTTTTGTGAAGAAAAAATATCCTTGCATTGATTTATAAAGAAACTACGATTACGTGTTAAAAAGAATCAGGTGTTTTGTCATTTTTGTAAACTATGCTAGCTTTTTGGCATGATTTGCTATAAATGGAATCACATGTTAAAGAGTCGGATGTTTTGACATTCTACTAAATTATGCCAGGATTTTGGTATGATTCGCTATAAATGAAATCGGATGCGTATTTGGGGGCATGTATTGGCCTGATATAACCTACTTGACCCATTAAAGATTAACATAAACCAAATCTTGTTTTAATTAACATATCACCAATACATACTTGCCTTTTGATATAAAAACCAGGTCGTGGGCATTAATCTTGATATTAGGTTATGTGAGATCATGTTTGTTGTTACTTTTTACAGCCTGATCGAGAAGATGAACTCTTGAGAATTGAAGAACAAGACGGGAAAGTCATAAATTGGAATGGAGCAAGAGTATTTGGAGTTCTTGCCATGTCGAGAGCAATAGGTATCTTGCATTACACTCTTAATCTTGAAAATTATGTCATACACATGAACTACAATTACATAAATACTCGCGGGTTGGCACAATTATGACATGTTTAGCTAATTTTTTCAGAGTAAATTGTCATTTTAGTCTATGCGGTTTGTTCACTTTTGTCATTTTAGTCCAAAAGTTTAAATTTCACAATTTTCGTCCAATATGGTTTTCATTTTATTGCCATGTTGTCCAATGAAATGTAAACTTTGGGCTAAAATGATAAAAGTGACAAAATCACAGTGATGAAAATGACAATAAAATGGAAACATAAGGACGGAAATAACAAAATTTAAACTTTTGAACTAAAATGGCAAAAGTGAACAAACCATAGGGACTAAAATGACAATTTATTCTTTTTTTGTATTGATAGTTTAAAATTACAAATTTACCACCAAAAGTATAATTGCATTTAAAATAAAATCTTATGTCAATCCATCCTTTTGCCTTTAAATTTTGGATTAAATAATCAAACCAATTTAATTTATGACCTAAAAAACATTTTTTAGGAAAACAAATGGGCGAAACAAGTCAACTCGAGAACCTATTAAGTGGTCCTAAGCACGACCGTTTAGCTAAACATGTTCTTGGGTAACTGAACCAATCCAACATGTTTATACAAAACTCAAAATTATAAATTTCATTTTTTTTAAGTTGATATGGTCTAAAAATTTCACACCATTTCTCTCATGAAAAAAGACTGAAAAGTAGGGAAATTTTATCAAAATTTAACTATACTTGGGTTCATGATTTTCGTAGAAAATAAACTCACCTTTTTATATGTCAAAATGAACTCGAAACTCTCACTTTTTGAAAATAAAAATTGGACTGATCAAATTAGGATTTTTAGTTAACTCTCTTGCCCTATAATTCTTGCTAAAAAGTTTGCTTTAAAAAAAGCTTGGCAATTTCTTTTAGTTATGATCGTCTCATTATTAGCAAGCTAAGATAAGATCTAAGGAGAGTAAGATGTAGATAGCGTTATCTCTACCCTGTAGGAATAGAGAGTGTGCTACAAATGAGACCCTCAGCTCATCATGAGCTGATTAACCAACCCAATGCTTTTAACATTATTTTCACAAAAATTAGTGAAATTTCCTAAGGGTTCCGTTTAGTTTATGTTATCATAAACAATGCGTTTATAATCTTACGCGATCTTTTTTGTTTGTTACTTTAGGAGACCGTTACTTAAGACCATGGATAATTCCCGTCCCCGAAATCAGCTTCACAACAAGAACCGATGAGGACGAGTGTTTGATAATAGCCAGTGACGGACTTTGGGACGTCATGTCAAACAACGAGGTCGGTGAACTGGCTCGCCGGATTTTGCGCCGCCGCCGCCGGTATGCTGCTGCCGGTGAGGTAACAGCAGCACAAACCGTTGCCGACAGCTTGACCGAGATAGCTGTGGGGAGAAACAGTTCCGACAACATATCGGTGATCGTTGTTGATCTAAAATCAAAGAAAAAACAACGTAATACGTGATCAGTTATCTATCTAAAGAAGCTGACCGTGGTAAATAATAAGATCAATCCTCACTTTTTTTTATTAATGTTGAGAATGTGAAGATGTGACTGATGATGTATTTCAAAACTGAAAATTTAACGGATGTTAACATGTCATTTGATGATGTTTGTGAAGACGGGACATTTAACATGCGATCGATTGATGGATATGATGTTGGTGACAAATGAACATATAAAGACGTTAACGTATGATTGATGATGTTGAACGAATGTTTACATGTGATGGATAATGTCGTTTGTGAAATTGGAGCATTTCAACTGATATTAGCATGTGATTTGTGCCAATTTTTGATTTCTATTTTAAGCTAGAAGTATGAATTGTGTATTGATAATCATGTACAACCGAGCAAAACCAAAATTTGTAGGTTTTGTCTGCCATGTTATCTTAGAATGATTTTTATGAATTGTGTATTGATTGCTTTTAGATAGAAAAGGGTACAAAATCAGTTGAACTAGAGGTTTAACCCGCGCGTTGTGGCGGTAACCTCGTATTAAACATAAAAGACACGATATCTACTCAATTAAAATTATTTAAAAAAATAAAGTCATACCACTCTTCTATCATGATGTTGGTAATAACATCACAAATATCAAAACGTAGACAAAACGTCCACAACAGTTATTAATCCGTCATAAAAAATTAGATTGAACCGTCAAAAGAGTTAGTGTTAATTGAAAGGAATATGAACCGAAGTACAAACGCAAAATGTTAAAAAATTTAGAACTAAAAAAATAAAAATTTGTAGTAAAATGTATTATAAAAATATGAACACTACATCATTGAAGTTGTGAATTGTTTATATAGTAATAATATGGAAAGCAGAGGTGAAAAAAACGGTTTTGAAACCAAAATTGTTATTATTATATATATTTGTTATTTATTTAAATATTATTATTATTTAATTATTATTAATTAATTAATATTATTACTATTCACACTGCATCAACAAAAATAAAATGAGTGCAACAAAAAACGATGTAATAACCTTTGAAATTGATTAATTGTTTTGGGACACTTGAACATAATTTAAAGTAACAAACCTTGCATTTTATTAAGTACAAAGTACTATAATAAAGAGCTCATAATTTATCAAGTTATTTATCAAGTTCTTTTAGTTGTCCAACACTACACCCAAATTAGATCTATATATGGACAAATTTCTAGAAGTCTCAACTTTCATCTCACAAGTATTATCTAATCATCTAACAACCTTATGATTGGTGGAAATGTGGAACCTTTGATGTCATGTTAAACCTATTTATAACATACAACATGATTATATCCCAATATAATTAAAAAAAAACAGAGTAACAAAGGCACCCTTGTACTTGCACAAGCAATAAACAAAGGCAAACCATTACAACAATGACACAAACTCTAACACACATGTATCACATACAATCCTTTGTAAACATAACCAGTCATGTCATGAAAATTTAAGTCATACAACTAAATAATCAAAATATGATACGACTTTGACATAAATCTAAGTTATAATTGCTTGATTAAAAAGTCATCACCCAACTTTCATAATGCTCAGTTATTAAACTTAAGCAGCCAAATTCTACTTGTAGATTTCGGGTAGTGCTGATGAATCAATCCACTCACCAATACTAAGACGAGTGCACGACCTCTTTTTACTCTTTTCTCAAAGGGTGGGAAGTAAGTTAGCTATTTTTCTTAACGTTGAACTCTTTTACTTTTGTCACATAACTTGCATTTTTAATTAAGCACTAGTATCCTTGATGTGGATTGTATGAGTTGACCTTTGTACTTAAGTCCACATGCTAGACTTGCACAATCATTTAACTCTTGTTTATGAGCCGATTATTAGGTATTGGATAGACCTTTAAAGGCTGACACCCTCACTCAATCTGATTGGGTTTGCTGCTACCCGATATATGTTGGACTAAACTTGTAATGTCAAATAAATAAGAGGTTAAGTAGAAAATTTAGTTTTAATTGTTTTGGATTAGATTGCTTTTGTTGGCAGATTTTTTGGATAAAGTTTTGACTTTTATGGTCTTGTTTTATTATAAATAGGGTTACATGGTTTGGTTTTTCTTGTACGAAAAATTTCAATCAATAAGAATTTGTGTTTAGTTCAGGGAAATCACAACAAGGGCTTCAATTGGTATCAGAGTTCGAAAAGCTCAAACCTGGGCGATCGGCAATTACTCATCAGACGGGAAGCACCATGGCCGACACTCTGGCAGACCACAGACGTAGCCAAGCATAAGGCGATGGGCAGAGGGCAGACATGGCAAGTAGGCGACAAACGCAGTGAACGTCTATGGTTGAGAAGCAGCAGTCGTGGTCGACAATCATCTAATCGGCTAATCAATAGCTGATCGGTTCAATTTAGCAATGCACAGGAAGAAAAATAGATTGTGTGGATTACCTCTCAGTCGTGAACAACATGGGCTGTTGTGCGGCAGGAACAGACAACGAACTTGGGGTGCAGTGAAATGAGATCGGCAGGGGCTAAAGAAGTCGTTTAGCAACCAAGAAGACAGAAAAACAAGGGCTTGTCGTGTTGGTGATCAATAGCAGGGGCAAATTTGATTAGGGAGGTATTCACAAGAAATCCAATCAAGGGTAGGTACTTATCTGCTAATTCACACATAATGAATGGCTAGGAAAGAGGCTGTGGTGGTTGTGCGAGCATGAGAGACAGGTTCTATGTGTTACCAATGCCCTGTTTTAACAATACCAATTATCCAATATGATCAGTAAGTGTGAGAACGATCATGGATGCAACCGGGCTGTGGGAAGCGGTGGAACCTACAATTGGGGCTACTATGGATCAAAGAAAGTCGAAGATGACACTTGCATTACTGTTTCAAGCAATACCAGAAGATCTGGTTTTACAGTTAGGAGGTTATAATGAAGCCAAAAAAGTTTGATATACTTTGAAGACAAGATTTTTGGGGGTGGATCGAGTAAGAACAACATGATTACAAACTTTGAGAAGGGAATTTGAAAATCTTAAGATGAAAGAGGATGAATCAATTGATGATTTCACAGGAAAGATGAGTGGGTTGGTGTCTAAGGCAAAGGGTCTTGGAACCACTTTTGAAGAAGGACAAATGGTGAGGAAACTATTGGACTCAATGCCTAGATCATTTATTCCAATTTTAGCATCAATTGAACAGTGTTTTGAGTTGGACAACATGAAATTTGATGAAGGTGTTGGGAGATTGAAGGCTTATGAGGAACGCATAAAAGATTTCGATCAAGGAGGAGAATCATATGGTATGCTGCTACTCTCAAAGGTGAAAAGAAAAGACTTGTTTTGTGAACACTGTAGATGGAGTGGTCAAGGAAGTTCAAGTCATAAAGATCAAGGAAGCGACCGGGTGAAGGTCACACGGCTGGTCAAGAAAGGGCTCGAATGTTTCAACAAAACAGAGGTCAAAGAGAGAAAGAGACAAGAGCCATATAAGGTGTTTCAAGTGTAATGAACTTGGGCATTATGTGGCAAAATGTCCTAGTTGAGAAGAAAAGAAAGAAAAGGCTAATTTGATCCAGGAGGACAAGGATTCAATACCTTTGCTTTGAAGAATAATGTTACAAGATTAGTCCTAATCTTGTAATGTCAAATAAATAAGAGGTTAAAGTAGAAAATTTAGTTTTAATTGTTTTCGATTAGATTGTTTTTGTTGGCAGATTTTTTGGGAAAAAGTTTTGACTTTTAAGGTTTTGTTTCATTATAAATTGGGTTAGATGGTTTGGTTTTTCTTGTACCAAAAATTTTAATCAATAAGAATTCAAGTTTAGTTCTCTGAAATCACAGCAAGGGCTTCAATATATGCCATTGTTTCTACACTTGAGTGAATATACCCTAAGGTCCTTGACGTAGAGTTATTTATCAAGTGCGTTTTTTCAAGAACACAGATCAACTTCATCAACGATTTTTCACGAAAGATTTGCAGTTAACTCTTGGATTCGGGTAATAATATTATGAAGTTTTATGTATACATATGTGGTTGGTATGTTAGGATTATGCTGTTACAACACCATTTGCGATAAAGTGATTCATGAACAATTATTGAATTTCAACTTCTCTCTTTCTACATTTAAAGTTTATTATATGATTTGCATGCAAATTTGAGCTGTTGTGCTGTTAAAGGGTCATGTTGGTATGAGGTTAAGGGGCCATGTTGGATTTGGTTCACTGTATATGTTTCTTATTAATTTTCTACACATATATATACGATACACATGATCTGATTTTCTATTGCAGTTCTTTTTGTGGCGAATTACATCTTAAAATAAGAAATTAGTTAGATGTCATGTAATGAATTGGCCTAGGTATTTCTGTGCTGATTGATGAACTCACTTTTGAAGTGTTCTGACCCATACTCATTTTTTTCTTTCCAAAACATGTTCTGACCCTATCCAAAGAAACCATTTTTACACATGGCCTATCTTACTTGAACTTGTCCTTACCAGTTAATCACCCGATAACCCGTATAATCACGTATGAGTTGAGTTATCAATTCACCTCGTCAAATTAAAGTTGCTAATAAATTCTATGAAGTGGCATTTACATCGATCTGTGTTTGTTAGTTCAAGATTAGCTTAATGTTTAATTGTGGATCAAGTAAATTATATGTTTGTGTGAGATTAAAATGAAATTTGGTTACTAAAGATAACTTTTTTTGTTTTGTTTTTGTTTTGGTATGATAATTTGATGCAGCAGGGTGAGTAATGCAATCTATAGCAAAGCCTTGATACAAAAATTAATTGTTTTTATATGTATGGAACTTGAAACGCCTCGTTAGCGGTGCGCACATATAATGTATATATGTGTCGACAGCTCTTGAGGGGCAAAAGTAAAATTGCACTAATTTTAACGTTATTTTACTTATTCAGTGAAAATAACGTTAAAATCGTTTCGGACGGTTGATCAAGCATCATGAGCCGAGGGTCTCACTGGAAGCAGCCTCTCTACCCCTACGGGGTAGGGGTAAGGCTGTCTACATCTCACCCTCCTCAGACCCTGCCTTAGCATGCTAATGGCGGGATATACTGAGTACGTTGATTGATATATGTATGGAACTTGATAAGCCTATACATTGTCAAATTTTGAGTCTTGTGTAAGTAATGCAATTTTATGCTTGAACTACAATCAGCCATGAACGATTATAATCTTCCCATGAAAACCTCCATCTCATTAATCTTGAATATATAGGTTACAGCTCATACATATCTCTTATTTTGAGATAATATTTACAAATAATGACCTAATATAATATAAATAATAATGCTATCTATTACATCCCCTTAGTCGAAACGAGAGGTGGACTAATGTTGAGACTGGAGCGAATCTTCAAAGAGTACGCGTGGAAGACCTTTAGTAAATATATCAGCTATTTGGTGACGAGATGGGACATGGTGAATACAAATTGTGCCACGTTTAACCTGTTCTCGAACAAAATGAATATCCAACTCAATATGTTTTGTTCTTTGATGTTGAACAAGATTTTCCAATAGATAAATAGCACTAATATTGTCACAATAAACCATAGAGGCATGAGTGATGGGAAAGTGTACCTCAAGGAGTAAGTTGCGTAGCCAACAGAGTTCAGCTACCACATTTGCAACCCCACGATACTCCGCCTCGGCACTTGAACGTGAAACGGTACTTTGGTGTTTGGGTGACCAAGATAAGAGTGTGTCACCCAAATAAACACAATACCCGTAGATCGACGGGTGTCAGGGCATCCAGCCCAATCAACATCTGTGTAGGCGCGTAAAGAAGATGAGGGCGGACCGCCAATGATCATTAGCTGGGCATGCATATGAACACAGATTTGTTGAACAACATATGAGATGTCGGGTCGAGTGAAGGTAAGATGTTGTAGGGCGCAGGCAAGGCTACGGTTTTCCGGCACCATTAATGATGTCACGAGCGTACGATGTTTGAGACAAGAACATATGAAAAGCTTTACGCGAGACACTGATGCCTAGAAAATAGCTTAACGGTCCAAGATCTTTCATTGCAAACTCAGTTGATAGACTGGACATAAGTCGAAGACATGGATCAAATTAAGTAGTCAGAATAATGTCATCCACATAAATGAACAGAAAAGCTATCTCTTGGTGACCCTGTATGGATCCAACAGTGTTTGAGGCCGTAAAGAGATCGTTTTAAAAGGCACACGTGATCCAGATAGGTAGTATTTCGAAACCCCATGGGTTGGTACATGTAGACAGTGTCATTTATATGGCCATGTAGAAAAAGCATTAGTGACATCAAGCAGTTGAATTGGCTAAAACTGAGAGAGAGCTAATGAAAGGTTGGTGCGTATAGTTGTTGATTTGACAACTGGACTAAAAGTTTCCCTACAATCGACCCCAATCTCTTGATTTCTAGCATCGCATACCAAATGAGCTTTGTAACGCTCCAATGTACCATCAGATTTGAATTTATAATGAAAAAACTACAAGTTGTTAATGACATTCATGTGTGGTTGACGAGGGATAAGTACCTGGGTTTCTTTTTTAATAAGGGCATTAAATTCATCGGTCATGGCCTTAAACCGTTCTGGACTGGTCAAAGCAATCTTAGGTGATTTAGGGAATGGTATAATAGTGGATGTGTGAATGTTTAATGGTTGTTTGGGTTTGACTATGCCATTCATTGTGCGAGTCTGGATGATGGGAGTTGGTGGAGGTGGCGGTTTTGGTATCGGTGAGGATTGGAAAACAGGAGTGAGGATGGGGCCCGTTTTTGGGCGACGAGACTAGGTATTAGTTATAGGTGGTTGTGTGGTCGGGTGAGTTGATGTGGGTTATTGAGGGAGTGATGATTTGTTTGGAAAGGATGGAGCCGTATGTGAAGGTGAAGAAGTGGATGGAGTTATAGTAGGTGGATGGTTGAGGCATTGAGCTGGTTGGTTAGTCCAAAAAATGGGATTAGGGTCGGAGGTTAACAAAGCATAGTCATGGGTGGTTGATATTTGGTGACTTCCAAAAGGGAAAACGGATTCATTAAAATTGGACATGTCGGCAGAGGATCATTCGATTAGTGGTGAGATCAAGGCACTTGTATCCGCGGTGGTTGGTTGGAAAACGCAAGGAATCGAACGAGGTTGGAGTTTGTGGATGGTGTTTAGTGGCGAAAATTAATAGCACAAACAACCAAAGATGCGTCATGGTTGACAGGTAGGTATGCAATTGTAAAGAAGTTGAGTGGGAGAATTAAGATGAGTGTTATGTCGTCGAAGAATGTTAAGAATGTATCTGGCAACTTCTAAAGCATGATGCCAATAAGGAGGAAGAGAAGATTGAGAAAGAAGTGTGCGAATGATGTTGTTGATAGATCTTATGGTGTGTTCAGCCTTCTCGTTTTGGGAGGAAGTGTACGGACAAGAAAATCTAAAATGCATGCCATTGTTATTGCAAAATTGGTGAAATAATTGGTTGTTATAATCAGTTCCATTATCACTTTGAAACTGTTTAATTTTGCGTTCGAATTGTGTTGTTACTAGCTGATAATATTTATGTAACACAAAAAAGACTTGAGACTTGTTATGCAAAGGGTATGTCCATAAAAAAATGGTGTAATCATCAATGAACAAGATATAAAATCAGTGGCCAGTAGTACTAAGAACAGGGATGTCCAAAGATCACTATGAATCACATCAAAAGGCATAACAGAAAAATTAATTGAATCATTAAAAGGAAGTCTAGTGCTTTTCCCAGACACATAAGGTTGACAAAGTTTAGAATTTATTTTGCTATATTAATATACGAAGACTTTATAAGTGAATGTAAAATTGTAGGGCCAGGATGGCCGAATCTTTGGTGCCAGAGGCCTTGAAATAAAGCTGCAAGTGCAGATAAAGTACGAAGGTTATTGACAATCTTTGAGGTGTGGATAGAGATCCCCTAAACTATTGCATCTGAGGATAGAGATCCGGGTCGTGAGATCCTTCACAAGAAAACCATAGGGTCAAATTCAATAGAAATATGACTATCTTTTGCAAGTCGACGTACAGAAATCAAGTATTTATTAATTTAGGAGAGGGACTTAGTGTAGATGTAAAGGTGGGAAATGTTTAAGTAAAGTTTGATTGTCGTGACCATGAACAGGGATGGTTTTACCATTCCTGACAATAATGCTTATAAAAATTCCCTTGTTAAAAAATGACGAAAAGTTACCTTGGTAGTTCGTCATATGAGTGGTAGCTACGGTGTCCATATACCAAGTGTTGTCACGTGGGTTGAGTGACATAGTATGGAGAGCTTGTTTGATATCAGTGGGAGTACAGTTGGAGCTGGCTGCATAGGAGGCTGATGGTCTAGGACCAAGTAGATCTCGGGTGGTATTTTGCAGTTTAGATGGATACGAACACAGGGGTTGAGGGTCTAAGGTTGCTGAGGCCATGGGTGTTGATTCCATGGATGGTATTGAGGATGTGGTACATGTGGGGTGGATTGAGGAGTGCACGGTTGATAGGAGTTCCAATTATTTTGAGATAATATTTACAAATAATGATCTAATATAATATAAATAATAATTCTATCTATTAGCCATAATTAAACATTAAGCTGATCTTGAACTAAGACACATAGATCGATGTAAATGTCACTTCATAGTTTGTAAAACTTATTAACTTTATTGTAACGATATGAATTGATAACACATGTGATTATGCGTATAAAGTAACCATCCTATTATCTATTAAAAGTTGAAGCTAACTTCCAAAAAATTACAAGTCAACTAGTTATTCTCAACTAATTAACGACTTATTACACAATTAACATTTCTAACCCTCTATTTATCTATTTGTTACATCTTTAATCCTCTGCTTATTCAATTCCAACTAACAAAACTTCCCACCAAACATAATTGTTCTAAAGAAATAAAATCAAGAAATTTTAATTCAAATTCATCTTGATGCATCCATGTAGCTTCCCAAAATTTCATTAACCATTCACAGACCTTTTCGAGTTTCAACCTAAACGGCAATCAATAATAGCTCGTGGTTGAAAATGAAAACAATTTGTTGGTAATGGAATAATTGGCAAATGATTTCCATCAGCTCTATTAAGCAAAGAAACATGAAACACCGGATTCATTTGAGCCTCAGTTGGAAGATCCAAATGATAAACGTTATTTCCAATTTTTTTCAATAATAAAAAATGGCCAAAATATTTTGGACCCAATTTGAATGCTTAACCCTTCATAAAGAAGTTTGCATGAAAGGTTGTAATTTCAAATAGACCCAATATTTAGCGACAAAAACACGTTCCGGCGGTTCCGTGCATATTGCTTCATCATGTTTCTTGTTGATTGTAAATTATTTTTAAGGGGACTAATCATAGCCTCCCTATCTCTACAAAAAGACTCCACAACCTCCACATTTGTCTCATTAGGAATATACGGAATGTGTAAATGAGGATAACTGATGGAGTTTTAACAAAAGAGTAAGAGAGAACAGAATAATGAACTAAATAAGACAACAAATAATGAATTAGGTTATAGATTATATGTGGAACGATTACAAGATGATCCAGGGTAAAACCCTTCTACAAGCATATGCAAGAGCCAAATCTAAAAAAATCTCTTCACACCTCAACTCATAAGCCTAACCTCTATTTATAACCCACTATCAAACAAATAGAGATCAATATTACCAAACTAACCTTATCTAGAATCTACCTTTACTACTAACTACTACCAACATATTAATATAACTATAATTGCTATAATTACTCCAATCTTATTTAAAAGTCTTGTCCTCAAGACTTAAGAGTTAACCATTAACCCTACCACGCTTCAATTAACTTGACTTCCGGACATTTGTGAGCCGGTTCATATGGAGTACGCCAACGCAAACAAATTACTTTCTTCCTACGTCCTTTCCATTCCATGCGTGAAAGATATCGTACTCTTTGATTACGAGGAAAAACATGTCCCGACCCAGGAGTATAAGAGGCTCCTGATGTGATGGAAGGGAACAAGTGGGATTGAGTTGATTAACCCGGTTTGGGCACAGACTCGCCCAATATGTTAGTAGATGTGCCTATAAAGGCCCAAAGAGATTTAGATACCTGAAACAAGAAACTGAAACGCGGGGATGTTTGCCAAATTGAGATTCACCTTTTGAATGTATCTTGGAGATTCAAATCTAGTGAACTCAGGCCATTGGATCTTCTTCAAATCCACTTAACCATCCCCAGAGCCGGAGGTGGTGCCGGAAACAAACAAAATAATGCAAGACGATTTCGATGGAGCCTCAACAAGTTGTTTGTCATGTTCTTCATCCAATCAAGAACAATTTTGTGAAAATCAATTGAAGCTGATCGATCCTCATGCAGCAATTTGAGCTATGTTTGATTTCTGCCACGTACTGTTGAAGCTGAACGATGTGTTGTTCGTGAGCATCTAATCGAGAGATTTGATTTACCATGATTGATAAGGAAAACAGGGAGGCTTAGGAAAAATAGAGCAACAAGAAGTATAGAATCCAGCAAAATTTGGTGATGGAATCCGAAAAATCGGCAGAAATTGAACTTGAATTGATGATATAAATTGAATCAAATCAGAAACATGACGATGAAATTGAAATCGGTGGGAAGGTTAATTGGGGGCGGATCCAGTAAATCAATCAACAGAACGTGAAATCGGCGTGAATTGGGGCAAATATGGCAATTCGATCAGTAGAGATGAAATTGGGATGAAATTAGAGGTGTAGAAAGCAGGTTGTACCAACGGAGTTTGACACCAAGAGTAAGAGAGAATAGAATAATAAAGTGAATAATAAAGTAAATAACACAAAGCAAACAGTGAAATAGGTTATAGATTATATGAGGAACGATTACAAGAAGACAATCAAGGGTAAAACCCTTCTCCAAGCATACACAGAGCCAAATCTAAACAAATCTCTTCACACCTCAACTCATAAGCCTAACCTCTATTTATAACGCATTATCAAACAACTAGAGATCAATATTACCAAACTATCCTTATCTAGAACATTTTATTACTACTAACTACTACCAACTTATTAATATAACTATAATTTCTATCAATAACCATATAAAGTTTGAAATGGGGGTCATTTTTTAGGATGAATGATATGTAGTATTATACCACCATTCTGTCAAACTTAACCAAGATAACCACTGCAAAGGATTGTTCATACACATTCATCTCAAATAGGTTTCCATGCAGCGATTAAGTACCTTTGTTTGACCATGTGTTTGATGATGGTAAGTAATGGAATGAACCAATTGTTCTCCTTGTAAGCACATGAATTCTTTCCAAAAACTGCTCAAGAAAACTGGATCTCTATCTGACACAATAGTTTGACAACAACCATGCAGTTTGAAACATTATCCAAAAAAACTTAGCCACTTGAACAACATTATAACGATGGGATAATGGTATAAAATGTGCATACTTAGTTGGTGTGTCTACTACCACAAAAATAGTATCTTTTCATTTTACTTTTGGTAAACCCGACATAAAATCCATGCTAATATCAGAAAAAGCATGTTCAGGACAAGTAAAGGTTGTAATAACCCAGGTAAAGACATGTTCATACTTAGCTTGTTGGTATTGATGACATTCTTTTATAAAAGACCAAACTTGTTTAGATAACCTTTTCCAATAACAAAAATCTTTAACTTTTTTAAGAGTTGAAACATAACCCAAATGACCTCCAGCAGGAGAAGCATGAAATAGCCGAAGAATGTCTCTCTTCAACTGATCATCATGGCCACTCCATAGTTTGTTCTTTCTTAATAATAAATTATCCTTCCAAGTGACATAAATTTGATCTCCTTGTTGGCATTTCAGAATAGTAGATTGCAAATAGGCATTATTAATCCAAGAATCTTTAATTTTTTTCAACAAAAGAGGATCAACAATACTACTGATGCTCATCTGAAATAATGTCAAACCTTGTACTCTAGATAAACCATCTGCCACCACATTCTCAGTCTTTTATAAACAATTTCATAAGTATAACCCATTAACTTTGCTAACCATGTCTGTTGTAAGAGAGTGGTAATTTTCTAAGTCAAAAGGTATTTTCAACTTTTCTGATGAGTTTTAATGAGAAACTTTTTAGGAAAAAGATAATGATGTCATTGTTTGACTCCCATCATAATAGCGAGCAATTCTTTTTCGACAGACAAGGCTTGTTGTTTCACAAAATAATGTTTTGATAATAAAGACCAAAGGATGACCCTCTTGCATCAGTACACAACCCCTAAACCTTTAGAAGAAGCACCCTTTTCAACCACAAAAAATTTATCAAAATCTGGTAAAGCAAAAACAAGTGCAAAACTAAGTGTCCGTTTCAATTGATCAAAGGCCATCAGTGCCAAATCATTCCATTTGAATGTGTTATTCTTCAACAAATATGTTAAAGCTCTTGCATATGACTCCAAATCCCTTAATAAATCTTCTATAATGCCCTGCAAGACCCAACAACCCCTTAATTGTTTTATGTTCTTAGGAACTCCCACTTTTGTATTGCCACTATCTTACGAGGATGAGTCTGTACACCCTTTTCAATATTATACCAAAGGGCTTCTAGCCTAGTAGCAACCTCTTCTCTTATGAGAGGTCATGGGTTAGAGTCTCACCTAGAGCAAATATTGCTCAGGGTTGACCCAGGGGTTTTCCTACTTGTAGGTTTCTTCCTCGACGGACGGATGTGTCAATCTGTTATTCGGGCGGAAGGGTGATCTATTTGCCAGGGGTGACCCGGGTGACCGGGCGTTTGCTTTTCAAAAAAAAAGATATTATATGGCCTAAATATTCCACACTAGAGCCCGAAAAAGAACATTTAAAACGTTTAGCAAACAGAGAATGTTTTCTCAAAAGTAACAATACCTCTTCTAAATCACATAAATGTTGTGTAGTAGGACTAAAAACCAAAATATCATCAAAGAATACCAAAGTTGTCTTCCTCAATAATAGTTTAATTTTAGCATTCATCGGCAAGGTCATTAGTTAAGCTGAAAGGCATTACTACAAACTCAGATAACCCTTGATGGGTTCTAAATGATGTCTTATGAATGTCTCTTTCCTCCATTCTCACTTGGTGATAATCTGCTCTTAAATCCAATTTAGAAAATACAGTGGCACCCCCTAATTCACCAAATAATTCCTCTATTAAAAGAATAGGAAAGCTATCTTTAATAGTGGCCTCATTGTAATCCGCACAAATTCGCCAAGACCTATCTTTCTTTTTCACAAAAACAACAGGAGATGCAAAAACACTCTTACTATTTCTTATTACTCCTAATTCCAATAACTCTTGAGTCAGTTTCTCCAAAATATCTTTTTAACCGGCAGGGTATCTATAAGCCCTTTAATTAATGGTAACCCTTTCATCTATTAATAAAATTATGTGATCACAATTTCTTTTTGGAGGCAAGGATTTTGGTTCAGTAAAAACATCATTGTACTTTGATAACAAAGTATTAATAGCTTGATCCGAAGACACATCAGTAATTATTGTTACATGCTGAAAAGAATCAGCATGCATCGTTTGAAGGCTGAACAACTAAAAATCAACCAATTTTAGTGAACCCTCCTATAAATGTTTCAACTTCTCATATGAACATAAAGACATAGAATTAGTACCCAATCCTTTAAGCTCAAATACTTGATCTCCCACTTTAAATTTCATTGTAAGATCCTTAAATTACATACTATGTCATCAAGTGTTCGAAGCCACTGTACTCCCAACACCATGTCATAGTTACTTCAAGGAATCAACATCACATCTATAGCAAATCAATTACCATGCATCATCCATTGAAAGTTTTCACATAATTGAGTACGATGCATTTTATTACCATCAGCTATGGCAATATTTAAAGCTTTTCCCATCTTAATAGGACATTGCATTTTTTAGCCAAATCCAAATGCAAAAAATTATGGGTTGATCCAGAGTCTATAAAGATCTATAAGGGTTTAGTTCCAATTGACCCTTTTATCCTCATTGTAGAATAAGAATAAGAAGGCACTCCCATTATAGCATTCAAAGAAATAACTGGAACTTGCATAGAGTGAAATAATACCTCATCAACATCTTCCTGAGGCACCTTCTCTTCTTCAACTAATTTTATGGAAAAAGCGGCCATAAACTAGAGAGTCTTGACCAATTTGAAAGATCATTTAATGTAGTTGAAATAACTGAATTTTGGGTTGTTCGATGAAATAAGGGAAACTCAATGGAATTCATAACTATCTCAATTTTTTACGTTTTTCTTTTTATTGTCTGAATATTCAGGAGCTAAGACCATTCCAATGCTCCCTTTCGCCATGCATAAACTAAACCAACAATTAAGATAAGCACAAAAATTAAAGCTTCTACAAATACAGATACACCTAATACATCGAAACTCATTGCCCATGGATAAAGAAAAACCGTTTCCACATCAAAAACAACAAAAACTAGAGCAAACATATAATAGCGGATTCTAAATTGTAACCAAGCGTTACCTATTGGTTCTATACATCGCTAGGAAGACTGGTCGTGATTCCCCTTTCGGTCTAGTTAATAGCTCTAGGCAACTACCTAACGGACTAAGAAAAAGCCCCAAGAAAGAGTCTTCTTACAGGTTAGTTGATAGCTTTCCAGTGTGACCTCTGATCTTCCTTGCTCCTCAAGGAGGAAATCGATAGCCTTTAAGATAAGAGGCTAGCTCCTGTCTTGGTTGGGACAGCTAGCTTATTGGTCCACTGCCTCCCCTTTGAAATAAGCTAAGCAAGAACGCAAGAAAGCCTTGTTTATTCTTGCATTGATGAGTTTGTGTAAACTTTTCATTACATCCAAAACATTCTCCCTTAATCTCTTTGTGAGACAACCTTCTAGGCTGACCTGATTTCAAACTTAGCCAAAGGAGTGGGCAATAATGGTAAATTTATTGCAGAACCTGATGAATTTTTACAACTCATAGCAGAGTTATAAGATGAAATAGCAGGTTTAACGGATATAATTGGAGTAGCCTGAGTTGCCTGTACAGCTTCAGCTTGAATTCTAGCCAACAAATAAGCTTCAGGCAAACTTTTAGGTCGAAGTAACCTTAAAGGATATCCAATTTCAGGTTTAATGTCTCTCAAAAACAAACTTCCTGCATATTCATCAACAGATGGTGACTTTTGTCAAAGTCAAATCAAACTGTTGACAAAGATCATGCAGAGATCCTTGCTGCTTTAAAGATGCCAATGCTCCCATAGCATCTTGACTTAATACTTCAGCAAATCTTGTATTAATAAAACTTTTATACTCTACCCAAGGCAATCCTTCAATTGAACCCCCTATTGATTTTATAAATGATTGATGACATAATGATGCCTTATCTTCCAAATAAACTATAGCATATATAACCTTCAAATGTTCAAGTGTAAAATCAATTGCAAAGTGTTCAACTCTGCACAACCATCCTTCAAAGTTCTTCCAAGCAAACTTAGCAAAATCCATCTTTGTGAAACGATTATGATTATTTTTAAAAAAGGTACTACCTCCCGATTCTAACGAATGCTTGTTGAAGTATTGCCATTGCCATTATTCATAGATTGCAGGCTACTAAGAATTTCATTCATCTGTAGCTTCAATTGCAATTTTAATGCCGCCATACTATCCGCATTCTTCAATGCTGCCGATTGGATACTTTCTAATTCCGCTGAATGTTTTCCTGCTGCGAATTCCAATCAAATCAACGACTCATCATGCTCCTGCACATGTTGCTCCTATGTCTTATTACGAGTCACCATCTTGCTGAATTCACCAATTGATCGTCTCTACTTGATCATATGATTACAAATACCAAAATCAGAAGCTACCAAGGAACGGTTAGCTCTGATACCAATTTGTTAGCCACAAATCGAAAATTACAGGAATCAAAGGAAGAGAGGAAGTTTCATTTCATAGCTAACTTCCAAAGAATTACAAGTCGACTAGTTATACTCAACTAATTAACGGTCAAGCTAACTAATTAACGACTTATTACACAATTAAAATTTCTAATTATCTATTTATCTATCTATTATATCTTTAACCCTATGCCTATGCAATTACAACTAACACATACATTTTATCCTAGCCACAAAGGGGAAACATTATGACACATGATAATATTCTTTCACGTTATTTTGTTACAGAATGTCTTCTTGATGTATGCTATTAAGTCAATTGACAAGTTATTAAAACTTATAAAAAGTGGTATTATTTTAATCACATACTTGACTTGTGTATGTAAATGGATATTAGTAAGTAGGATTTCACATTTTTTGGGTTCAAAACTTGTATTATATTGCAATTAATGAAGTATGTTTGCATTTGAAAACAAAAAACAAAAAAACAAAAAAACAAAAAACAAAAAAAAAGAATTAGACATTATTGTTGCATTCCACTATTGGTTCAGTGAACAATTTCAAATTCATGTTTCTATCATTGATTTCTTTGACTAATTGACTTAATAGTAACCCACTAGAATTTGAATCAAACATGTTAAAATCATCCAAAGCGTATTTACATGCATATAATCTCATACAATGGTTTGTTCAAGATAATTAATTATTAAAAACTATCATTCATGATTGTTAATGGGTTAAATTGTACTACCAACATGTATTTTTAAATAAACGATGGGTTTTGAGCTACGTATACTCAATGGGTATTTATAGTAAACTATCCGAAACTCGCAGGGAACAAGTAAATACTTATAGATACCCAATAGGTTTTAGGCTGAGTTTTGGATAAATTTTATAATCAGGTATGGGGTTGAGATTAACCAAAATCTATAGAGCATCTATTGAGTAATTACTAATAGATACCCAACTCATGCTCCTACCTACTTAGCTCCTTGAATTCTTTTAGTGTTCATTAATCTAATTTTCATATACATTAAAGTATATTAGTGGCCATGTGGTAGGAAGTGAGTAAATACAAGCATGACATGCATTTATGAAAACATATAGATGACGATGAACCTAAAACATAACAAAAACATTGTCTTAAAATCTAAAAGGTCAATTGATCTAATCAGACTCAAATTTAACCCCTCATGTTCTTTTACACCATGGTCAAAGTCTAATTCAAAAGACTTTGACCCGCAACAAAATTATAGACTTGCTTTAAATTACCTCTTGATGGTCGCGCATTTACGATGTATCTGCATACAAATACTAGTCGTTGACGCATATATAGCTTTGTTACCCATGCCTCCTTAAAGAATTTCCCATCATCGTACGCACCTATTAAGAATAGTAACCTTTATTCACAGTCAACATTATATAATTCACGTGATTTTTAGAACTTCATTAATGAATGAATGATTAACGATTAAGTGGATGTTTGGTATTGCTAATTAGAACTGATTATCTACAATTTACGAATAAAATAAGTTGATTGATTTAGAAGAAAGGGCCATAAGTACATAAATTTTATCAAGCAATCCCAAATATCCCCATAATAGATGAAACTTTTTGGTTGGAAAAATATTTTAAAAAATTTTAATATACAAGTGCAGAAAGACAATCCTAAATAACTTTTGTTCATCATTTTCTGTCCCAACATACTTAGCTTACCCAAAATTTTATGATAATAATAGTAGTAAAATCAAAGAAATTTAATATGGTCACAACAGACATAAATTTCCTAAACCTTGATGACCGACAAAGAGAAAGCCATACGTAGATATTCAATCCCACTCAGCAACCCCTTTGACTCCCTTTCTTTTTTGTGTGTAATATAAACCCTTACAACCGTTCCAGAGACTTTACCATACAAAAAGAGACTTATGTGTACAAATTACAAAATCATAGAAAACCCCACAAATCAATCATGCAAAAACAAATTTTGAGATAAAAAGATCTAGGGACTTATATGTGAATTCAACAGAAGTCCACATGTTTTTTAAACAATTGCTATTACTATAATGCTATGTGTGTCTAGGGAGTTGTTGCTGGAGAGGGAGGGATTTTTTTTGGGGGGGTGGGGGGATATTAACACAAAGTATTTGCATACAAATACTAGTCGTTGACGCATATGTAGCTTTGTAATACGTGCCTCCTTAAAGAATTTTCCATCATCGTATGCACCTGTTAAGAATAGTAACCTTTATTCATCATTGACATTATATAATTCTCGTGATTTTAAACTTCAAAAATGGATGGATGATTAAGGAATAAGTGGGTGTTTGGTATTGATAATTAAAACTGATTATTTATAAATTACGAATAAAATATTTTTTTTGATATAGAAGAAAAAGGCCGTAAGTGCATAAGTTTTATCAAGCAATCCCAAATATCCCCATAATGGATGAAAATTTGTAGTTCGAAATATATTTTAAAAACTTTTAATTTACAAGTGGAGAAAGATAATCCTAAATAACTTTTATGAATCATTTTCTGTCCCAATATATGCTTAGTTTACCCAAAATTATATGATAATAAAAGTAGTAATATCACAAAATTTAATATGGTCACAATCAGCATAAATTTCCTAAACCTTGATGACTGATAAAAAGAAAGACGTGCATACGTATTCGATCCCACTCAGCAACCCCTTTAAACCCCTTTCTTTTTTTGTTTGTAATATAATACCTTACAACCATTCGAGAGACTTAAGTACTTAACCATACAAAATCTTAGAAAATCCCACAAATCAATTATGCAAAAACAAATTTAGAGAGAAAAAAAAGGGTCTAGGGACTTATATGTGAATTCAACAGAAGTCCACATGTTTTTTAATCAATTGATATTACTATAATGCTATGTGTGTCTAGGGAGTTGTTGCTGGAGAGGGAGGGATTTTTTTTGGGGGGGGGGGGGGGGGGAGGATTTGTTAGTTTAATCTTGTAATTGAAAAGTGGTTAAGTAGTCAGTTACGATAGTTTGTTTTTCTGTTGTAATTGTAATAATTGACTATAAATAGTCAACACTCTGTATTTGTGATAACAAGCAGAGAAATAAAAAAAAATCAAAGGATCGATTTCGAATTGTGATTGTTGTTCGTTTTCTGTTATTTCGGATACCATCTATCAAGTGGTATCAGAGCCGCGGTGCTCAGATTCTCCAAAATTGGATGAAATTGGCGAAGAAATCAAGATCGGTGGTGAAATTCGAGTAGGAAGACAACCTTCGATCGCTTGATTCGAAGGGCTGGATCAAGAATCGCCATTGCAGTATTACCGAAGACGGAGAAGAACAATTATGGCAGACGGAGCTAATGCAGGTGCGATTGTTACTGCGAAGGAAAGCGGCACAGCCTCCTTACAATGTCCGATGTTGAACGTCAACAATTACAACATTTGGGCGATCAGATTGAAGGCGGTGTTTAAGGTCCACGGAATCCTCGAAGCACTCGAACCCGGAATTGGCACGGCGGTCGATGCAAAGAAGAATGATATGGCTGTCGCCCTGTTGTATCAGGCAATACCGGAGGAGCTGGTGTTACAAGTCGCGCAATATCAAACAGCCAAGCAGATCTGGGAGGCCTTGAAGGTCAGATTCGTTGGCGCCGATCGGGTTAGAGAAGCAAGGTTGCAGACACTACAATCTAAGTTGGAGGCCATGAAAATGAATGAGAATGAAGGAATAGATGACTTTGCCGGTAGACTAAGCCATCTGGTCTCAAAGGCTAATGGTTTGGGATCCACGATTGATGATAGGACGCTGGTGAGGAAGCTCCTAGGTTCAGTTCCAGAAAGATTCTTGGCCATTGTGGCCTCGATAGAGCAATTTGCAGACCTGAATGCAATGTCATTCCAGGAGGCCATTGGGAGGCTGAAAGCATTTGAAGAGCGAACCAAAATGAAAGATAAGCATATCTCTACGAAGTCAGACCAATTGCTCCTGAGCTATGATGATTGGCAAGCCAAAAGGAAATCTGAGGCAGGCCAAGGATCAGGCAGGGGAGCCGGGAGACAAGGGCCCAGAGGCAGAGGCAGGCGCAGGGGATCTGCGGGTAGAGGCAAGGCCCAAGACAAGCCCTCCACAAGTTACCAGTCAAGAAAGACTAAAGACAAGACCAAGATCAAGTGTTTCAGGTGTGATGCAATGGGACACTATGCCTCTGAGTGCCCCACAAATCCAAAGAAGGAAGAATCAAACCTGACAGATGCTCGAGAAGATGGGCCAGCTCTCATGATGACTCTTGCAGTGTTTCTGAATGAAGAAAGAGTCCTCCCGAAAAGATACTCAAGTGAAGAAAAGGGTGTGTGGTTTCTGGACAATGGGGCCAGCAACCACATGACTGGAAACAAAGAACTCTTTGCAAGACTGGACACAAATGTAAGTGGAAATGTGAGATTTGGTGATGGCTCCTGTGTGAGCATTGAAGGCAAAGGTGACATAGTCCTGGAATGCAAGAACAAGGACCAAAGGGTACTAACCGAGGTATATTACATTCCCACTTTGAGAAGTAATATCATAAGCCTCGGACAACTCACTGAAATTGGCTATGAAGTAAGGATGAAGGATGATCATCTGTGGGTTGTTGAAGCAAGTGGTGCCCTGTTGATGAAAGTACCAAGGTCTCCAAACAGGCTTTACAGAATTGAACTCAAAGTGGCCGCACCAATCTGTTTGTTGGCTCAAGTTGGGGTAAGCACAGCTTGGCTGTGGCATGCTCGGCTGGGCCATCTTAACTTTGAGTCAATTCAAAGACTGTCCAGGAAAGAAATGGCTCAAGGGATTCCCAAGATCACACACCCATCACAGGTGTGTGACTGTTGTATGGCAGGGAAGCAGTCAAGAGCCCCCTTTCCAAAGGAAACAAGATTCAAAGCCGAGCAGCCACTAGATCTGGTGTATGCTGATGTGTGTGGACCCATAACACCAGAAACCAAAGGAGGAAACAAGTATCTGCTCATGATGGTTGATGATCATAGCAGATACATGTGGGTGTATCTCATCCAAGGCAAGTCTGAAGTCTTTGATCGATTCAAGGAATTCAAGGAAGAGGTGGAATTGGAGTATGGAAGGAGAATAAAGGCCCTGAGGACAGATAATGGAGGTGAGTTTACTTCCAAGGATTTCAAACTATTATGCTCTAAGACAGGTCTGTATCACCAGCTCACCTCACCATATTCCCCACAGCAAAATGGGGTTGTGGAGAGGCGAAATAGATCTGTCATGAGCATGACAAGATGCATGTTAAAGGCCATGAAACTTCCCCAAGATCTGTGGGGGGAAGCAGTTAGGCATGCAGTCTACATACTAAACAGATCTCCCACTAAAGCACTGGAAGTCACTCCCTATGAGGCTATCAAAGGCAGAAGACCAAGGCTGGATCATGTGAAAGTATTCGGGTGTGTTGGCTATGCAAAAATCCTTGGGGCAAATATGAAAAAGTTAGATGATAGAAGCAGGAAGCTGGTGTACTTAGGCTGTCAACCAAAGACCAAGGCCTATAGAATGCTGGATCCAGAAACTGGTAGAATTCATGTTACAAGGGATGTCCAGTTTGATGAGACAAGATCATGGGAATGGGAAAGAAATGAGATTGCCCAAGGCCCAGAATGGACTGAGTTCCTGGTCAACACAGAAACCAGGAATCAGGCACAGGCTTCCAGTAGTCAAGCTCCAACAAATTATGATCAGGTAAATGTAGGGGGTGAAGATTATGAACATGTTGAGGATGAGCCAACATGGAGCAGTCCAGAATCCACAGTCAAAGGAAGAGGTCCAATGTTGGAAAGGCAGCCTACGGATGTAGATAGACCTGGTGATCCTACGGTTGCTCCTGATGACAGGTATGATCACACACCTCTAAGGGGCTCAAGAAATCTGAATGAAATTTATGACAGGGCACAGGAATCTCAGCTGCTGTTATTAGAAGGGGAACCAGCTAGTTACAAAGAGGCAAAAGGAGTCAAGGAATGGGAAGATGCCATGGCTGCTGAAATCAAGTCTATTGAAAAAAAATAAAACATGGGAGCTCACTGAAAGGCCCGAGGGTTCTGTCCCAATTGGCTTGAAGTGGGTCTTCAAGGTTAAAAGGGATGCCACAGGGAATATTACAAAATATAAAGCCCGGTTAGTTGCTAAAGGATATGTGCAGCAACATGGAGTTGACTTTGAAGAGGTGTTTGCCCCGGTGGCTAGGATAGAAACAGTAAGATTGATTTTGGCTGTGGCTGCTGAAAAAGGATGGTGGATTCATCACATGGATGTGAAATCAGCTTTCCTTCATGGTGAGCTAAAGGAGGTGGTGTATGTGTCACAACCTGAAGGGTTCATTAAAAAAGGGGCTGAACAGAAAGTTTATAAATTGTTTAAGGCTCTGTATGGCCTCAAACAAGCTCCTAGGGCTTGGAACCTGAAGCTGGATGGTGTGTTGAAAGAGCTGGGATTCAAAAGATGCAAGTATGAACCTGCAGTATATAGAAAGGGGGTCAAGGGAGATGTTCTACTTATAGTAGTTTATGTTGATGACTTGCTGATAACTGGAGAAAACTCTGAGAAGATTAAGGAGGTAAAGAGAAAGATGGAAGAAAGATTTGAGATGGTGGACTTGGGGTTGTTGTCTTACTATTTGGGAATTCAAGTCACACAAACTCATGAGGAGATTAAACTGCAGCAAACCAGTTATGCATAGAAAATCCTAGAGGAAGCAGGATTAATGGAATGTAATTCAACAAAGATTCCAATGGAGCCGGGGCTGAGGTTATCCAAACATGATGAAGGAGGAGATGCTGATCCTACTCAATTCAGAAAATGGGTAGGATGTTTGAGGTATCTAATCCACACTAGGCCTGATCTGAGCTATGCTGTTGGATACATCAGTAGATATATGCAGGCTCCTAAAGTGGTTCATTTGCAAGCCTTGAAGCATATCTTGAGATATGTGAAATGAACAACCTGTTTGGGTTTGACTTATCAAAGGAAAGGAAGTGCTGAGTTACATGGGTTTAGTGATAGCGGTTACTCTACTGATAGAGATGATAGCAGAAGTACCACTGGAATGGTGTTCTTCTATGGAAGCAGCCTCATCACCTGGAATTCTCAGAAGCAGTCTACAGTGGCTCTATCTTCCTATGAGGCAGAGTTCATGGCCGCATCAACAGCTGCATGTCAAGCCATTTGGCTGAGAGGGTTGTTAGCAGAAATAACAGGAGATAGAGAGCAGCAGGTAGAAATTAAAGTAGATAACAAGTCTGCCATTGCACTTATCAAAAACCCAGTTTTTCATGCTCGAAGTAAGCATATTGATACAAGGTATGACTTTATTCGTGAGACTGTTGAAAAGGAGCAGATCAGAGTAGAATTTGTGTGCAGTGAGGAACAGAAAGCTGATGTACTGACTAAAGCCCTTCCGAGATTAAAGTTCGAAGAAATGAAGAACAAGCTTGGTATGAAGGAAATTACAAGCTTAGGAGGGTGAATTGTTAGTTTAATCTTGTAATTGAAAAGTGGTTAAGTAGTCAGTTACGGTAGTTTGTTTTTCTGTTGTAATTGTAATAATTGACTATAAATAGTCAACACTCTGTATTTGTGATAACAAGCAGAGAAATAAAAAGAAATCAAAGGATCGATTTCGAATTGTGATTGTTGTTCGTTTTCTGTTATTTCGGATACCATCTATCAGGATTAACATAAAGTATACATTACCTTCAACATTAAATAAAGAAATCAATATTGCCAAGCAAATGCAAACACTGATGTCTTCCCCTATAAAATTAGAGAAAGAATAACATTATTCAGCTGCTGGAGTTTATTTGCTGTTTGGGTCATTATAGGGCATGTTATGATGACCTAAATAGGACAAAAACATTTAAAGCAAGCCCACATAATGGTTGTACAAACAAACAAACATATCCAGGAAAGTCTCACTCGTTTTTTTTTTTTTTTTTTGGAGGGGGGTGGTTGATGAATACAACAAACCTTACCCTTATTCCAATAGGATAAAGAGGGTGCTTCAGTAGAAACCCCTTACTCAGAGATGCCACAATGCTTTTATTTATCTATTTATATGATTGTTTATTTTTTACACAAACGCAAACACACAAACCAAATTATAAGAAACAATGTAACACACGTATCAAATAGAATGCATACATGATACGTCAAGGTTTAAAGAACTGAATCGTGCCTCGAGCGTTTCACTCTGCCTCACGAGGCGTACGCCTCAAGGCGAAACGAGGCGTAAGTCCGAGGCGGTGGCAAATAAATAAATATTTTTATAATATATATATAATAAAAATACTAAACAACAATTAAAGAACTTTTATAACTAAGATCAACATCATTCAATAAACATAAAAAAGGACAAAGTCTATAAAACACAAAAAGACTTGAAATGTATAGAAAAAGCATCAACCCATATAGACCGCCTCGGCCCAATGAGGCATGCGTTTCTTCAGATCTTGTAAGGCGCCGCCTCAAAAGCGTTTTTCCTTCGTTTTGCCTCGAGGTGCCGCCTTAGACCGTTTTTTTAAACAATGGCATACGTTACATTTAAACTAAGATATACTTACTTCTAAGGTCATACTTACAGCTATAAAACTCTAACCTTTAACTTAAAAAGCTCAAAATCTCCAAATTCTATCATTGATCTTGACCTAAATCATAACCGTAAACAGGGTAAAAACCCATCTTTCAATCAATCAAAAGCACAAAGAAGATTCAACTAAAACAAGACAAAATTAGAAGCACATTCATACTTCAAATTTTAAAAAATCAATAAGAGGAGGTTGTTTGATAAAAAATAAATCCATGAAGAATGCATTGACGTAAAGCTTACCACTGTTGCAGCAGACTGCAAGCCTCTTTCCCTTTTTCAGATGCAGTTCTGCAAAATTCAATGCAGAAGGAAGATTTCTTTGAAGAGAAAATCTATCAAATTTAGAGTCCTGTAAAGGTAAAAGAGATAATGGAATCATCTAGCAAGATAAGTAAAAAAAGTGAGAATATAATAGAAATAAGTGATGTGATACATAGTGACATAGCGCACCATAACAGGCACGTGCAAATAAGCTTCAGAATCCTCAAGGGTACAAAGAATCTGATTTTTGTCACAGTTCAGTACGCTATCAACATTTGATGACTTAATATCTGCACAAAATAGGTCATGATTGTCACCTCTAATCTCAACATAATCTAAATTTTCAATTGATAGCTTAGCTAAGTTATCAATTTATCATGCAATTTGCAAAACATATTTATATTTTCTAAATGTCTAGCATATTGAGGAAACTTACTATATTTGGTTGAACAAACTGCAAGGTTGGTCAAACCCAACCAATATAATCCATGGTCACTATCTAATAAATCTCCACTAATTCCATTCGCCACAATAATGTCTAATGGTTGGTCTTGAGACTGATTTGACCAGGTGCTTGCTGACTTTTTAGGTTTAACAGAAACCTGAGGAGCATTTTGTCCTCGTTGGGAACGAAACACTCTATCTTTTTCAACAATTTTAGCTACCGTTTGGTTACATACATCAGGCCCAGAACTAATTATATCATAAACATTATTCCAAAATAAAATAGGTGTTAAACCTCGTGCCCAACTTTCTTCATCGTCCCCTGCTCCTGCTATGTAATTCCAACTAAATTCAGAACTTGTTTTTTGTCGATATATATCACTTGATGCAGATGCAGAAATAAGGATTATGGGTGTAAAATCCCAGTCATGATAATCAGGAACTTCATTTAACCATATGACGGTTTTTTGTGAAATCCAAAGAGGGCGCAAAGGTTTCTTTAATAAAGATGAAATTGAAGCAATATCAACTCCACTTGTTTCCAAGACTTTGACCCATTCATTTAATTTAGAATCTATCCTTATTTTCTCTGTATCGAGCACCCGGAGAGGAAGATGTAGAGATGAGTCCCATTCAAGGGATTCTTGTACAATAGTACCACAATTTTGGGCAGAAGTACCCTAAAATAATGCAAACAACACAATGATATACATTTTATGCATGAAAGAAGTTAAACCAACTCATACAAGATAGGCTTAATTAGAAAGGTATTAGCTATTTAACTAAGTTCATAGATGCATCACTAACTATTATCTAAAACTAAACAATCATTTTGTGCATTTCAAAAGATGCACCGAACATGATATTTGATGATCATGGTAGAAATAAAGAAACAACCACTTACTCCCTCCTTTGGCTTATTGATCCCGTTCATTTTGTTTCTATAATTCAAAATTGCACGATTCAGCACGCAAGTCCAAATCGGTATGGTTTTTGACATACTGTCTGGGAACCTCTTCCCTTTCCGAGTAGAATCAACGATCATACACCCTCCCCTCTGTCCTATCCAAAAAAAAAAGCAACCAAAACTCCAAATATTTTCTAAATCAAACTCACTATACATAAATACAAAAATGTTTTTCTTATGATAATCAAATGGAGCCTTTACTGTAAAACTTGACTCAAATAATGATAGAAAAAGGTTTTAATGTATCACGATTTGTATTGATTATTAACAGATTGAATCTGTGTGGAGTTTGAATGGGAGAAATCAGCTAGAACTCGTTAATAAAAGTCGAGATTTAACTTCATTGATTAACAAATCAAAACAAACAATACATCAATTTTGTTTGTATATCATTGTTCATGGAAGAGATGATTGTAGAAAAATAACCTGCAAGAGTCGCTACATGGAGATTGTGATATGTTGTTATTAGTAAAGGGGTCTGAAATGTAAAATTAGATAGTTGAGGGACTGAATTGTATTTTGATAGTTGAGTTAGTTGGTTGTTAAATACCTAACTAAACAAAATAACAGACACGATTCGAGATCCAAATTCTTTCTGTTCTTTCTTTTCATTCCTTATCATTGGTATCAGATCAAGCCGATCCTCGGCAAGCTCAGATTGGTGTAATTTCATGGCGACTCGCAGTAGGGCGGATTTAGAGAAGACGATTGATGAACATGCGGTGACTTTGTTGAAGGTGGATGCATTTATGCAGAAATCGAAGCAAATGTTTACGACGTTGAATGAAAATGTTCAGGCAATTTTGAATAAATTGGGCAACAATGGCAGTAGTTCGATACATGTGGAAGATGAAGATCATAGCACTTCAAGCGTCAATAATAGAAGAGACAGATTGCATCGTATTGGTAAAATTGATTTTCCAAAATTCGACGGCAACACAGGCGATGTTGATGATTGGGTTTACCGTTGTGATCACTTCTTTAGCATTGATGATACTCCAGAAAATTTCAAGGTCAGATATGCAGCTATTCATCTAGAAGGAAATGCAGTTAAATGGCATCAGGCGTACTTGAAGACTAAGATGGTGCCAATAGCTGAGATTACATGGAAGGAGTATTCGGAGGCGATTGTTACAAGGTTTTCAACAACATTATTTGAAGATGCAATGGGATCTTTAACTTCTTTGATTCAATCAGGAACGTTAGAAGATTTTTGCCAACAATTTGATGCGAAATTGTTAAAGGTAACAATTCCAGAATCTTATGCAGTTAGTATTTTTCTGAAAGCTGTGAAACCTGAAATTGGTGGTCCGGTTAGGATGTTTCAACCAAAAACTTTGAGGGAAGCATTTCATTTAGCAAAAATCCAAGATGCTACGAATAAAGTAGTAACTCCATCTGTGAGTAAATATGCATCTAATTCTTTTATAGGGACTAGTAAATTTCAAAACAATGGAGTGAAACCTCCCATAAATGTTTCACATTTACCATTGTTACCTAGTCCTCCGGTGCATAAGAAATTTACTAATACGAAACAGATTTCTAGTAAGGAAATAGAAGGTAAGAGGGCACGTGGGGAATGTTTTTGGTGTCGAGAGAAATTTACACCAGGACATAAGTGTGCTAATAAGCAATTGTTGGTATTAGAAGTCATTGGCAGAGATGACGAGGAAGAAATGGAAGAATCTGAAAATTTGGAGGTTGTTCATGAAGCTGCAAAGCCTCAAATTTCGATTCATGCCCTTACTGGCTTAACTTCATTTTCAACAATGAAGGTGTTGGGAACTATTGGTAATAAACAATTGAGAATTTTGATAGATTCAGGTTCTACTCATAATTTTTTGAATGATCAATTAGTTGTTAAGCTCCACTGTTTGACTAAAAAAGTTGAAAAGATGACAGTTGGGGTAGCTAATGGATCTAAGATTACATGCGATAGATATTGTCCCAATTTTCAGTGGTTGATGCAATCTTTATGGTTTACTGCGGATGTGTATGTGATTCCATTAGACAACTATGATATGGTGTTTGGGGTGCAATGGTTGTTGACACTGGGATCTATAGTTTGGAATTTTAGAAACATGACTATGCAGTTTCAATTGGGTAATATTCAATGTACTCTTAAAGGCATTGATAATAACAAGGTTTCTTTGTGTTCAGTTAATTCTATGAATTTATTGTTAGCACAAGATAACAAGGTAATAGAAGCCCATTTGTTAAGCCTACAGTTAGAACCTGCAGTATCAGAATTTCAGCATGAGCCTAAAGTGGAGGGTAGTTGTGAGGATGAGCAATTGAAGGTGTTATTGCAAGAATTTGAAGATGTCTTTCAAGTTCCTTCTACTTTACCACCTAAAAGAAGCTGTGATCATAAGATTCAATTAATAGATAATGCTATGATTGTTAATTTGAAACCTTATAGATATCAGGCTACTCAAAAAGATGTAATTGAAAAATTAACAAAGGAGCTGGTTGAAACTGGAGTAGTACGTGGCAGTTCCGGTCCTTTTGCTTCTCCAGTAGTGTTGGTGAAGAAGAAAGATGGGTCATGGAGGTTTTGTATCGACTATCGAAAGCTCAATGAAGCCACTATCAAAAATAGCTATCCAATTCCTTTGGTTGAGGACTTATTTGATGAGTTGGGTCAAGCTATGTTTTTTTCAAAGTTGGATTTGAGGGCTGGTTATCATCAAATCAGAATGTATGAGGAAGATATTCATAAAACCGCCTTTAGAACTCATGAAGGGCTTTTTGAATTTGTGGTGATGCCATTTGGGTTGACAAATGCTCCGGCCACTTTCCAAGCATTAATGAATAATACTTTCAAGGAGTTGTTAAGGAAATCTGTTTTAGTTTTTTTTGATGACATTTTAGTGTATAGTAAGTCGTGGGATCTACACTTAATTCATCTTAAACAAGTGCTTACACTTTTGAGACAACACAAGTTGTTTGCAAAGCAGTCTAAATGCTCATTTGGTGGCAATTCTGTTGAGTACCTAGGTCATATTATCTCTAGAGAAGGAGTTTCTACTGATCCTTTAAAGTTATCAGCAATTAAAGAGTGGCCTACACCTACAGATGTTAAACAGTTGAGGGGTTTCTTAGGGTTGACGGGGTACTATAGAAGATTTATTCGATCATATGGAATGTTGGCCAAACCTTTGACTAATTTGTTACAAAAAGATGCATTTATTTGGTCAGAGGATGCTACTATTGCTTTTCAAAAATTGAAAGAGGTTTTAGCAAGTCCACCGGTATTAGCTTTGCCTGATTTTTCAAAAGTCTTTGTCATTGAGACCGATGCATCAGGGAAAGGGATGGGAGCTGTTTTAATGCAAGAGGGTCATCCAATTGCTTTTATTAGCAAGGCGTTATCCTCAAAACAGCAAGCATTTTCTGTTTATGAGATAGAGCTACTAGCTATAATGTTTGCAGTCAAGTATTGGCACCATTATTTGTCTATGGCTCATTTCATAATCAGAACTGATCAGAAGAGTTTAAAGCATTTAGTTGATCAAAAAATCACTACTCCTTTGCAACAAGTGTGGGTTTCTAAGATGATGGGTTATGATTTTGAAATCCAGTATAAGATGGGTAGTGAGAACAGTGTGGCTGATGCCTTGTCTAGAGTTGCAGCTCCTACTTTATGGGCTATTACTATTAAAACTTTTGATTCAGCCATATGGGAAAGAGTTAAAGCTACTTGGGTTAATGATGAGAAATTGAAAGGTATCATTGATGATTTACAGAATGGGAAAGATTATGAAGGATATTCGTGGGTGAACCAAACTTTATTGAAGAAGGGAAAAATTTTGGTAGGTAATGATCTGCAATTGCAAGGAGATCTTATTTCTTTATGTCATAAGGAAGCTGTTAGTGGCCATTCTGGTGTTCATGCGACCATACAAAGGATTAGATCACTGTTTACATGGAAAGGAATGCATAAACAAGTTCGGAATTTTATAAGGAATTGTACAATTTGTCAGAAAGCAAAATATGAAACGGTAGCAAGTCCAGGGTTGTTACAACCATTACCAATTCCTACTCAAATATTTTCAGATATTTCGATGGACTTCATTGGTGGATTGCCAAGAATACAAGGTAAAGATTCTATCTTTGTGGTGGTGGATAGATTAACGAAGTACGGTCATTTCATGCCTCTTTCCCATCCTTATTCAGCAGCTCATGTGGCTCAATTGTTTTTGGATCAAGTATTCAAGTTACATGGTTGGCCGGACACCATAGTTTCGGACAGAGATCCTATTTTTATAAGTCAGTTCTGGAAAGAATTTACAGCTTGGCAGGGAATCCAGTTGGCTCTATCAACTGCATACCATCCTCAATCTGACGGGCAAACAGAGGTTGTCAACAGATGTTTAGAGACTTATTTGAGATGCATGGTAATGGATAAGCCAAGCAATTGGGTTAAATGGTTACCCTTGGCAGAATTTTGGTATAATTGTAATTTTCATACTGCATTGGGTATTACTCCTTTTCAGGCATTATATGGGTATCCACCACCCATTTTTGTTCCATATGTACCAAAGGATGTTCGGGTTGCAGCTGTTAATGAGCTGTTGACGGATAGGGAAGCTACAATTCGATTGTTACGATTTGCTTTGACTCGTGCCCAGAATCGTATGAAGCAGTTGGCTGATAAAAGAAGAAGTGATAGAGAGTTTAAAGTGGGTGATTTTGTTTATGTCAAGTTACATCCGTATGGACAATCTACTTTACGTGCTTCGCATTTCAATAAGTTGGGTCCTAAATATTTTGGTCCTTTTATGGTAATTGAGAAAATTGGTGTGGTGGCTTATAAATTGGATCTACCAGATGAAGCGCAAATACATCCAGTTTTTCATGTATCTTTGCTTAAGTTGGCCAAGGGAAATGTGACGCAATCAGTGCCTTTACCAACAGCTCCAAGGTTTTTGTTCAAACCTTTGCAAATCTTGAACAGAAGATTAGCTAGAAGAGGAAATAGAGCTTCAGCTGAAGGGTTGGTTCATTGGGAAAATTTACCGATAACTGAAGCAACGTGGGAGAACTTGGAAGACTTGCAGATTAGGTTTCCAGAGTTTGTGTTTTGAATTAGTGTTTTGGGGTCAAAACATTGTTATGGGAGGGGTATTGATATGTTGTTATTAGTAAAGGGGTCTGAAATGTAAAATTAGATAGTTGAGGGACTGAATTGTATTTTGATAGTTGAGTTAGTTGGTTGTTAAATACCTAACTAAACAAAATAACAGACACGATTCGAGATCCAAATTCTTTCTGTTCTTTCTTTTCATTCCTTATCAGATTGAGGCGAGAGGTGTTAAACGACAAGTTATTTGTATGGCCATCCGTCGATTTGAAGTAGCAACTCGAATGAAATTTCTTCGCATACCATAGACCGCAACGCATGTTAGCTACAAGTGGCAACTCTTGCGAAAGCTGAGCTATCTCGGAGACGAAGATTGAGTCCTCGTGAATCGAACTCAGAGAATTGAACAAAGAGTTTTGTTTTCTCTTAATCGTTCTCGAGGCTCTGTATATGCTCATTGACGCAGTGTCGTCCGCCATTGATGAAGGTTGAAGCTGATATGCGAGGTCTAGGGTTTTGTTGGGGATGAGTGTCAGTTTTATTACAACTTATTATTGGGTAAGGCTTGGCTTAGTTACTAAATTGCTCGGAGGGGGAGTGATGACCGTTAAAGCATCACAATATTATTACAAAATTGCTCGGCTTAGTTACTAAATTGCTCGGTAAGGCTCGGCTTTGTTTTCTCTTAATCGTTCTCGTAGACCTCATCGTCACCATCGCCATCGACCTCACCGTCGACATCTCCATCGACCTCCGTCGCCATCGCACCTCACCATCGCCATAGACCACAGTCGCCATCGAACCATCTAAAACATCGAACCAGCTCGAGCATCGGTTGTCGACCATCGGTCGTTCGAGCATTGGTTGTCGAGCATCAATCGGGCGGCTCGGCGGTGGGATGCGATATGGTAGGCGGTGGGGTCAAGCGACGGGAGCAGTTCAAGGTTCAATGTCTGAAGGGTTCAGATTCAGACCCAGTCACATGCTACCGAACAACCCCTTAACTGCCTCCTATGTCCTGTGAATTCACTATATTAGTTGGTGTAACGACCGGTTTTAACGGTTACGTGTACTAATAAATAAACTTTATTATATTTTAAATTATGTTGTGATAATAATATAATAACATTTGGGGTATTTTAGTTAACTAGTAACTAACTTGATTAGGTTAGTTAGGTGAGTTAACTAATAAAAAGGTTGAGAGACTAACCTTGCCATATGGCCAAAGTTAGAAAATTTGATGGGATAAGAATTGACTTGGTCAAACTAGAATTCATTCTAATCAGATTATATGTGTGTGTGTTTACGTGAGAAAGCCAAGAAAGAAGAACAAGGTTTTCAAAAACCTAGCATCTAAATCCATTGATTTCATGGTGTAAATTCGAGATTGAAGCTTCCAATCTTATCTACTAGTAATTCTAACATCTTGTAAGTAACTTTTAATCTCTATTTTGATGTTGATTAGAAGTTCTTGTGATGAGCAAGATAAGGGTTTAGCTTAAATCTTGAAATTGGTTGTTTAAATGTGTTAGAAACCATAAATAGATGGGTGATTAAGTAACTAAACATTTAAATTGATTAGAAATCAATGATTATGAACATGGGTGTTCATGGAAGGTTTTAAGATGGCAGAAATTGATAAAAAAAAACGAGTTAGTAAGTTATGCACATAAGATGCTTGGTGAAATGCTTGAACCAAAAGAGATTAGATGTTGAATAAAAAAATATGTTGCTGTACTGTTATTCAAAAATTCGTATAAAATATAGAAAATCATGAGAAAATGAGCCTTACATGGTTGAAAAGCCATTTGAAAGGGCTACAATCCATCTTTTGATATGAAAAGCTGAAAACAAACTTAAGATGGGTTAAAATGGCAATTACAGTAGCAACATGGAACAATTCAGCAAGCTGAATTGTGAAAAATAAAGGTGCTGGTCTGATTTTGTAAATTGTGTATAAAATCAACCGTGTATCCGTTTGAGGCGTATTTTATATGCTTGGAAAGGTCTAAGAGTCTTCTACAAACCATCTTTGAAATGAAGAGCTAAAACATATTGTAAATGTGTCAAAAATGTTGATTACAGCAGCAACTCAGAAAGTTGCTGCACAAAAATGAGTTTTGAAAGTCAATGTTTTTTTAACACAAACATGTGATTATAAGTAGTAACTTGACTTCTAAACATTATATATTAATAATTGAGATTCAAATTAGTTTGAATCAATATTTATATGTGTTGTGTGTATTAAAACTAGTTGTGTATATATATATGTGTGTGAATTACAACTAGGTGTTGGTGGTAGAAGTCAAGGAATAATCCATAGAAGTGGAAACAGATTGTAGGAGGTGACCAACCATTTGAACAAAGCAAGTTACCCAACCTACTATAACATTACATATAAATAGTAGAAAGAGTCTACTTTATTGTTGGTGTTTATATATTGATTGTGCATAACTTGACTAATGAAACTAATTGAGTTATTAGACCTATGAGAAGGCATTTTTAGTTTCAATATGAATGTTATGCTTGAGTTGTATGTGTAATTTAAATGGCATAAAATTAGCCGGATGAGCCGGTAGATGAGTTCATGATACCACATGAGTGTGGATAGCCGGATGAGGCGGTAAAATTGATCAATTGAACCACTAGAGAGTGGATAACCGAATGAGTCGGTAGATAGTGTGATAAACCACTAGAGTGTGAATAACCGGATGAGCCGGGAGTTAAATTGATAAAAACCCACTAGAGTGTGGGTAATTGAATGAGTCAAAATAGTGAATATAATTTGATGATTAACTAGAGGTGCTAGTAATAGAGTTGGGAAATAGATCATATAATCCTATTTGTAAAAATGACCCGTTAAGAGAAATTAATGCACAATGGTGAGTTATGTGCAATTAGATGTTGAATATGATACATTATGATCTAAACATGATAAACATCCATATGATATGTATGTGGATGTGTTAGAATGAGTTTTGGAAACTTTGGGGGTTGCTTACTTAGTTCATATGAACTAATTGTGAATATATATGTAATGTTTACAGGTCAAAAATTGATATGCATTGCGCGATATGATCGGGCACGTTTTGGAGTGGAATCATTCTTTATGTTGTTGTTTTTTGTGGTTGTAACTTAAACTTACTATGTTTTGTTGATGTGTGAATGTTGTAAATAAGTTTATGTCAGTTTTTGAATGTGACAGGTTATAAAGGGTTATTTATTGAGTTTTCAAACAAACACTTGCACATTTTTTTGGGACCAAATTCCGCAACGTGTTTATGTCTAAACAAGTGTTTTATGATCCGTGTGGGATCTGGGTGTCACAGTTGGGGTTTCACCTTGTGACCGAGAGGTCATGGGTTCGAGTCATGTCAGGGGTGATTTAAAGGACATGTAAGTGAGGAAAGGAATTTTGAGCTTAATCTCGGGTTTTGTACCAATGGGGGCAAATGTTTACCCATTATAGGGGGTTCTCGCGCAACTAGTGGGGTCGCGTCTTACCCTACTAGGCAGACCCTGTTAAGACAACATACGCGGTATGTAAATCGTCGTCGTTAAAAAAAAAAGATGTCTCCTATTTTCTGAAAAACTGATTCAATAGATAGGATTTGATTCAACAATTGATTTTAGAGCTTGATTTATTGAAATTTGATCTAATAATGGATTGAATCTCGCACATATTGAAATATGTTATTTTCGATTTAAGCTTTCTCTATTTATTAATCAACTAATTTGCGATCATTCAACTGTGACCAATTTTTGATCCTTATAACAATTGATATTAGAACACCAGTTGCTAGCGATCTGTGATATTTGGACTTCACAAACCAACTGAGATTTTGAACGATCCAGCTAATTACTTTGAAGACAATTTTAAAAAATTGGAATTAGATGTTAAAAATTTGTTGTAATGACTATGGCTTATTCCAAATGATAATAATGTGATTAAACTATAATATATTGATCTTTCTCCTTATTTAACGAAACTTAGGTCAAAACGTATATAAAAATAAGTAGGTGTTAATGATATATTTATAGTTTTATAAAGCATGATTTACAAGAAAAAAAACAAAAGTTGAACTAAATTAATTATAATTATAATGATATAATAATAAAACTTAAAAATTGGCATATAAGTGTATGTGTGATATATTCGGATGGAAGAAAACCAATATTTATCCTCACAATTCATATACATCACAATTAAATCGACATTCTAAGTCGGTTCGTATAAAAATAATAATAATAATAATAAATAAATAAATAGATTATATTATATTGATCTTTCTCCGTTTTAACAAAACTTAGGTCAAAATGTAGAGTTTTAAAAAATATATGTGTGATGGATTTTATAAAGATTCATATCTCTTTAAAGATATTAATTTTTCTTTTCTTAATATATATGTGTGTGTACTTGTGTATATAAACATACCCATCCATGTATGCATCTTTCTTGATGTATGTATGCGTGTGTGTCTATACAGGGGATGTATATTTTGAAAACCCACTTGGTTGAGAAAACTTTAAAAACCTTAAAAAGCAATGTAAACAAAGCTAATTTTTCTTATTTTATTTTAGCAGTTTTGTAACATCAATAGGATCAATTTTATTAAAAAAAATTAAAAAACGCCGATCAGTTTTTTTTTTAAAAAAATTGTAAACGATGTAACACAGACGTAACATAGTTGTATATGTATGGAAGAAGAAATTACATCTGTGTTACATCACTTAAAAATTATTTTTTTAATAAACATTTGGTTGGCTATTTTGTTTATAAAAATGATCCTAATAATGATACAAAACTATAAATAAGAATTAAAAATAAAACTTTTTTACATAGGGTTTTCTCAACTCAAAAGGTTTCCATTTTATACATTATATATATATATATATATATATAGAGGAAGGTTCATGAGAAAACTCCTTATTTTGAAGAAAACCAAGAAAACTCATACTAACCAATAAATTTTTTAATAAAAAATTTCATAATTTTTTATTAAAAGGATAGAAATGTTATAATACGCAAAATTTTTTTGAAAAAAATATGTAAATCATGAAATTACATATATGTAACTCAAAAAGTTTCGTGTGTCACTTATCAAGTTACATATATGTAATCAGTATGTGTAACATAGTGATTACATATATGTAATAACCTAAAATGTATATTTTTTTCTATTTTTTTTTCTTTTTTTACATTTCTTATCTTATAATAAAAAGGAAATAGAAAAGAAAAAATGAAAAAAAAATAATTGGTAATGATTGGGATTAGTTTTCTTAGTTTTCTCCAAAACGATGGTTTTCTTAGGAACCCTCCCCTATATATATATATATATATATATATATATAGGATTGGGTTCAAATGCTAACCCTCATTTATGACACTAACCCATTAACTCTCATAAACCAATCAGAATTGAACATATTGCTTTTTCTTTTATTATTTAATAAGGGTAAAGTAGTAATTTGCTATATTAAATACTTTATCCCCTTTTTTTTATACATCCATAACTTTTTTATGCTATAATATTTTTTTATAAAAATTGCACAATTTTACTCGTCTTATTTTTCTCTTTAATTCCGTTATAGTCTTGACTAGGTTTTTTTATTTTTTTTCGTATGTTCGTATTTACACATGTAACAAGTATAAAAATAACGAATTATTTGTAACGAGTTGTAACGAATTTCGGTTTACATTGTTGTAGAATAAATACGGTTTACGTTTAAGAGTGTAAACGACCCAAGCCGATCCCGAGCTAGTTAATTACGTTATATTCTTGACTAGGTTTTTTTATTTTTTCCGGATGCTCAAAAATTCGTTATATCTAATAAATTGTAAATACGTTTTAATACTTTAAAAAAATTATATCTACAAGATTGTAAAGACATTTTAATACTTTAAAAAAAATAATACAACATTTTGTTGATAAAAACCAAAATTCGTTATATATACAAGATTGTAAATACATTTTAATACTTTAAAAAAATTATATTTACAAGATTGTAAAGACATTTTAATACTTTAAAAAAAATAATATAACATTTTGTTGATAAAAACAAAAATTCGTTATATATACAAGATTGTAAATACGTTTTAATACTTTAAAAAAATTATATCTACAAGATTGTAAATATATTTTAATACTTAAAAAAAATAATATAACATTTTGTTGATAAAAACTAAAATTCGTTATATATACTAGATTGTAATATGTTTTAATACTTTAAAAAAATACTATAACATTTTGTTGATAAAAACTAAAATTCGTTATATATACTAGATTGTAATATGTTTTAATACTTTAAAAAAAATAATATAACATTTTGTTGATAAAAACCAAAATTCGTTATATCTACAAGATTGTAAATACATTTTCATAATTTAAAAATTATATTTACAAGATTGTAAATACATTTTAGTACTTTAAAAACCAAAATTCATTACAAAATCAAGAATATAACGCAATTAACGAGCATCCAAAAAAAAATAAAAAACCTAGTCAAGAATATAACGTAATTAACGAGCTCAGGATCGGCTTGGCTCGTTTACACTCTTAAACTTAACCCCTATTTATTATACAACAATGTAAACCCAAATTCGTTACAACTTGTTACAAATAATTTGTTAGTTTTATACTTGTTACTTTGGTGTAAATACGAACATCCGAAAAAAATAAAAAAACCTAGTCAAGACTATAACGTAATTAAAGAGAAAAAAAAGACGAGTAAAATGGTGCAATTTTTATAAAAAAAATATTATAGTATAAAAAAGTTATGGATGTATAAAAAAAGATGGGGTAAAGTATTTAATATATCAAATTACATTAATACCCTTATTCCCTTTTCTTTCAAATCAATTACATTATTATATTATAGTTTAATATCAACCATTAGATTAGCATCTTGCAATTTGATCATTAAATATGGTTGGGTTAATGGGTTATTGATGAATCTTAGAGTTAGTATTAGATCCATTCCCTATATATATATATATATATATATATATATATATATATATATATAGGTTTTCTTAAGGTTTTCTCAACTCAAGTGGGTTTTCATTTTATACATTTCATATAAATACATATTGGTTTTTGAGTTAGTTTATGTTTGATTATTGAACTAAATTATTTTTAGGCTTAGTAAAATTGTGTGAGCTTTAATACTTGATAGTGGAATATATATTCCTTCAAGTTCATATATGTATCATGTCATTATATTAGGTCTACGTTCTATTGGCTAAAACTAACATTTATAATTTTTAAATAAAAAAAATTAAAACAGGCCTGAATTTTGGATAGTTACGGCGAAGGAAATCGCTTGGATGTTCCCCTAACCCTTTACACTTGTCGCAAGACATTGTGTGTTATGACTTAATTATTGTGTGAATGATTTGGTTTTAGCTAAGAACCATGAGCGGGGTTTGTCAATACCAAATAGATCTATTTCCAACCATCATGCCGACTCACGACTAATGTTACATAATAGGGGACTTACTACGACAATTGTTTCACCCGTGTAATAACAATATGTTTCGCATCTATGTTTCAACCAAATGTTTCATCCAAAACCAAACTCTTTCATATTAAGCGAAGTGTTTTGAAATCAACAAAATGCTTGTTGTTTTAAATCGAACATCATGTTTTACATACAACCAAGAAGTTTCAAATGTATCTTTCATGTTTTTCCCAGCCCCCGGGTTTTGATACAAGATACCAATAAGGAGATCATGAACTCCAAGGCCGACCATAGGGAGGGGCGGGGTGGGCGACTGCCCCGGGCTAGAGGTGTGCAAATCGGGTTTTTTTGGAACTGTAACCGTTCTTGTTCCAATCGGTTCCAATTCCAGTCAACAAAGTCAATACCCGGTTCCGATTCCAGTTTCGGGTTTTAACCGGTTCCAACCTGTTTTTGACCAGTTCAGGTTTGGGTTTTGGCCTGTTCCCGGTTCGGGTTTTGGCCGGGTTCAGGTGGAACCAGTTCCAGTTTTCCGGTTCCGGTTCTAATTTGTCTGAAAAACCGTACACGTTCGTACCCACCGGTTCCTGTTCCGGTTGTCGGTTCCCGTTCCCGCTTTTTTGCCCACGTCTACCCCAGGCCCGACAATTTAAGGGGCCCGAAATTTTAAGAAAAACTATATATTATATATACGAAAATTATATAAGAAATATATCATCAATGTTTAAAAAGATGCATGAGCAATTTGGGAATAGGCAAACCCAACCTCTGACGTGGGCCCAATTTTTTAGTAGAAACAAAATTTTGATATACATGTATATATAGAGAACTGGTTAATGGTTTATTCGGTTCGATTTAATTGGTTTTCAAATTTTTTCCTATCCAAAAACCGAACCGAATTTGAGATTCGGTTTCAGTTAAAACCGAACAAACCGATTAAAAATCAAATAAACCGGCTAAAATAAAATAAACCGACCCCGAATAAACCGAATTCAATCGAATAAACAGAGTAAAAACCAAATAAACAGACTAAAACCGAATAAAAGGATATGAATAAACCGAATTCAAGCTCATATATTATTAAAAAGATAATAAATTTAAATGTGAATTCAGTTTAATCGGTCAACCAAAAAACCGAATTCAAAAAAATTTGGAACGATAACCGAACAAAAAACCAAAATTTGGATACAGTTAGAAACCAATTAAATAGAAAACTGAATTTGGAATTCGGAGTGAGGAACCAAAACGAAAACCGAATTCAAAATTCGGTTCGGTTTTCAATTACGAACACTGTTCAGTTTTTTAGTTAAGAATGCAGTTCGGCTTTTCTCAGTTACAAATATGGTTCAGTTTTCGGTTTTCTTGGACACCCTTAATTTAATATTTAAATTTGCTAGACTTTTTTTATTTGTCTTTATTACCTTAACTCTTAGGGTTGCCTATAAAAGAGCCCATTTTTTTCTTGCCCACATAACCCAGAATATTTTTTGATTCTCGAGGCTGGCTCTGATAAACTCAACTATATCGTGTGTGCTAGTCTTGGTGTGATTCCTGGTATCCTTGACCTACTCTTGCCCTAAAACATGAAAGGACACCTTAAGGTCTATTTTTGTTGAATGTTTGATGTGATGAATCATTAATGGTATTTTATACGTATTATATATTATACACTATATATTAGAAGGCATGAAATTAAATAGTAAAATTTTGTAATTTTAGACTTTTACCACAAAATGTTTTTTTTACTTTTGAGAAGCAGTAAATAGTAAATTAGTGATGTTTTGTTGTTTTAAATTTGACAATGAGAGATTTTTAAGTTTACAAAAACAACCTTACCTAGTATATTCCCATTTTTCAGTAGGGATGGGATGAGATTGCACATGCCTCAGTCCTTTGCTACCTTTTACACGCAAGGAAAAGAGAGAGACATCATCATCACCATCAACCCTTTTCGTTTGTTTCTTCAAGTTTTAGAGAGAAAGGGAAAGCATCGTCATCATCTTCGTATCATCAACACTACTTTAGAAATCGATGCTTTTGATCATCTTTTTACTTTAATCTATTCTTAGATTAGAAAATAAAATCTTCGAGGTAAAACAAAATCCCCGGTAAGTTTCGTCAAACTGATTACGTGTTACTTATTGGTTTGAAATTTCAAATCATTGTTTTTCTTAAAATTCTTTTCAATTTTCCTATTCTGAAGCATGAAAAGTGAGCTTGATATTCTATTTAGCATTCTTTGTGTTATTTGGCTGGTAATCATGCTTCATGACTCTGGTTACTTTTGATATGTTTGATGTGTGTATCCTCTGTTTTGCTGAAGGTGTCGTTGGCTATAGTGATTTACAATGCTTTATTTCATAATTCCATGTAAAATGCATTCATGGAATAAATCTTCTTTATAGCAAAAAATAATCTTGATATATATAGGTTGTATGTGACAACCAGTACCAGATCGTCCGACAATCCGTACGGTATGTGTACTTCCACCTTATACTATGTGTAAATACAATGTGAATAATAGTTGTGTGACAACAGGACTAAGAAAACAAGTAATAGTTGTAAGTATTTGAATGAAAATTTAAATACCATAATACAACAATTTATGTGAAACGACAGTGTGAGAACAAATAACGAAAGCATATCGGTTACGATCTGTTCTTCACAAATAACAGAAATCAGATGGCCGATAATTCTATGAGTAAACAAGGTGGAATAAGTGTGATTATGTGCCATTAGGTGTGTTTAGTTGAGTCCGTCAGTGAGGAAATTCAATGCAAACAGAAATTCAGTATCGTTTCGGAATAATAAACTGACAGTGTGTTTGCGTGGGTGACGATTCACACAAACATATATGTGGGTTTAACGTTCTGAACGATGACCGAAAAGTAGAAAACAAAAATCAGAAAGTAAAGCCGTTGTCGTATTCATTCGGGTGACCATTCGAACGAATACGCGCGATGGCGATACGATTTGATGAAACGAAATTGATAAACAATTTTGTAATAATAAAATAAGAAAAAATAAATAGAAAATATTTATTAGGAATTACAACCTTAAAAAGAATTTAAGAAAACTATTTTAACAAATGAATGTAAATCATGCGTTACGTTATGAGAACGCGACGAGAACGTAAAACCGAACCACCGAAACAAACCCGAAACAAGACCGGGTATAAAAACCCTAATTCAGCATTTAACCTCATTATTATTCTACCCACTTCCTTTCTCTCTAACTCCCGTTCAAACTCTCTCTCACTAGAAAAAATATCACAAAAACCTCCATATCTTCCACATTTCTTGACCAAATCACTCAAATTTGGTATCCACGCGAAGCTTTCAACATCCTCTACACGAAATTACCAAGGATTGAGCTCGACATCCACCAAATCGGAGGTAAACTTAGCTGCAAGTTACGGGATTTTAGGGTTTTCTCCAAACCCCACAAACCGAAGTGTAGCCGGTTATAAACACTTCTTTCTCAACCCCTACATCTTTTGAACAAGTTTCCGCATACATACCTACCGAAAACCATCATGGATCTCGACTAAAACTCGAAATCATCATTTTGTTAGTTGAACTTCGTTTCGTGCGAATGACTAGTTTGTATTGAGTGATGTGAATGAGCTTAGGGATGAATGAAGACCTTCATTCGCATGGACTCAATCACCGAATGAGATGTCGGCTGAATGGCATGTTCGCATGGGTTCCATTCGCAAGGATAACTCCAATTTAAATGGTTCCCATTCGCATGAGTTCCAGTCGCATGGGTAGACCTCATTTGGATTGGCCGACCCATCGCCCCAAGACTTGAACATCATAACCTTGAGTCAACTCTATTTAGCAGCCTATATCAAGTTAAAGGTGATCACGAATTTACTACAAAGTTGATGTAACATCTTACTAAGTAAAAATAACACCATCTAAAACCTTTTGTAAGTTGTTAATTAGTAAGTTTTGTAACTTACTACTTATATTAACACATTCAAATAATGATAACCCTTTTTAAGTTAATACCGAGTGATATTCTAAGTTTAACATAAAAACCTAAGTTTATACTTGGAAAATATTATGGGTCTTCAAAAATAATGCAATGTGTCAAGGTTATGATTCGAGTCTAAAGTGTATGGATAAGGGTACTCGAATATATCAATACTTAACCTAAAATTGGTTTAGTGTTAGTATATTACACTACAAGGGATTGAGGACTAAACAATCAAAGACTATAAGTGTTAACAAACTTTAGGGTTAACTCACAAATTTATGACTTATACTTATAAGTTAAAAACAACATGGAATTAAACACAGGATCGTGAATTCAACATCATTACAACAACGAGCGCGTGCATTTCTTGAGTCTTAGTCAACCATTATAGCAACAAGGTGAGTTCATACGCCCGTTTTCTAATCTTTTGATTTTAAATGCGGGGCTGAGAAACATGCTAAACTCTTTGTTTACTTAAAAGATTTTAGTGAAATATTCATTTATCATATGATATAGATAATATTGATTTACCTTTATTATCACGTATCACTTATATGCATGCTTGTGTGTGTATGTCATGTTAAGATATCAGGGTTGAATCATGATAACATAGCTTCATGAATTCATTAACACAATAGAATAACATAAGTTATAAGATTAAATCTTGTAACACTTTGTTATTATTACAAAGATGAACAAGAGATAACACTGAGATATTACAAGTGACATCATTGTTATTATTACAATGATGAACAAGAGATAACACTGAGACAATTACAAGTGACATCACTAATGAAAATCATGAAAACATAATTTCATGTTGATGATATCTTTAACCATATTTATTGACACTGTGTAATAAGATGGGTTCTTAGAACACATTGTTAAAACTATGAGATCACATAACACTGAGATCAGGTAACATTGAGACAATAACAATTGGGAGCACAATCAATAATTACTATTAAGACTGTTTGTATTATATCACAAAAATCATGTGTTCATGAGTTCATGTCTAGACGTAAGTCCCTATAAGTAAATCGTCTACCAGTTAATTTAGTGCGACTAAACCGATAATAGCGTAGTGGTACCATAGGTTTGACAAACCGCTGACGAGTGAGGTCGGTACGTTCATCGTAACATATTCATTGGCGGGTAACGTATGACCGGTAACAGGGCTCCATCATTCAGGTTTGGTAAACGACAAATGGTGATATTAATCTACAGAAACTAATTGTAATTACATCCTTCGATTCTAGTAACCGGTAGACTAAAGAATTGATTTTCTCACAAGTCATATACTAGTAGTAGTTTCGTCGAAGGCAATTAATCTATGAGAACACAAATGGGATGGAGGTAAATGGGAGGCATTGTGGTCTGATTATGTGAGACCACAATGGGTCCCATATAGTTAACCTTAAAGTTGAGAGAACACTAATAAGGATAAGATTAAATTAATCTATTTTCCTTAAAACAACAACGGATTATCATAACTTAGGTCATGGTAATTTATTCCCTGCAAAACACTACTACTCTATACTTATAACAATATGGGTGATGAATACAGATGGGTTGAATATCACTTGGGAGGAATACATGTGAGATAGAAATGGGTATTCATGTTGTATTTATAAGTGGTGTTGAATTCAATCAGGTATGTGGTGGGATGTTGGCTGGGGCTTGTCCCCTACGTATGCCCTTATAAGCATGCTTGATTTGGTTGAAATTCTGTTTGTAAGTATAACTATGGAGATGACATTGTGTGAGTTGGATGAGACATTTATCAATAAGGCTTGGGTATGAAATTTGTGATTGTGAATGACAATAAATCAATTATTTTCAATTACTAAAATTACGAACTCACCAACCTAGTGTTGACTTTGTTTAAATGCATGTTTGTCTCAGGTGATGAACATGTCTAGATTCTAGCAGCACGATTAAGCTAGGGGACTTTAGAAGAGACCTAGATTACTTTTGTGACGTGCATATTTTTGAATGACATAACTCTGAATCATCTTTTGTAAATCTTGTGCATACAAGATAGAAACTAAATGATTCTTTTTGGTAGATTTACTTAGTTAAATTATGATCATGTATTGTGTAATTTAACTTTGTAATTATATATCATTGTCATGTTAGCATTTCTCATTATATCTCATGTGCTATGTAAACAATCTGATAATTTTGATTATCAACACGATAGCACGCCCCGAGAACCTTCCTCCTGACGGTAAAGTCGATCCAACCCGTCGGCTCGGGGTGTGACATTGTATGACAGAGTTACGTATTTAGGGACTAAACTATTTCAAAGTTTTTGATGTTTTTGTTATCTTTTAATTAATTTTGTGAGAGAATGTTTGGATAAATCATGTTCGATCATGGGAGAATTGCAGCCGCAATCAGATCGGGTTAGTTTGCATTGACTATACATTGGGTTTGCTATTTGTTGTTTTATAGATTTGTTTCACTTATCAAACTTATCTCATTAATTTGCAGGTTATAGTAAACTTTTCAGTAATTTTGTGTATATTTGAGACACACTCTATGATTGTGTGGTTCGATAATTCTTATACCAAATAGTTCATGAAGTGTTTTATGCTTATCTTCTCTTTTTCCTCATTTAGGCTGGAGATGTGATGTTGGCTTCTAAAGTTACTTCAACTGCAACAAGTTTTACATATTTAGTTGTTTTGTGATTAGTTCTTGTACTCATGTTAATTTCAACATTGAATAAATTTAAACTAATGTGTCAATTTGCTTGTCTGGTTATATGTGAACTTAATTCAGGAATCACAGTTTGGCTCTCTATCAAATTTGGATGGCCAGTCAACTATATTTTTAAAGGTTATCTTCCGTCAAACACATTGTATATTCCTAACTAGCTTAGAAAACCCGTGTATTAAACGGGTTGAATACTAATAAATATATATCAAATAATTATAAAATTATATTTAGAGTAAGATATAATTTAGTTATTTTTTATTAACTTCTAATAAATTACTAAATTACTGAAATAAAAAAATTATATTTTTTTATATTTAATTATGTAATATAATTACAAAAATTTAATAGTATTTGTTAGAAGAGGAAAGCGGGAAAACTATTTCTGATTTAATCAGAACGCGACACATGTCACCTAAAAATACTCTTTTATTAGAAAAGGAAGATTTGCAGTTCACAAGTGAGCAACATACAACTATATTAACACAAAAATATAGCAACCTCATCATGTTGCCAGATTACAACATCCACTCCATTGCTACAAGATAAAACTCTTAGCTCTAAATTTTGTCTTTGGATTAACTCAATATATTCTTTGGTTCCTCCCTGGTTTGTTGTTTCTTATATCTTCTTTTCTTGAAGCTTATGAAGAGGCTGGAAATATCAGAAGAAGCAAAAACATTTATTTCTATACTTTAAAACAACTTAATCGCCCATTGCCACCTCCATCACCGTAGTCTTGAGTCTCATTTTCTGTTTATCTTTGTCATGATAGCAATGAACATGAGTGTGATCATTCTGATATTCAAAAATATGACATTGGTATGCTGTGTTTGTGGACTAATTAAGAGTATTGAGTTAATGATTGAGTTCCAACATCTCATGGTGAGTTCTTCCTCATACTACGTTCTATATGTTCTAAAAAGATCTTTTATTTCATAGTCTTTTATTAAAGTTTGTGAACATATCATCACTAACATTACTCATGCTCCAGGATCAACTAGCTATAACATTTTTAGTAATTAGCTTCATGCATCTAGAAGCCAGACCATTGGTGGGTCTTCCTATGAACAATTTAGGAACATGAAAAAAAAGAAGTTCATGAGGTGACAATTTGAACTGTTTATGGACATGCACTTTTAGTAAAACCAAAAGGAAGATGAGTAGGTATGTCTTGCGCTTGAATAAGTTTAACTTAATTTGTTGTTATTTCAAGAAATTATGGTATTATGCTCATGTAATATACTTAATTAATACTTATTCATACCCAAGAACTACGGGAGGCAAAAGCATAGTATGAGAAGTTTCAGCATTATCATGCAGATATGGATGTGAATGCCAGTTAGAATTGCTAATGGTAACATTGCATTTTTCACTCTGGTTCGTCTTTTACAGATTACCCTTGCATGAAAAAATAAACAGCTAATGAGTTATGTAGATCTAATGATACAACAATTAAGGTATATTTATAACTTGAACTGGATTGAGTGTTTTAGATTGAAAAAAGTAACACACCAATGGGGAAAATCATATCACACAAGAGCTGCAACATTAAAGGTGCATTTACATTCAAGTGTATTTTTACTAGCCTTCAAACCCATTAGCACTTATGTTAATGTTTTAATCCAAATTAACTGATAAATTCTCCACCGCAACGAGCGGCGAGGATAAAACTATTTAAAATATTGGTCATGGTTTCTATTTTTGGCAAATTTTGTTCCATATGTTCGGGTGTGTTTTTAACAGATCAAACGTGAGATTTAAGTTATATAACTTTTCGGTCAAATTTTCAACATGTCCCGAACAACTTTTGTTTAGAAAAGTTTTCACGATTTGGGATAGAAATGGGTCAAAATAGTCGTGCAAGTCAGAAGGTACAAATCTAAGCACCGATCATGTACAGGTTGTTATGGTGTCAATCGGACTAGTTAGTAGTCGTTTAAATAGTGCTTGGAGAGCTAAGTCAATGGACTTGATCATACAGCTTGAGTTTTCTCGGTTTTGTTCTGTTAAGATTAGGTTGTGTTATATTATAGTTACGACATATTTTTGGTTTCAATTCAACAAGTCCTTTTGTGTGTCTAGTGGGATTAAGCAACAAACTAAAAAGGTTATACCTCTATGAAGCTGAAAATGATGAAAAGAAAGAAGAAGCTTGAGATTGAATCTTCCATAAATGGTGGATTTGATTTTTGGCAGCTTGTGAAGAACAAGACACGAGTTTCTGCAGCCAAGAACAAAGTTTGGGTTTTTATGCAGCCACAATACTTCAAGAGGAAGTCTTGCACAAGGATTAAAGCAGTTCTACAGCTACACATGTGGATCATGCATACACACATCCACATCATGCATCTGCATATACATACCCACATATACACATATATAGGTGCATATTGATGTGGATTGGCATTTGAATGTCGACATTTTTATCGATTGAGGATTTCGGATCGGTTCCGGTTAATGTTTCAAATTAAAATCCTGAAAGCTAGGGTGCTTTGTAATTTCTTTCGATAATTGAATTTTCGTGATTGTTATAGTTTTGTTTTAGTCATGATAGTCCTAATAAAACCAAATCAAAACCAATGAAAATGGTCCTAACCTGGATTCACGAATTGTCACAACACCTTGTCCCAAGTGTTCAACATAATCATCCAGGCCCTCCTCTTGTCAATTGAAGCAACAATAGTCCAATCCTCCACCAGCCACTCGTCTCCCTCCTGCTCAATCACCACCAGCAAAGAAGGTTCACTTTCCTACGTCTAAGTCACAACCACAACACACCTTTCAACCTACACACCACCATTCACTACACAGCCTTTGATTGGAGCAACAACAACATCATCACCAAGCTCTCAACCTTCTTCTTGCGTGCTAAGGTGTAGATCGCTCTCAAATGCTTAACTAAAGTTATATATATACACAAACACAATTTTCTGATTTCAGACAGAAAACTATCTCAACATCGACGAACTATAAATTCATCCTAAACAATTTGAAACTAAACAAAATTAAACTCCATAGCTGTGTTCGTCAAATTAGCTTTCCAAGAAATACTTACATCTAATTCAATAAAATGATATCCCAAACAGCACCTACAAGATTAGTGTGCATATTTGTACATTAGTTTTGGGCAGTTGTTTTGACCCATTTCTATTCCAAATCAAAAAAATTTCTAAAAAAAAGTTGTTTGGGACATATTTTTATACATGACTGTGAAGTTTCATATTTTTAAACAAAATATATTATTTTTATAGTGCAACTGACATAAAGAATTTCCAATACAACAAAATACACTTATTCACATTTTGTCCATGTGAATGAACCAAACCATGTGATGCCTTCTCATGTAAATCAACTCCAACATTCACATAACAAACCATACGAAATTACGAATGACTCTCCATTCTTATAACACCACTATGCGAATGAATTTAATCATTTGCATGATGAGATAGATACTATAAAATACATTCATACCCGTACTCCTAACACCTATGTATACACACACACACATATATATAGGAATTGAATTATGTGAAAACCCGATTTTAAAGAGAAAACCCTTAAACCTTATGTGGACGTTAGGTCAAACTTATTTGTTTTCAGATTTAATAAAATAGGAGGGTTATTATAGTCTTTTTGCTCCCTATCTTACATATATGATTTCTCTCTCTCTCATTTGAACATCTCCTCCTCTCTCTCTCTCTCTAAAATCCCTACTCTCCCTCTCTCTAATATATCTTACTCTTTCAACCAAAATACCACAACATCCCATTTTCTTGCAGGTGTAGGTATTGAACATATTCTACAAGTATGGAGAGTGAGATTGATGCTGAGAATAGTGCTATATGGGAAAAAATGTCAACTTATGAGATTGCAGTAAGGGACACTTTGGTTTATAACCTAATAGTTTTTAATTCCTAATAGAGTATACATTACTCATGAAGGATCTTACATTCGACCGATGAGTGCTATATGTCCGAGCTCTTTAAATTCAATCATGTTTCTAAGGAAAGTTGACATATTTTGTTGGTTAATCGTTTATTTATCGGGTCATGTGTACGGTTCAAGCACATTTAAACTAGTTAGTTATATGGAATAAGCTAAACTTCTAGAGTTAGTTGCATGACTAGAATATTGGAGCAAAGCATTTTGTTTTATTGTTTTTAACGGTAATATTTTTCTAGTAGGACTTGGTATTTAGTTTGACCTATTTACATGGAAAAGAAAGTGTACCTTTGGAAAGCTATAATGGGTCATAGGATGTACCGGTTATTTAGGCTAAATTCTTTGTTTATTAGTTTTGCATGTTTCTCACGCCTGGATGTAAAAGGCTCTATATAGGCCATTGATATCACTAACTAATAAAATTAGCTTTGCATTTTTCTTTTCTTTAGATAAATTTACTTTTCTTTTTTTTTTTTTTTTGCAATTTACTATCACAGTAGTTAGAATGTTGCAATTGTTCTTTTCTTTCGGTTTCATAACCAACATTTGGTATTCAGAGCTTAGGCTCAAACCGGGATCGAAGCATGAAGAGAAGGCTGTTCATGTAATTAGCCAAAGAAGTTGCAGCAAGTAGAAGACTGAGCTGTGATAAGATGAAAATTAGCAAGCAAGAAGCAAGCAAGTTAATAGCAAGAACTAGACCAAGATAAGCAAGCAAGGCAACAAGGTTAACAAGAAACATAAGCACGTAAGTAAACAACAAGATTGAAGCAGGGAAGAGCAAGAACCATAAGCAAGTAAAAGATAGCAAGATACAAACTATAGCAAGAATGGTAGAAAACGTAGGTGCTATAACAGTTCGTGAACAAGGTAATAACATTTCACTTCAATGTCCAAAGTTGACAGAAACTAATTATACGTCATGGGCTATTTTGGTTGAAACTGTGTTGAGAGCACAAGGGCTTTGGAAGATGATAACCGGCGAAGATGAGGATGAGAAGAAAAACTCTATCACAAAAGCCATAATTTATAATACCCTTCCTGAAGATGTTCTTTTGCAATTCGCTAAACACAAGGATGCAGAAGAAGTTTGAGAATCTATTCGAGTGCGGTTTTGAGGTACCGACCTGGTGCAAAAGACAAGGTTACAAACACTAAGGGGTGAGTTGGAGAAGTTAAAAATGTTCTTTTGCAAGTCTCTCTAGCTCTCTCTCGATTCTACCTGTCTCTGACCTAAAAACCACGACTACAACAACATAGACACATTCCTGCGATGCAACAAGGAAGAACAACGGCTGATGATCTCAAGGAAGAACAACGGCGGTGAACTACACCAGGAAGACGAAAGCGACGTCTAGGATTCCACCATGGCAGCCTGTATCTCCAGACATCAAGTTTCGTTCGATCGATGTAAAAATGAAGATTGAGGGTTCTTAAATTAGAAGCTCGACGTGGTTAGATCCAAATGAAGATTTATTCAGGTTCGTTTGATGTCTAGAGCTTTGAACTAGGTTCCTTCATTTTCGTTCTATGTTGTTAAACATTCAGGTTTAATCAGGTTTGTTTGAAGTGGTTGAACATGATTTTTGGTGTTGTCAAACCAGGTTCCATTGATTATCAGAGCTTCAAAGAGGGTACAAATCTCATATTTTTGTTTGTTTTTTTTTGTTCCCAGCTTCACAAAACTCAGATTTTTATGGTGACCTTTTATTAGGCCATTTGTGGCATTTGGTGAAGTTGTCAACAAGGTTAGCATCGGTTAACTAACTTGAATCAGATATTGCTCCTAATGTTCTCAACATACATGTTGGAAATAATCTTGATCGGGTTATTGGTTTTGGGTTAAGTTTCGGTGGAAACGGGTCATAATTGGTTCTAGGCTTGTAGGTTGTAGCACAAGACTTGGCATTTGGGTGTTGACCGATTTGTATGGGAATCGTGGAAGACTAATCTGCATGGAGTTTTGTGGAGAATGACCAAGCAATGTGGAATATGAACGTTGGTTTGCATGATTCCTGGAGATCATGGGTTTTAATATTTGCATGTGTTAGTTTTGTTTTAATATAAATAGTTGTAGTAGGTTATTGTATTTAGTACCCCTTTTGATTTAATAGAAAGCAGCTTTATTTTGCATCTGCAAGTTCATACGTGTGTTTAGTGTGTGTTTTGAAGGCCTGAAACCAACAATACAATCTATACATAAATTGTTAATGCTCTAATATTGACTACAGGTAATCACATTGAATGTAGTTCTTCAAAGAATAAGACATGCTCATAAATGACATTTGGGTGTGTTTTCTTCAATGACTACAGGTAATCCCTTTAATAATATGTCTTACAGAACTGTATAACTCAAACCATTTCTAATGAAGTTCAAGACTAAGAATTCAAACAATTCAACAAAAGTGTGAGGTTATTGGATGCTATTTAATGGCAACATGCTGGAAGTAGATCTTGCTGGTAATTTTACAAAGTGTTTTTTTACATTTTAAGTTGGATGTGTTTTGATTTTAGCTAATGAATTTTGTATCAAAAAGATTATTTATTTTGCAGCCACATTTCCTTTTTTGGTTGTATTTGTCAGATCAAATGCACCTTCTTAGTTTTTGTGGTATTTTTGTTCATCAATTTTGATTTACCCTTCATATTACAAGCAGTGTCATTTTCGAAACAGAAATAGAAACTCCATCATGCAAATCTTTTAATTGTCACAAGGCATTTATGACCCTATATTTTGCAGCCACGGTTCAAATTTGGGCTGTTATTGCCTTAACAAATGTGTTTTTCTTGATTTCAATTGGTTTATTTCATTATTATTTTTTTTTTCAAAATTGTATATTCTGATTAAAAACTTCTACAAAGATTCCGTCACATTGTATGTCATGATCTTGTTATTTTTTTGTGTTTTTTTTTTCTTTTTTTTATTGCTAAAAAAAGATAATAAATAAAATAAAAGGAAAGAAGATTTTTTTTTTTTGAAAACTCATGAGCCGGGGGACTATCACCAAGTAGCCTCTCTACCACATTGGGGTAGGGGTAAGGTATGTGTTCATCTATCCCCAGACCCCACAAAGTGGGATTACATGCATACATATACACGCACGCGAATTGTTTTCCCTTAATCTGGATTGGGAATATATCAGTCATGAATTTTTAGATGAATTATTGAGTTGACTTTGGGCTTTCTCACTCCGTGGATCATTGTTTAGTTTTGTTAAATTGAATATATAATAACTATATCGGTTTTGTTATTTTCATAAATTGGTTTCAAGAAGACAAGTATAAATAGTATGAAGTAATAAAGTTTATTGATAATCACATACAATCAAGAGAATACATAAATAGGGAAAAGAGACTAGCTGTACATCCTAATTGCTAGCTGTATTCTAGGTACTACAAATATGGTAAATATTAAGAAGATTACAACAATAATTGTATTTAAACATAATAATGTGATTATGATCTTGATTGATTAACATTCCCCCGCAAGATGGACAATCGGGAGAGAAGACCAATCTTGGAAAGTAATTGCTGATGACGATATTTTGATAAGGGTTTTGTGAGAGCATCGGCAAGTTGATCGTCCCCAGAAATGTGAGTGACTCGTATTGTGCCATCTTGAACCTTTTCACGAACGAAATGAAAATCTAAAGCAAGATGTTTCATACGCGAGTGAAAAACCGGATTTGCTGAATAATGAGTGGCACTTAAGTTGTCACAATAAATGGTAGGTGTAACAATGGAGCGATAGCCCAATTCTGACATGAGAGATATGAACCATTGCAATTCAGTGGTAGTTGAAGCTACACCACGGAATTCAGCTTCGGTAGATGAGCGAGCTAATGTTGGTTGCCTTTTGGAGTGCCAAGAAAGAGGATTAGAGCCCAAGTAGACGATGTAACCAGTTGTGCTTCGGTAAGTGGATTTGTCACCTCCCCAATCCGCATCGGTGAAGGCATGTAGTTGTAAGGGAGAGTTTCGGTTGATCAATAAACCAGAACGTATGGTGCCTTTGAGGTATCTTAGGAGTCTTTTAAGGGCAACCCAATGAGCATTGGTGGGTTTGTGCATGAATTGAGATAAACGATTCACAGAAAAGGCAACATCAGGTCTTGTTAAGGCAAGATATTGCAAAGAGCATACTAGAGTTCGGTAATTGGTTGGGGAAGGTAAGGGAGGGTCATCAGGTGATGTAAGTGATACCGATGTGGACATAGGAGTGGTTGCGGGTTTACAGTCACTCATGTTGGCCTTGTGCAAGAGATCAAGAATGTATTTTGTTTGAGAAAGAAATAAACCATGATGATGAGGAATAACTTCAACACCAAGAAAATAGGATAAGGATCCAAGATCTTTCAAGGAGAAACGATGAGCAAGAGAGGTAATAAGTGATTGGACAGTTGTGGGATCGGGTCCAGTGATGATAATGTCATCTACGTAGACCAAGAGATAGATGGGATATGAAGATAAGTTTTGAACAAAGAGAGAGGGGTCGGAGATTGTAGGTTTGAAGTTGATGGATAGAAGATAAGATTTGAGTTCATTGTACCAAGCGCGAGAGGCTTGGCGTAAACCATAAATGGCTTTGTTGAGTTTGCAAACATGGTTAGGTTGAGAAGGGTCGACAAACCCGGGTGGTTGGGCCATGTAAACGGTTTCTGTGAGACGACCTTGAAGAAAGGCATTATTTATGTCTAATTGCCGGAGAGACCAATTAGAGGTGGTGGCAAGAGAAAGAAGTAAACGTAGTGTTCCGGGCTTGACAACGGGACTAAAGGTTTCAAGATAATCGATACCGGGTCGTTGGTGGAACCCTTTAGCAACGAGTCTTGCTTTTAGGCGATCCACGGTTCCATCGGGTTTAAATTTTTTGCGGTAGACCCATTTGCACCCAATGATATTAGGGGCTGAGTTGGGAGGAACAAGTGTCCATGTTTGATTGCGTGTAAGTGCATCGAATTCGGATTTCATAGCATCACGCCAAAGTGGGTGTTTCAAGGCTTGAGTGATGGTTGAAGGTTCTGGGGAGGGATGAAGGGTGTTATGATAAAGGATGTAGTCCTGGTTGTGGTACTTTTGGTTGGGTTTCTTGGTAGTTCTAGTGTGATGTGGGTTGATGTGTAGAATAGGAGATGGAGTGGAGGTTATAGGAGGAGAATCGGAGTTTGCAGTGGCTGGAGGACTGTTGGGATGTGAAGTGGGTGAAAGTGGTGCTTGAGGGGATGGCGATGTAGGTGGGGAAGGGGAATCTGGTGCAGAATTGCAAATAGGAGGATTTAAGTTGTGGGTGCCTCTAGTGTAAGTGAGTAATGGTGATTTGGATGTTGCATTTGGAAGTGAAGTAGGTGATGTTGGTGTTTCAACAGAAGTGTTGGAGTGTGGTGGAGTGGGTGATTGAGGAGTAGTTGTAGGAGGGAATGGGTCAGTAGATAAGGGTAAGGAAAGAAGTGTGAGGGGTGACCAAGAGTCAAGATCAGGAGGTGGCGTAGAAGATGAGTTGGTGAGGGAAAGATAAGGAAATACATGTTCAACAAAATGAACGTGACGGGATGTATAAATTTTGTTGGTGAGGGGATCCAATAGATGATACGCACTTTGAGAGGATGAGTAGCCAACAAAAATGCAAGGTTTGGAACGTGGTTGGAGTTTGTTGGTGGAGTATGGTCTAAGCCATGGGTAGGATAAACAACCAAAGGAACGTAATTTGGTATAGTTATTAAGTTTGTGAAATAGTTTGGAGTAAGGTGAGTCATGGTGTAAAGTAGAAGTGGGTAGACGATTTATGAGATAAGTTGCGGTGGTAAAAGCAAGTGGCCAAAATTTAGAAGGCATTTTAGCATGTGATAGTAAGGTGAGGCCCGTTTCAACAATATGGCATGAGGGGTAGAGCTGCCATCAGCGCTGATGATTGGAGAAGGAGCAGTGTGAGTACCATCAATGAATTTCAAAAACTGTTTTGTTACTTTGAATGGATTTAAGTTGATTTCCTAAATTAATTTGGTTAATAATTACTAAATAGGTATTTAAATTACTAATTTTTGTGTAATACTATTGTTTTGAAAAAGTAATTGGGCTAATTTAGAGTAATTGGGCAACTATAGGGTCAATGCTTGCTACTGGAAATACTATTGTTTTGAAATCAACTAAACAAACTCTTTAGTTAAGCTAATCGAATCATAGGCTTATATTTTGCTACTTGAAATTCATTTGAGTGTATATTTATGTTAGTGTTAGTGTTAGATAAACAAACTCAATAAGTAAATAATCATGCTTCGGTTTCAATTTAATGACTTTAGAAGTCTCATATATCGGTAGTTTTGTTGTAAATGCTCTTGGTGGTCCTCACGATAACAGAAAAACAAATGTGTTTGTGTTTTTAAGAAACAGAGAATTGCATATGTCGATTACTATCTTCAAATGTTTACAGACTCGGCTATTTATAGCCCTCCAAATTACAGTTAATTGGTAGTTAAATAACTGTTTAACTAATTTTAACCAACCAATTTTACATTGTGCCTAAACTACCCATTTTGCCTCATGATCGTGTCTATGTCCAACAAACGTAGTGATGATTTTAAGTAAAAAAAATCATGTTTTGTTGTAAATGCAGGCTGTAAAGATGTAGGAATTTATTTTAATTTGCTTTTGACGGTCAATGCGATATAAACATTAAAGGTTTCAAAGGCTTCAATAGGAATTAATTTTCATTATGAGAACAATTCACCAGACTCATGTTTTTTCAATTTGTGTGCAGAATTTTGTATCTATGACAGTATAATGCTAACTGTTTTCCTGTTCCGTCCGATTTCACTTGGAATTTGTAGAAACTTTCGTCTTAGTACAAAACAATGGAAAAAAATGCGCCACCCCCTATCATAGGTCGGTTGCGTAGATGTGATTGATTGATGTTTATAATAGCCGTTCAGCAACAAAAGCCAATTGACGACTTTGCAAATTCATTTTGTTATGAATTTTGTTGAAGTTTAATATCATTGTTACTTAGTTCTCATGAATTTGCAGTGAATTCAACTGGCTATAGGTAATTTCATTCTAAAAATGGTGTAGATTTGATTGATGTGATGTTTAAAATATAGAACATTTGGCATAGAAATGAACTGATAAATATTCTTGGAGCAATGTTTTGGTTTATACTCATTCACTCATTGTTTAATATTGTCCTAATAAAATTAGTTGTTTATTTTTTTGTCAAATTTTGAAGGGTTACTACAATGGTTACGACAGTATGGAGAGAAATTTGTATATAAATCCTGAAATGGGGGTATGGTGAGTTACAAATCTTGAGCTTTTGATATATTAGTTCTTATAACAAGTTATAAGTCTCAAATCAAATGCGTGGCCTTATGTATCACTATATGATTTGTGTATCATATGTTAATTGTTATTGGTGTCCTCATTGGTGGAGCATTTTGCATGTGTATTAGGCATTTCTTTAATCTCATTGTCACGAGAGATAACATTGATGCTTGTATTTCTAATGAATTAAGAGTTTACTACTTTTGTTGTTGTCACAAATATAGTGCTCTAAACATGTAAGCTTTATGCAAATATGATTTATGTTTTTAATTATAATTTCTTTATTTGAGGTACGTTGTTTTATGCAGGTGGTGTCATGATATAGGTCAAATGCACGCTGCATTCATGAAAATCATATTTTAGGTGCATATCCTACATATATAAATTAGCACTATCATATGTTAGTGACAATAGCAAAATGTTGAACATATAATTTATGTATTTCATATTATGCTTCGACTATTTAGCCTACGTAAAACAACAACGATGTTTGTCACATGTAATAAAACAAGGGTAATCTATCACTTTTGTCTTGGTTAATTTGGTTGAAAAGTATGGAAATTATGGTATGTAGCATGTGAGGTTGCTTATGTTATTTGGGAGTTAAATTCTGTATTTTTAGAAATTGCAAGATTACTACCTAGGATTTGCTATATATATGGTCTTACAGTCAAGAAGGTGTTGAATTGATTGTTTTCTAGAATTTGGTAATTCTTGTTGACTATATAATATATTGAAACCATGTTTTGGTAATACCACTCACATCCCAATACATACAATATAATCTAAGTCTTGGTTTTAAAAATAGCACCTGAGTGCGCTTAAGGTGCGCCGGCATGAGGTGTGAGGCGCAAGCATGTTAACGCTTCAGGGCCTTAAAGCAGCGCTTTATGAACTTATGCGTCAAATTTGATCGGCAGTTGGGTATGTAGGATGGCATATGTATAAAGAACCAATGAGATTAGAGATTTATTATGGTTTGCATGATAAAAAAAGCACAATATGTTAAGAAGACAAGACAAATGCATCTTTTAATTGTAGATTAAACTTATTTTATTGTATACAGAGGAATGCCTCACGTACCTGAGGCTCTCGCCTCATGGCTAATGCCTTATGCCTTGGCATTTGAGTTCTAAACGACTCAGAGCACCTCGAGCTTTTTAAAAGCAAAGTCTAAGTATGGCTTTTGCGGTCAAATATAATGTATTTTGTCCTTTTTACCAGATCTGTAAAGACTAATAAAGGCTGATGCTTACCAAACTTCTTATTTTGTCTAAGTATAGGAGCTACAATGACTAAAAGCCTTCGGAAGGAAGAAGTGATTCTTCGGAAGCAGCTTTGCTTCCGAAGGATAACTTGTTTCTGCCTAAGGTTATACAAGACAACTGCTTTGGAAGAATAACACTTAAAGGTGTTAAAGCTTCGGATGACTTAAAAGCTTCCAAAGACTACAAGCTTCCGAAGAACCTTCCCAGCTTCCGAAGATTCTCCTTTGCACCAAGGATAAAGACAAAGACTTCCGAGGATTCATCCTCTGACAAAGACTGTAGTTGATTACTTTCTTAGTACAAAAGGGACTGACACAAGACATGCTGATCTGATTAAATACAAAAAGAACATACCAAAAGTCATACAGCATCTTACTTCCCTTCCTCTGCATTAAATGCAAAAGATTATATGAAGCCTTGATGATTATCAACATTAAATGCTTTGTTGTTGGATCGGGTTGCTTAGTCTAAACAACACTTCACAAGTATTTCTTTCTACAATCTAAAAGATGCGGAATGTTCTGTTTGAATAATCTCACAAACACTCAAATGACAAAGTAATAATCTTTGAACACAAATAAGAACACAAGAGTAATTTCAAGCTCAAGGATATATTTCTCTCAAAGTAAGAAGCTTACTAGCATACAAAAACAAGCATGCTTAGACGATTTACAGTGAGAGGTTATATAGCCAAGGCTACAACCGTATACACTTAGGAATACAAGTTGGGTATACTAGACAATACATAAAGTAAAGCTTATTCTAGTATGTTGAGTGTCTTAAAAGGCTAAGACAATCCGTCATAATCATTACATTAATAGACATTGACTTTACAAAGGACTACTAAATACAAAAGACATTTAATGTTGTTGATCTTCAAGGCTTCAGATGATCTTTTGCATTAAATGCAGCATGAGAAAAGTAAGGCGCTTTGTCTGACTCTTTACATGTTGTCTTTGTCTTTACTCAGACCAGCATGTCTTGTGTCAGTCCCTTTTGTACTTTAAAGTACTCAGCTACAGTCCTTTATCAGAGGATATTCTTCGGAAGCTGCCGAGAAGAGTCTTCAGAAGCTTTGAGTTCTTCGGAAGCTCTGAAGCTCTGAATTCTTTTAAGTGTTTGTCTTCAGTTGTCTTGTATACCCTTCGACAGGAATAAGTTATCCTTCGGAAGCAATGCTGCTTCCGAAGAATCACTTCTTCCTTTCGAAGACTTTGATTCTTTTAAGCTTCTATACTTAGACAAAATAAGAAGTTTGGTGAGCATAAGCCTTTATTAGTCTTTACAGTCTCCCCCTAGGCTGATGCTACCAAAACTTCCTATGGAATCCTCTTTACTACTTTTTCTCCCCTCAGGACTTGAGCCCTTGCCTTTACCCATCTGAGAGCTTGTCTCCCTTTTGATCCATTGTTTGGATTTTCAAGAGGGAGATTCTCTAAATCAAAAACGAAGGGTGCAGCCAGCACAAACAGTTGTATCAAGGTCAAAACCTTTATTCCTGTATTAAGCAGAGTGAGAGTAAACTCTTTGTGAGTTTTACTATAACTCCATTTAACAATAGGAATGTAGGTATGATCATGCTTTAAATCATAGAGATCCTTTGGATGTTCTTGGGGGCATTGAGGCTGCTGGTTTGGCTTTTGCTCCTGGGGGAGGTGGCTCTGGCTCAGAGTCAGAGGAGATGACAAATTTTCTCTTTTTCCTTCTGGCTATGCTCTTTCTCTTTCTGAATCTTGGTTTGTCTTGAGCAGTGGCCTGACTCCTCTGATCTCTGCCCTGCTGATATTCCACATTTGAGCCCACTGCTGCATCAGTTGTTGCAGTGAGCTGTGGATCAGCATCCTCAGTTATAGAGGGTTCTTTTCTCCTCTCATCAGCCTGTGTTTGTCTCTCAGGATCAGGGTGTAGTGATGATTGTTTCCTAGTAGTCTTTTTGCCCTTATTGTTCTTGATCACTGAAGAGATTGGCATGTTATCCATAGATGGACTTGATGGAGGAGATAGTTGTTCTTCTTTAGGGTTTAGGGGGAACATGTTAGGGAACATTGCTTTTGTTGCTTCCCCACACATGACTTCTTCTCCCTCTCTGATTCATGTACCAGAGAGGGGAAACTCTACTCTTGCTCCTCCCCCTAAACCTAAGCCTATCATTAGGCTTGCCTTTTGAGCCCTTATCTGCTCAATTGAAGGCAACTCACCTCTGGCAACTTTAGCCTTGATGTCTCTGATATGCATATCCATGGTTGAGTTCTTCATTGGGCCTAGATGCCGAACATGGAAGCCATATTCTAGTAGGAAGGCTTTCAGACTGTCTCTGTAAGCCTTATCCTTCTGTGCCTTAGTTTGCTTCTTTTGGGCTTTGGTTGCAACAACTGCCTGTTCTTGCTGCTGCACCTTGTCCAGCTCGGCAGCCATTCTAGGTACCGACCAGCTAAGGACTTCATCAATATCATACCCCTTATCCTGAAGAAGGGCAGATAATCTGATGAGTTCATTATCCAATGAAGTGTCTGGTCGGCCCTTCATTTTCTTTGGGATCCTCTCCTCTTGTTCAGCTTCCTCCTCTGGGGTTAATTTCCTTTTTCCTTTATCATCAGCAGTCAATTTTTTCCCAGAGGAGATTTCTCCTGTAGCCTCACCAATTGGTTCATCGGCAATTAGCTCCTCTGTGGAGGAATCATTAAGACTGACTGGGCCTTCGGAAGCAGTTGCAGCTTTGGAATTAACCTCAGCATTCACTGTCTCCTCCAGTTGACCAACCACCTTAGATGATTCCTTATTAGTTTCCACAAGGGGCTCAGGAGAGGAGGAGAGGTCTTCAGTAGCCTTTGTCCCAGAAGGGGACACAGGTTCCATGGAGAATGAAGGATGTTCTAGGACAATATCCTCCATGGCAACCTGAGCTACAGTCTCAGAAGGAGACTTAGTCCTAGAAGGGGACTGTTGAGTCTCAGAAGGAGACTTAGTCCCAGAAGGGGACAAGTGAGTCCCAACAGGGGACTGAGTCCCAGAAGGGGACAAGTGAGTCCCAACAGGTGACTGAGGCTCCAAAGAGACCTTTGTTGTTTTGGACTCTTGTTCTGTCTCTTTGGCAGCCTCTGTTGCCGAAGAAGAGGAAGAGGAAGTGGAGGAAACATGAAAGTAAGTACCCAAGAAGTCATCCCATTCAGCAGTCAAAGTGAATATGGATGGGTTGACATCCTGAGCGGCTTCCTCTTCTCTTGCTTGTGATTCTGACCCTGTCGAAGTTGTATTCTCCCCCTTTTTGGTAGCATCAGGGGAGATGAAGGTAGTTGTAGCAGGATCAGGATGAAAGGTTCGAAAAAGAACTGGGGGACGCCTCCTGAAGTCCATATGAAGGTAGTCACCTCAGCTTCCAGATGAGCTACCCTGACATGGAGGGATGTGATGGTAGCCGTCAATTCCTGTATTTTGGTGCCCTCATCTACCTGAGTAGAATCATGGGGCGATGGAGTCCTGAGCCGGGCTCCTGCACCTCCACCACCAGATGTGGTTTCTTGGCTCCCTGGATTCCCTTCATTGAGAAGGGCTTCAAAGAAGTCCTCCCCAACATAGGTTGCCGCAGGTGAGGTCCTAGTGCCTGTACCACTGTCCTATGGATTTTGATTAAGATCAACAGTAGTGGCAGCCTCACCTGCATTGGTCCCTTCAAAACTACTAGGGCCAACCTCTGTATCAAAAGGCTCTGGGTCAGGAAACCGAGCTTGTAACTGTGTCACCACTCTCATTAAGGTTTGGGAAGTGGGAGAGAGTGGTTCCTCCACAGCTACAACAGGGGTTCCTTGAGCCTGGGTAGTAGTATGAGTGGGGGGCATTTCTGGGTGATAAGAACCTGGAGACCTGGGAGACAGCCTCTGATCTAGTGGAGTTGCTTCAGCCGAAGCAGACTCAATAATGGGGTTATCCCTTTGAAGATTCTCAGATATGTTTTGTGACATAAGCTGAGGGCTTTCAGGCTGGTTAAGGACAACCACAGGTTCCAGAGGAATAACCTGCGGAACAACAAGAGGTGTGGCTGTCACCTTAGGTGGGAATGTGCCCTGAGCAGTCCTTTTCACCTTTTTCTTTGTGGGTTCAGAAGAAGGGGCCTGAGCAGCTGTAGAGAGCTGCCTAGGGGTTCGTTTGCGTTTGTAGGTGACCTTTATGGGGTGTGGACCAAAAGTGGAAGGTGTGGGTTCAGCATCTGTGGGGTTAACAGAGCTGTCACCTTTAGAAGTATGTGACTCCATAGATGGAAGAAGGGGAGTGAATTTCCCAGAAAATTGAGTACCCTTCTTCTTTAGTTGTACAGAAACCTTGGAAGAAACCAAGGGCATTTTGTATATATTCCCAGTTAAAGAGAGGGAAGTGTCCAACTCTTTATAGAAAATCTGTTGCAAAAACCTAGGATACATACAAAATTTCTTTGGTGACGAAATATTGTCAACCAAATCATTGAAAATAAAAGCAGAAAAGTTAAACAGTTGGTTGGAGACCAAGCCGTGAATAGTCGAGGCTAAATCAGTCGGAACTTGATCCCAACCTCCTGTCTTATTGGAAATACAATGTAGGAACAAATGTATGAGGTACTTGTAATTATAGGACACTCTACCCTTCAAATAGGTTGTTGTAGGGAGAGGACCTTCGTACCCCATTGACTTAAAAGTCGATTCTACCTCATCCTTTGTGAATGAGACCTTTCCACTGTCATCATTGAGTTTGAGATGCCGACAGATGGTCTCCACAGTGATAGAAATAGGATGATCATCAATGGTGGCATTAAGAGTCCGACCATTTGAAGAAGAAGAAACAGAACAGGATGCCCAAAATTGTTGGTGATGAGATTCATACACCAAGGGCTGAACAATTAGTGCAAAGGAATACCTGCTCTTATGAAGAAAGAGGATGATTGGAGCAAAATCAGCATCATTGTCTGATGACAACTCCGCTGGAAGGTTGCGAGCAAGTCTGAATGCAAGGAGATCCATTTCAATCGGTGATTTTAGGTTACGATTTGAGAGAAAGATGAAATGCAATTTTGAAATGAAACGGTGAGAGAAAATGAGTGAGCGGGAGACCTTTTTATACCTTCGGATTCCAGCATTTAATATATAGACACATTAAATTTGAGATCCGAATGTCAGAAAAAGGTCTTCCGATGACAGCTGGCTTCACAATAAATGTATGAATTTTCTCTAAGGACTGAGTTGCTTCCGATGATGTGGCTTTCGGAAGGAGTTTAAGAGACTAAAAAGTTTTCAAAAGAGATTTGCTTCCGAAGTATAAAATTTATACTGTCGGAAGCACTGCTTCTGAAGAATCAGAAGCAATGATTAAGAAGTATAATATTAATACATCGGAAGCACTGCTTCTGAAATGTTAGATAAGTTCTTCAGACAAAATGTTCTTCGGAAGATACCTTCTTCTGAAGAGTACCTTCAGAAGGTTAAGTTTCCAAATTTAATGTATCGGAAGAGTATTACTTCAGAAGGTAATTTAGCTTCTGAAGTGTGAGAGCTTCCGACAGAGGAAGAAATAAAGCTTCTGAAGACTTAACCTATCTTCTGCTGAGTAATTAATTACTCATCAGAAGATAAGTTAAGTTTATCTTCCGAAGAGTTATTTATTCCATATCCTTTCAGTTAATCAAAGTTAATCATTCCAATGGATATTATTAAGTACATGAATCTTCCTTCATCAAATGCTTTGGTGAAGAGATCAGCCAGATTGTTTTCTGTATCAACTTTGACTAGATGAATTAACCTTTTCTCATCACAATCTCTGATGAAGTGATATCTTATGTCAATGTGCTTTGTTTTGGAATGTTTGACAGGATTGTTGGTGATGGAGATTGCACTTGAGTTGTCTATCTGAATAGGAGTGTTGAACATATCTATTCCATAATCTTTCATCTGATTTTGAATCCAGATAACTTGTGCACAGCAGCTAGAAGCAGCTATGTATTATGCCTCTGCAGTAGAGGTAGATACACATGACTGTTTCTTGCATTGCCAAGACACAATCCTGGGTCCAAGGAATTAGCATCCTCCTGATGTTGATTGCTTGCTGATGTTGCAACCTCCATAATCACTGTCAGTGTAAGCCATGAACTGGAAATCTTCATTTCTAGGATACCATAATCATAGTCTTGATGCTCCTTTGAGATATCTAAAAATTCTTTTCACAGCCAGCATATGTGAGACTTTGGGATTGGCCTGAAATCTTGCACACACACAAGTTGCAAACATGATATCTGGCCTGCTTGCTGTAAGATACATCAAAGAGCCTATCATTGCCATGTACTGGTGTTGATCAACATCCTCCCCCTCAAGATCAGGGCTAAGAGATGTTGTCTTGGACATAGGAGTTCCCAGTGCTTTACAATCAGATAGCTTGAATCTTTCAAGAATGTCTTTCACATACTTTGATTGACTAATGAAAATCCCTGTAGGAGTTTGTTCCACTTGTAGTCCAAGAAAGAAAGTGAGTTCTCTCATTGAACTCATTTCAAACTTGGATTTCATTAGTTATTCAAAATCCTTGCACAGAGATTCATTAGTAGAACCAAAGATAATGTCATCAACATAGATTTGGACTAGCATGATATGTTGATTGGATTTCTTGAAAAAGAGAGTTTTATCAATTGTTCCTCTCTTGAAATTGTTAGCCAGTAGAAAAGAAGATAAAATTTCATACCATTTTCTGGGAGCTTGATGCAGCCCATATAGAGCTTTATCAAGCTTACAGACATGATCAGGAAACTTTGGATCTTCAAATCCAGGTGGTTGACACACATAGACTTCTTCATCTATTTTTCCATACAGGAAAGCACTCTTAACGTCCATCTGAAAAACTTTGAAATCTTTTGCAGCTGCAAATGCCAAAAAGATTGTGATAGCTTCAATTCTGGCAACAGGTGCAAAGACCTCATCATAGTCAATTCCCTCCTCTTGGGTGTAACCTTGTACAACTAATCTGGCTTTGTTTTTGATGACAACACCCTTGTCATATTTCTTGTTCCTGAAAACCCACTTGGTTCCAATGGCATACTTTCCCTTTAGTAAGGGGCAAGTCTTCCAAACTCCATGTCTTTCAAACTAAAGAAGTTCCTCTTGCATGGCTTCTACCCAACTGTTGAGTTCTTGGAATTACATCCAGTTGAGAAGCCTCATCCAAGTTGATTGACTCAAGGTTAGGCAATACTACCTCAAGCTGGTTTTCTTGCAAATCTTGTGGATTCTGAATTTGGACTGTGATGGGTTGATTTTCTCTGGGAAAAGTAGTTTCCAGAGTGTTTGTCTCTGCTGATGGACTTCCTATTTCTTCCTGATGTTGTAAACCAGAAGTAGATTCAATTGAGGGACCTGCCTGAGATGTGTTAATTGTCTTAGGCTGTGACACACCATTTTGTGCTGAAGTGGATTCTGCCAAGATTTGTCTTGAAGCTATTGGCAGTTCAACACGAAAGTCATCTTCTCTTATGCCTTTGGAGGAGTCTATGGTAGCTGACTGTGTAACTGGAACATACTCTTTTACCAGATTAAATGCAGATGTAAAGCTATCAAGATCAAATAACCAATCAGGGCCTGTTCCAGGTTTGTTGAGAGTATGCTCATTGAACTGAACATTTGCAGACTCTTCAATAACTTTGGAAGCTTTGATGTATACTCTATAAGCCTTAGCATGTGAAGAGTACCCAACAAAGTAGCCCTCCGCTGATTTCTCAGCAAACTTGGCTAAGTGATCTTTAGTATTCAAGATGGTGCAGTGACATCCAAATGGTTTGAGAAATCCAATGAATGGCTTTCTCTTATGCCAAATTTCATAAGGAGTCATACCATGTGTCTTAACCACCAATACTCTGTTTTGAACATAACAGGCAGTATTGACTGCTTCTGCCCAAAAAGTTATTGGAAATTTGGCATCAGACAACATGGTTCTTGCAGCCTCAATTAGTGTCCTATTCCTTCATTCAGCAACACCATTTTGTTGTGGAGTCCTAGGAGCACTAAATTGTCTTGTGATACCCTTAGATTCACAAAAAGAATTTAAAATCTGATTCTTGAATTCTGTTCCTTGATCTGACCTGATTATTTTTACATGATGATCACTTTCATTCTCCACTCTAAGTATAAATGACTTTAGGATCTCAGCAGTTTCATCCTTGGTATTTAAGAAAAATACCGAGGTATACCGAGAGAAATCATCAGTGATCACCAAGCAATATGATTTTCTACCAAGACTTTTAACACTTGTAGGACCAAACAAGTCCATATGCAGTAAATGCAGGACCGTTGTAATAGAATTTATCTCTTTGGCATGGTGAGATAATTTGTGTTGCTTGCCTTTCAAGCATGCAACACATTTATCAACACAGATGAATTCTTTTGTTGGTAAACCAGTTACTAACTTATTTTTAACAAGTTTATTCATATTTTTAAGGTTTACATGACAAAGTTTCCTATGCCAAAGGGATGATTCATCAAGTGAAGCTTTTGAGACAAAGCAACTTATGTTACTGAGTGGTGTAACTGTGCTCATATCAAGCATGTACATGTTATTTCTTCTAGGTGCCCTGAGTAGGATTTGATCATTTGGAACAACAAATCCTGGCTTTAAAATAATACATTCATGCTCAGTAAACAACATGTTGTGCTTTTGATCACACACATGTGATACACTTAGTAAATTGTAATTTAGTTCCTTAACAAAATGCACATTATCAAAGCTTACCTTGCCATTTGTGATAGTGTCCCTACCTGTTATGTAACCTCCCACTGGATCACTTCCAAAAGCAACAGACCCTCCAAAGAATGGTTCATATTTATGAAGGTGAGTCTTGTTGCCTGTCATGTGCCTGGAACAGCCACTGTCAACTATCCACAAGTTTCCTTTTGAATCCTGCTGTCCCTGCACATGATCAGAAGTGAGTTAGTTTCTGATGGGAACCCAAGCCATTATGGTCTTAGGTTTTCCATTTGCATCATTATAAGTAAATTTCTTTGACATCATCCTAGTTGGAACTAATGATGTTCTTGTTTTTGATTGAACTGAAGATTGAACAAATGGTTCAGAGATTTCCTTGTTCTTCCAAATATGTTTGACTTTTGTCGGAAGATCTTTTCTCTGAGGATGATCATCGGAAGTTCTTTTACCTTTTCCTTCCGATGACTTGAAGGTGGGGTTTTTCTTCTTATGGTCTTCTTCTGATGATTTTCTTCCGATGGTATGGAATTTCTTTGGTGTATCAGAAGTTCTTTGTTCATGTGCTTCTGATGCTTTCTTACCTTCGGAAGCCTTCTTGTATTGCTTCTTTTGATAATCAAAAGTACTAGCTTCTGATCCCTTCTTGACTAACTTCCTTCCTGATTCTTCTGAAGAAGCAGATGACTTGCTCTAGCTCTTCTTTCTTCCTCATCCATGTATTTCAGAGATGATTCTGCTTCTTGGATTATAGAAGCAATCAGCAGCAAAGTGGTTCCTCTCACCACAAATCAGACATACGGTTTGACTGGTGAAATATTGTTTCTGTTTATTCTTGTTGATGAATGTTGAACTTCGGTTTTCAGAGTTGGATGGTTCGGATGATCCAACATGCTTGTTGGATTTAGGATTTGCCTGATTTCCTGAAAAGTTTACCTTTCTCTCCTCTGATCTACCTCTTTTGGATTTGTCTGATGGACAAGTGACATACTCATCTAAAGAGATATGTCTATTTTGAATGTTTGTAGGCTTAACAAAAACTGATTGAGTTTTCTTAGATCTTTTATTTGATTTCAAAACCTGTTTTTTATTTAACTGGTTTAATAGAGATATCATCCTCATATGAGCATGTTGAGGTACTTGGGTTTAGATCAGAAAGAGTATCAGTTTGAACTACCTTGTGTATGTCCAATTCCTCGTTATACACAAGATCAACTAGTGGTTTACACCTAACATCTACCATGGAAGTGTATGCAGATGGAGGTTCCACTGTATTATATCCCAAACCAGCCCCATATTTATTCACCAGTTCAGTTGTGCTACTCATTGTGAAAAGTTTCTCATACTTTTCACCTTGGCTTAAAAATTTGTCTCTGTAAGACTCAGCCAATACAAGCTCAGTCTTGGCAGTGGTTAGTCTTTCTAAAAGATTTTTAATTTGACACTGTTTGTTAGTGTCTTCATGTTTTAAACTTGAAATAGTCTTTTCCATTTCTTCAATCTTTTCTTTGTAATTTCTTTCAGCCTCAAAGAAATTTGCCAGCCTCAAAGAAATTTGCCTTGACAACTTGTAAAGACTCAAGATCAATACAGAGTTGAGAATTTATCTTTTTATAAACAGTTAATGTTTCTAAGCATTCAGGTGTGCACATGTTATCAGTTACCTTGCTAGAGAAAGATGAGTCATTTGCCATCAAAGCACTATTGGAGATGAAAGCATCCTCAGCTTGAAAGGTCCAATCTGAAAAGTCTTGCTCTGCAATGTTTGCATTGTTTGTTGAGTTTGATGGCCTTTGTTGTGGTTGCCCAGAAGTTGTTGGCTGAGTGCTTGGAGACTTGCATTCCCTGGCAAAATGTCCTAATTATTGGCAGTTGAAGCATGTGAGCTTAGATTTATCAAGCCCAAACCCAGTCTTCATGTTGTGCCTTTTGAACTGTCTGCCAGTTCTTTGATAAAACTTCTTTGCTCTATAGGAGATCATAGCCATTTGATAGTTTATATCCATCTCCTCAAGATCATCTGCAGGAATGCCATCCAAGTCTTCCTGGCATAGATAGAAGTAGTTGGTTTCCTCAGCCATAAAAGCTCCTTGCCCAGAGGTTGGTAGTGAAGTTGGGTTAGAGATAGGACTTGGGTGTGTGTTTGATGAAATTGAAGTTTCAGGAAATGTGACAATGGATGTGGAGGAAGGATGGTAAATGGGTTGATAACTTTGGTAAGGAGGGTTGCTGATGGGTGCATAAAGAGCGGCTGAACCAGATGATATATGGGAAACTTTAGATTCTTGGGCATCTAATTCCATCTGGTAGGCACTAAAAATACCAAATCTCCCCTAGAGTTAGAGTTTTCAAGTTTTCTGTTCTTCTTATTGTGACTGAATAAATGTTCCATGCTTTTAGAAGAGATCTCAGAAATTTTCTAAGCACATCTTGATTATCCAGTATCACACCTGCAGTTGTTAATTCATCCACAAGTTGGACATACCTTAGATACTGAGAGGACATATTCTCATTGTTCTATTGACAAAAGTTTTCAAACTTCTGTTTTAGCATATCCTTCTTGTTTTCTTTGACATCATCTGAACTTTCATACATCTGCTTTAATGAGTTCCATAGTTCTTGAGCAGACTTGCATTTCTTGAAAGCATGTATAATGGAATTCGGTATCAACATCTGGATGAGCCAAAGAGCCTTAGAATCAACTTCCATCTTCTTGTAGCACCCCCAACTCCAGCAGCAGCAACTGTAGGAATGTAGGGACCTTCAAGAACAGACTTCCAAAGTTTGATGTCTTGGTTCCTGATGAACCCTTCCATTCTGACTTTCCAGGTATCAAAGTCTTCAGGGGTGAACATAGGTGGCTTGTTGAGAGTGCCATTTTCTGTATCATGTTTATTTAGAGCAGCCATCTTAGGCAAACACAGAAATTATGAGTTTTGACACGATGAGATTCCTTAGAAGAAATAAAACTGGTAACTTAAGGATGATTAGTCACTTAAGTTCAAGAGCCAATGCTCTGATACCACTTGTTGGATCGGGTTGCTTAGTCTAAACAACACTTCACAAGTATTTCTTTCTACAATCTAACAAATGCGGAATGTTCTGTTAGAATAATCTCACAAACACTCAAATGACAAAGTAATAATCTTTGAACACAAATAAGAACACAAGAGTAATTTCAAGCTCAAGGATATATTTGTCACAAAGTAAGAAGCTTACTAGCATACAAAAACAAGCACGCTTAGACGGTTTAGAGTGAGAGGTTATATAGCCAAGGCTACAACCGTATACACTTAGGAATGCAAGTTGGGTATACTAGACAATACATAAAGTAAAGCTTATTCTAGTATGTTGAGTGTCTTAACAGGCTAAGACAATCAGTCATAATCATTACATTAATAGACATTGACTTTACAAAGGACTACTAAATACAAAAGACATTTAATGTTGTTGATCTTCAAGGCTTCAGATGATATTTTGCATTTAATGCAGCATGGGAGAAGTAAGGCGCTTTGTCTGACTATGTACATGTTGTCTTTGTCTTTAATCAGACCAGCATGTCTTGTGTCAGTCCCTTTTGTACTTTAAAGTACTCAGCTACAGTCCTTTATCAGAGGATATTCTTCGGAAGCTTTTGGAAGCTGCCGAGAAGAGTCTTGGAAAGCTTTGAGTTCTTCGGAAGCTCTGAAGCTCTGAATTCTTTTAAGTGTTTGTCTTCCGAAGCAGTTGTCTTGTATAACCTTCGGTAGGAATAAGTTATCCTTTGGAAGCAATGCTGCTTCCGAAGAATCACTTCTTCCTTCCGAAGACTTTTATTCTTTTAAGCTTCTATACTTAGACAAAATAAGAAGTTTGGTGAGCATCAGCCTTTATTAGTCTTTACATTTGTGTATCCACCTAGTTTTTGGTTAAGTCAATGTCAATATTTGTAATAAATGTAATTGAGTGTCTTAGCCTGTTAAGACACTCCTCATACTAGAATAAGCTTTACTTTATGTACTTGTCTAGTATACCCAACTTTTACCTACGTGTATACGGTTGTAGCCTTGGCTATATAACCTCTCGTTGTAAACCGACTAGTGCGCGTGTGCTTGTTCGTTGTACACTTGTTATACTTTGAGAGAAATATATCTGTGATTTTGAATTAACTCTTGTGTTCTTACTGCTTATTCAAAGATTATTTGTTCATCCTTAAGTGTTTGTAAGATCCTTCTAATAGATATTCCGCATCTATTAGATTGATTGTGAGAAGATACTGTTTGTGTGTTGTTTGAATTAAACAAACCGATCCAACAAGTGGTATCAGAGCCTTGGATCTTAAGCATAAGTGACTAATCATCCTTAAGTTACCAGTTTTATATCTTCTTACATCTTACTACTACGAATATCATAATCTGTTGTTTGTTCAAATGGCTGCATTAAACAAGCATGATACAGAAAGTGTGACACTTAACAAGCCACCGATGTTCACCCCTGAAGACTTTGATACGTGGAAAGTCGGAATGGAAGGGTTCATCAGGAATCAAGACTTCAAACTCTGGAAGTCTGTTCTTGAAGGTCCCTAAATTCCTACAATGGTTGCTGCTGGAGCCGGTGGAGCTGCTGTACCAAAGGATCCATCCATGTATTCAGATGAGGACTATAAGAAGATGGAAGTAGATTCAAAGGCACTGTTTCTCATCCAGATGTCAATCCCCAACTCTATTATACAGGCATTCAAGTAATGCAAATCGGCAAAGGAGTTGTGGAACTCTCTGCAGCAGATGTATGAGGGTTCGGATGATGTCAAAGAAAACAAAAAGGATATGCTAAAGCAGAAGTTTGAAAATTTCTGCCATGAAAACAATGAGAACATGTCTTCTCAGTATCTAAGGTATGTTCAACTTGTAGATGAGCTAACCACTGCAGGGGTAATGCTGGATAATCAAGATGTGCTCAGAAAATTTCTGAGATCTCTTCCAAAGGCATGGAATATCTATTCAGTCACCATCAGAAGAACTGAAAACTTGAAGACACTGACTCCTGGAGAATTATTCGGTATCTTAAGTGCATATCAAATGAATCTCAGGAATCAAAAACATCAACTGTATTTCCTTCAGGATCAGCTGCATTGTATGCTCCTGCTCAAAATTCAGCCTTTCAGAATTATCAGCGTGTGTTTCATTCAACTGCACAACCAAGCCAACCCAACACCTCATATTCTGAAGTACCTACACCATCAATTGCAAATAACAATCCCTTTGCACAATCTGTTCCTTTGGTTACCCCTGGCCCAGGAGCTTTATTAACTGAAGAAACAAACTATTTTCAGTTGTGTCAAGAAGATCTGGAAGGAATTCCTGCTGATGATTTAGAAGAGATGGACATCAGTTATCATATGGCCATGATCTCTTTCAGAGCAAAGAAATTTTATCATAGAACAGGGAGGCAATTTAAGAAACATAACATGAAGACCGGTTTTGGACTGGATAAATCCAAAATCAGATGTTACAACTGTCAGCAGCTTGGGCACTTTGCAAGAGAATGCAAAGCACCAAGAAATCAGCCAACAACAGGAGAAAGGCAAATCAATCAGCAAGCAACAAATCAAACCATCAATGCAAATGTTGCTGAGCATCATGATTTTTCAGACTGGATTTTTCAAGCAGAAGATGCATCAATCTCAAACAATGCCTTCATGGCAAATGATGCCAGCTCATAATCTAAGGTAACAGATAATATGTGTACACCTGAATGCTTAGAGAAATTAAATGCTTATAAAAGAGTTAATGCACAAGTATGTAATGAACTCAAGTCAATACAAGTTGTCAAAACAGAATTTTACAAAGCTGAAAAAGACTATAAAGAAAAGATTGAAACATTAGAAAAGATTGAAACATTGGAAACAGTAGTTTCCAGTCTCAAGCAAGAAGAGACTAACTATATTTTTCAAATAAAAGATCTTTAAAAATATTAAAAACTGCTAAGACCGAACTTGTATTGGCTAAATCATATAGGGATAAATTTCTCAGTCAAGGTGAGAAATTCGAAAAAATGTGGAAAATGATTAGTATTTCTGATCTAGCTAAAGGGAAAACCACCGAGTTGGGATATAATAGTGTGGAGCCACCAGTTGTATATACTCCACAGGTAGAAGTTAAGTGCAAACCTGAAATCAAACTTGTGGTTGATGAGGAACTTGGAGTACACATGGTGGATTGTGAATCAGAAGTGTCTGACAGCATTTCTGCTGAGGATACCACAAAGGAAGAAGTGGTGGTGCCTGAAATACAAACCAAAACAGTTTCCAAACGAAAAAACCATAAATCAAAACAAATCAATACAACTGTTTTTGTAAAATCAAAACAATCCACTAAACATGACAAAGGCACCATCTCTTCTAGGGAAAATACAACTGATTCTGAAAATTCAAAACAAAATAAGTATTTGAGCAATCCTCCAGTGCACAATAGAAAGAAGGGTAACAGATCATCAAAATCAAACCTTAAATCTGGTCCCAAAGACAAGGTGTGTCAAAAAGAAAGGAAACAGCTTATAAGCTGCATCATGTGTGGAGATCGTGATCATTTTGCTGCTGACTGTCTTTATAATCCAAGTAGACGAAGCCAACCCATCTGGCAATCAAAACCATCATACAGACACTTTAGACAGTCATTCTCTTCATCGAAAGATAACCAAGGTGTCTCAAAGAAAAGAAAATTAAAGAGTCAGAAGAAACCATCGGAAGCTGCACGTGCTTCCGATGAGAAAAGAAAAGAAAACATTCTAAGTCATCGGAAGCTCTACCCAGATCATCACTATATAATCAGAATACAAGACCATCTCCTAGAAGGTCATCGGAAGTATGCCACAAAATTACTTCCGATGAGAAAATGAAGAAGTCAAACCCCTTTATGTGTACCAGAAAGGGTAACATGACCTGGACAAGAAAAGAATCTGAACCACCTTTGACCTCATCAACCAGTGCATCATCTGTTCTACCTAACATGCTTTTAAAACATTTTACTTACTGTGATGCAGAAGGCAAACCCAAGAGCACTATGGCTTGGGTTCCCAAAAGATACTAACTGAATTTGTTATGTGCAGGAGCAGCAGGATGCAAGAAGCAATCTTTGGATAGTGGATAGTGGCTGCTCCAGGCACATGGCAGGCAACAAGACTCACCTTCATAACTACGAACCATTCTTTGGAGGGTCTGTTACATTCGGTGGAGATCCAGTAGGAGGGTATATCACAGGCAGAGGATCTATTTCAAATGGGCGTGTAAGTTTTGAGAATGTGAACTTTGTTAAAGAACTTAACTACAATTTACTGAGTGTATCACAGGTGTGTGATCAAAAGCACAACATGTTGTTTACTGAGCATGAATGTATTGTTTTAAAGCCAGGATTTGTTGTTCCAAATGATCAAATTTTGCTCAGGGCTCCAAGAAAAATAACATGTACATGCTTGACATGAGCACAGCTACACCACTCAGTAACATAAGTTGCTTTGTCTCAAAAGCTTCACTTGATGAATCATCTCTTTGGCATAGAAGACTTTGTCATGTAAATCTCAAAAATATGAATAAACTTGTCAAAAATAACTTAGTAACTGGTTTACCAACAAAGGAATTCATATGTGTTGATAAATGTGTTGCATGCCTAAAAGGTAAGCAACATAAGTCATCTCATCATGCCAAAGTGATAAATTCTATAACAACAGTCCTGCATCTGCTTCATATAGACTTGTTTGGCCCCACAAGTGTGAAAAGTCTTGGTAGAAAGTTGTATTGCTTGGTGGATATTGATGATTTCTCTCGGTATACCTGGGTATTCTTCTTAAGTACCAAGGATGAAACTGTTGAGATCCTAAAGTCATTCATACTTAGGGTGGAGAATGAAAGTGACCAGCATGTAAAAATAATAAGATCAGATCAGGGAACAAAATTCAAGAATCATGTTCTAAATTCATTTTGTGAATCTAAAGGTATCACAAGACAATTTAGTGCTCCTAGGACTCCACAACAAAATGGTGTTGCTGAGAGAAGGAATAGGACACTAATTGTGGCTGTAAAGACCATGTTGTCTGATGCCAAACTTCCAATAACTTTTTGGGCAGAAGCAGTCAAAACTGCCTGTTATGTCCAAAACAGAATGTTGGTAGTTAAGACACATGATATGACTCCTTATGAAATTTGGCACAAGAGAAAACCATTTATTGGGTTCTCAAACCATTTGGATGTCAATGCACCATCTTGAATACTAAAGATCATTTAGCCAAGTTTGCTGAGAAATCAGCAGAGGGCTACTTTGTTTGGTACTCTTCACATTCTAAGGCTTATAGAGTATACATCAAAGCTTCCAGAATTATTGAAGAGTCTGCAAATGTTCAGTTCAATGAACATACTCTCAAGAAACCTGGAACAGGCCCTGATTGGTTATTTGATCTTGATATCTTTACATCTGCATTTAATATGGTGAAAGAGTATGTTCCAGTTTCACAGTTAGCTACCACTGATACCTCCAAATGCACAAGAGAAGATGACTTTCGTGTTGAACTGCCAATAGCTTCAAGACAAATCTTGGCAGAATTCTCTTCAGCACAAAATGGTGTGTCACAGCCTGAGACAATTAACACATCTCAGGCAGGTCCCTCAATTGAATCTACTTCTGGTTTACAACATCAAGAAGAAGTAAGAAGTCCATCAGCAGAGGCAAACACTCTGGAAAGTACTTTTCCCAGAGAAAACCAACCCATCACAGTCCAAATTCAGAATCCACAAGATATGCCAGAAATTCAGCTTGAGGTAGTACTTCATAACCTTGAGTCAATCAATCTGGATGAGGTTTCTCAATTGGATGTGATTCCAAGAACTCGAATTCACAACACTCATCCAGTTGAGAACATTATTGGAAATGTTGAAGATGGAGTGAGAACTAGAAGCTTTATGCACGAAGCAAACATTTGTTTGTTTTCATGCTTTCTATCCCAAATAGAACCAAAGAAGGTTGCTGAGGCATTGAAAGACAACAGTTGGGTAGAAGCCATGTAGGAGGAGCTTCTTCAATTTGAAAGACAAGGAGTATGGAAGATTTGTCCTTTACCTGAAGGTAAGTATGCAATTGGAACCAAATGGTTGTTCGGAAACAAGAAAGATGACAAAGGGGTTGTCATCAAAAACAAAGCAAGACTGGTTGTTCAGGGATATACTCAGGAGGAAGGCATAGACTATGCTGAAGTTTTTGCTCCAGTTGCAAGAATTGAAGCCATCAGAATCTTCTTAGCATTTGCAGCTGCCAAAAACTTCAAAGTGTTTCAAATGGATGTAAAAAGTGCCTTTCTCTATGGAAAGATTGATGAGGAGGTTTATGTGTGTCAGCCTCCAGGATTTGAAGATCCAAAGTTTCCTGATCATGTCTGTAAGCTTGATAAAGCTCTCTATGGGCTACATCAAGCTCCCAAAAAATAGTACGAAACTTTGTCTTCCTTTCTACTGTCTAACAATTTCAAGAGAGGAACAATTGATAAAACTCTCTTTTTCAAGAAGTCCAATCAACATATCATGCTAGTACAAATCTATGTTGATGATATTATCTTTGGTTCAACTAATGAATCTCTCTACAAGGACTTTGAATCACTGATGAAGTCCAAGTTTGAAATGAGTTCAATGGGAGAACTCACCTTCTTTCTTGGACTACAGGTGAAACAAACTCCTACAGGGATTTTTATTAATCAATCAAAATATGTCAAGGACATTCTTGAATGATTTAAGCTGTTTGATTGCAAAACACTGGGAACTCCTATGTCCAAGACAACATCTCTTAACCCTGATCTTGAGGGGGAGGATGTTGATCAACACCAGTACAAGGCAATGATAGGCTCTTTGATGTATCTCGTAGCAAGCAGGCCAGATATCATGTTTGCAACTTGTGTATGTGCAAGATTTCAGGCCAATCCCAAAGTCTCACATATGCTGGCTGTGAAAAGAATTTTTAGATATCTCAAAGGAACATCAAGCCTAGGATTATGGTATCCTAGAAATGAAGATTTTCAGTTCATGTCTTACACTGACAGTGATTATGGAGGTTGCAACATCAGCAAGAAACCAACATCAGGAGGATGTCAATTCCTTGGACCTAGGATTGTGTCTTGGCAATGCAAGAAACAATCATGTGTATCTACCTCTACTGCAGAGGCAGAATACATAGCTAATTCTAGCTGTTGTGCATAAGTTATTTGAATTCAAAATCAGATGAAAGATTATGGAATAGATCTGTTCAACACTCCTATTCAGATAGACAACTCAAGTGCCATCTACATCTCCAACAATCCTGTCAAACATTCCAAGACAAAGCACATTGACATAAGATATCACTTCATCAGAGATTGTGCTGAGAAAAGGTTAATTCATCTAGTCAAAGTTGATACAGAAAACAATCTGGCGGATCTCTTCACCAAAGCATTTGATGAAGGAAGATTCAGGTACTTAATAACATCCATTGGAATGATTAACTTTGAGTAAATGAAATGATAAGGAATAAATAATTCTTCGGAAGATAAAACTTAACTTATCTTCTGATAAGTAACTACTCAGCAGAAGATAGGTTAAGTCTTCGGAAGCATTATTTCTTCCTCTGTCGAAAGTTCTCACACTTTAGAAGCTAAATTACCTTCTGAAGTAATACTCTTCCGATACATTAACCTTGGAAGCTTAACCTTTTGAAGGTACTCATTAGAAGAAGGTGTGTTTCGAAGAATATTTTTTTTGATGAACTTATCGAATATTTCAGAAGCAGTGATTCCGATGTATTAATTTTATACTTCTTAACCATTGCTTCAGATACTTCAGAAGCAGTGCTTCCGACAGTATAAATTTTATACTTTGGAAGAAAATCTCTTCTGAAAACTTTGTGGTCTCTTAAACTACTTCCGAAAGCCATATCTTCGGAAGCAACTCAGCCCTTAGCAAATATTCAGCCATTTATTGTAAAACCAGCTGTCATCGGAAGACCTTTTTCTGACATCTGGATCTGAAATTTAATGTGCCTATATATTAAATGCTGAAATCCGAAGGTATAAAAGGTCTCCCTCTCATTCATCTTCTCTCACTGTTTCACTTCAAAATTGATTTCCACTTTTCTCATAAATCGTAACCTAAAATCCTCTGATCAAATGGTTCTTCTTGCATTCAAACATGCTCACAACCTTCCAGCAGAGTTGTCATCAGACAATGATGCTGATTTTGCTCCAATCATCTCGTTTCTTCAAAGGATCAGGTATTCTTTTGCTCTCACTGCTCAGTCCTTGGTGTATGAATCTCATCACCAACAATTTTGCGCATCCTGTTATGTTTCTTCTTCTTCCAATGGTCAGACTCTTAATGCCACCATTGATGCTCATCCTATTTCTATCAATGTGGTGACCATCTGTAGGCATCTCAAACTCAATGATGCCGGTGAAAAGGTTTCATTCACAAAGGATGAGGTAGCATCGACTTTTAAGTCAATCTGGTACGAAGGTCCTCTCCCTACAATAACCTATTTGAAGGGTAGAGTGTCCTATAATTACAAGTACCTCATACGTTTGTTCTTACACTGTCTCTCTAATAAAACTGGTGGTTGGGATCAAGTTCCATCTGACTTAGCTTCGGCTATTCATGGTTTGGTCTCCAACCAACTGTTTAACTTCTCTCCTTTTATTTTCAATAATTTGGTTGACAATATTTCGTCACTAAAGAAATTTTGTATGTACCCCAGGTTTTTGCAACATATCTTTTGTGAGGAGTTGGGCACTTCCCTCTCCCTAACTGGGAATACTTACAAAATACCCTTGGTTTCTTCCAAGGTTTTTGTGCAGCTAAAGAAGCAAGGTGCTCAGTTCTCTGGGAAATTTACTCCCCTTCTTCCATCTATGGAGTCACATACTCCTGAAGGTGACAACTTTGTTAACCCCACAGATGCTGAACCCACACCTTCCACTTTTGTTGGTCATCCTATAAAGATTACATACAAGCGCAAACGAACCCTTGTACAGCTCTCTATAGCTATTCAGGACCATTTCTCTGAACCCAACAAGAAAAAGGTGAAAAGAACTGATATGGGCACAATTCCACCTAAGGTGAAGGCCACACCTATAGTCACTCCACAGGTTCTTCCTCTGGAATCTGTGGCTGCCCCTAACCAACTTGATAGCCCTCAGAGTATGTCACCATACATACATGAGAACATCCAAAGGGATTCTCCAATCATTGAGCCTGCTTCTAATGAAGAAACTCCATTAGATCAGAGACTGTCTCCCAGGTCTCCAGGTTCCTACCATCCAGAAATGCCCCCCACCCATACTACTTCCCATGCTTAAGGGACCTCTGCTATAGCTGTGGATGAACCACTCTCTTCAACTTCCCAAACAATTATGAGAGTGGTGACACAGTTACAAGCTAGGTTCCCTTACCCAGAGCCTACCACATCAGAGGTTGATCCCAGGAGTGAAGAAGGGATCAATGCAGATGAGGCTGCCACTACTGATGAACCTTCTCAAGTTCTTCAGGACAGTGGTATAGGCAATAGGACCTCATCTGTGGCAACCAACATTGGGGAGGACTTCTTTGAGGCCCTTCTCAATGAGGGGAATCCAGGGTGCCAAGAAACCACATTTGGTGGTGGAGGTGCAGGAGCTAGGCTCAGGACTCCATCGCCCCATGATTCTACTCAGGTAGATGAGGGCACCTACACACAGGAATTGACGGCTACCATCACATCTCTCCAAGCCAGGGTAACTCATTTGGAAGCTGAGGTGGCTACCCTGCGGCTTGAGGTCCAGACTAAAGATGCTGCCATTCTGGACCTCAGGAGGCGTCCCCCAGTACTTTTTCAACCCTTTCATCCTGATCCTGCTACAACCACCTTCATCTCCCCTGACGCTACCAAAAAGGGGGAGAATACATCTTCTACAGGGTCAGGATCACAAGCAAGAAAAGAGGAAGCTGCTCAGGACGTCAACCCATCCATAGTCACTTTGACTACTAAATGGGATGACTTCTTGGGTACTTACTTCCATGTTTCCTCCACTTCCTCCTCTTCTTCTTCTGATGCAACAGAGGCTGCCAAAGAGACAGAGCAAGAGCCCAAAACAAGAAATGTCTCTTTGGAGCCTCAGTCCCCTGTTGGGACTCATCAGTCCCCTGTTGGGACTCATCAGTCCCTTCTGGGATTAAGTCTCCTTCTGAGACTGCAGCCCAGGTTGCCATGGAAGAAACTATTCAAGAACAACCTTCAATCTCCATGGAACCTGTGTCCCCTCCTACTAGGACAAAGGCTATTGAAGACCTCTCATCCACTCCTGAGCTCTTTGAGGAAACTAATAAGGAATCAACCAAGATGGTTGGTCAACCGGAGAGGGCAGTGAATGCTAAGGTTAACTCCGAAGCTACAGCTTCTTCCGAAGGCCAAGTCATTCCTGATGATTCCTCTTCAGAAGAGCTATGTGTCAATGAACCAGCTGGTGAGGCAACAGGAGACACTTCCTCTGGGGAAAAATTAACTGCTGATGATAAAGGAAAAAGGAAATTAATCCCAGAGGAGGAAGCTGAACAAGAGGAGAGGATCCCGAAGAAAATGAAGGGCCGACCAAACACTTCAATGGATGATGAACTCATTAGATTGTCTGCCCTTCTTCAGGAAAATGGGTATGATATTGATGAAGCACTAAGCTGGTCGGTACGTAGAATGGCTGCCGAGCTGGACATTGTACAGCAGCAAGAACATGCTACTGTTGCATCCAAGGCTAAGATTGTCCTTACCAAGAAGCAAAAGGAAAAGGCCTACAGAGACAAGTCCAAGGCCTTTATCCTAGAATATGGCTTCCATGCTCGGCATCTAGGCCCATGAAGAACTCTACCATGGATATGCACATCTGAGATATAAAGGCTAAAATAGCCAGAGGTGAGTTACTTCCATTTGAGCAGATAAGGGCTCAAAGGGCAAGCCTAATAAGAGGCTTAGGTTTAGGGGGAGGAGCAAGAATAGAGTTTCCCCTCTTTGGTGCAGGGATCAGAGAGGGAGAAGAAGTCATGTGTAGGGAAGCAACAAAGGCCATGTTCCCCAACATGTTCCTCCTAAACCCTAAAGAAGAACAAATATCTCCTCCATCAAGTCCCTCTATGGATAACATGCCAATCTCTTCAGTGATCAAGATCAATAAAAGAAAAAAAGACTACAAGGAAACAACCATCACTAAACCCTGATCCTGAGAGACAAACACAGACTGATGAGAGGAGAAAAGAACCCTCAATAACTGAGGATGCTGGTCCACAACCTACTGCAACAACAGGTGCAACAGTAGGATCTAGTGTGGAAGAACAACAAGCCATAGATCAGAGGAGTCAAGCTACTGCTCAAGACAGACTAAGATTCAAAAGAAAAAAGAGCATTGCCAGAAGGAAAAAGAGAAAATCTGCCATCTCCTCTGACTCTGAGCTAGACTCACCTCCCTAGGATCAAAAGCCAAACCGTCAGCCTCAATGCCCTAAGGACATCCAAAGGATCTCTATGAACTAAAGCATGATCATACCTACATTCCTGTTGTTAAATGGAGCTACAGTAGAGTTCACAAAGAGTTTACTCTCACTCTGCTCAATATAGGAATAAAGGTTTTGAATTTGGCACAACTGATTGTGCTGGCTGCACCCTTTGTTTTTGATCTAGAGAATCTCCCTCTTGAAAATCCAGACAATGGATTAGAAGGGAGACAAGCTCTCAGATGGGTAAAGGCAAGGGCTCAAGTCTTGAGGGGAGAGAAAATTATAAGGAGAGTCTCATTGGAAGTTTTGGTAGCATCAGCCTAGGAGGAGACTGTAAAGACTAATAAAGGCTGATGTTTACCAAACTTCTTATTTTGTCTAAGTATAGGAGCTACAATGGCTAAAAGCCTTCGGAAGGAAGAAGTGATTCTTCGGAAGCAACTTTGCTTCCGAAGGATAACTTGTTTATGCCGAAGGTTATACAAGACAACTGCTTCGGAAGAATAACACTTAAAGGTGTTAAAGCTTCAGATGACTTAAAAGCTTCCGAAGACTACAAGCTTCCGAAAAACCTTCCCATCTTCCGAAGACTCTCCTTTTCACCAAGGATAAAGACAAAGACTTCCGAGGATTCATCCTCTCACAAAGACTGTAGCTGATTACTTTCTTAGTACAAAAGGGACTCACACAAGACATGCTGGTCTGATTAAATACAAAAAGAACATACCGAAAATCAGAAAACAACTTACTTCCCTTCATCTGCATTAAATGCAAAAGATTATCTGATGCCTTGAAGATCATCAACATTAAATGCTTTGTGTATCCAGCTAGTTTTTGGTTAAGTCAATGTCTATATTTGTAATAATTGTAATTGAGTGTCTTAGCCTGTTAAGACACTCCTCATACTAGAATAAGCTTTACTTTATGTACATGTCTAGTATACCCAACTTGTATACCTACGTGTATACGGTTGTATCCTTGGCTATATAACCTCTCATTGTAAACCGACTAGTGCGTGTGTGCTTGTTCGTTGTACACTTGTTATACTTTGAGAGAAATATATCTTTGAGCTTGAATTAACTCTTGTGTTCTTACTGCTTATTCAAAGATTATTTGTTCATCCTTAAGTGTTTGTAAGATCCTTCTAATAGATATTCCGCATCTATTAGATTGATTGTGAGAAGATATTGTTTGTGTGTTGTTTGAATTAAACAAACCGATCCAACAAGATCTCTATTCAATAGAAAATCTGTTACAACTGAGCCTAGATATTCCATTTTAGTACGAGGTAATGGGTCGGTGCTGATGCATCACGCAGGTTTCCTATCTTAGTTCGGTTTTATAGTTAGCAATTTAGAAATATTTTTTTGCCGCTGTGTCTTCCAATAAGTTCTTGATGTTCCAACATGACGTGTTATGTAGTAATGGCCAATCTGGGCCTTTTTTTGCTGCTGTTACAACTTTTATTTAAGAAACAGTTTTTTGTAATGCCTAAATTCACCTAAATTTATTGTGTTGCCTGAACCCACATTTATAAACACCAAAATGAACAAGAATAAAGGGCATATTTTCAAAGCATGGACTTGCTAGATTTGTAACCCGTGTCGACGATTTTGAGTGGGAAATTACGACAATTATAGAAAACAAAACAAACCTTAACCAAATTCAGTTCGTAATCCACAATCTTCAAAAACACATCACGACAAGTAGTCCAAAAAACTACCATGACACAATGTTTTACATGTTTGTAACATTATTTGGCAGATTTTTATAAAAAAACAGTCGTGTGAATTTTTATTTTTTTCATGGAAAACATACGTAACATCTCGGCGCAACATTATGTATGTTTTATGTGGATTTACAATTTTTTTTATAAAAAAGGGTTATTGGATTTAAATACTTCCAACTTTAACTTGTTGGCCGACAATACTTCCAACTGAGTAAATGTTTAGTAGCATTCCCAACTTTCAATGCATTTTTCATTGACATTCTATTTGATGACATGTAATAGCATAATGGAATGCCACCATAAACTATGTTAAAAGTTGGGAGTGCCATTAAACATTTTCTTAGTTGGAACCATTGTCAGCCAACAAGTTAAAGTTGGTGTATTTAAATTCAATAACTCTAAAAAAATCCACTCAACGTTTCTTTAATTTTTTTTATAAAAATATGGCAAATAATGTTACAAACATGTAAAAAAAACTAAAAACGGTTTTTACATGGTTTTCATAATAAGAAGTGGTTTTCAAATTATTTATACCTTATACATAAATATATACATATATATATATATACATATATATATATATATATATATATATATATATATATATATATATATATAGGGGTTGGATCCACTAAGAAGGAAATTTTGCCTAAGAAGAGTAAGAACCAATAGAAATTTGACACGTGTCATCATAAAACAGTAATACAGTACAAAAAACGAAATACAGTACAAAAAGAAACAAAATCCAGTACAAAAAATCAAAAATCTAATACAAAAAATCAAAAATCTAGTACAAAAAAATCCAGTACAAAAAAATCCAGTACAAAAAAAATAAAATATAGTACAAAAAACAAAAATATAATACAAAAAACCACAAAAATAAAGTATAAAAAAATATAGAACAAATCTAGTACAAAAAAAATAAAAATCTAGTATAAAAAATAAGATTTTATACCTAAATTATGTGACACGTGTCAAATTCTTATTAGTTCTCACTCTTCTTAGGCAAAAAACTCTTCTTATTTGATCCTTCCCCTATATATATATATATGTATACATTTCAATCTTGATCCATAACAAGATAAATGGATAAATTTGGGTAAACAATTATTGCATTTTGGGTTAAAATGTGTAGCATTATGACATAGTGTGGATTGAGATATGTAACACTTTAACACATAGTGGGTTAAGATGGGAAATTTAAAAACCATGCGAATATAATGGATTCAATGGGTAAAGATGATTAATAGTATATCTAATGAGAAAATCATTAAAAATTATTCAAATAAACTATTTTTTAGTTACAACTCATTTTAACTTGAGCAAAATTGATTTTTTAAATGACCCGTTTAAACTCAAACGAATTTTGCTTAAAACCCGTCTTGACCCTCACCTATCCTAACCCGCATCCGTTCTGACCCATTACCCAACACAACACGCCCATTTTGCCAGGCATATATGTATGTGTGTGTGTATATATAAGTTAATACATTTGTAACTAAAAATGTTAGAGTTAAATCATTAGCAATGCTACAAACTTAAAAAAGTAGAAAAAAAATCAAAACAAAATTATTAAAAAAAATTAATATGTTTAAAATGTATATTATATATAATATATAGAGGTTTGATCCACTAAGAAGAGATATTTGCCTAAGAACACAAAGGATCAATAGGAGTTTGACGTATGACATTCAAAAAATATAAAAACAAAATTATAGTACAAAAAAACAAAATCCAGTACAAAAAAATTAAAAAAAATCAAAAATCTAGTAAAAAACCTGTAAATAAATATGAAAATCTAGTACAAAAAAAGTAAAAAAAATAAAAATCTAGTAAGAAATCAAGTAAAAAATATAAAAAAACATGTACAAAAAAAAATAAAAAAATAAAAAATCTAGTAAAAAATTTGAAAATATAGTACACAAAAAGTAAACAAATAAAAAATCTAGTAAAAAATATAAAATCAAGTACAAAAAAGCAAAAACTCAGTACAAAAAATAGAAAATTTAAAAAAAACAATAATATAGTAAAAAAACAGAAAAATTAAGTAAAAAATACACAACAAAAAAGGAATCTAATAGAAAAAAAATAAAAATGTAGTACAAAAAATAACATGTTATAGCTAAATATCATGTCACATATCAAACTCATTAATTCTTATAAAAAAATCTACTCTTATTTGATATTTTCTCATAATACACGAGTAAGTTAAAAAGATTAGAAACTAAACGGATTATAATTAAAATATCATAGAATTAAGAAGAGGCCAGTGACTTTTATCGACACTCTAATAGAATTAAGAGCAAGGGTTGTTTGGTAGCATCTGAATGGATCTGAATGAGTCTGAGTGGTTCAGATTCAGACTGTTTGTTTCGCGAAAAAAACCACATATATCTGAATGAAACCAAATGTCTGAATGGGAGGTATGAACCATTCAGACTTTAAGATGTGTATGAATGATTCACATGTGAAGGAAAGGAAGAGCGTGTCTGAATGATTCAGACGTGAAGTAAAGAAAGAGCGTTGGGTCGGGCCGACCAAACCTCTGCTCGCTAGCTCGACTGTACCGCAGGCCGCATCGAACGGGTGGAACCTCAAATGGGTGGCGGCTGTGGTGGAACCTCCAATGGTTAGGGTTTTTAACAAAAAAAGATTTTTTTTTATTTTTTATTTTTATTCAGATGTGCAACTAAATAGTTTTAACCGGTTTAGCACTTGATGGTTTAGACCTTCTTAATTATTCAGATATCTTAATCATTAATCACTTAATGATTCAGACCCAAACAAACGACCATTTTGGAACCAAGTATGAAACTTGCTTTTTCAACGAAACAATTTGTTGTAATGCCTAAATTCACTTAAATTTGCTGTGCTGCCTAAACCCACATTTTAAAACCAAAATGAACAAAAATAAAGGGCAGATTTTCAGCGTATGAACTTGCTAACACATGACGATTTTGAGTGTGAAATTACAACAATCATAAAAAACAAAACAAACATTAACCAAATTCAGTTCATAATTCCACAATCTTCAAAAACACATCACGACAAGTAGTCCAAAGAACTACTATAACACATTCTTTTACGTATTTGCAACATTATTTGACAGATTTTTATAAAAAAAGCGTCGAGTGGAATTTTTTAAAAAATATTTTATAAATCCACATGAAATATACGTAACATCTTGGCACATCGTTACGTATGTTTTACGTCGATTTAAAAAATATTTTCATAAAAAATCCACTCGCCTTTTTTTTAATTTTTTATAAAAATGTGATAAATAATGTTAGAAACATGTAAAAACTAATAGTTTTTACATGATTTTTACATGGTTTTCATACTAAGAAATGGTTTTCAGATTATTTATACCCTAAACATGCATATACATACATATATATATATATATATATATATATACACACACAGATATATATATATATAAGTTAATACATTTGTAACTAAAAATGTTATATTTAAATCATTAGCAATGCTACAAACTTAAAAAAAGAAAATAAATCAAAAACAAAATTATTAAAAAAATTAATAGGTTTAAAATATAATATATAGGGATTGGATTCACTGAGAAGAGATTTTTGCTAAAAAAGTAAGAATCGATATGAGTTTGACGTATGATATGTTAAAAATATAAACCAAAAATTTAGTAAAAAAATTAGAATAAAAAATAAAAGCCAGTAAAAAAAGTAAACAAATCAAAAATCTAGTAAAAAAATCAAGTAAAAAATTAAGTTTTATTTTTGGGATTATAATTGAAGATATTTTGCCATTTTGAGACAAAGTACAAACACACTCGTTTTTTCAACGAAAGTTCCGAAGGGTAAGAAATTCTTTTCTAGAATGGAAGATATTTTGCCATTTTGGGAATAAGTACGAAACTTGCTCGTTTTTTCAACCATATTTAGATCTGATTACGGACAGGACACCCATGGTTTAAGCCAATAGAAACCATTTGGAAATTTTGGTCCTTTTTTGGATCAAAATGGATAAATTGGGAATTGACTTATACCAAATCCTTTTTTTGTTTGACCAAAATAAGTGGCTCTACTTTCTCTTTGCAACCAGATCTCCTTTATTCGATCCTTGAAGCATATATTCATCGATAAAATGGCATTTTCTTCATCTTCAGATTTTTCATATTCATCCGATAACTCTTTGAGTTCCGGGGATAAAGACACCGGCGAGACCTTTGTTGATAGATCAATGGCATCTACTTCATCATCAGCCGTTAAAAAGAGCTTCAAGTACGACGTCTTTTTGAGTTTCAGGGGTGAAGACACCCGCAAGACTTTTGTTGATCATCTCCATCATGCTCTTGTTAATAAAGGCATTACAACTTACAAAGATGATGAAACAATCAAGAATGGGGAAAGGATCGATGATCAGCTCATCAGATCCATCGAAGAATCCAGATCTTACATCATTGTTTTCTCCAAGAACTACGCAGATTCATCCTGGTGTTTACAGGAGCTCTTGAAGATCATGGAGTGCCAGAAGACGAAGGAGCAGACTGCTTACCCCGTTTTCTATGATGTGGAGCCCACCGAAGTCCGAAACCAAAGCGGGGCGGTTGGAGAAGCCTTTTCAAAACATATTCAGAACCCTGCTGCTGGGAAATGGAGAGATGCTCTGAAAGAAGCATCCTGTCTGGCTGGATGGGAGTTGAGGAACACAGTTGATGGGTAATTCCGTCATCTCATTTATGTTGTCATTCTAACTCAAAAACTTGAATCGTGTCAAAAGATTAAACAATGAATAAAGCCAGCTAATGAGCCACTTAGTATCGGATCAGACATGCTAAATGCTTGCTTAGGCTTGAGCTTCACATATCAAGCTCAAGCCGGGCTCGCAAAGCTAAATGAGTTTATTATTTATATATTTTATTTATTCTATCAATCAATCGTATATTTATAAAATTAAATTTTTATATATATATAATTAAAAAATATATCTAAATCATATATTTTATGTTAAATTTATAAAGTATAGTTATAAATATACATTAAATTAATAATTAAAATAAATAAATTGACTAATTAGATAGAGATGTTGCAAATGTCTTTTGGAATTGTCAAATGTTATTTTTTATTTTTTTAGGCAAAATCTTGTTTCTCATTGTTTATATGTGATAGTTAAAGATTTTTTATATGTTATAGATAAATATTTGAAATTAACATGTTCATGTGGGATTTGATTTGGAGTAATTTGATTGAATCTTCTTTATCACACAGGCGAGAAGCAAAATTCATCCAAAAAATTGTTACAGAAATCTCACTAAAACTACATCCCATCAATTGGAGCATTGATGAGAAGCTAGTAGGCATGGAGGAACGGGTAAAGAATGTAATTTCATCTTTAGAAGTTGAATCTGAAGATGATGTCCGAGTGATAGGGATACGGGGAATGGGAGATGCTGGGAAGACGACTTTGGCGCGAGCTATTTTTGATCATATTTCTATTTGGTTTGAGGGTAAAAGCTTTGTTGAGAATGTAAGAGAACGTTCAAAAGGCATGGGTTTGAAGGAATTGCAAAGACAGTTGCTTAAAGATGTGTTAAATGATCAAAGCATTGATGTAGCAGGTGTTTTTGATGGGAAAAATATGATGAAAAGGATGATGCTTGGTAGAAAGGTTCTTGTAGTTCTAGATGACGTGGATGGCATAGAGCAGCTTGAGGCATTAGCAGGTAACTCTAATTGGTTTAAGATAGGAAGTAGAATCATCATCACAACAAGAGACAAACAAGTGTTGATAGCACATGGAGTTCATGTTGACAATATTTTTAACATTTCTTTATTGTCACGTGAGGAAGCAATTTGTCTCTTTAGTAGGCATGCATTTAGTAGAGAGGTTCCAAATCAAGGGTATGAGGAGTTATCTCAACAAGTTGTGTCTTATGCTAACGGTCTTCCCTTAACAATCAAAGTTTTGGGTTCCTTTTTTTTTGTGGTAAAACTGCATGGGCAGATACCCTAGAAAGACTAAAAACAATCCCATTGGAGAAAACATTAAAAAAATTGGAAATAAGCTATGACGGTCTAGAGAAAGATCAGAAAGAAATATTCCTAGATGTTGCATGCATACTAAAAGGTGAAAAAAAGAAAAAGGCAATCAGAATACTAGAAAGCTGTGGATTTCATGCTCAAATTGGTCTAGAAGTTCTTGAGCAAAAGTCTCTCATAAATATATCGTATGATGGATGTTTGGGCATGCATGATCATATAGAAGAAATGGGCAAAACTATTGTTCGTCGTTTGCACCCTGACGAGCCTAGCAGACATAGCCGATTATGGGTTAAGGAAGAAATTGAAGAAATACTATTTAATGACTTGGTAAGGTTTATTTGTAAGGTGGAACAAAAACATATTTTTATTTGTTGTTACAAAATTTTCATGTTAGCTTTTCATTTACAGGGTACCGAAGCCACAAGTATGAATCTGAAGAATCCGTATATCCATTCTGCTATAGTTATGAAAGGTCTTAGAAAGATGAAGAAAATTAGATTACTTTCTGTTACCAATGATATACCAAATAAATGGGATAAAAATGGTGGTGTCCAATACTTACCGGATACTTTACGGTCTCTATGTTGGGCTCGTTACCCTTTTTGTTGTTTGCCTAAAACATTTCAAGCAAAAAATCTTGTTAACCTTGAAATGCTTGGGAGCAATATTTCTCAACTCTGGAAAGGGGGAGAAAGAGAGGTAGAATAATCGTTGGGTGGTTGGCTGTTTTGCATGATGCTTTATTATGCTATATTTTGTAAATTACTTTGAAATTCGTTTTTTTCTTTCTTTCTTATAGCAGGTTCTTGAGAAGCTTAGATTTGTTGACCTTAGCCTATCAAAGTTGAGAACCTTTGACCTCGGAAGGACTCCAAATCTTAAAAGATTAAATCTTCATTATTGTAAAGACCTGGTAGAACTCCAAATGCCTGTTGCACTTCCAATGCTCAACTACCTCGACCTTTTTCATTCTAAGGTGAGTCATCTTAACCTTGGGATGACTCCAAATATCAAGCATTTACATCTTGCAGATTGTAAAGACCTGGTAGAACTCCAAATGCCCATTACACTTCCAATGCTCGACCGCCTCAGCCTTAGTCATTCTAAGGTGAGTAATCTTAACCTTGGGATGACTCCAAATATCAAGCATTTATATCTTATATATTGTGAAGCCCTCGTAAAACTCCAAATGCCCGTTGCATTTCCAATGCTCGACTACCTCAACCTTTTTAATTGTAAGGTGAGTAATCTTAACCTTGGGATGACTCCAAATATCAAGAATTTAGATCTCAGTGGATCGGGAGCCCTGGCAGAACTCCAAATGCCCGTTGCACTTCCAATGCTCGACAGCCTCTACCTTAGTGGTACTAAGGTGAGTAATCTTAACCTTCGAATGACTCCAAATATCAAGAATTTAGATCTCAGTGGATCGGGAGCCCTGGCAGAACTCCAAATGCCCGTTGCACTTCCAATGCTTGAGAACCTCAACCTTAGAGATTCTAAGGTGACTAACCTTAACCTTGGGATGACTCCAAATATCAAGGAGTTGCATCTTGAAGGATGTGAAGCCCTCGTAGAACTCCAAATGCCCACTGCACTTCCAGTGCTCAACCGCCTCAGCCTTAGTCATTCTAAGGTGAGTAATCTTAACCTTGGGATGACTCCAAATATCAGGTATTTACGTCTTGCAGGATGTAAAGACCTCGTAGAACTCCAAATGCCTGTTACACTTCCAATGCTTAACTACCTCAACCTTAGTGGTTCTAAGGTGAGTAATCTTAACCTTGGGCTCACTCCAAATCTTCAGGTCTTAGAACTTATGGATTTTTTTTATCTTCAAGAAATTCATGCTCCTATGGGATGTCTAAAAAACCTTACCCATTTGAAATTAAGTGGTTGCTTGATATTTGAGGACTTTAGCTTTTACACGCCATATTTTTCATACCGTGTGAACTCTTTAGCCACGTTAAAACTGAATGCAAAGTCCCTTGATAGATGCTCACTGCATCCTAACAGTAATTTTCTGAAGTTAAAGTTTGAATGTGAGTATAAGGAAGTTCTACCCTTATTGAGTGGAAATCTTGAGAAGCTTCTATTTTTGGTCTCTGTGCTTGCACAAACCTTGATCCTTTTTCAGCAAGCATTTGTGGCTTACAACATTTAACAGCACTTACACTTGAAGGTTGTATTCCAGAGTTGCCCAAGGATGTGTGGAAGTTAGAAAGTCTAGAGCAGCTAACTTTATGTATGCAAGAGATTAAGCATCTTCCTGATGGCATTTGCATGTTGAAACAACTGAAATCTCTTAATCTGACATCTTGCGAGCTTCTTGAGCAGCTACCCATGGATCTTGGAGGATTACAATGCTTAGAGGAGTTGCATCTAACACGTTGTATATCCTTACGACATATACCTGACAGCATCTGTCAATTGAAGTGTTTAAAACTGTTAAATATTGAAGGTGCAGGCATAAGTCGTCTTCCAGAGATTATTATTCAATTGAAACATCTGAAATCTCTTGATCTGACATGTTGTGAGCTTCTGGAGCAGCTACCCATGGATCTTGGAGGATTAGAGTGCTTAGAGGAGTTGCACCTAACAGATTGTATATCCTTACGACATATACCTGACAGCATCTGTCAATTGAAGTGTTTGGACCTGTTAAATATTGAAGGTGCAGGCATAAGTCGTCTTCCAGATAGTATTTTTCAATTGAAAAAGTTGCGTATAATTGGGTCTACAGCTCGACGCCGTAGCTTGGGTCGCATGGTTTACATCCGTAACAGAATTTTCAACAGACTCAGACATAGCCTCCGGTTACATAGGCGATTACTTTGATTTGAATTTGTAGCAGTCGAGCATGAACAAACGATGCTCTTTCACATACTTTCATCAAGTGCGCTATTATTACTTCCCCAAATCGACGGAGTTCTGGCAATTTCAAGGAATACTTTCTTAAAAATAAATGTACGTAATGTATTAATGTTCTAACTATTAACTGATATGACTTCTCACTTGCTTACATTTATTTAATTTATGTCTCTTTAATACTTGTATTATATATTTGTATAGTGCTTCTTGGGTAAGGCAAGGTGAAATCTATTCACATGGTATCATAGCTTATTCGATCTCCCATCCCGTCTCTTCATCTCCATCAATTTTTTTTCTTCCTCTATCTTTGTCTACTACCTGTCATGGCTTCCTCCTCACTTGACAATTCCTTCCCCCTCAATACCATCCTCCACATGCTCACTATCAAACTTAATTCATCAAATTGTTGGGTTAATCTTGATGGGTCGGGTTAATCGGGTATGTTCGCAGGTCAAACGGGTCACAGGTCATACGGGTTATTTGTTTTGGCACGTTTTAGAAGTGGTCTAGATTGACCGAGCTAGTTTATTGGAAGGTGGACTTTAGCTTGAGGAGGTTGGAGTTGCTGCTAGAAACAAGGATCATGAGCTTGTGGTTAATTTAGCATGTGATGTTTTGGTTTCCTATTTCCTAGGTAGTGGAGTAGTGGTAGAAAGTTTTTTTTCAGTATTTATTTCGATGATTTGTAAGTGTTTAGCACACAGTTCTTTTCAATCAATTCAAACAGTAAGCTTAGTAAAATTACATCTCCAATTCGTGTGTGATTTTGTGAGTGTGTTTGGGACCTGAACCAACAATTGGTATCAGAGCCAAGGTTGAAGAGCCATTTTGAGAGTCGGTTCGAGAAAGGGTAGCCCTTGGCTGCAGGGCTGAAGAAGTAAGCAGAAAGAAAGCATGAAGGCTGCTCATTTGTGATCAGCAAGAACAGGCCGATTGATGTGTGAAGAAAGAAGAAAGGACCGGGCTACTAGCGTAGAAAGAGACCGTTACCGGAGGAGATTCCGGGGAAGACCGACAAGCCGCAAAGAAGACCGGCGGCTTGAAAGAATGTTAGACCGAGGCGACCTAGGCCGGAGGTTAGCCTGAGAAGACCGATAGCAGGCCAAAGAAGATCGATAGAAATTGGCCGAAAGTTTGATTCCGGCGTAAGGAAAAAGACCGAAGACCGTGACTGTTGCCGGAAGGAGACCGTGAAGAAGACCGTGGCTGAAAAATCAAGCCTTGAGACCAGCTTGAAGACTGAGATAGAGACCGTCGCCGACAAAGCACCGGCGAGAAAAGACGAAAGAGTGACGACCAAAGAAAGAAATTGGGACCGACGTGTGCTGAAAAAAAAGTATTGGCTAGCTAGATCGATCGATCGGAAGCATCAAAATCAAATTGGAGTCACAAGCAGGTCACGCTCGAAGGAAGGAAGGTTTTATGACTGCAACAAGAATTAAAAGAATTCAAGATGGTTGATATTAGGGTTCACGCAGATCGATGTATTTGAAATAGAACGCAGGGAAGTGATCGATTGTTTTGGTTACTGATGATGAATTTCGAGAAAAAAAAGAAAAAAAGAAAAGAAAGAAGGCTAACCAAGATCAGTAAGTTAAGAAAGAAAACCGATTCGGGTTTAAGCAAGAGCAAGTAGCAAGATTGAATCTTTGTGATTCGTATAGCAAGAGCAAGAAGATTCGAAGAAAGCAAGAAAAAGATGTTTGAATCAAGCAAGAATAGCAAGAAGCAAGTTTAGCAAGAAGACATATTCCGGTTTAGCAAGAAAAGCAAGAACGGAAGCAAGTGGCAAGAAGACCGAGATCTAGATTAAGGGGGTGAATGTTGGGTTAATCTTGATGGGTCGGGTTAATCGGGTATGTTCACAGGTCAAACGGGTCACCGGTCATACGGGTTATTTGTTTCTGCACGTTTTAGAAGTGGTCTAGATTGACCGAGTTTATTGGAAGGTGGACTTTAGCTTGAGGAGGTTGGAGTTGCTGCTAGAAACAAGGATCCTGAGCTTGTGGTTAATTTAGCATGTGATGTTTTGGTTTCCTATTTCCTAGGTAGTGGAGTAGTGGTAGAAAGTTTTTTTTCAGTATTTATTTCGATGATTTGTAAGTGTTTAGCACACAGTTCTTTTCAATCAATTCAAACAGTAAGCTTAGTAAAATTACATCTCCAATTTGTGTGTGATTTTGTGAGTGTGTTTGGGACCTGAACCAACACAAATTACCTTCTATGGAAAAACCAAAATGCTACCCATTCTTACCTATCAAAATCTCATTTCTCATGTTACTGGCTCCTCTTCTGCTCCTCAATCAACTCTCACAGTTAATGACAAAACCATTGATAATCCTGCATACGCCTCTTGGATCGCGACTGATCAACGCACCATAATCATTCTTCACGCGTCCTTGACTGAAGAGGCTGTCTCCATCATAGTCGGTTCACCCACTGCTCGACAGATTTGGTCTGCACTGGAAACCGCTTATGGGAACGCATCTATTGAACGTGTTCATAATCTTCGCGATCAACTACGGTCATCTCAAAAAGGATCAAAATCAGTTGCTGAATTCGGACGTTTCTTCAAAGGTTTATGTGACCAATTGTCTGCCATCGGTCACCCGATTGATCCTGCGGACTGTCTCCACTGGTTTGTTCGTGGTCTGGGCATGTCTTTTGAGTCCTTCTCGACTGCTATCAGATCGGTCCGCCCACCTCCCTCCTTTGCTGACCTTCTTGCTCAAGCCGAAAGCCATGAACTGTTCATCCAGTCAATTCAGGGATCATCGACACCCCTGTTGCCTTCACTGCTGTGTCTCGGTCGTCACGCTCCTCCACTCGTGGTCGTGGTAACCCGGTTGTCAACAGATCTTCTCGTGGTTTCAACTATTCTGGTAGTCGGGGCGGTCGTGGCCGAGGTCATCGGCAGGTACACTGCTAGTTATGTCGACAGAATGGGCATTACGCCTCTAATTGTCCTTCCTTGGCCTCTTTTTCTCAACATGCAGGTCATGCCACACCTTCTGAAGAGAACTTAGCCCATGCTTTTTTGGCTCAATGTGGTGTAAACTCCTCTGAACCTGAATGGTATGTGGACTCCGGTGCCACTGATCACATGACTTCGATGACTCAAAATATTACCAACCCGTCTTCTGTTTTAGGTAACGAGACGGTTACCTTCGGAAATGGTAACACTCTTCCTATTCTCTCTAAAGGTCACTCAGTTCTTCGAAACAATCTTCATTTGAAAGATGTTTTAGTTGTACCTAATCTCACAAAAAATTTACTTTCTGTTAGTAAACTTAATCAAGATTATCCTATTGAGGTTACTTTATCTCACCTGTATTTCTTTATCCAGGATCGCCTCACAAAGCAAGTTCTTGCCCAAGGCCGCTGTGAAAACGGTCTCTACATCTTACGATCCGGTCCTCAAGCTTTAGTTGCCACTACCTCATGTCCTAACGCCTCGTTTGAGCGTTGGCACTCACGTTTGGGTCATGTTCACTTTGACAAAATTCTAATGTTACAAAAACTTGGATGTTTATCTATTAATGCCATTTTGCCTAAACCTAACATATGTGTGTCGTGTCGTCTTGCAAAAAGCAAATGTTTACCATTTGAACAAAATCTAAAACAGGCCTTAAATCCTCTTGACCTTGTACATTGTGACCTTTGGGGTCCGTCACCGGTTCCAAATAATAGTGGTTATCGATATTATGTGTCATTCATTGATGATCATTCACGTTTTTGTTGGCTCTACCCACTTCGACAAAAATCAGACTTTTATAATGTTTTAGGCGTCTTCCTAAAACTTGTTCAAACCCAACTGTCAAGAAAACTAAAAGTCTTCCAAAGTGATAACGGTACCGAATTTACAAATCATAGAGTTCGAACTTTATTCGAGGAAAATGGAATTTTTCATTCTATTCTCATGTCCATATACACCTCAACAAAATGGACGCGTTGAACGTAAACATCGACACATTGTCGAAACTGGATTAGCCATGTTATTTCATGCTAATCTTCCATTATCTTTTTGGGTCGATGCATTCTCATGTGCAGTCTACATAATAAATCGTTTACCCACCAAAATACTTAATGACAAAACTCCATTTGAACTACTTTATTCTCAAAAACCAAATTACCATAACTTCAAAACTTTTGGGTGTCATGTTTTTCCCCATCTACGTGACTACTCGTATCACAAGCTTGCTCCTCGAAGCCTCCCGTGCATCGTTTTGGGATATAGTTCAATACATAAAGGCTATCGGTATTATGATCCTATTTCCTCTCGCATATACATAACAAGGCATGCTCGCTTTGATGAGACCCATTTTCTCTCTTCTAACCAACCATATGACACACCTCTCTCTTCACTTCAACTCACTACCTTTGAAGATCATCATCCTTTACCCATTCCCTCATCAGTCCCTCCATCTCCCAAGCCTAAGTCTCAATCTACTTCCCCACCTCCATGCACGTCTTGCATGGATCCCATTCTACCTATCCTTTCACCAACCACGTTATCTACTCAAACTCCTCCACCCTCCACTGACACTCCATCGCCTACACCCTCCTCATCATCCAACAATACTTCTTTGTCCACATCCACCTCCAACAGCCCCATCCAAATTCCTCCACCACTGCCTCCTCCTCCCCCCGCATCCCACCCTATGATCACTAGATCCAAGGCTGGTATCTTTAATCCTCTTCACCGTGCTGACTTCACCTGTTTTAACCAACATCCGCTTCATCAAACCCTGTTGTCTACAACTGAACCAAAAGGTTATAAAATAGCCATGAAGGATCCTGCTTGGTTATCGGTAATGCAAAAAGAATTTGATGCTCTTCAAGCTAATAAGACTTGGTCGCTTGTTCCTCGTCCCACGGATCGTCATGTTGTTGGTTCCAAATGGCTCTTTCGCATTAAATATCATGCTGATGGAACCATTGAACGTTATAAAGCTCGCCTTGTTGCTCAAGGATTCACACAAGCTCCTGGTCTTGACTACTCACACACCTTTAGTCCGGTCGTTAAACTTGCAACTGTCCGCATAAGTTTTTCGTTTGCTGTCTTGCATAATTGGCAACTTCATCAACTCGACGTTAACAACGCCTTTTTACATGGCCACCTAAATGAATGTGTCTTCATGGAACAACCTGCTGGTTTTCATGACCCAAGATTTCCCTCTCATGTGTGCCGATTGAACAAAGCTCTCTATGGTCTCAAGCAAGCTCCACGTGCTTGGTTTCATCACTTAAGCACCTTTTTAACTTCTAACGGATTCTTGTGCAGCCGTGCAGATACATCTCTATTTGTGTTTAAAAAGGCTCCTGCATTTTATATTTGTTGGTGTATGTGGATGATTTGATCCTAACAGGAAACCGGGAAAGCACAATTCAATCCTTTATCACCCGATTAAATAAGGAGTTTGCAATTAAAGACTTGGGATCCCTTAATTATTTCCTCGGTCTAGAAGTTTCATATCTCAATAATGGTTTGTTCTTAAGTCAGGCTAAGTATGCCAGAGAAATATTGGAACGTGCTCACATGCTTGAAGCCAAACCAGTTTTCACCCCTCTCACCACTAACATATCTCTCACTTCGGATGGTGCTCCGTATGAAAACCCTACCCTTTATAGATCGTTAGTCGGAGCTCTACAATACCTTACTATCACTCACCCTGACATCTCTTATGTTGTCAATCAGTTGAGCCAATTTCTTCAAACTCCAACAACAACACATTTCCAAGAGGTTAAACGCATTTTATGCTACATCAAGGGTACTGTGTCTTTTGGTCTCACGTTCTCTAAACCAATCAAGACATCTCTTATTGGATTCTCTGATGCGGATTGGGCACGTTGCCTTGAAACTCGGTGTTCCACATATGGTTACTCAATATTTTTGGGTGGAAACCTCGTCTCTTGGAGTGCTAAGAAGCAATCCACTGTCTCTCGCTCAAGTTGTGAATCTGAATATCGAGCTATGGCTAATACCGCCTCCGAAATTATATGGGTTACTCACTTACTACAGGAGCTTCATGCATTACCTCCAGATCGTCCTACCATCTTATGTGATAATCGGAGTGCACTTTTTCTTACTCAAAACCCTCTCTCCCACAAACGCATGAAACATCCGGAACTTGACTATCACTTTATCTGTGAGCTCGTTTCATCCGGGAAACTTCACACTTGCTTCATTCCTTCCAAGCTTCAGGTTGCTGATATTTTCACCAAAAGCCTTCCTCGCTCGCAATTTGAATACTTTCGTCAAATGCTTCGCCTTGGTCCGCCACCTTCTCGCTTGAGGGGGGATATTAAGTGATATGACTTCTCACTTGCTTACATTTATTTATTGTATTTCTGTCTCTTTAATACTTGTATTATATATTTGTATAGTGCTTCTTGGGTAAGGCAAGGTGAAATCTATTCACACTAACAATGGATGTAAGAAACCTAGCTCATATAACTTGTTTATTTTGCTTTTGTACTTTTGGATGACAGATTTAAAAAATGAAGAATTGATGTATTTGTTAAATAAAACGTAAATCATAATATTTTTATGATACAATTTATGTAATATGATAATACATTTTTTAAAACAGATCCTCAGACAAAAAATAGGATTTATGTAAATCATTGTTATTCATGTCATATGATTCTAATTACATACATGTAACTAAAAAATAAATAAAATTCGTTAAAAGTGTTATAAACTACTAAATCATTAGAAAGTATTAATTAAATCATTATAAGTTTATGATTATTTTATGTATTAATTAAATAAACCCTTTAGTGTACCAAATTTCCTATATAATAATAGGTGCACATATATGTATATATAACTATAGACAAAATAGATATTCGATAAAATTGATAAAATTTTTGGGATTACTTGATTTTTTAGTTATAACAGATTATAATTGATTTTTTAGTGTTCCTAATACATGTAGTTTTCTATTTTATGATAATATATATAAGGCATGGAATTTTACATAACCCACTAAATGTGTGCTAACCCAAATAACTTTGGGAAGATGAACCCGAATCTTGGATTTTTTTTGTTTTAAACATCATTATAACACATTTTGAACTGTAGCACACACTACAGTGATGTAAGATCTCAAACGAAAAAGAATTAGCTCAAACTCATAAAAGAACATGGTGTTCAAAATGTGTTATAATGATGTTTAAAACAAAAAATCCAAAATTCGGGTCCATCTTCCCAAAGTTATTTGGGTTTGCGCACATTTAGTGGGTTATATTTTTAACCTTCCCCTATATATAGATATATATATATAGGATTTGGCTTAAATAAGACCCTGCTTAATTGTGGTAACCCAAAATAACCCTACAAAAAGTATATTTTGCCTAAGAAGGCTAAGAAGGATTTTTAAAATCTCCAAAACCGACCCAAACGAACTCCGATTGAACTAATTTTGATGGTGTTGGATCGGATTGTTTAATCTAAACAACACTTCACAAGTATTTCTCTAATACAATCTAACAGATGCGGAAGGTCTGTTAGAAGGACCTCACAAATACTCAAATGATGAACAAATAATCTTTGAGTAGCAACAAGAAAACTAGAGTAAATTCAAGCTCAAAGATATATTTCTCTCAAAGTATTACAAGTGTAAACGGACAAGCCCCCTTAACAGGTTTACAATGAGAGGTTATATAGCTAAGGCTACAAACGTATACACGTAGGCATACAAGTTGGGTATACTAGACAGTACATAAAGTAAAGCTTATTCTAGTATATTAAGTGTCTTAACAGGATAAGACACTTACTTACAATCATTACAAATATAGACGTTGACTTTACAAAGACTAGCTAAATACAAGAGACATTTAATGTTGTTGATCTTCAATGCTTCAAATAATCTTTTGCATTTAATGCTGAGGAAGGGAAGTAAGGTGTTGTTTGACTTTCGGTATGTTCTTTTTGTATTTACTCAGACCAGCATGTCTTGTGTCAGTCCCTTTTTGTACTATTAAAGTAATCAGCTATAGTCTTTGTCAGAGGATAAACCTTGGAAGCCCTTATCTTTATCTTTGGTGCAGAAGGAGATTCCTCAGAAGCTTTCAGTCTTCGGAAGCCATAAAGCCATTATCTTCTAAGTTCCAATCTTCCGAAGAGTTTGTCTTGTACAGCCTTCAGTAGGACTGAGTTACTCTTCGGAAGCAATTTGTGTTTCCGAATAGGAACTCCTTCCTTTCGAAGACTGTTTGTCTGTGTAGACTTTATACTTAAACAAAATTGAAGTTTGGTGAGCATCAACCTTTATTAGTCTTTACAGTCTCCCCCTAGGCTGATGCTACCAAAACTTCTTATGGGATTCTCCTTACAACCTTTTCTCCCCTCAGAACTTGAGCCCTTGCTTTTACCCATTTGAGAGCTTGCCTCCCTTCTTGTCCATTGTCTGGATTTTCAAGAAGGAGGTTTTCCAAATCAAAAACAAAAGGGGCAGCAAGCACAACCAGTTGTGCCAAATCTGAAGTCTTAACTCCTCAATTTTGCAGATGGAGAGTAAATTCTTTCTTAACTCTATTGTAGCTCCGCTTTACAACAGGAACATAGGTATGATGATGCTATAGTCTATACAGGTCTCTTGGATGTTCCTTAGGCATTGAGGCTGCTGGTTTGGCTTTTGGTCCTGGGGGAGGTGACTCTGGCTCAGAGTCAGAGGAGATGAAAGATGTTCTCTTTTTCCTTCTGGCCATGCTCTTTCTTCTTATGAATATTGGTCTGTCTTGAGCAGTGGCTTGACTCCTCTGATCTCTAGCCTGCTGATTTTCCACATTTGAGCCCACTGTTGCACTTGTTGTTGCAGTGGGCTGTGGATCAACATCCTCAGTTATAGAGGGTTCTTTTCTCCTCTCATCAGTCTGTGTTTGTCTCTCAGGATCAGGGTTTAGTGATGGTTGTTTCCTTGTAGTCTTTTTTCTTTTATTGATCTTGATCACTGAAGAGATTGGCATGTTATCCATAGAGGGACTTGATGGAGGAGATATTTGTTCTTCTTTAGGGTTTAGGAGGAACATGTTGGGGAACATGGCCTTTGTTGCTTCCCTACACATGACTTCTTCTCCCTCTCTGATCCCTGCACCAAAGAGGGGAAACTCTATTCTTGCTCCTCCCCCTAAACCTAAGCCTCTTATTAGGCTTGCCCTTTGAGCCCTTATCTGCTCAAATGGAAGTAACTCACCTCTGGCTATTTTAGCCTTTATATCTCGGATGTGCATATCCATGGTAGAGTTCTTCATAAGGCCTAGCTACCGAGCATGGAAGCCATATTCCAGGAGAAAGGCCTTGGACTTGTCTCTGTAGGTCTTTTCCTTTTGCTTCTTGGTAAGGACAATCTTGGCCTTGGATGCAGCAGCAGCCTGTTCTTGCTGCTGTACCATATCCAGCTCGGCAGCCATTCTAGGAACCGACCCGCTCAGTACTTCATCAATATCATACCCTTTTTCCTGAAGAAGGGCAGACAATCTGATGAGTTCATCATCGGCCCTTATTTTTCTTCGGGATCCTCTCCTCTTGTTCAGCTTCCTCCTCCGGGGTGTGTTTTCTTTTACCTTTGTCATCTGCTGTCAGTTTTACCCCAGAAGAGACATATCCCGTGGCCTCACCAACTGGTTCATTGGCCATTTGCTCTTCTGTGGAGGAATCATCAATAATGACCAGGCCTTCGGAAGCAGTTGCAGCTTCGGAATTAACCTCAGCATTCACTGCATCCTCAAGTTGACCAACCATCTTGGGTGATTCCTTATTAGTAAGGCTGGCAAAACAGGTCTTATCGTGTTTAACAGGTCAGAGACGACGCGTGAAATGAAAATATAAAACATGAAAATGACTTGTTTAACACTTGGTTTTGGTGATTTAAGCGTGGCAGTTCTATGTTTTAAATAACAAAAAAGAGAAATGATGAATCCTAACCTTTTAATTTTTATTATTTTAAAAAATGGAAAAAATTAAAAAGTACAATTTTTGCTAAACAGGTCTAATCGTGTTTTATCAGGTACCTGTTTTGCCAGCTCTACTTATTAGTATCCACAGAGTGCTCAGGAGTAGAGGAGAGGTCTTCTATAGCCATTGTCCCAGAAGGGGACACAGGTTCCATGGAGATTGGTTCTTCTTGTGTAGTTTCTTCCATGGCAACCTGGGCTGTAGTTTCAGCAGGAGACTGAGTCCCAGCAGGGGACTAAGGTTCCAAAGAGATAGTTGTTGTATGTTGCTCAGTCTCTTTGGCAACCTCCCTGGTATCCTCAGAAGAAGAAGAAGAAGTACTAGAGACATGGAAGTATGTGCTCAAGAAGTCATCCCATTCATTAGTCAAAGGGACTATGGATGGGTTAACTTCCTGTGCACTTTCCTCTTCTCTTACTTTTTCTCCTGACCCTGCAGAAGGTGCATTCTCCCCCTTTTTGGTAGCATCAGGGGAGAAGAAATTAGTGGTAGTAGGATCAGGATAGAATGGGTGAAGAATTATTGGGGGACGCCTCCTGAGGTCCAGAATAGTGGCATCTTTAACCTGGACCTCAAGCCACAGGGTAGCAACCTCAGCTTCCAGGTGAGCTACCCTGGCTTGGAGGGATGAAATGGTGGCCGCCAATTCCGGTGTATTACTGCCCTCATCCACATAAGTGGAGTCATTGGGCGATGGAGTCCTAACCCTAGCTCCTGCACCTCCACCAACAGATGTTGTTTCTTGGCACCCTGGATTCCCCTCATTGAGAAGGGCTTCAAAGAAGTCCTCCCCATTGTGGGTTGCCACAGGTGAGGTCCTAGCACCTGTACCACTGACCTGTAAATCTTGATTAAGATCAACAGTAGTGGCAGCCTCACCTGCATTGACCCCTTCAGAACTACTGGGGCCAATCTCTGACATAATAGCCTCTGGGTCAGGGAACCTGGCTTGCAATTGTGTCACCACTCTCATAAGTGTTTGGGTAGTAGGAGAGAGTGGTTCCTCCACAGTTGCAACTAGTGTTCCTTGAGCCTGGGTAATAGTATGGGTGGGAGGCATTTCTGGATTGTAAGAGCCTGGAGACTTGGGAGACAGTCTCTGATCTAATGGAGTTGCTTCATCAGAAGCAGACTCAATTATAGGGGCATCCCTTTGGATATTCTCAGGTATGTTTTGTGACATACTCTGAGGGTTTTGAGGCTGGTTAGGGGCAGCCACAGGTTCAGAGGAAGAACCTGTGGATCAAGAACAAGTGTGGTTTTCACTTTAGGTGGAATTGTGCCCTTAGCAGTTCTTTTCACCTTTTTCTTAATGGGTTCAGAAGAAGGGGCCTGAACAACTTTAGAGAGCTGCACAGGGGTTCGTTTGCGTTTGTAGGTGATCTTTATGTGGTGTGGAACAGAGGTGGAAGGTGTGGGTTCAGCATCTGTGGGTGCAACAGAGCTGTCACCTTCTGGAGTTGGTAACTCCATGGAAGGAAGGAGAGGAGTGAACTTTCCAGAAAAGTTGACACTCAACTTCTTCAGTTGAACAAAAACCTTGGAAGTGACCAAGGGAATTTTGTATATATTCCCAGAAAGAGAGAGAGCAGATCCCAACTCACCATGGAAGATATATTGCAAAAATCTGGGATACATACAGAAATTCTTTGGTGACGAAATATTGTCAACCAAATTATTGAATATGAAAGCAGAAAAATTAAAAGATTGGTTTGATATCAAGCCATGAATGGCCGAAGCTAAGTTAGATGGACCTTGATCCCAACCACCAGTTTTATTTGCAAGACAATGCAAGAACAAATATATGAGGTACTTTTAATTGTAGGACACTCTACCCTTCAAATATGTAGTTGAAGGAAGAGGACCTTACCCCCATTGACCTAAAGGTCAATGCTACCTCATCCTCAGTGAATGAGACCCTTCCCCTGGCATCACAAAGTTGAAGATTCCGGCAAGTGGTCTCCACTGTTATGGAGATAAGATGAGCATCAATGGTGGCATGAAGAAACCTACTATTTGGAGAAGACGAAACCGAACATGAAGCCCAGAACTGTTGGTGATGAGATTCATACACCACAGGCTGAACAGTAAGAGCAAAATTATACCTACTACGTTGAAGGAAGGAGACTATGGGTGCGAAATCAGCATCGTTATCTGCTGATAGTTCCGCTGGAAGGTTGTGTATTGGTTTGAACGGAAGAAGAGCCATGATGATTGACGGTTTTTAGGTTAGGGATCGACGGTTTTTAGGTTTAGATTTAAAGAAAGAAGAAAAACTATTCGAAATGAAACGGTGAGAGAGAATGAGTGAGCGGGAGACCTTTTTATACATTCAGATGTCAGCATTTAATATAAAAGCACATTAAATTTTGAGATCCGGATGTCAGAAAAAGGTCTTCTGAATACAACTCATTTATTGTTCAAAAGTTGCTAAGTACAAAGTTCTTCCGAGAGATTATGTATCGGAAGAGGTTCATGAGACCAAGAGTTTTCTTCGGAAGATACTTACTTCCGAAACATATACAAGTATATTATCGGAAGTATGTCTTCTGAAGACTTAGATGAATTCACCAGATAAATTGTTCTTCGGAAGAAACCTTGTTCTGAATATGAGATTCAGAAGATGTTGCTTCCGAAGTTATAATGTATCGGAAGTATAAAACTTCAGAAGGAGAGTTATCTTCTGAAGTGTGACATCTTCCGACTTAAGAAAGGAATAATGCTTCCGAAGACTTAAACTATCTTCTGAACTCATCAGAAGATAATTTAAGTTTATCTTCCGAGGAATTATTGATTTCTTATTAATTCATTTACTCAAAGTTAATCATGCCAATGGTTGTTATTAAGTACCTGAATCTTCCTTCATCAAAAGCCTTGGTGAATCGATCAGCCAAATTGTGTTCAGTATCAACTTTGACTAGATGAATTAACTTCTTTTCTGCACAATCTCTGATGAAGTGATACCTGATATCGATGTTTTTGGTCTTGGAGTGTTTGACATGATTATTAGTGATGGAGATTGCACTGGAATTGTCTATCTGAATGGGAGTGTTGAAGAGCTCTACTCCATAATCCTTCAACTAATTTTGAATCCATATAACTTGTGCACAACAGCTTGAAGCAGCTATGTATTCTGCCTCTGCAGTAGAGGTAGAAACACATGATTGTTTCTTGCATTGCCAAAACACAATTCTGGATCCAAGAAATTGGCATCCTCCTGATGTGGATTTCTTGCTGATGTTACAACCTCCATAATCACTGTCAGTATAAGCCATGAACAGAAAGTCTTCGTTTCTAGGATACCATAATCCTATATTTGGTGCTCCTTTGAGGTATCTGAAGATTCTCTTCACAGCCAACATGTGTGAAACTTTGGGATATGCCTGAAATCTTGCACACAAGCAGGTTGCAAACATTATATCAGGCCAACATGCTAAGAGATGTTGTCTTGGACATTAGAGTACCTAGAGCCTTGCAATCAGTGAGTTTGAATCTTTCAAGAATATCCTTGACATATTTCGATTGACTAATGAATATCCCGGTAGAAAGAAGGTAAGTTCACCCATTGAACTCATTTCAAACTTGGACTTCATTAGTGATTCAAATTCATTGCAGAGAGATTCATCAGTTGAACCAAAGATAATGTCATCAACATAGATCTGTACCATCATGATATGTTGATTGGACTTCTTGAAAAAGAGAGTCTTATCAATTGTCCCTCTCTTGAAGTGATTAGCTAATAGAAAAGAAGACAAGGTTTCATACCATTTTCTGGGAGCTTGATGCAGCCCATATAGAGCCTTGTCAAGCTTACAGACATGATCAGGAAACCTTGGATCCTCAAATTCAGGAGGCTAACACACATATACCTCCTCATCAATACTTCCATATAAAAAGGCACTTTTTACATCCATTTGAAAGACTTTGAAGTTCTTGGCAGCTGCAAAAGCTAAGAATATTCTTATTGCTTCAATTCTTGCAACTGGAGCAAAGAATTCTTCATAATCTATGCCTTCTTCCTCGGTGTATCCTTGAACAAGCAACCTTGCTTTATTCTTGATGACCACTCCCTTGTCATCCTTCTTATTTCTGAAAACCCATTTTGTTCCAATTGGATACTTACCCTTAGGTAAAGGGAAAAGTTTCCAAACACCTTATCTTTCAAATTGAAGAAGCTCCTCCTGCATGGCTTCTACCCAACTGTTGTCTTTCAATGCCTCAACAACTTTCTTTGGTTCTAATTGGGATAGAAAGCAAGAAAACAAACAAATTTTTGCTTCATGCATAGAGCTTCTTATTCTTACTCCTTTTTCAACATTACCAATGATGTTCTCAACTGGATGAGTGTTATGAATGCGAGTTCTAGGAATCACATCCAGATGAGAGGCTAAATCCAGATTCACCAGCTCAAGGTTAGGAAGTACCACTTCAAGTTGAATCCCTGGCAGATCCTGTGGATTCTGAGTTTGGACTTTAGTGGAGGGATTCTCTCTGGAACATGTAGTTTCTAGAATGTTTGTTTCAGTTGAGGGATTCACATCTTCTTCTTGACTTAATGGAACTGAAGTAGAGTCACTCAATGGGACTGCATGAGATGTGTTTACTGTCTCAGACTCTGATTCATCATTGTGTGTTGAAGTGGATTCTGCTAAGATTTGTCTTAAAGCTATTGGCAGTTCAACACGAAAGTCTTCTTCTCTTGTGGACTGGGGGGAGTCTGTGGTAGTTGACTGTGACTCTGGAACAAACTCTTTCACAAGATTAAATGCAGATGTAAAGCTATCAAGATCAAATAGCTAATCAGGACCAGTTCTAGGCTTATTGATAGTATGTTCATTGAACTGAACATTTGCAGACTCTTCAATAATTCTAGAAGCTTTGATGTATACTCTATATGCTTTTGCATGTGAGGAGTATCCTACAAAGTAGCACTCTGCTGATTTCTCAGCAGATTTGGCTAGGTGATCTTTGGTATTCAATATGGCGCATTGACATCCAAATGGTTTGAGAAATCCAATGAATGGCTTTCTCTTATGCCAAATTTCATAAGGTGTCATTCCATGCGTCTTAACTACCAATACTCTATTTTGGACATAACAGGCAGTATTGACTGCTTCTGCCAAAAAGTTATAAGGAGTTTGGCATCAGATAACATGGTCCTTGTAGCCTCAATTAGTGTCCTATTCCTTCTCTCAACAACACCATTTTGTTGTGGAGTCCCAGGAGCACTAAATTGCCTTGTGATACGATTCACAAAAGGAGTTTAAGACTTGGTTTTTGAATTCTGTTCCTTGATCTGATGTGATTATTTTGACATGGTGATCACTTTCATTCTCTACCCTAAGTATGAATGACTTCAGGATCTCAGCAGTTTCATCCTTGATATTTAAGAAAAATACCCAGGTTTACCAAGAGAAATCATCAGTAATCACTAAGCAATATGATTTTCTACCAAGACTTTTTACACTTATGGGGCCAAACAAGTCCATATGAAGCAAATGCAAGACTGTGGTTATAGAATTCATCTCTTTGGCATGATGAGATGACTTGTGCTGCTTGCCTTTTAAGCATGCAACACATTTATCAACATATATAAATTCCTTTGTGGGTAAACTAGTTACTAAGTTATTTTTGACAAGTTTATTCATATTTTTTAGATTTACATGACAAAGTCTTCTATGCCAAAGAGATTATTCATGAAGTGAAGCTTTTGAGACAAAGCAACTTATATTACTAAGAGGTGTAGCTGTGCTCATATCTAGCATATACATGTTGTTTCTTCTTGGAGCTCTGAGCAGAATTTGATCCTTGGGTACCACAAATCCTGTTTTCAGGACAATGCATTCATGCTTAGTAAACAACATGTTATGCTTCTGATCACACACCTGTGATACACTTAGTAAATTGTAGTTTAGTTCTTTTACAAAATGCACATTCTCAAAGCTTACCTTTCCATTTGTGATTGTGCCCCTACCTGTAATGTATCCTCCCACTGGATCACTTCCAAATGCAACAGACCCACCAAAGAATGGTTCATATTTTTGTAAGTGAGTTTTATTGCCTGTCATGTGCCTAGAACAGCCACTGTCAACTATCCACAAGTTGCTTTTTAATTCCTGTTGTCCCTGCACATGATCAGATTTGAGTTAGTTTCTGATGGGAACCCAAGCCCATGTGGTCTTGGGTTTTCCATTAGCATCATTGTAAGTAAATTTCTTTGACATCATATTAAGTGGAACATATGATGTGCTTGTTGTTGATGGCACTGGTGATTGAGCTATTTCCTTTTTCTTCCATATCTGTTTGGTTTTTAGGATTTTCGGAAGAGCTGGCTTCTTTTGATAGTCATCAGAAGCACTTATTGCCTTTTCTTCTGATTACTTAGCTTTTGCTGACCAGTTGGGCTTTGCTTCCGAAGTTCCTCCTCTTCCGAAGGGAAAAGATTTCTTTGGTTTATATAACTTCTTGATATGTGCTTCCGATGGTCTTTTTCCTTCTGAAGCCTTTCTTTCCTGATCTTCCGAAACATTCATTTCGGAAGCCTTCTTATTATGATTATCAGAGGTGCTTGCTTCTGAGGCTTTCTTTCCAAGACTCTTTTTATTTTGTTTCTTCCACTATCAGAAGTGCTAACTTCTGATACCTTCTTGACTGGGCTTCTTCCTTGTTCTTCCGAAGAAAAAGATGACATACTCCAACTTTTCTTTCTTCCTCTTCCTTGTTTCTCAGAAAACATTCTGCTTCTTGGATTGTAGAAGCAATCAGCAGCAAAGTGATTTTTATCACCACACATCAGACATGCAAGATGGTTGTTTAGAAAGGGTTGACGCCGCTTTTGGTTGATGGAAGATGAGCTTTGATTACCTTGATGATTTACGTGTTTTCCTGAAAAACTAGCCTTTCTTTCTTTTGACCTACCCCTTTTGGTCTTGTCTGATGGACAAGTAACATAATCATCTGAAGAGATATCTCTATTTCAAATGTTTTTAGCCTTGACAAACACTGATTGATGTTTCTTAGTCTTCTTAAGTCTTTTCTTACTTTTCAAGACTAATTTTTCTTTTTCTGTTTTAATTGGAATATCATCCTCATCTGAGCATGTTGAGGTACTTGGGTTTAGATCAGAAAGATTTTCAGGTTGAGTCACCTTGTGTATGTCCAATTCTTCATCATACACAAGGTTAACTACTGGTTTGCATCTAACATCCATAATGGAAGTGTATGCAGATGGAGGCTCCACTTTATTATATCCCAAACCAGCCCCATTTTTATTCACCAGTTCAGTTGTGCTACTCATTCTGAAAAGCTTTTCATACTTTTCACCTTGGCTTAAAAATTTGTCTCTATAAGACTCAGCCATTACAAGTTCAGTCTTGGCAGTAGTTAATCTTTCTAAAAGATTGTTAATTTGACACTGTTTGTTAGTGTCTTCATGTTTTAAGCTAGAAATAGTTTTTTCCATTTCTTCAATCTTTTGTTTGTAATTTCTTTCACATTCAAAAAAATTTGCCTTGACTACTTGTAATGACTCAAGTTCTTTACTGAGTTGAAAGTTTATTCTTTTAAAAACATTTAACTTATCTAGACATCCAGGTGTGCACGTATCATCAGTTACCTTGAATGAAGAAGTTGAATCATTTGCCATCAATGCACTATTGGAAATGGAAGCATCCTCAGCCTGAAAGCTCCAGTCTGCAAAATCTTGTTCTGCAATATTTGCATTGTTTGTTGAACTTGATGGTCTTTGTTGTGATTCCCAAAATTTGATGGTTGAGTTCCTGTGGACTTGCACTCTCTGGCAAAGTGACCTAACTGTTGGCAGTTGAAGCATTTCAGCTTGGACTTGTCAAGACCAAACCCAGTTTTCATATTGTGCTTCTTGAATTGTCTGCCAGTTCTTTGGTAGAACTTCTTTGCTCTATAGGAGATCATGGCCATCTGATTGTTGATTTCCATTTCCTCAAGATCATCCGCAGGAATACCATCTAAATCTTCTTGGCAAAGATGAAAGTAGTTTGTTTCCTCAGCCATGAAAGCTCCTTGCCCAGATGTTAAGAGGGAAGTTGGGTTGGAAAAAGGGTTTGTGGTAGATGGAGTTGGTGTTGTTGTTTCAGAAAAGCTAACAATTGGTGTGGGGGTAGGATGGTAACTGGGTTGATAATTCTGGTAAGAAGAGTTACTGATGGGTGCATAGAGTGCTGCTGAACCAAGATTTGCATGAGTGGATTTAGGTTCCCGAGCATCTATTTCCATCTGATATGCACCGAGTATACCAAACAGTTCATTGAGCTTTAGAGTTCTTAGATTTTCTGTTCTCCAGATGGCTACAGAGTATATGTTCCAAGCATGAGGAAGTGATCTAAGAAACTTTCTGATCACATCCTGGTTTTCCATTTTGACACCAACTGCTACCAACTTATCAACAAGTTGAACATACCTTAGGTATTGAGAAGTCATCTTCTCATTGTTCTGTTGACAAAAGTTTTCAAACTTCTGTTTTAGCATATCCTTCTTGTTTTCTTTCACATCTTCAGAACCTTCATACATCTGCTGTAGAGAGTTCCAAAGCTCTTGAGCATATTTGCATTTTTTGAATGCATGAATTATTGAGTTAGGAATTGCCATCTGTATGAGCCACAAAGCTTTCGAATCAACTTCCATTTTCTTGTAGTCTTCATCAGAATAGAGAGCTGGATCCTTTGGTACAGGAGCTCCACCAGCGGTAGGAACAGTTGGGATGAAAGGCCCTTCAAGAACCGACTTCTAGAGTTTGAAGTCTTGATTCCTGATGAATCCCTCCATCCTGTCTTTCCATGTGTCGTAGTCTTCCGAAGTGAACATTGGTGGCTTGTTGAGAGTACCATTTTCTGTATCATGTTTATTGAGTGCGGCATTTGAACAAACAGACAGAATATGAGTTTTGAAGTAGTGAGATATCTAGAAGAACTAATAACTTAATGATGGTTAGTCACTTAAGTTTAAGAGCCAAAGCTCTGATACCACTTGTTGGATCGGGTTGTTTAACCTAAACAACACTTCACAAGTATTTCTCTAATACAATCTAACAAATGCGGAAGGTCTGTTAGAAGGATCTCACAAATACTCATTTGATGAACAAATAATCTTTGAGTAGCAACAACAACACAAGAGTAAATTCAAGCTCAAAGATATATTTCTCTCAAAGTATTACAAGTGTAAACGGACAAGCCCCCTTAACAGGTTTACAATGAGAGGTTATATAGCTAAGGCTACAACCATATACACGTAGGCATACAAGTTGGGTATACTAGACAGTACATAAAGTAAAGCTTATTCTAGTATATTAAGTGTCTTAACAGGCTAAGACACTTACTTACAATCATTACAAATATAGACATTGACTTTACAAAGACTAGCTAAATACAAAAGACATTTAATGTTGTTGATCTTCAAGGCTTCACATAATCTTTTGCATTTAATGCTGTGGAATGGAAGTAAGGTGTTGTCTGACTTTCGGTATGTTCTTTTTGTATTTACTCAGACCAGCATGTCTTGTGCCAGTCCCTTTTTGTACTATTAAAGTAATCAGCTGCAGTCTTTTTAAGAGGATAAACCTCGGAAGCCCTTGTCTTTATCTTTGGTGCAGAAGGAGATGCCTCATAAGCTTTCAGTCTTCGGAAGTCATAAAGCCATTATCTTCTAAGTTCCAATCTTCCAAAGAGTTTGTCTTGTACAGCCTTCAGTAGGACTGAGTTACTCTTCGGAAGCAATTTGTGCTTCCGAATAGGAACTCCTTCCTTCCGAAGACTGTTTGTCTGTGTAGACTTTATACTTAGAAAAAGTTGAAGTTTGGTGAGCATCAACCTTTATTAGTCTTTACAGATGGCATTGGAACCGTCTTATCGAACCCTACAATATTAGCTTTTAAGTTTTCATTTTCACAACTAGATTTAGATTTTAGGTTTTAGGGCTTGATTTTTAGCTTTTAAGTTTTATCTTTATGTCAAATATTTGTTTTTAAAGTTTTGGTTTTAGTATTAAGGTTATTGTTTATGATTTAAGATTTGGGTTTTTAGGGTTTGACAAGTCGGTTCCAATGATGCAAAAATGAATTCAATCAGGGTTTATTTGCGTCGGTTTTCGAGTTTTTGAAAATCCTTCTTGGCCTTCTTAGGCAAAATAGACTTTTTAGGAGAACCTTACCCTATATATATATATATATATATATATATATATATGTCTCAAATTCATACACACAATATGCTTATTATATAAGATTTCTAGTAATCAAATTTGCATGCATATTATGAGTGTTGAGTTATTCGATACAAAGTTTATTCTCCTTTATTCGTTCTCATACAAACTAGAACTTTGTATCAGATATAATTCAGCTTCATTAAAACTATTGTTGTTTGTGTGATTAATGACAAGTTTTTTACTTATTTTATGAAAATAACGTTAAAAACGTCATAATGATTAACTTCAAATGATAATTTTGAGCTGGGGACTCATTCGGAGCAGCTTCTCTATCACAATTGGAATACAGGTAAGGTTTGTTCCATGCTCTCCCCCAGACCCTACTGAAAGTGAGAATATACTGGGTAAGTTTGTTTTTTGTTTATTATTTTTTTTCTTTATTTTACTTAGCTTTTATTTGGTTTTTATTTTATTTTTATTAATTTTACTTATTTCGTTACTTGTGATTTTACAGATTTTGTTGTATTTAACTATCGTATCAATGAAGAAGTCGAGCCTTGATATATTGTAAGAAGTTCCCAAGGCTTAAGGACGAAGTTTGTGTAAGCTCAGGTGCTCAAACGATGATTTATAATAGCTTAAAGGACAAAATAATGCAATATAGAACTTCAGGGACCAAAACTGTAACTTGCTTAAGGATGGAACCGGTTACAGACCTCTACCCAGAGCTGGCAAAATTGGCACCTGTTAAGACACGATTAAACATGTTTAACAAAAAATTTAGTATTTGATTTTATACTTTATTAAAAATAATAAACATTAAAAGGCTAGATTTCATCATTTTTCTTTTTTTGCTGCATAAAATATAGTACTGTTATGCTTAAATCACAAACCAAGTGTTAAACAAGTCGTTTTCATATTTTATATTTGTATTAATTGTGTCTTCTAAAACCTGTTAAACCCGTAAAAACATGTTTGGCAACCTTACCTCTAGGCCCGTCACAGTCCTTGACATGAAAGGCTCACTTTAGAAAAATAAACGCCCTATCTTAGGGCCTCCCAAATCAAAGTACCTCAAATTTTTGGGGTAACTTGATTATAATTAAGGTAAAATTCTTGTACTTTTAGTATTCCTAATGCATGTAGTTCTCTCTCTATATATATATATATATATATATATATATATATGGGATTAATAAAACGAAAACCTTATTTTAGTGAGAAAACCTTGAAAACTTATGTAAAACGAATGTATTTTTTTGAAAATTATTTTACAGGTTTGTAACATTATTGGACACATTTTTATAAAAAAATCAAAAAAGCGCCGAATAAAATATTTAAAAAAAATATTTTATAAAATTTTTTTACGTTGTAAAACATACGTAACACTGCGTTAGATCTCACGGAATTTTTTTACGTTTTTACGTATGTATTACTAATTTTTTTTAGTTTTGTTACGTATGTTTTACATGAGGTTTTCTGGGTTTTCACATTAAAAAGTGGTTTTTAAATTATCCATACCCTATATATATAGGGGATGGTTCCATTTTAACCCACTTTAATCTTTAGTTATTTTTCATGACCATTATTACACTAGTGAAAGACTGTTATTTTATGTTTATGCGCTAATTCACTAGCGTACGCGAAATTCCACTAGTGTAAATTTTTGACATTTTTTAGTAACATTTAAAATTTGTCAAAACTTTACACTAACGCAATTTCGCATATGCTTGTGAATTAGCTCATAAACATAAAATAACATACTCTTGTACATATATACTAAAGGTCATGAAAAAAACCAAAGATTTGGGTTGATCTTGCGAAAGTTATTTGGGTTACCACAATTAAGTAGGGTTATTAAAAGAACCAAATCCTATATATACAGGGAGAGGATCACATGTTAACCCATCTTTATTGCGTTAACCGAATAACTACATCTTATTACTTTGGGGCCTACACTAAAGTAAATCTAAAGGTGTAGGTTCTTTCTTTTATTTAATTAATGTAGAACACACTTACATTAATACAAAAATACGAAAAAAACCTACACCTTTATATTTACTTTAATGTGGACCCCAAAGTATTAAGATGTAGTTATTCGGTGATCGCAATAAGGAAGGGGTAACATTCGAACCATATATATATATACATATACATATATACATGGAGATGATTAAAACTAACTATTTCTTATTGCGTTAACCGAATAACTACATCTTACTTTGGGGCCCACATTAAAAATAAACTTAAAAGTGTATGTTTTTTCTTCTTTTTTAATTAATGTAGGACCCACTTACATTAATAAAAAAATAAGAAAAAACCTACACCTTTAGATTTACTTTAATGTGGGCCCCAAAGTAATAAGATGTAGTTATTCGGTTATCGCAATAAGGAAGGGTATTCCTTATTGCGATAACCGAATAACTATATCTTATATATATATATATATATAGGGTATGGTTTGAATGTTAATCCTTCCTTATTGTGATAACGGAATAACTACATCTTATTACTTTGGGGTCCACATTAAACTAAATCTAAATGTGTAGGTTCTTTTAATTATCATTTATTAATGTAAGTGAGCTCTACATTAAATAAAAAAAGAAAAAACGTACACCTTTATATTTACTTTAGTGTGGCCCCAAAGTAATAATATTTAGTTATTCGGTTAACGCAATAAACATGAGTTAACATTTTATCCTCTCCTTATATATATATATATATGGAAAAGATCAAATAAAAAGCGTATTTTGCCTAAGAAGGATAAGACGGATTTTTAAAATCTCCATATCAATTACACAAGCTAAGAATGACTTAACCCAGTGATCAATGCACGCCATCGCTTTTACTAGTGAACATAAGATAGCTCAGCTCCTTTCTCCTTGAATACTTAGTGTTCCTCAACTAGGATATGCCAATTGGACTACTTTTCAATTACACACAATATTGGCTTGGTTTAGCGATAATGAATCCATTCCCACCTCGATATCAAATTCTCATAGTAACATAGGTGTTAGTTCAATCTCAAAATCTTCATCCTCTATGGAAATATTACAATTTTGATACACTTTGAACACCAAGAAACTCTTAGAGTCTTCTATTTATACTTCTTAATGTGAAGATAGTTTTTTCTAACAAAAAGGGTGAGTAATGAGCAAATTTTGTGGATATAAATGACTTGCTAGCCCCTAAATTAAATAAAATGTGAACCAGAAAATAATTTACTAGAAAGGTATATGTCACAACATAGGATGCATCTTTGGCTTCTTCAACCATGATATACAAAAGACCTACCCATGGTTGTAAAAATAGGGATTAATCGGCGATTAATCGGTGATTAGTCACTAGTCGGACATCTGCCGTTTAATTTTGACCTAGTCGGGCAAAAAATAGTAGTCGGTCAAAATCGGAGCTAGTCGTCTCTAGTCGGGAAAATCGGACTAATCGGTGCACCTGAGATTCCGGCGATTCGAGCCAATTTCCTGTCAAATCCTTCAATTTAACCAACAAGAACAAAAATAGAACTAACTCACCTGAGATTCCTGCCAACTCTGACTCCAATTTAGTGAAACATCATGGTGGCGAGAAGAAGAAGAACGGTGCTGCTTGCCTGTGCCCTAGCTGAGAACGACCGAAGAAGATGACGAAGAACGGGTGTCAGCTTATGGGCTTTTAATTCGGTCATGATGTTGGCTTTTAATAGTTTTAGTATTTATGGGCTTTTTAATTTTTTTGGGTTTTTAGAAGGAAAAAATTGAAAGTTTTATTATTTATGGGCTTTTTTTATTCTTTTTGGCTTTTTAAAAAGGAAGAAATTTGAAGTAGGTATTTATTACCCTATAAATCATGAATTAGTTGGTTAAAATTTGTAGGTATTTAAAAAATTATATATAATAAAATTGTATATATGTATATAATTTTTAAAATTACATATAAAATTCCAATCCGATTAATCCCTAGTCCCTACCTCGCCGACTGACTAACGATTAGCGATTTCTCCAACCATGGACCTACCTTCATGTTTGTATACTTTAACCTTCTTTCCTAAACAATTAGTTATTGCTTTCCCCATGACTTGCATCTTTTAATTCAGAACATGTTTTTCTCACATAATTCATACAAGCCACAACTTGTGTCCCTAATGGTGACATAACAAACAAATAAAATTCCTACCACTTTATCTACTACTCTACTCCATGATTTGAATTGAATTTATCATGGCTATGTTCATATCACAGGAGTATCATTATGTTTGCCTGACAAAGTATCGTATGTTCGTTTTCTTAACTTTATCACTCCATTGTAAGATAGCAACGTCTCCTTCCTTCGATATCAAAGAAAAACAAGAAATTAGAGGGGTCATCCATCATCAAGAGGAATGCAGGTTGATTTAAAGTGTAAAATGGAAAAGTGCTCTTAAATTTTATAGCTTGTCACATCTAAAGTTGTAAAAATGGCATGACTGATACAAACCCAGCACTCTTCCAGCTGAATCAAACCCAACTCGTGGACTGAGTCAAATAACCTATTCAAGCAATATCATGATTAGTGGGAAAATGATGGGAATGTTGATTATTTCAACATTGTAAGCAAATCGTTAATCAATTAAATCAAAATCAGTAATGTACCTCATTGAATCTCAACTCATTAATAGAACGTATATCGTAAAATTTCAATTGACCTCTTAGGATTTTTGAAGTGACCTCATAAATATAACTGAAAATAGTTTATTAATTAAATTTGAATTTGATGTACTGGTTATTGATAGGATTAAGATCCAAGGAGAGACAAGTTTTTTTCTTTTCATCTAAACTATGATTACGCTTAATTATGAAACTACCCCAAATCCAACCTGACCAGAACAAGAACTAAAAATTGGTACATCAGAGTAAAAGTGGCAGGTCCAGAAATTTTCGTCAGTGGGGGCCAAAAACAAATAACTGAAAACGTCGTGACTAAAACAGTTAAATAACAGGTTGGTTAAAAAGTCAAAATGAGTTTGTTAAACGAGATAGTAAATTAAGGTTAAAAGAATGTTATATACACTATAATCACTTTCGCAAAACTTGAACTACTAGTCAGTTTAATTCATATATTCAAAACAAAACCTTATTCATCTTCATCTACCAAGAACTCAATGTGAAATAACCTGTAGCTCAAGTGATTTCAAAATTTGGATTCTAAATATGGTCTAACAACAACAAAATAAAGAATAACCTGAAAATTTAATTTGATTAAGTGCCTCTTAGTAAAATACAAGGGTGCCTAATGCTTTTTAGTTTAAATTTCAAAGAAATTTACACTAACAAATATCTTTTGAATGGGGCCTTGCCACCCCCCTCAATGCATGGTAAATCCGCCTATGTTGAGTAAGTAGAAATAATAATATCAGAGAAAAAAAAATGACATAATAAAAAAAAAATCCATGTTGCACCACTCTGCATGTCACATTTTGATATTTGTTTCTTAAAAAAATTGTAACACTAAAATTTAGCCTAAGCTTTAATCATTCGGCTAAATTCTAGCCTAAATTGTTGGCCTGCTTCTATGTCCTGTAGCTTCCAAGGCATTAGCTTCAAAGGGGCTTGTTGGCCCCCTTCTTAGCTCTTGATGTATGCTTTAATTTAAGCTTCATCGAATAAGGCCCGTAGCTTACAACATCTTATGAGAACATCTTATGAGAAGGGCCTGTAGCTCGATGCAATTTAAGGCCAGTTGGGTACTTGCTAGAGGCGGATTACGCCATTTCCTGAAACAACAGGGCCAGAAAAAGATTTGGATGTGGATGATACTCCTGCTCCCGCTACTTCGACTACTACTATCGTTCCTGTTGCTGTTGTTGTTCATGTTGCTATTACTACTAATGTTCCTGTTTCTGTTCTCATTATGATTGCTATTATTATGATTATTGCATCGTTGTTTTTATGATATTATTATCATTACTTCTTAGGCGGACTATTTTTTTCCCTTTTTGTAATAATTATATCATGGTTGTGTTCTAACACTTAAAAATTTAGGCTCTATTGGAGGCTGTCATAAAATTTGAAGACAAAAATTAATAATTTTATGCTTTTAAAACTTCTAATCTATTTCTTCAGTTTTTTACTACTACAAGAATTTTTACAAGTAAAGAGAGAGATTGGTGATTTTTTGAGTTCGGCTAGAACTAGGAGACAATATTTCATACTTGTTCTAATGTGGAGCCTATGATACGTCAAGAATAAAATAATATAACTACAATAATAGTGACATTTTATCAAAAATAAAATAATCTTTCTAAATATAACTTTAAAATATTAACATAAACGACACATTAACTTTATGTAACTTGGGTTGAAGAATTACGGATAGCATGTGTCATGAGTCTCCACCTCATCATTATCTTGAATATTTTCTTCTGCGTGATATGTTGCTAGCAAAGCTTTTTCAGCCGAAGAAATGGCTCAATATATCTAGCTAAAACCTATGTATCACACATGTTAAATAAATAAAATTTTGAAAAGCATATCAAATATTTATTAAATATATTTTATAAAAATATAAAAATATGACTTATAATTTAATTATATTATTTAGCAAAATAAATAAAATCATTAATATTTAATAAAATAAATAAGAGGGATTTTTTTTAAAAGGTCATTAAATATTAAATATGTGTAAGAGGCCGAAAACCAATTTTGAGATTATGTGCCTATAGATGTCTTTATTTATTAAAGTAGTTAGATTACATTAGATTACGAAAACTATTTTTGAAACAAGAATATATCAAAAGAAACGGCATACACACAAAGTATTTGACAAAGATTTCAAAAACTACTACAATTAGAAACAATTTCAATCTACTACAGAAATATGAGAATAATAAGAGAAAGGTTTTTTAAACAAACACAAAACATACATTTCATGTAGGAGGCAGAGAACCAACAGCTCAACAGCTCACATCAAGGGGCGTACATACCAACAGAAATCGTCTGTCCTGATGAAAAATGTTAGCCATGTCTCGACGACAACTCGTTGGTATAGGGTCCGTTTGAAAATTTTCAGATATGACTTGTCCCAACCACATGTCGTCGGTATACGTGTGTTTGAAAATTTTCTGATGACCTGTCCCAACCACACATCTGTATGGGTCTGTTTGAAAATTTTTTTGGTCTGTTTGAAAATTCTGGATTTACCCACATCTACGGGTTGCAACTAAGGATTCTTTATTGATTGTGTTAAAGATTACAATCACATAACAAATCTTTAAATAAAAGATAATTCAGTTAAACACCTAACGGGCCAGGTTTAGGGCCGGCTACCCTAAGCCTCCCAAAGGCCTACGCAAACCTAACAACCTCCCACTCGATGGCCTTGCGATAGAATCAAGCTCGACATCCAACATAAGCAATCCAGTCATCCAGTAATCTTAAATAACAAGTCTTCCAAGCCTTAATTCCCAAAAATAAGCTAAGACTTCATATCCAGACAAGAAGGATCGGTTAAAGCTCCCCCGAGCAAGGACTCAGTCGTGACAAATCTCGTCAATGACTTATCCTCTATCTCAACTACCATTGTGGACACTCCACCAAATCCAGAGATACACTAAGGACCACCAACACTCTCCAAGCATAACAAACTACCAACAGGAAAGAATTCTTCAGTTCTAGTCTTCAAAACCCAACGACTCTTCGTAACTGCACCCGGAACACAACCCTTGCTCCCCCTGTTACCGAATCCCGTGAATGGTTGACTTATGAACACGTTGAACTAACATCTCCTTGGCTCCAGACTTCATGTTTGTAAAATGAACTGTCTTAGCACGAGATTTAGCAAACCAGATTTAATTTTGCTTAATAGAGATGGTCATACATCCGTGAGCAGGCTCGTCAACCATGTATAATGACCCATGCTTCATACCACCTTCCCCAACTCACACGGTTTCTTTTATTCCCTCTTCCCCTACCAACATGTAGCATCTCAGAAGATGATCCCACACTAGTACTATTCTGGCAAACGTTTTCACCAAGCTCAATATCATGGATCGCCTCAAATGTCATATCAGTGGTCCCCACAGAACTTGTAACAACAGTCACTATCACATACCAACTATTAGGTAGTGAAGATAACAGCTTCACAGCTTTAGTCTCGTCATCAAACTTGAATCCCACATATGATTATCTGTACAAAATCAAATTCAAATTATTGATGTCACTGTAACCAAGCTTCCTTCGTTCATCTTTTTCATGAAAAATTTCCTCATCAAGAACACCTTGTTAGCAGCAAAGGGCTTCTTATACATATTTGACAGATTTGACATCATTCCCTGGTCAGTAGTCTCGTGCGTGATATTAAATGCAATGCTCCTCGTCAACGCCAATGCAATAGCTCCTCTGGCTTTATTGTCCTTTGAGTTCCATGCAGATTCAGCAGTTGCATCCATCTTCTCTGGTTTATTCTCCAACATAATGTCCAAGCCATGTCCAAATCCTTTTGACTAAGTAATGCTTCCATTTGCATTTTCCACCAGATGAAATCAGTTCCATTGAACTTCTTAATCTGAATCTTTCCTTCATCAGCCATTTGAACCTCAGTAACAAGATAAAATCAACAAAACATACCAACACCTTTCTTATCAATCCAATCCCAATCAAATCCCAACTGATCAGAAAACCACGATCAATAACACCTGCAAGACCCGAAACCCGCTGAAAATCAACAAAGACAACTCAAGGGTTCAATTTTGTTACCCCAATAGTCTAAAATCATTCGATAGTAACAGCAAACGTGACGACCAAGACAAGTGGCGGTGACATAAGGGGAACCCTAATCATAATTGCTGCTCCGAAGGTGACAAGTGACGGCGACCTGGACCGGCGGCAGAGAAGGTGACGGCAGCAAGGTGAAATCCTAATCCTTATTGACGGCTGACGAACTTCAAGGGTTTTAGAACCCCTAATTCGAATACCATGTGACAACAGCCTCACGGTTTCTGAACTTCTTTTCTTTTTCAGCAAGTGTCTCAGTGCGTTCATATATTAATCTTCAATGAGCCTTGGCTTTGATACCACTTGTTAGGAATCACAGTGGCATAGCAGAAATCGATCAACTCATGTACGCACAAGAAAAAGAAAAAAAACAGACACACGATACAACGTGGTTCGGTCGATGTGACCTATGGGTTGCAACTAGGGATTTTTTATTGATTAAGTGTTAAAGATGAAAATTACATGACAAAGCTTTAAATAGAAAATAATTAGGTTAAACACCTAACGAGCCAGGTTTAGGGCATGTGCCCTAAGCCTACCAAAGGCCTACATAAACCTAACAGTATTGCCATTGCCATTATTCATGAGAATTTCATTCATTTGTAGCTTCAATTGCAATTTTAATGCCTCCATACTATCCGCATTCTTCAATGTCGCTGATCGGATGCTTTCTAATTCCGCAAATGTTTTCCTGCTATAGATTCCAATCAAAAGAACGACTAATCATGCTCGTGCACACATGCTCTAATGTCTGATTACGAGTCGTCATCTTGCTAACTTCACCAATTGATCGTCTCTACTTGATCATATGATTAGGAATACCAAAATCAGAAGCTATAGAGGAACTATTAGCTCTTATACCAATTTGTTAGCTACAAATTGATAGCAAGAATCAAAGGAAGGAATGAAGTTTCATTTCATAGCTAACTTCCAAAGAATTACAAGTCGACTAGTTATAATCAACTAATTAACGGTCTAGCTAACTAATTAATGACTTATTACATAATTAACATTTCTAATCCTCTATTTATCTGTTTATTACATCTTTAACCCTATGCTTATTCAATTACAACTAACACATACATTTTATCCTAGCCACAAATGGGAAACATTATGACGCGTGATAATATTCTTTCACATTATTTTGTTACAGAATGTCTTTTTGATGTATGTTATTAAGTCAATTGGCAAGTTATTTGAACTTATAAAAAGTGGTATACATGCATTATTTTAATCACATATTTGGCTTGTATGTATGTAAATGGATATTAGTAAGTAGGATTTCACACTTTTTGGGTCTGAAAGTTGTATTATATTGCAGTTGATGAAGTATGTTTGCTTTTGAAAAAAAAACAAAAAAAACAAAAGAAAACGAATTAGACATTATGTGAACAATTTCAAATTCATGTTTCTATCATTGATTTCTTTGACTAATTTTATTAATAGTTATAACATGTTTCATGTTGTAGTTGGACCTTATTGAAGAGCTTGGTGCAAAAGAGAGCTCATTATTGAACATTGTTCCCAAGGTATTATTGCTCCTCTAATGGAATCTCATTGTTCTATGATTTTAGTTAAAGACTTAAAAGGTGACAATGATCCATTTACTTAAGAAAGGATTTTTTTTAATCTCATACAAGTACAATGTTTTAAACCCGAACCGGACCAACCGGTCACACCGGGATTTATCTACTCTGGCAGTCCGGTTATGTGCTCCGAATCGTTTTTGAAGAAACCGGCATGTTCGACCAGATTTCTAGCAATTTAATTATTTGGATTTTGTTTCTATACTTTCTATAAATATTTCTATAATATTTATGACGTTATTTGGTTTTTAAATCATGTCCAACCGCTGACTAACAAAGAGACTGGAATGTTAGGTTTGGTTTTAAAAACATTGCACAAGTAAAATCAAGGGAATTGGTTGCGTAGGTCAAATGGATCAAAAGACACTCAAGGTTCCTTTTTAAGCTTACAACCTCCTCAATCCTAATTGGCTTTTATTCAAAAATACATTATTATTTTAAGATCATTGTTATCATAAGAAATTTAAGAAAAATGAATAGAAAATGTCCACGATGTTAATTCAACCTCAAGTAGTTTTGCCCGGTAGGGGTGTTCATCGGATCGGATTACGGGTTTTTCGGGTTATTCGAATCGGGTTATTCGGATTTCAAATTTTTTTGTCTCTATCCGAAATCCGATCCGAATTGGAGATTATCCTATCCGATCCGAATCTATCCGAATTCGAATTCGGATCGGATTCGGATATATCCAAATAACCCGAAATATATCCGATTAATCCGTTTGACAAAAGTGAAACCCCTTTGACTCGTTAGAGAACAAAATGGACTTACACAATCATAAAGGGATAACATAATTGGAAAGCTGAAATCAAGCATTGCTTGATTTACAAATTCTGTACCGAATCAGGTTCTTCATATAGTTTCTGTCAACAGCACTAAAGGACTAACAAAGAATTTCAAAGCAAGTAAACTGTTAATACATGTATTTACGGTTGAATGTAGCGACAACTGAGGAAGTGAGGAGCAGCGACGGAGGGGCGAACGGCAGTGAGGCAAACGGCCTATGGTGCTTGGTGCGTGGCGTAGGCGGCAAGTGGTGCTCGACGCTGATGAAGGTGGGAGGTGGTGCTCGGCGCAGGCGAGAGGCGGAGATTCTCACAGCAGACGACTGACAAGTGTAGGATCGGGTTGCTTAATCTAAACAACACTTCACAAGTATTTCTTAAACAATCTAACAGATGCGGAATGTTCTGTTAGAATAATCTCACAAGCACTCGAAATGACAAAGTAATAATCCTTGAATACTAATAGGAACACAAGAGTAATTTCAAGCTCAAGGATATATTTCTCTCAAAGTAAGAAGCGTACAAGCATAAGCACAAGCACTCAAAGTTAGTTTACAATGGGAGGTTATATAGCCGAGGCTACAACCGTATACACTTAGGTATACAAGTTGGGTATACTAGACAAAACTACAAAGTAAAGCTTATTCTAGTATATTGAGTGTCTTAACAGGCTAAGACACTCAGTCATAATCATGACACTAATAGACATTGACTTTAACAAAGACTACTAAATACAAACGACATTTAATGTAGATGATCTTCAAAGCTTCAGATAATCTTTTGTATTTAATGCAGCATGGGAGAGGTAAGGCGCTTTATCTGACTCATTACATGTTGTCTTTGTCTTTACTCAGACCAGCATGTCTTGTGTCAGTACCTTTTGTACTATGAGAGTAAGCTGCTACAGTCTTTGTCAGAGGATAAACCTCGGAAGTCTTTCTTCAATGCATGTGAGGATTCCTCGGAAGCAGTTGTCTTTTATAACCTTCGACAGGAACCAGTTATCCTTCGGAAGCAATGCTGCTTCCGAAGAATCACTTCTTCCTTCCGAAGATTTGTATTCAAAGAGGTTCCTATACTTAGACAAAATAAGAAGTTTGGTGAGCACCAGCCTTTATTAGTCTTTACAGTCTCCCCCTAGGCTGATGCTACCAAAACTTCTAAGGAATGAACCTTGGCTTCCATGTACCTCTCAGTACCTGTGCTCTCCTTCTTATCAATCTTACGGCTGACCTCCCATCTGTTCCATCATCAGGATTATTGAGAGGGAGCTTGTCTAGATCGAAGATGTAAGGTTTTGCCAACATTGTCAGATGCAAGATATCTAGCAGTTTTATTTCCCCATTGGAGTCAGTGAGAATAAATGTCCTCTCTTGTGAATTGAAACTCCAATGTACTAAGGGGACGTATGAATGTTCATGCATTAATCTGCTGATATCCCTCATGTCATCTTTAAATCGTCTGGTTTCTGGAGCAGGTTTTGGCTTGATTTCAGGTACTGAGACGGATGCATCAGGCTCAGAGTCGGAAGAGACAGTTTTTGTTTTCTTTTTCTTTTTGGCCATGCTCTTTCTTCTTATGAATCTTGGTTTGTCTTGAGCAGTGGCCTGACTCCTCAGAACTCTGGCCTGTTGGTCCTCCACATTGGATCCCATTGCATCTTCTGTTCTTGCAGTGGGTTCTGGGCCTGCAGTCTCAGTTCTTGGAGGACTTGAACTCCTCTCATCTGCCATAGATTGTTTCTCAGGATCAGGGACTTTTGTCTTCATAGATGGGCTTGATGGAGGAGTTATTTGTTCTTCTTTAGGATTTAGGGGGAACATGTTGTGCATTTCTATTCTAGCTCATCCCCCTAAACCTAAGCCTCTCATTAGGCATGCCTTTTGAGCCCTTATATGTTCAATTGGAAGTAACTCACCTCTGGCAATTTTAGCCTTGATATCTCGGATGTGCATATCCATGGTCGAGTTCTTCATAGGGCCTAGCTGCCGAGCATGGAAGCCATATTCCAGGAGAAAGGCCTTGTTCTTGTCTCTGTAGGCCTTTTCTTTTTGCTTCTTTGTTAGTACAATCTGAGCCTTTGATGCAGCAACAGCTTGTTCTTGCTGCTGCACCTTGTCCAGCTCGGCAGCCATTCTAGGTACCGACCAGTTAATGACTTCATCAAAGTCATAGCCTCTCTCTTCGAGCAAGGCAGACAGTCTCACTCGTTCTTCATCTTGAGAGGTATTTGGTCGGCCCTTTGTTTTCTTTGGTCTCCTCTCCTCCTGTTCTGCTTCCTCCTCTGGGGTAAGCTTTCTTTTTCCTTTGTCATCAACTGTTACATTTACCCCGGAGGAGATTTCTCCTGTAGCCTCACCAATTGGTTCATCGGCAGATAGCTCCTCTGTGGAAGAGTCATCAATAATGACTGGGCCTTTGGAAACAGCTGCAGCTTCGGAATTAACCTCAGCATTCACTGTCTCCTCCAGTTGACCAATCACCTTGGATGATTCCTTATTAGTTTCCACTAAGGGCTTAGGAGAGGAGGAGAGGTCTTCAGCAGCTTCTGTCCCAGAAGGGGACACAGGTTCCATGGAAATTTGTTCTTCTTGTGTGGTGTCTTCCATGGCAACCTGAGCTGCAGTCTCAGAAGGCCGGAGACTTAGTCCCAAGAGGGGACTGAGGTTCCAAAGAGACATTTGATGTTTGCTGTTCAGTCTCTTTGGCAACCTCCCTTGTATCCTCAGAAGCAGAAGAAGAGGAAGTAGAAGAAGAATCTTGAAAATAAGTACCCAAGAAGTCATCCCATTCAGCAGTCAAAGTGACTAAGGATGGATTAACTTCCTGTGCACCCTCCTCTTCTCTTGCTTCTGATCCTGACCCTGCAGTTGGTATATTCTCCCCCTTTTTGGTAGCATCAGGGGAGGTAAAAGTGGTAGTAGCAGGATCAGGATGAAACGGATGCAGAAGAACAGGTGGACGCCTCCTGAGATCCAGAATGGTAGCTTCTTTGGTCTGAATCTCAAACCGCAGGGTAGCCACCTCAGCTTCCAACTGAGCTACCCTGGCTTGGAGGAAAGTTATTGTAGCCGTCAATTCCTGTGTGGATGTGCCCTCCTCTACCGGAGTAGAATCATGGGGCGATGGAGTCCTGAGCCTAGCTCCTGCACCTCCACCACCAGATGTGGGTTCTTGGCACCCTGGATTCCCTTCATTGAGAAGAACCTCAAAGAAGTCCTCCCCAACATAGATTGCCGCAGGTGAGGTCCTATTGCCTGTACCACTGTCCTGTGGATCTTTATTAAGATCAACAGTAGTGGCAGCCTCACCTGCATTGACCCCTACAGAACTACTGGGGCCAACCTCTGATTGAATAGGCTCTGGGTCAGGGAACCGAGCTTGTAACTGTGTCACCACTCTCATTAAAGTTTGGGTAGTGGGAGAGAGTGGTTCCTCCACAGCTAGAGCAGGGGTTCCTTGAGCCTGGGTGATAGTATGGGTGGGGGGCATTTCTGGATGATACAATCCTGGAGACTTGGGAGACAGTCTCTGATCTAAGGGAGTTGCTTCATGAGAAGCAGACTCAATTATTGGTGCATCCCTGTGAATATTCTCAGTTATGTTTTGAGACATAAGCTGAGGGCTTGCAGGCTGGTTTAAGGACAATCACAGGTTCCAGAGGAAGAACCTGTGTATCAATAAGAGGTGTGGCTTTCACCTTAGGTAGAACTGTGCCCTGAGCAGTCCTTTTAACCTTTTTCTGTTTGGGTTCAGTAGAAGGAGCCTGAACAACTGTAGAAAGTTGCACAGGGTTTCGTTTGCGTTTGTAAGTGATTTTTATGGGATGAGGAACAGAAGTGGAAGGTGTGGGTTCAGTATCTGTGGGGTTAACAGAACTGTCACCTTCTTGAGTGTGTGACTCCATAGAGGGAAGAAGGGGAGTGAAGTTCCCAGAGAACTGGGCACCCTTCTTCTTAAGTTGTACAAAAACCTTGGATGAGACCAAGGGCATTTTGTATATATTCCCAGTTAGAGAGAGGGAACTGCCCAACTCCTCATTGAAAATCTGTTGTAAAAACCTGGGATACATACAAAATTTCTTTGGTGACGAAATATTGTCAACCAAATTATTGAAAATGAAAGCAGAAAAGTTAAACAGTTTGTTAGAGATCAAACCATGAATAGCCGAAGCTAAGTCAGATGGTATTTGATCCCAACCACCAGCTTTATTGGAAAGACAGTGCAGAAACAAATGTATGAGGTACTTGTAATTATAGGACACTCTACCCTTCAAATAGGTTGTTGAAGGGAGAGGACCTTCGTACCCCATCGACTTAAATGTCGATGCTACCTCATCCTTAGTGAAAGAGACCCTTCCACCGGCATCATTGAATTTAAGATGCCGACAGATGGTTTCCACAGTGATAGCAATGGGATGAGCATCAATGGTGGCTTCAAGAGACCGACCATTGGGAGACGAAGAAACAGAACAAGATGCCCAAAACTGTTGGTGATGAGATTCATACACCAAGGGCTGAACAGTTAGTGCAAAGAAATACCTGCTCCTTTGAAGAAAGGAGATTATTGGGGCAAAGTCAGCATCATGTTCTGCTGATAACTCCGCCGGTACGTTGTGAGCAGGTTTGAAAGCAAAAAGAGCCATGGCAGTTTGTGATTTTAGGGCATAAATTGGGAGTTCAAAGAAAGGAAGATTTCAAAGTGAAACGGTTTGTGAGAATGCGAATGAGCGGGAGACCTTTATATACCTTCGGATTTCAGCATTTAATATATAGACACATTAAATTTGAGATCCGGATGTCAGAAAAAGGTCTTCCGATGACAGCTGGTCTCACAATTAATTTTCTCTGACTGAGTTGCTTCCGAAGAAGTGGCTTTCGGAAGCAGCTTATTAGACCAAAAGTGTTCAGAAGAGATGTGCTTCCGAAGTATAAAATTTATACTGTCGGAAGCACTGCTTCTGAAATGTTAGATAATTCATTAGGCAAAATGTTCTTCGGAAGACACTTTCTTCTGAAGAGTAACTTGAGAAGCCTATGCTTCCAAAGATAATGTATCGGAAGAGTATTACTTCAGAAGGTAACTTAGCTTCTGAAGTGTGAGATCTTCCGACTAAGGAAGAAATAATGCTTCTGAAGACTTAACCTATCTTCTGCTGAGTAGTTACTCATTGGAAGATAAGTTAAGTTTATCTTCCGAAGAATTATTTATTCCTTGTCAGTACATTTATTCAAAGTTGATCATCCCAATGGATGTTATTAAGTACCTGAATCTTCCTTCATCAAACGCCTTTGTGAAGAGATCTGCCAAATTGTTTTCTGAATCAACTTTGACCAAATGAATCAACTTCTTTTCTGCACAATCTCTGATGAAATGGTATCTGATGTCAATGTGCTTGGTCTTGGAATGCTTGACAGGATTATTGGTGATGGAGATTGCACTGGAATTGTCTATCTGAATAGGAGTATTGAACAGATCTACTCCATAATCCTTCATCTGATTCTGGATCCAGATGACTTGTGCACAGCAGCTAGAAGCAGCTATATATTCAGCCTCTGCAGTAGAAGTAGAAACACATGATTGTTTCTTGCATTGCCAAGACACAATCCTGGATCCAAGAAATTGACATCCTCCTGATGTGGATTTCTTGCTGATGTTGCAACCCCCATAATCACTGTCTGTATAAGCCATGAATTGGAAGTCTTCATTTCTAGGATACCATAATCCTAGACTTGGTGCTCCTTTGAGGTATCTAAAGATTCTTTTTACAGCCAGCATATGAGAGACTTTGGGATTAGCCTGAAATCTTGCACACACACAAGTTGCAAACATGATATCTGGCCTGCTTGCTGTGAGATACATCAAAGAGCCTATCATTGCTCTGTACTGGTGCTGATCAACATCCTCCCCCTCAAGATCAGGGCTAAGTGATGTTGTTTTGGACATAGGAGTTCCCAGAGCTTTGCAATCAGAAAGCTTGAATCTTTCAAGAATGTCCTTGACATATTTTGATTGATTAATGAAAATCCCTGTAGGAGTTTGTTTCACTTGTAATCCAAGAAAGAAGGTGAGTTCTCCCATTGAACTCATCTCAAATTTGGATTTCATCAGAGATTCAAACTCCTTGCAGAGAGATTCATTAGTAGAACCAAAGATAATGTCATCAACATAGATTTGAACTAGCATGATATGTTGATTAGACTTCTTGAAAAAGAGAGTTTTATCAATTGTTCCTCTCTTGAATTTGTTTGCCAACAGAAAAGAAGATAAAGTTTCATACCATTTTCTGGGAGCTTGATGCAACCCATAAAGAGCCTTATCAAGCTTACAGACATGATCAGGAAACTTTGGATCTTCAAATCCTGGAGGTTGGCACACATATACTTCTTCATCAATTTTTCCATAAAGAAAGGCACTTTTAACATCCATCTGAAACACTTTGAAATCTTTTGCAGCTGCAAATGCCAAAAATATTCTAATAGCTTCAATTCTGGCAACAGGTGCAAAGACTTCATCATAGTCAATGCCTTCCTCTTGAGTGTATCCCTGAACAACCAATCTTGCTTTGTTCTTGATGACAACACCTTTGTCATCTTTCTTGTTTGTGAACACCCATTTGGTTCCAATGGCATACTTTCTTTTAGGCAAAGGACAAGTTTTCCAAACTCCTTGTCTTTGAAACTGAAGAAGCTCTTCTTGCATAGCTTCTACCCAACTGTTATCTTTTAAAGCCTCTGCAACCTTCTTAGGCTCTATTTGGGATAGAAAACAAGAAAACAAGCAAACATTTGCTTCATGCATAGAGCTTCTAGTTCTGACACCTTCTTCTACATTGCCAATGATGTTTTCAACTGGATGAGTGTTGTGAATTCGAGTCCTTGGAATCACATCCAGTTGAGAAGATTCATCCACGTTGAGTGACTCAAGGTTAGGAAGAACCACCTCAAGCTGGATTTCTGGCAGATCATGTGGATTCAAAGTTTGGACTGTTGTGGGTTGGTTTTCTCTGGGAGTAGTGGTTTCCAGAAAATTTTCCTCTGCTGATGGACTTCCTACTTCTTCTTGATGTTGTGAATTAGAAGCAGCTTCAATTGAGGGACATGCCTGAGATGTGTTGATTGTCTCAGACTGTGACACATCATTTTGTGTTGATGTGGATTCTGCCAAGTTTTGTCTTGAAGCTATTGACAGTTCAACACGAAAATCATCTTCTCTTGAGCCTTTGGAGGTGTCTGTGGTAGCTGACTGTGAAACTGGAACATACTCTTTCACCAGATTAAATGCAGATGTAAAACTATCAAGATCAAACAACCAATCAGGGTCGGTTCCAGGTTTATTGAGAGTATGTTCATTGAACTGAACATTTGCAGACTCTTCAATAACTCTGGATGCTTTGATGTATACTCTATACGCTTTAGCATTTGAAGAGTACCCAACAAAGTAGCCCTCTGCTGATTTCTCAGCAAACTTGGCTAAGTAATCTTTAGTATTCAAGATGGTGCATTGACATCCAAATGGTTTGAGAAATCCAATGAATGGCTTTCTCTTATGCCAAATTTCATAAGGAGTCATACCATGTGACTAAACTACCAATATTCTGTTTTGGACATAACAGGCAGTGTTGACTGCTTCTGCCCAAAAAGTTATTGGGAGTTTGGCATCTGACAACATGGTTCTTGCAGCCTCAATTAGTGTCCTATTCCTTCTCTCAGCGACACCATTTTGTTGTGGAGTTCTAGGAGCACTAAATTGTCTTGTGATACCTTTAGATTCACAAAAAGAATTTAAAACATGATTCTTGAATTCTGTTCCTTGATCTGACCTGATTATTTTTACTTGATGGTCACTTTCATTCTCCACCCTGAGTATAAATAACTTTAGGATTTCGGCAGTTTCATCCTTGGTATTTAAGAAAAAGACCCAGGTATACTGAGAGAAATCATCAGTAACCACCAAACAGTATGATTTTCTACCAAGACTTTTAACACTTGTGGGACCAAACAAGTCCATATGTAGTAAATGAAGGACTGTGGTAATTGAATTTATCTCTTTGGCATAATGAGATGACTTGTGCTGCTTACCCTTTAAGCATGCAACACATTTATCAATACAGATAAATTCCTTTGTTGGTAAACCAGTTACTAAATTATTTTTGACCAGTTTATTCATATTTTTGAGGTTTACATGACAAAGTCTTCTATGCCAAAGTGATGATTCATCAAGTGAAGCTTTTGAGACAAAGCAGCTTATATTACTAAGAGGTGCAGCTGTGCTCATATCTAGCATATACATGTTATTTCTTCTTGGAGCTCTGAGTAGAATTTGATCATTTGGTATCACAAATCCTGGTTTCAGGACAATGCATTCATGCTCAGTAAACAACATGTTATGCTTTTGATCACACACCTGTGATACACTTAGTAAATTGTAGTTAAGTTCTTTTACAAAATGTACATTCTCAAAGCTTACCTTACCATTTGTGATTGTGCCTCTACCTGTTATGTAACCTCCTACTGGATCACTTCCAAAAGCAACAGACCCGCCAAAGAATGGTTCATATTTGTGCAAGAGGGTCTTGTTGCCTGTCATGTGCCTGGAGCAGCCACTGTCAACTATCCACAAGTTGCCTTTTGATTCCTGCTGTCCCTGCACATGATCAGAAGTGAGTTAGTTTCTGATGGGAACCCAAGCCCATGTGGTCTTGGGTTTACCATTTGCATCATTGTAAGTAAATTTCTTTGACATCATCCTAGGTGGGACAGATGATGTGGCTGCTTCTGATGTGGGTGATGGCTTATCAGTTGATTCCTTCTTCTTCCATTCTTGTTTTGTCTTTTGAGTTTTCGGAAGACTTTGTTTCTTTTGATATTCATCGGAAGCCACTTTACCTTTTCTATCGGAAGCTTCTCTTTTCTTTGCTTCCGATGCTTTTCTTCCGAAGAAAGATAATTTCATTTGTTTGTTGAAAACATTCCTTTGATGGGCTTCCGAGGTTCCTTTTCTATCAGAAGCTTCCCTTTTCTTTGCTTCCGATGCTTTCCTTTCAAAAACCCTTTTATCTTGTTTCTTCCTATTTTTGGAGGTACTTGCTTCCGACACCCTTCTGACTGAATTTCTTCTCTGTTCTTCCGAAGAAGTAGATGACTGACTCCAATTATTCTTTCTTCCTCTTCCCTTGCTTGAGGAAATTCTGCTTCTTGGATTATAGAAGCAATCAGCAGCAAAATGATTCTTTTCACCGCACATCAGACATATAGTTTGACTGTTTGGAGAGTGTTGCTGCTGATTCCTTTTGATGGAGTCCGAGCTTTGATCTTCAGAGAGTGATGATTTGGATGTTCCAACATACTTGTTGGTCTTAGATTTTGTCTGTTTCCTTGGAGAATTGATCTTTCTTTCCATTGATCTACCTCTTTTTGACTTGTCAGATGGGCAAGTCACATACTCATCTGAGGAGATATTTTCTGTGGTTTTAGCTTTGACAAAAACTGTTGAATGTTTCTTAGTTTTCTTATTTTGTTTCTTAATTTTCAAAGCTTGTTTTTCTTTTACTGGTTTAATAGAAATATCATCCTCATCTGAGCATGTTGAGGTACTTGGATTAGAGAGATTATCCGTTTGAACCACCTTGTGTATATCTAATACCTCATTATACACAAGATCAACTAGTGGTTTACACCTAACATCTGCTATGGGGGTATAAGCAGATGGAGGTTCTACTTTGTTATATCCCAAACCAGCCCTATGTTTATTTACCAATTCAGTTGTGCTGCTCATCCTGAAAAGTTTTTCATATTTTTCACCTTGGCTTAGAAATTTGTCTCTGTAAGACTCAGCCAATACAAGTTCAGTCTTGGCAGTGGTTAGTCTTTCAAAAAGATTTTTAATCTGACACTGTTTATTAGTGTCTTCATGTTTTAAACTTGAAATAGTTTTCTCCATTTCATCAATCTTTTCTTTGTAATTTCTTTCAACCTCAAAGAAATTTGCCTTGACAACTTGTAAAGACTCAAGCTCATTACAGAGTTGAGAATTTATCTTTTTATAAATAGGTAATGTTTCTGAGCATTCAGGTGAGCACATTTTATTATTTACCTTGTTTGAGGAGGATGAGTCATCTGCCATCAAAGCACTGTTGGAAATGGAGGCATCTTCTGCTTGAAAACTCCAGTCTGAGAAATCATGATGCTCAGCAATATTTGCATTGAAGGTTTGATTTGTTGCTTGCTGGTTAATTTGCCTCTCTCCTGTTGCTGGCTGATTCCTTGGTGCTTTGCATTCTCTTGCAAAGTGACCAAGCTGCTGACAGTTGTAGCATCTGATTTTGGATTTATCCAGTCCAAAACTTGTTTTCATGTTATGTTTCTTGAACTGCCTCCCTGTTCTTTGATAAAATTTCTTTGCTCTGAAAGAAATCATGGCCATCTGATAATTTATGTCCATCTCTTCTAAATCATCAGCAGGGATTCCTTCCAGATCTTCTTGACATAACTGAAAGTAGTTTGTTTCTTCAGTTACTAAAGCTCCTTGCCCAGACGTTGGTAGTGAAGTTGGGTTTGAGAGATGATTTGGGAGTGAGTTTGATGAAGTTAAGGTTTCAGGAAGTGTGACATTGGGTATGGATGTAGGATGGTAGATGGGTTGGAAACTTTGATATGGAGAATTGTTGATGGGTGCATGAAGAGCAGCTGAACCTGATGGTGAATGGAAGGCTTTAGATTCTTGGACATCCAGTTCCATCTGATAGGCACTGAGAATACCGAACAACTCTCCCAGAGTTAGAGTCTTCAGATTTTCTGTTCTTCTGATTGTTACCGAGTAAATGTTCCATGCCTTTGGAAGAGATCTCAGAAATTTTCTGAGCACGTCTTGATTATCCAGAGTTGCACCTGCAGATGCCAAATCATTCACAAGTTGGACATACCTTAGGTACTGTGAAGACATATTTTCATTGTTTTGTTGACAAAAGTTCTCAAACTTTTGTTTCAGCATATCCTTCTTGTTCTCTTTGACATCATCTGAACCTTCATACATCTGCTTCAAGGAGTTCCACAGTTCTTGAGCAGATTTGCATTTCTTGAATGCATGTATAATAGAGTTAGGTATTGACATCTGAATGAGCCAGAGAGCTTTAGAGTCAACTTCCATCTTCTTGTAATCTTCGTCTGAATATATAGATGGATCTTTTGGTACTGCAGGTCCTCCAGCTCCAGCCGCAGCAATTGTGGGAACGTAAGGACCTTCAAGAACAGATTTCCAAAGCTTGAAGTCTTGATTCCTAATGAATCCTTCCATTCTGACTTTCCAGGTGTCAAAATCTTCAGGTGTGAACATTGGTGGCTTGTTGAGAGTGCCATTTTCTGTATCATGTTTGTTTAGAGCAGCCATCTTAGACAGACACAGAAAATATGAGTGTTAAGACGATGAGATTTTATAAGAAATAGAACTGGTAACTTGATGATAATTAGTCAGTCAAGTTCAAGAGCCAAAGCTCTGATACCACTTGTAGGATCGGGTTGCTTAATCTAAACAACACTTCACAAGTATTTCTTAAACAATCTAACAGATGCGGAATGTTCTGTTAGAATAATCTCACAAGCACTCGAAATGACAAAGTAATAATCCTTGAATACTAATAGGAACACAAGAGTAATTTCAAGCTCAAGGATATATTTCTCTCAAAGTAAGAAGCGTACAAGCATAAGCACAAGCACTCAAAGTTAGTTTACAATGGGAGGTTATATAGCCGAGGCTACAACCGTATACACTTAGGTATACAAGTTGGGTATACTAGACAAAACTACAAAGTAAAGCTTATTCTAGTATATTGAGTGTCTTAACAGGCTAAGACACTCAGTCATAATCATGACACTAATAGACATTGACTTTAACAAAGACTACTAAATACAAACGACATTTAATGTAGATGATCTTCAAAGCTTCAGATAATCTTTTGTATTTAATGCAGCATGGGAGAGGTAAGGCGCTTTATCTGACTCATTACATGTTGTCTTTGTCTTTACTCAGACCAGCATGTCTTGTGTCAGTACCTTTTGTACTATGAGAGTAAGCTGCTACAGTCTTTGTCAGAGGATAAACCTCGGAAGTCTTTCTTCAATGCATGTGAGGATTCCTCGGAAGCAGTTGTCTTTTATAACCTTCGACAGGAACCAGTTATCCTTCGGAAGCAATGCTGCTTCCGAAGAATCACTTCTTCCTTCCGAAGATTTGTATTCAAAGAGGTTCCTATACTTAGACAAAATAAGAAGTTTGGTGAGCACCAGCCTTTATTAGTCTTTACAACGAGTGCTCGTAGCAGTTAGCATGGTTGTAGACTGTAGAGGCGGAGGTACTGAGGTAGTCAGATAGTGTGGATTTAGGGTTTCAGAAGATTGCTACCATCGATCTCCTGTTTGTTTGTGGATTGCAGTTGTATTGTTGAACGAATTAAATCAGAAATGGGCTTTCTATGTGGGCTTAACAATGGGTAAAGTAGTATAATGTAAAAGAAGCCTACTTCTATTTCGGATTATTCGGATATCCGAATAACCCGAACAACCCGAATGTTTTTGAACGTGCTATCCGAAATCCGACCCAAAATCCGAATTAGTTAATCGGATTCGGATATATCCGACCCGAATATCCGAATTTTCAATTCGAATAGGTTTTTTCGGATTTCAAATACGTTCGGATTTCGGATTTGTTCGGATTTCGGATTTTTTGAACACCCCTATTGCCCGGTTAACACCCATCTTGTCACCTCTAAATTAATATCACTGTCAGATATGAGAGAAAATTGTTTATATATGTGTGTGTAGGGTTTGTATTATGTGAAAAACCTGATCTTAGAGAGAAAACCCTTAAATCCTATGTGAGAGATGTATGCCTCTATGTGACCGACTGACGTCTGGCTGTGACCGCATTAGATTGTACTACCAACATGTATTTTTAAATAAAAGATGGGTTTTGAGCTAGGTATACTCAATGGATATTTATAGTAAAGTAACCGAAACCCACGGGTGACAAGTAATTACTTATGGATACCCAATAGGTTTTAGGCTGAGTTTGGGATAAACTTTTATAATTTGGTATGGGGTTGAGATTAACCAAAACCTATAGAGTATCTATTGAGTAATTACACATTAAGTATTGTACATAACTGTGGTTTTGAGCAAAAGAGTTTACTAAAATACCTGTTGTATATACCCAGTTCAAAACCTGTCAGGTATGTATATAGTAACTATTAATAATTTACACTTATCATGATCACCCTAAAATGGCTTAAATAACTAAAATATATAAAGTAGATATCATGGTTGTGCTTTGTGATGTTAACGTTAATATGGTTATGTTAAAAAAAGACTATGAAGTTATCATGTCCCGGCTTCAAATATTGAAGCACAGGTGAAAAGAACACAAAGCAAAGGTATGTTCAAAAATCCCACAAATGTTTTGCCATTATAAAAATGAACGTTAACTTACCTTGATTCTTTTATAACATAAATACAAAAGATAAGGATTTATTTTATATGTTTGCCCATGCACCCAAGTCATGCTCCTACATATTCAACTCCTTGAATTCTTTTAGTGTCCATTAATCTAGTTTTCATACAAATTAAAGTATATTAGTGGCCATGTGGCAGGAAGTGAGTAACTAAAAGCATGACATGCGTTTATGAAAACATATAGATGATGATGAACCCAAAACATAACAAAAACAGTCTTAAAATCTAAAAGGTCAATTGATCTAATCAGACTCAAATTAAACGCCTCATGTTCTTTTATACCATGGTCAAAGTCTTGTTGGGAATATTGGTGGTATTCGGTTTGACTTTTAGGTAAAAACAAGTTTGATCAATTAGTATATTAAATCCATATTTAATAAACTTAGCGGAATTAGGGTTTCAAACTTTAACACTATAAAATTCCCAATCAGGATCATGGTTACAAACATACAAACACAGATTTAATATTAACTAATCTAATCTACTGATGAGAAAAGATTATACCCTTTCGGTTTATGATTAACCGTTTGAGACACCGAGGTTCAACGAACGATTGCTAGATCACGAGCACGAACGGGTTCCTGGTTCACAATGGAAGCAAGAGATGATTTTGGTTCGTTGATGGGAAATCACGAATGGTATCTTATCTAATGGTAATAAAACCAAGAAAATCAATTTCCTTCTTCCTTTTAGTCTTCTACGGTAATCTTCCAAAAAACAAAATTGTTTTATTTTGTGTTTTGATGGCAGATCGAGAAATCAAGGAAAAAGAAAAACAACCATTTATTCTTTTTCTTTGTTGACGGCAACAACAAAAATTAGGGTTGATGTTGTAGATTAATCCTTATTAATCTTATATACTCACTTTGGGCCCTAAAGCCTAATCTAATTAGTTTAGGTCCAATACGTAATATCAAGCCCAACACTATTAGTTTAATTAAATAAGTAATTAAACTTATATAATTTATAACAATTATAAATTATAAATCCGTTCGTGATTACCAATTAATCAAGTTAAGTGGTTTTAATGTTCGTTGACCAATGTGTAACTCTTACGGGTCACAGCTCAGATACTAGACTTATGATAATCATTGTCATCTATCCTTTCTGTAAAAGACATCAATTGAAATAATGAGACATGGATCTAATTCATTCTCATATGACGTTCAATTATTATCGTTCTCGATTTAGATTCAGAGTGGTCCAATCAAACACACAGTCAGTTTGGGTAAGGCCTTACACTTCACCAGTTTGAATCAACGAGGGCGCCATAATGTCTAACTGTTACATAAAATATGTAAGATTACATAATCCCAATCTTGATTATATACAACTCCCACTGAACCTCAGGACCATTACCAATCAAAGCCTTTATGACTGACAGTTACGCGACAACGATTGACAATGATCAAAGAATGTCCCTTAGTAAACGAAAGTTCTAGTATATATCTCAGGTCAGAGGATACAAGATGAGTTTACCAATTTCAAAACCATCTCATGACTAAGATCCATGGAGATGATTTGAAGCGAGTTACATCCAACATCATTCATAATGATTTCTGTGAATTTGGTAGTCAACTACTTGAGACCAAATCCAGAATAGTCTTAATTCAGAGTCGTTCCCGTGAGTCTAACTGACTATGGATAATTAAGAATACAATATTCATGGATTAAACGTATTAAAATTGAACACAGTTATAAAAATTCAGAATTGCATTTAAACCGGTAAATCAAAAGTGAATTCAAAAGTATAACTGTTTATATGTTCGTACATCCAAATACTAAATCAAAACATATCGCTAGCAAATCTAAGCCCAATCGCATTCCTGTGCTGATCATACTTGTCCTGAGTCATGGGCTTAGTGAACGGGTCTGCTAGGTTTTGATCTGTGTCCACTTTGCTTATTATGATGTCTCCACGTTCCGCTATTTGTCGTATGTAGTGAAACTTTCTCAAAATGTGCCTGGATTTGTGATGAGACCTGGGCTCTTTGGCTTGAGCTATAGCACCTGTGTTATCACAAAAGATTTCTATAGGTTTCCGAATACTTGGAACCACATCGAGGTCAGCTATGAACTTCTTTATCCAAGCAGCTTCCTTTGCAGCATCCGATGCAGCAATATATTCAGATTCGGTGGTTGAATCCGCCACTACACTCTGTTTGGAACTTTTCTAGGAGACAACTCCTCCATTAAGAGTGAATACAAAACCTGATTGTGAGCGAGAGTCATCTCGGTCAGTCTGGAAGCTAGCATCAGTGTAACATCTTACAGTGAGTTCTTCTTCCACTCCTCCAAATATCAAGAACATTTCCTTAGTTCTTCTCAAGTACTTCAGAATGTTCTTGACTGCAGTCCAACGGGCAATGCCAGGATTTTGCTGAAAACGACTGGTCATGCTCAAAGCATACGAGACGTCAGGTCTAGTGCATAACATAGCATACATGATAGAACCAATCGCCGAGGCATATGGAATTGCTTGCATTCGCCTAATTTCAATGTCCGTTGAAGGAGATTGCGATTTGTTCAACACGGTTCCTTTAGTCATGGGAATAGTCCCTTTCTTGGAGTTCTCCATGTTGAAGCGTGTCATCATTTTGTCTATGTATGTACTTTGACTCAACCCTAGAAGCCGCTTAGATCTATCTCTGTGGGTTTTTATTACAAGAATGTAAGCTGCTTCTCCAAGATCTTTCATTGCAAAACAAGTTCCCAACCGGTGCTTGACTTCGTTAAGCATAGGAATGTTGTTTCCAATAATCAGTATAGCATCCACATACAAGATGAGGAATGATATAGTGCTCCCACTTGCCTTTCTGTAAACATAAGGTTCATCTTCATTTTTGATGAAACCAAACTCTTTGATCTTTTGATCAAAACGAAGATTTCAGCAGCGAGATGCCTGTTTGAGTCCATAAATGGACTTATTTAGTTTACATACCTTACTTGGATATTTTGGATCAATAAAACCATCAGGTTGAACCATATAGACATCTTCAGAAAGATGTCCATTAAGAAAAGCGGTTTTAACATCCATTTGCCATATCTCATAGTCATAATATGCAGCTATGGTAAGTAATATCCTGATCGATTTGATCATAGCAACGGGTGAAAAAGTTTCGTCATAGTCAACACCTTGAGTTTGAGTGAAACCCTTCGCAACTAGCCGTGCTTTTTAGGTATGAACATTTCCATGCATGTCAATTTTTTTTTGAAAATCCATTTGCTCCCTACTGCCTGTGAACCAGGGGTAACTCAACCAAGTCCCATACTTGATTGTCACGCATGGATTGCATCTCAAAATTCATGGCATCGAGCCATTTCGCAGATTCTGGATCTGATATAGCAGATTTGTAGTTAGTAGGTTCGTCATCAGGCTCAGCTCCTACCAGGACTTCAGAACCATCAAGATGCCAAAGGTATCTATGAGGAGCATTGCGAGTCCTGCTACTTCTACGAATGCTTGTGTTTATGTGTGACAACTGGTACTAAACCGTATGGCAAGTCCGTACAGTGGGTGTACTTTCACCACGTACTGTGTGTAAATACAGTACGTAAACAGTTGTGTGATAACAGAACTTGGAAAACAAATCACAGTTGTATGTGATTAAGTGAAAACTTAAATACAATAAATACAACAACTCAAGAGAAACAACAGTGTTCAAACGAATAACAATAACAAATCGGTTGCGATCTGATATCCATAGATGACAGGAATCAGATGACCGACGATTCAAAGTAACAGCAAAGCGATAACAGGATGTTCAGTTGAGTCCGACAGTGAGGAAACACAATTCAAATCAGATTTGCAGTGTCGTTTCTGAATAATAAACTGACAGCGTGTTTGCGTGGGTGACGATTCACACAAACATATATGTGAGTTTAACGATCTGAACGATAACTGATAATTAGAAAACCAAATCAGAAAGTGAAACGTACAATCGTGTTCGTACAGTTAGCGCTCTGTACGAAGACGCGCGTAAGTGACGCGATCTGACAAAACGAAAACGCGACACGAACGAAATTAAATTAATAAAATAAAATATTTAACATTTTACAATTTTGAAACTCATCAAATAATTAAAATAAACTCTCTTTTATTTGTTACTAATTAATTACGCGTAATTTTCCGGTTACGCGATGAATTAACGAACCGAGCAACCGAAACGAACCCGGACACCACACGGGGTATAAAAACCCTAAAATGAGAGTGTTTCTCATTTTATTCATCTTCCTCCTCTCTCCAACACCCAAAATCTGGCCACCACCATTTTAGGGTTTTCTACACCTTCTCTCCTCCATATCTCTTTCATTTCTTGGCCAAATCACCCCATCTTTGGACCTACACGAAGGTATTGATCTCCTCTACACGAAAGTACAACCGATCTAAAGAGAAACCCACAGAAATTTGAGGTACGAGGCTGCAAACATGTCGAAAATAGGGTTTTCAAAACCCATTTGATGAATACTCTATATAACCGGTTAGCCACATCTCATTCTAAACCATATGACCTTGAACGAGACTTCAACCACACAACCTCCCCAAACTCGACCAGACCCAAGGTGATGCTCGAGACTTGGCTGCCTCACAGGTCGTCGAATGGGACTTGGCCGAAAGGCCTAGAGTCGAATGGCCAGATCCGAAAGGCTCCATTCGCCGGTCAGCCACCTGCTTCGGTCGGCACTCATTCGCTGGCACCTTTCTCATTCGCCGAGCCACTTTACTTCGGCCAAAGCATGACCATTCGACCACCACCCTTCGCTGACCACCCTCATTCGACTCCTATTTTCATTCGGCAACCATGTGATTCGGCCACCCCAAACCAGTCGGCCAAACAATCTGAATCGGCCCAAGGCCTGTTGTTGCGGCCCAAGCTCAGTCCATTCGGCCCACTTTTATCTCATACGGCTCAACCTGGTTCTTCAGCCCAACCGTAGGCCCACATAGCTTCTTGGCCCAAGGGGCATGTTTAGGCCCAATAAAGTCTTCTAGTTTGGCCCACAGATTAGGCCCACAGTGGTTAAACTCACCTAAATTCATTCAGCCCACGCTTGAGCTAGCCCACAACATCACCAATTCGGCCCAAGAGATTCTGTAGGCCCAATTTCTTTGGCCCAGAACATAATCGATTTGGCCCACACACGCCTCAATCGGCTCATATGACAAGAGAAGTTAACGTTTTCTAAAATTAATGAATAACATGCATGGAAGTTTTAAAAACCATTACTACAAAGGTGACAGGGTTTTGGTGTAATTTCATAAAACCTACAACCTAGTCATCTAGGATATGTTAAACAAGTGATTTCAAGTAGTTAGACAAAGGGAACTATGAACATGCAAACTCTTTTACAAAATACCAAGGATGGTTAATCTATAACTTAGAGTCTAAGCTTATGTTTATAAACTATAATGGTTATCAAGAATACGCAAAATGATAAGGTAAAAACAAAGTTAAACACAAGGCAAAGTTCAAGGTATACTAAGCTTAATTTGAATTGATTAAGTGTTAGTAACATCTCTCATAATCAAATCCGGGCCAAACGATGACCAAGACCTATAAGTGTTAACCCACCTTAGGGCTAACACCTATTACGTACACAAAACAGCTACAACTTATACTTGCAAGTTACAAACTTTGTGAATTCAATACAGGATCATGAAATCAACCACAAGAACAATCAGGAGAGCGCGTGCATTTTCATTTAAGCTAAGTTGACCCCACAACAACAAGGTGAGTTCATATGCCCCTTTTTTAAAATCTTTACTGATTTCAAAGCTCGGGGCTGAGAAACATGCTAAACTTTTATATATTTAAAAGTTCTCATTAACATGTTACTTATATTATGATTTAGATAATAATTATTTGTTATTATTATCGTTTATCATTACATGCTTGTTGCTTGACTTTATCATATTTGAACAAACTAGGATGCTACATGATAACCTAGAAACAGGACACATTAATACATAGGATAATGTGAGTTGTTCAGAACATATCTTACAACTGTGCATATTCCTTACACGATAGAACAACGGGGAAAAGCCATGGGATAACATGCCATTAACAACTATTAATGACAAGTATGATCATCATGATAATGTAATTTCATGATAACAAGATCATTCACAGATCACTAACATCGTGTATAAGACATGTTCTTATGACACTTTGTTAAGATCACTAGAACACGCAAACTTGGGATAACAGTTGAAACATTCACTTGTGATATCGAGGAGGATATTACATGCACAACGCTTTTGGGATGGCATATCACACACATACCATCATTACTTACTTACTAAGACTCTATTTAGAGCACATTCCCTAACCGTCAGAGTGTGTCGGTTACAAAATCGTAGATCAGTTGGGTAAATCACTAAAACCAATAACCGGGGCTTGGGGAAATCAAATGAAATCACGCCAGGCACGAGAGGTGCTATCTATCATTTAGAAAACATTCATTCATAAAATCTAGGAAACATATTCATTCCAATAGATATCGTGGGAGGATATCTTACACACCGGGCTGATCAGAATTGACAGCTACTGAGACTACTATGTCTCTAACTAGGAATTACGAGTTGGACACTTTACACGCCGGGCTGGACAGGGGGAAACAGCTACTGGAACTATTATGTTCCTATCTAGATATCGAGTATGATATCTTACACACCGGACTGGTTAGTACTGACAGTTACAGAAACTAGTAAGTTTCGCTCTAGATATCGAGTATGATATCTTACATGCCGGGCTAATCCGTAAGGAATGGGTAACAGAGACTATTATGTTTATTTATTCAATTGCTGAGTATTATACACGCCGGACTAATCAGTAATGATTAGTTACAGAAACTATTAAGTTTCGCTCTAGATATCGAGTATGATATCTTACATGCCGGGCTAATCCGTAAGGAATAGCTAACAGAAACGACTTCGTTTCTTATTTGTTCATTGGGTTATATTACATGCCGGGCTAATCCGTAAGGATTAGCTAACATAGATTATATCTCTTTATTCAATTTGGTTTATTTTACACACCGGCTAATTCGTAAGGATTAGTTAACAGAGATGATTTCATCTCTTACTTTATTCATTGAGTATGTTACATGCCGACTATTCCGTAAGGAATGGTTGTCAGAGACGATTACGTTTCTTTCCTTTTACTTAGTGGATAAACATACCGGGAAATCATGGGTGAAAGGAAATGGGTATCCATCGTTGTATTACAGGTAGTGTTGAGTGCAGTTAAGCATGTGGTGGGGTGGCGTCTGGGCTTGACCTTTTCGTATGCCCCTATATATAAGCATGCTTGACTGGATGAGACATTATCTGTACATCCAACCATGGAGAGGACATTGTGTGAACATGGGATTCAATCATCAATACAATCTATGTGAAACTCTATGAACATGATTAACATAAATTCAATGGTTTTCAAATACTAAACTTATGAACTCACCAATCTAGTGTTGACTTTGTTTAAATGCATGTTTTCTCAGGTGACGGACAGGTCTAGTTAACCAGCATCAGTGATTAAGCTAGAGGTCTCTAGAAGACCTAGCTTACTTTTGGATGCATACATTTCGATGACATTGTGAATCTATTTTGCATATCTTGCACAGTTACAAGATAGAAACTACACGATTCTTTTGAAATAGATTTACGTAGTTAAATTATGAACACGTACTGTGTAATTTAACTTTGTAATTCTATATGATATGTCATTTTAGCATTTCTCATTATTTATCATGTGCCATGTAAACAATCTGATCATTTCGATTATCACTCAAGATATCACGCCCCGGGAACTTTCCGCCCGACGGGAAAACCCGATCCGTTCCCGCCGGCCCGGGGTGTGACATTATGTTTGATTCATTAGCAACAACTTCTTGTTGATCAGTAGTTCCGACTTCGTCAGCGGTTGTTTGTGGTTCTCGAATTTCTTCAAGATCCACAATATTGCTTCCAGTTCCTCGATCAAGAAATTCTTTCTCGAGAAAGTGACCCATCCTTTTGATGGAAATCAAGTTTGCATCAGGATGGTAGAAATAATATCCGCTTCTGTTATGGTATCCGACGAAAACAACCTTTTCGCCTCGAGGATCAAGCTTGTCATCAGAATCTCTAGTGACATATGCATCGCATCCCCATACCCTAAGGTAAGACAAATTGTGTTTAGTGCCAAACCATATCTCATATGATGTTTTGTTTACCTTCTTAGTCGGTGCCAGATTTACAATGCGGGCGGCGGTCATAAGAGCAAAACTCCAAAAGGATTGAGGCAAGTTAGTTCTACACATCATCGATCGAACCATATCAAGTAGGGTGCGATTTCTCCTCTCGCTTACGCCATTAAGTTGGGGTGTGCCAGGAGGAGTGGGCTGTGAAACAATTCCATGTTCTTTCAGATGATTGATGAACTCTAAGCTGAGATATTCACCACCTTGATCTGATCGAAGTGACTTAATCGTTTTACCAAGTTGGTTCTCTACTTCGTTTTGAAATTCTTTGAACTTTTCAAAGGTTTCATGCTTATGCTTCATTAGATAAACATATGCATATCGACTATAATCATCAATGAATGAAACGAAGTATCTTTCATGATTTCTGGACATAGTTCTGAAAGGACCACACACATCACTATGTATGAGTGCTAAAAGATCTTTTGTTCGTTCACCAACATGGGTGAAGGGATCTTTAGTGAGTTTTCCAGCTAAGCAAGATTCACAGTCATCAAAGGAGTCATGTCCAGTGGATTCAAGAATCCCCTCAGACTGGAGCCTTTTTATGCGAGATTTGCTTATGTGGCCAAGTCTACAATGCCATAGAAATGTATCATTAATGCCAGATTTGATACGTTTATAAAGATTGTATATGTTATTGTTTGGTTGAACATCTATTTCATAAATTCCATTTCGAGGTTTAGCCTCAAAATAAAAGACATCATTTAAGTAGGTAGACATAACAATACCATTAAAAACGTACTTAAATCCTTGTTCAAACAATAAAGAAACTGAAATAATGTTTCTGGTCAAACCAGGTGCAAACAAACAATTATTCAAAATAAGTACAAGGCCAGAAAGACATGTAAGATGATATGTCCCAGTTGCAAGAATTGGTACTCTTTTCCCATCACCAACGATGAGCTCCATGTCGCCTTGTTTCAGCTTCTTTCACTTTTCAGGTTCTGCAAGACATTAATAATGTGGTAACCACATCCAGTGTCAAACACCCATGTGTTGCTAGAAACAGTAAAAAGTTCAATAACATAAATAGAGATACCTGAAGGGCCTGCACCATTGGCCTTCTTCATCCTCAGCTTAACCAGATATTCAGGGCAATTATGCCTCCAATGCCCCATCTTGTTGCATTCAAAGCATTGACGCTCCTCAGGGGGTGGTGCTTTAGTAATTGGCTTTGCTTTGTTGGTGGCATGCTTGGCAGGAACAACAGCTTTATTCTTGCCCTTGCTGTTATAACCCCGTTTCTTGGGATTGGGCTTTCTAACACCAGCATATCGAATTGTCAATACCTGATTGACTTTGCTTGGTACATTCATCTCAGCCATCTTCAACATCCCATGCAGTTCAGGCACAGTCTTCTCCCAAGCATCATATTGAAATTCATTACGAACTGGTCGTAAGACTTTGGAGAGAGTTCAAGATGAATTCCGCTACCATTTCATTTGACAGGGATAACCAAGCTTACTTAGTTGGTCGATGTACCCTTTCATCGTGAGCACATGAGCACTAACTGACGAGCCTTCTTGCATTTTGCAGCCGATAAGCTGCTTCATGGTGTCATAGCATTCTTGACGAGCTTGTTTCTGAAACATGCCTATAAGTTGCTGGATCA